>JANCMC010033613.1:48911413-49135217 GCA_024363005.1 Charaxes varanes | reverse complement strand
TCTCATAATCAGTTAAACTTGACACTTCTTATGAAGTTTCAAGTTTTTTGACTCTTTGTGTCTAAGTACTTTACATAACAAACAGATGAGGTACTAGTTGACGAATGCTTATTTCCTAAATATTTACTATTAGACATCATCATCATCCACAGCCCTTTTTCTCTCACTGCTGAGCAAAGGCCTCTATCCGCTTGTACCACTCCTTACGATCTTGAGCATGACATTGATATTACACTATTAGACCTATATATATGTATATCCCAGATCTTATATACACTTATATATCTCCTCGCAACTACGTGTAATACGTTATGGAACAGTCTACCACATTCTCGTATGGTCAGAATCAATATTTGATGGAAGATGAAGCTAATGAAATCGTATTAAAAATGTATTCGTTTGAGTGCAGCAGAGGTGCTACAGAGAAAGTAACGTAATGAGAGTACGTAAAAGGCTTCCCTGTGAGATGTACATGGACTTTTATAGATCGTGCGAGGGCCTAATTCATCTGTCGAAGTGTAAAGTGCTCGACGGATACTTCCTTTTTCTTTGAACAGATGCGCTTCATCTCCACTATTGAAGTTAAATGTGTTACTCGAGAGTTCTTATATTGAAGAGTAGGAACTGCTTCTTTGATCAAAAATTGTTGAAAATGCATGCCATATATTTTGATATTTTGTTAGTAAAACAATGCATATGACTCGCGAAACCGGACAGACGTTGTGCTTCCCGAAAGTTGGGTTCTTTCTTGGTACTATTTTATTATCCTATAATATTATTTCCGTCCCTGGTCCCACTACCGTCCCCGGTCCCGCTCTCATCCCGTTCCCGTTCATTAGAAATAATTGAATATGGTGGTCAAGTATTCTTAAATTTACTAATGTTACGCGCAATTTCTTATCTTATTTTTTTTGCTTTAGTAAAAACCTTCTCCTGAAAATAACAAACACAACATATAAAAAATTAGAAAAATCGGTCCAGTTGTTCACGCGTGATGCCGTCTCCAAAGAATATAGGGGTTTATTTTCCATATAAAGATATTATGTGTGTTAAATATGAATATACGTGCAAAATCATCAATAAAGACTGTATAATAGTGTGAGCGTATTTATTTTACAGCGTTTATCTCTATTTCATACCAATATAATTTCGAAAATTATCTGACAAATCGTTATTATGTAAAACTAGCCCCCATCTTTGTATGTACGTGTATTTTAAATTGCTTATTTTGAATAATTCATGTGAGAAAGAGGTACTGGTACCCGGACGCGCCGGCCCAATTCGGCTACAAGCATGGCGCTACCTCTTATTAAGTTAAATTAAATATTACTACATTACAATAACCTTATTGCTAATTTTTTTTTTTAATTCGAATATAATTTTGCTTGAACAGTTACATCATCTAAGTTGAGGAGGTCGTGGCCTAATGGCCTAAGTGGTCGGCATTTGAGTCGATCCCTAAGTTAAGTTGCTCTGGCTGCGACCGGATGATAGATGGGTGACCCATTCTATGTCAAAATAGATTTTTTAAGCGGACTTATTAACGACAAATTCTATTCCAGTGTCAAAATAGATTTTTTAAGCGGACTTATTAATGACAAATTCTATTGCAGTGTCATAATAGATTTTTTAAGCGGACTTATTAACGACAAATTCTATTCCAGTGTCAAAATAGATTTTTTAAGCGGACTTATGATTCGCTCATACACTCGGGTGCAATGAAATCGCTCATGAGGACATTTTTTTGTAAAATGTTTTTTCCTATTAAACAAAAATTAACTTTTAATCAGCCTAACGTAATACAGTTTTTACTAGTACAGAGTTTGGTGATTATCTTGTCCTTTTGTTATTTTGTAACAAATAAAACAAAGAAATAAAACTGTACTAAACAAATTAAATTAAAAAAATCTGTTTTTAATATACTTCTGTTTAATGTAATATAGCCGACAAAGAACAAAATGACGTCAGACTTTTTAAAATTATTACCTGAGGTCCAAATATATGACATATTTGAGAGAATTTCACGGCGCCAGCGCCATTGTTATGCATTTTTATCACCAGTAAAAATTCAAAATACTTATGTATGACTCTCCGTATGGTATTTAACTTTTGGGGAAAAATTGTAATAAAAAAAAAACTATGAAAAGAAAGGAAAAATTAAAAATACTTAATGTATGACTGTCCGTATAGCATTTAGCCTATGAGAGAAAAGAGTCATTTAAAAAAAATCTATGAAAAGGAGTAAAAATTAAAAATACTTGTACGATTTTAATAGGATATTTATTCAAGTTGCACTTGAAAAAAGAAGGTCAAAAGTTAGTTTAGAAATGTATAACATTCCAAAGAGGATGAAGACAGTAATCGGATTAAGATACGACAGGTTTTATTGATTAGGTATATATGCTAATATACCTCGTAAGTATGTTATATGGGTTTTACTAATATAATTCGATGATGAAGTTATTATGTTGAATATAGATTTAAATATATATATTTAAATAGTTTTATAGATTTTAAAAGAAACATCACCTGCCTTTTCTCAAGTTCCCAAGTTGATTAATTTATATTATAACATACTCATATTTATGTTTTCTTATTGTCTTTTTTTTCACACCCTGGAAACTACTGAAATACAATAAATTATAATAAAATGCCAATACCAAATTCCTCAATACAAATAGTAAAATATTTAGCTAATTAACCAATTATGAAAAATATAGCAGACACATTATTTGTCATTGGAATAAAAATAATCAAATTTAAAATCTTATACGAGTCTATGAAATAAAATCAAATAGAGTGACTCCAAAAGAAGCAAGTTATATTTAAGAAGTTGTACCCGCGAATTCGTCCGCCTAAATTAGGTAAAAAAATAGATTAATATTTTTGTTTCTGCTAATTATGACTAAGCTAAGCATTAAGAATTGTTAACAGGATATCCTAATTTAGGTGTTTAATTGTTTAATATTAACCATTGTTTCTTAAAATCGGTTTGGTTCAAATTTCAAGAAATCGTTCGTCAAACATCTAATTACTGGAAACTTTTTAGAAAACTCTGCAACATATTTTGGGTTCCGTATCTACAAAGGGAAAAAAGGAAGCCTGATAGGATCACTTCGTTATCAGTCCATCTGTCGTCTGTTTGTATGTCAGGATAGCGTGATGGTATATAGCCTATAGCCTTCCTCGATAAATGGGCTATCTAACGCTGAAAGAATTTTTCAAATCGGACTAGTAGTTCCGGAGATTAGCGTGTTCAAACAAACTAACTCCACAGCTTTATTTATTAATATAGATAAATACGAAAGTTTGTACACGTGGAGGTATGGATGTATGTTTGACGATCTTTCACTAAAAACTACTGAATGGATTTTAATAAAACTTTACGATATTACGATGCGCAGACAAACACACAGACACGACTTATAAGAGCAAACAATAGAGATGTACGATCCGCCTAAGCGTTTGACGTTATCATGTACAATAATTATTATATATTAAAGATACATTTATATATATATATATATATATATTTATAGTAGGAGAAAGGTGACGGTCTGACAAATATCAAATTTGACAGATCATTCAAAATAATTTTTATATTATTAAATTGTTAGTTTTATGAAAAAAAAAATATAAATTTATATATATTTTTGAAAGTTACTAATTTTTGTACTAGTACAAAAAATAATTTTCACACTTGCTTTTTTTCAGGCCTCTCGTATCGTTAACGACTTACCATCATCGAAGAAGATACGTAGGATTTGCTCTTATTTATTTAATAAATATAACAACGTTATTTAATAAAATAACAACGTTATTTAAGGCCTCGAAAAAAACGTAAACAGAATATTTCCATCAAAATTCAAATGACTCCTCGAAAAACCGAACGCGATGGACCTTGTTTGTAAATAAGTTCGTGCAAAATGCTCTCAAAGACTTTTGCTGGAGAGGATAAAATGGCAATAGGCCGAAAAAATATATAAAGCTGAAGAGTTTGTTTGTTTACTTGAACGCGCAAATATCAAGAACTACTACTGGTCCTATTTGAAAAATTCTTCCAGAGTAAGATAGCCCGTTTATCGAGAAAGGCTATATCTAATTACTAGATTATAAAGTACTGCATACCGTGCATGTATAATACGTTTTTATTTATAAAAGATATAAAATAACAGTAATTATCATTCTTATTTATTAAAGAAATATGATTTACCCTTTATAACATTTCGCACCATCATCGTTGGATGTCATCACTCTTCCACCACAAATGACTCGTATTTATTATATACCTCTATAATTAAACTAATTATTTTAATATCTTTCATAATTATATTAAAAATAAGATATAACGTAATGATAATGATAATTTCAAATTATTAAAGAAATATGATTTACCCCTTAGGCTATTTCGCTCCAGCACTGTTGAATGTCATCTCAGCTTCAACACAAATAGCGCTCGTATTTATTTACCCTCAAAACTAAAACGAGCCTTTTAAAATATCCTCTATAAATATATCCATGATAAGATATAACATAACAATACTTATTATTCTTATATATTAAAGAAATATGATTTACCCCTTAGACTATTTCGCTCCAGCACTGTTGGATGTCATCACAGCTTCACCATAAATAACGCTCGTATTTATTTACCCTCAATACTAAAACGAACCTTTTTAAATATCCTCTATAAATATATTAAGGATAACATATAACATAACAATACTTATTATTCTTATATATTAAAGAAATATGATTTACCTCTTGGACTATTTCGCTCCAGCACTGTTGGATGTCATCACAGCTTCCCCACAAATAACGCTCGTATTTATTTTACCTTAAAACTAAAACGAGCTTTTTAAAATATCCTCTATAAATATATTAAGGATAACAAATAACATAAACATACTTATCATTCTTATTTATTAAAGAAATATGATTTACCCCTTAGACTATTTCACTCCAGCACTGTTGGATGTCATCACAGCTTCACCACAAATAACGTTCGTATTTATTTACCCTCAATACTGAAACAAATCCAATATTTTATACCGGAGTGGATAATTCCTAACACGTATCATAAGTAGTAGAGTCAATCGCAATGAACCAAATCCTTCTAGTGATGTGCTAACCAACGCATAACATAATTATTATAAACCTAGCAACTCGCCCCGGTTTGGCACGATTACAATAGAGATATGCATGTTTTATATATATTGTCTGGCCCATTGGCCCAAATGGCAATGACCCTGCCTGACGTTGTGCCTGAGGATGTGAGTTCGATTTCCACCTCAAGTCTGGGTGCATCTACTATATATTATTTATTGGTTTGTCCTGTTTTTTCTCACTGTAGAGCACATGCTTCCCTACCTTCCTTCCATATGGTTGTGCCTAAGGTTATGCGTTACCAGTCTCTATTATAACGATCCAAGTCTTTGGTCCATTTCATTCTTGGTTTGCCGCGAAGTTGTTTCCTGATCTGGGGTACATGAAGTGGAGATTTTTCGACATACGGCAGAAATGTCCATTTATATATATATATATTTACTTATATAAATATACTACATATTTATATAATAATTTAAAAAATATATATGTCAGACAAGTGGCTGTTATATATAACACAGATATTAAGTAAATCTACCTTAGGAACAGATTTTCTTGTGTCATATAATCCATTTACTCTATTTATTGATGGAAACTGCATTAAAATCCATTGCGTAGTTTGAAAGAACTAAACGTGCAAGAACCGAAAGTAACTTTGTGTTATGCAAGAGACATAGCTTCATTTGAATGATCATGTTGTGTGGCCGGGGACTTTGTCTAGCTGTGCAAAGTTTTTTAGAGCTCTTCAACAAAAATGTACAAACACTTTGAGCTATGTCTAGCTCCGGTGTTATAATATGCAACGATAATGGGTACTCGCAATTCTCACCCCATATTTAAGTATTTAAATTTAGATTAACTCTACTGCAAAAATATATGTGAGTTTTAATTACGGTTTAGTAAATAATAAAAAAAAAATTTGACGATCTAATGTGAGATTAAAGTAATCTCCCTGTGAAACGGTAGATTTATTCCACATTACAGGAAAATGCGTTATAGGATTATCCTCGTACAGCGCGCTTGTACGGCCCCGAATACGCAGAATATGTGTGTATGACAAGAGAAGAGTGTTATAGGGGTTTACAGTACCATTCAATAGAATAGAATTTACTCGTCGTCATGCACAAGTCAAGCGCAGTGGTATATCACAATCGAGAGCAATCGAATAATATTTATTGCAAAACTATTTATATGCATCCTAAATAATACAACTCTAACTTGCATGCAATAAATACAGAGCATTTTATCAGTAATCGTGATACTCGCAACTTTAGACAAAGCAATAAAAACTCCCATACATCCATCCCAAACATAAAAATACATCAACAGCTGCAATATTTCACACCCCGAGCCATAAAATATACCCTTCCGATACAAATAAAACTCTCGATATGATAGATATCGACAATATCCCAACACTATTTTCAACAAGCGTTTCGTTCCCGCTAGGATATTGCGTTCATCTTGCCCGAGGCGATACGATTTCATCGAGGTGCTACATTTTATTATCCTTTTCTCGCACGTTTCTTCTTATATAATTCCCTCCCTTTCCTTCAAGGTTTCCCAGCAAAGAGAAATGGACGACGGTATTCTATTTGATACATTCGGCCCTTGTTTGGAGTTTTGTTACTCGGCGCTAAGATTATTTTGTTTCGGGACAATATTGAAGGTGTTACTTATCAACGTATTCCCGCTTTATTACATGAGATACTGTTAGACTGGATTTTCTATATTGGTATTATATTTCAGTATCGGTGTTGCTGAAATACATACTTGACTTTTGTCTTATCGATGTATCGGAAAGTCAGTGCAGTGCTGTGCTTTGGTGGCGGATTCGGTGGTGTAGCTTTCGGGTTGCAGCATTACACCGATTTTCCCTCGTATTCATATCTATAATTATATATCATAGTTAAACCGCCATTTTAAGGACACTTTCCGAGTTCTTTTCTCGTTAATAAACCATTTGAAAAATCTGTTTTTAATTTTAATATTACACAATCAATGGAAATAAAAATATTGTAGAGTTCATGTAAAATACATTTACGAGTAAAAAAGGTTTAACAATATAGTTAGTTTGTCATTTTACAAATCAATTTAAATAAAAATATCCTTAGACGCGCTGTGTAGATATCGCATTGGCTGACTGCACACAAATAACACCATGCGGCATTCGTTTACTTTGGAAGTAGGGGAGATACAACCTTTATGGATCCACCTGAAATGGACACCGTTAGCTTTCGACTTTTATTTATCCACTGAGAGATACAATTAGTATAAATTTATATTACACTATAAATAAGTAAATAAATATATACAGGACTATGACACACTGACGTCTGTTCCTAAGGTAGACAAGTTGTAGGTAACAGCCGCCTGTTATACACAAATATTTTTTTTAGAAATATATAAATACATACATATGGATAATACACCCAGGAGATTGGCAGCAAACACAATGACTCGTGGATTTTTATATATTAGAAGATAAATATATCTTACAAACAGTTATTTATCTTAAGATCGCTGTCACGTAAACCTTTATAAGAAATAGTTGTGATAAAGATGAACGCTTCCGCATCCCGATCTATACTGAAAGGGTCATAACAGGAATCACGGGGCGCTGATTTCGCCCAATAAAAGGGTCAAAAGGAAAGATTCCTTCCCTTGGACTGCGATGAAAGGACGACCGCGTCTTTTTATTCTATGTATTAAACTTCCATTACACAATATAAGACTGGAGGATCAGTACAGTACAGTCAAATATAATCTTTATAATTATTGTAATGTGTATTGTAATCTTTATAATTATTGTAATGTTGTATTGTAATCTTTATAATTATTGTAATGTTGTATTGTAATCTTTATAATTATTGTAACGTGTATTGTAATCTTTATAATTATTGTAACGTTGTATTGTAATCTTTATAATTATTGTAATGTGTATTGTAAACTTTATAATCATTGTAAGACAAGCTGTGTTTACTCTCATTTAAACAACTAAATTGTTAATCAGTTGTACATGTCTACTTCCTATTATTATTTGGAAACTGTTTTTGGTTTATGTAGTTTTATTAACTTTATAAATGTATAATTGTAATTGCACTGTTTGTTTCCATAAAATATATAAAAAAAAAAAAAAATTACTCCTAAGAATTGAAGAGTTCCGTTACTTTATCATGGATCCTGAATTCAGAACGTAACCAAAATCTCGTCAAAGTACCCTTAAAGTACAATCTTTCTAATAAAAAAGAATCATCGAGCCTAATTACTGACCGAGAATATCTGTTATTGATATCAAAGAGTAAAGTGTAGATTGAAGAGTAATGTAGCGGAATACTTTTATCGAGATTGAGTTTAAAAAAATAGGAATATGTATATTAAGTCTTGCCCTTTTCTAACCCTAGGTACAGTACTGCACAAAAGCGACGCTAAGTTTCTTTGTGATCTATCGATAAGGCCATCTTGGTGTACACAATGTTTTGTGAGTGGAACTTGAATCCATATGCGTTTTTGTTATATGATCAAACAATCTACTTTTACAAGAGTGCCAATTTTATGTAAAGTAAAATACACATCTAAACTTATTTAATAAATTACATGAAATAAAACTTAAACCATTTTACCTTCCATTTCACTTAGATAAACGGATTAAAAAAGATTTTATCTACAGTGTGCAATATGTTTATATCACACATTTAATTGAAATAACAAATTTCCAAAATAATTTGTTCATGTTGACAGTTTCCAAAGCGACGTCATTGTGTAAATCTGTAGTTAGCTTAGCCAAAGGGGCTATAAACTATATTATGCATGGGTAATGATTTATTAAAAATACCTATAACTTTTGTTTATCTGTCTAAATATCATCATTATTATCTAAAAAAACTGGATAAATCAATTAGCTATATGTTATGTCAACACTGCTGAAATATGTAAAATATAGCTTCATTAGTTCATTGTAACAAAAAAATATTTTTGTAAAGATTAGCTCTTAAATGTGAGACCTACTTTAGATTTATAGAAGTTCTCATTAATAAATTCCTTAATAAACTTCTGATGTTCTATTACAATTATAATTTAAGGTGTCCATGGGCGACGATGATCACTTAGGTGACAAGTATGCTCGTTTGCCCGCTTAAACCATAAAAAAAAAAAAACAAAATGCACCGCTAAAAAAAAATTCTGCTTACTGTATAATATCATTATTACTATCTGTGCCCGATATAATATACGAGTGAGTTTAAAAGCTGTTTTTATAATTAGTATGAATACCGCTCACGAAAATCTAAGTTTAAAATTTGATGTCGTGATAAAATCACAAAAATCATGCATCTTGGAAATGAGAGGTTACAGATTGTAATATTTCTTTTATTTTAAGCTTACTGTGAAAAAGATAAGTTCCACATAATATCCATTTATTAGCATTTGCAAGGGTCTTTATATTAGAATATTGAAATTACTTATATTGATGGTACTTAATAATTATAAATAGTTGTACTTGAAACATACATTGCTTTGATTCAGTGTGGTTACTGGTCAATGGAATGAATGAATGAAATGGGCATAATTAGATTAGATGAATATAGGAATATTGTATTAAATTTTCAAAGCAATTAGGTACTTTTAGTGCTGTTTTTAATATATGTGTGATTTAAAGCGTTGCTTTGCCTTACAGTGTGATTCGTAGCGGTGCATTGCTTTTCAGCGCGATTCAAAACGGTACGTTGCTTTGTAGTGTGATTTAAAGCGTTGCTTTGCCTTACAGTGTGATTCGAAACGGTGCGTTGCCGTTCAGTGTAATTTAAAGCGGTGCTTTACCATCATCTATATTTGTGCCAAATGTAATACTCCTACGTCCGTACAATTTTTCATTAAATAGTACCGAAAGTTTTCGCTTCTCCTATTAATATGTAGATCTTATCTCTATATTTTTCTACTGTGAAAAGATCGGGTGGATTTTGACCTCGATTTCACCTGTTGTTAAGTGACGATGCGGTCTACTGCTTTACTACGCTTATCTATTTGGAATTAGCGTATTGGAACGCTAAATCGCATTGCTACACGTTATTTGTAGTTAGGTGGTAAATTGCCATGGCCTAAGTTTATTACATATCCAGACCTGTTGGCGTATTGTAAAAGTCTATTTTGCAATTTGACCCCATCGGAAATTCCGAAAATAATATTGTAGCATAGAAGAACTGGTGAATTTGTATCTTCATTGTCTATGCGACTTGTCTGTTATGTCTGTGTACAAAATAGACAAGGACCATTGGAAATCTACCTAAATGAAAAGTTATGCCTGTAAGTTAATGATACGGAGAAGCAAAATATTTTTATTTTCAATTATAATTATAAAATTTATAATATAAAACAACAAAGTAATGTAGGTAAATATAGCGTTTTAAAGGCCTGCATAACCTAGAATCTTATTTCTTATTTATAATAAAATATATATGTATGTCGATTAAAATGTAATTATGGAAAGTGAAAAGTGAAATTGAAGTAATTTTGGTATGATATGACAAAAAAATATTAAATATATACAGGCCTATTTGACACGCGTACGTCTGTTCCTAAGGTAGACAACTTAATGTTTGTGTTGTAGGTAACAGACGCCTGTTATACACCATTTTTTTGTAGAGATATAAAAATACATACATATAGATAATACACACAAACTCGAGGTGGGAAACGAACCCACTACCCCCGCAGCGGAAGGCAGGGTCATTGCCCACTGCGCCAACGTGCCTGTCGACAAATATAACTTAATATGGAGTGAAAGAGGTTTCATTATCTTATTATTACTAGCGATTCTTCTTCTTCTTCTCGTGTCGATGGCGTATCAAACAGTTCCGTTCCAGAACTCAGCCACACGAACAGCATCCTCTGTGGCATTCGGACACAAATGTTTAGATTTGTGTAGCACTTCGGTTTCGGTTCGGTTATTGTTTCTGCAATTTTTTTGATTATTTTAAATTGTCTCACTACTGGAAAAAGCTTCCCCCTCCCCTTAAATAATTGTATCATATCCTGATCCTACTTGAATTCACGTCTTTCCCGCAAAGGGGTCTGAGTCATCTTTCAACTCTTCCTCGGCCTCCCTGATTGTCCGTCGGCGGTCACTTGGGAGTCCATAATGTCATAATATTCTTCCACCTTTGCGGGTCCATTCTTGCCACACGGCCATACCATTCCCATTTCAGCTTTTCTGACTTCTTCCCCATATCCATTACTCCAGTCATGTAACGCAGCTTGCGAACTCTGCATATTATTTTGTGAAAATACGAAATGATTTATTGTAGATGCAATGGAAACTGTAGGGGCAGAAAGAATTAGCTGACGTTGAAGGCTCATTAAAATCCTGTCTCAACTGTGGGGAGCAAATAACGAAAATCGTGTAATTGGATCCTTTGTTTTCTGCACAGAATAGGTCAAACAAAAACAGGCTCCATTGTAATTTACGTTAATATTTTTTCTCACACTTACTTTATAACACACCAAATAATATTTATTAGGAATGAAATATTTGGTAAGTAATGAGTTGATTACTTTCCGACCAAATTGAAATAGAGTACCCAAGAGCGAGTCAAGACATGCTTATATAGGAAGGGTTCTGTAACTGATACGCGAAAAAGGTATTTTTTAAATGACTTCTAATTTTGGAAACCCTATTTTTTTTAATTTAAGAAAAAAAGGGGGAGGCGATCTCCTTGCTGGCATACAGACGGACGGACGACACAACGAAATTATAAGGGTCACTTGTAAGTCTACGGGACTCTAAACCTTTTGTTCTATTGTTTTATAGTGTTTTTTTGGTATTTTAATTTTGCGTGTATAATTAATTACCTTCTATCAATATAAATGTGACTTATTTTGATAGAAGGTAGTTTTATTTAATGGTTCGAGTCTTGCAAAACACAATGTCCCTTACATTGTGTTTTGCTAGTCTGTCGGCCTATAAAGCCTGTAGTTCTGAAATTAAGTAAGATTTGTTATCAGGTTGATTCATGTATTATTTTGATTTGCTGATTTTATTAATGAATGTTATTTATACACAGAAATAGCCACAACTTGATAAAATTAAGCAAACCATGATAATTTATCAACTTCTTTGTCCTATAATACAAGTTAAAAAGCGTATAAGATTAAGCAATCATATAATAGTAAGAGGGTAAAAATTGGTTAAGAAAGCACGTAATAGTATCATATACATATGGATTACTGTTAGCGAGACATTTTCGAGCTCGGCCGAATTTCTCCATACGTTCACCTCAGTCATAACAACGCCTGGGGGAAAACCGTGTTTCCCGCGAATGGGGAACAAATCGACTCGATGGGGTAACCGTCGCGCTATCGTCAGACTGAAGTTCCTTTTACGTAGGCGAGACAATCTGTAGGTACCAACAAAACAATGTGTATACCACATGTTTTTTTGTCTTATTTTTCTGTAGCATTTGGAATAAATTATAGATCAATTTTCAATCCAAATACTAAAATTTGTATTATTGTATAATATAATCAGCATGCATTTAATTAGAGGTAGCGCCACGCTTGTAGCCGAATTGGGCCGGCCCTTATATGATTTATTTACCTTTTAATATAAAAATAATAGTGTTATATGTTGTTTTTTTTGGTATAATAATAGGGTCTGATTTGGAAACAAATATGAAATTACTTTAGTTTGCCTAAAAATAACAAAGTTACACATTCTCTACGAAGGAAAAATTAAGGGTAAATGTTTAAGTGGTTTTTGCGAAAGTCTTTCTTACTCTCTTCCAAATTACTTTAGTTTGTGTTAAAAAAATATATATATTTATTTCATATGAACTAGATAAACTTAAAGGATATGTCGCGTCAATATTAAGATACGGCATTATATTCTGGGGTAATTCCGTAGGAAAAGATGCCGTTTTTAAAGCCAAAAACGGTATTCATAATAAAAAGGCTGTGTTTAAAAACTGGCCTTTATTACACACAAAATGAGGTTAAATGAAAATAAAACGTCCCCACTTCACATGTATAGGAGTCACCCCTAACAAATAAAACTGTTCTTTTATTATTAATAAAATGTTATTCTTTTTTTTTTTATTTAACCAAAAAAAATACAGTTTTTTTTAAATAAAAATTCCGCCAAACTATTAAAATAGTTTATCGGCAGACCACTGCTCTCTTAATTTTAACTTCATCACACTTCGGGTTGCAGCATTACACCGATTTTCCCTCGTATTCATTCGCGGATTAAAGCAAAGTAGCTTAGTTTCTCATGCATGACTTTGATAGTTTTGCCTCCAACGAATCGTACTTGTACAAGAAATGAATACAGCTTGGACGAGTAACAAAACAAGCTTCTGCAAGTAATCTAAAGTCGTCTTTATTGTTATCTTTATATTTATGTCTAATATTCCTCTTTCCCCTCCTACTAAGCTTAAATTAAAAGCTTGTATTAGGAGTGGGTGCGACAATACCCAGTTATTGTATCCTTTTAATTGCGTGGTGAACTAATTATTAATTGGTTATACAATGTTACACAGTTTTGAAGAACACTGAAATAGGGGTATTGTGAATTAATTTGAAATATAAATAAATAATCTTCTTGCTGTGAAAAGTTAATAATAAAGTTATTATGTACAAAAACACATATGTATTTAATAATATTACTAGTTTTAAAAGCAATTGTACGAAGTAAATGTCCGAAGTACTTCACCCTCGGTCGGAAATCGCTGGTGAATGTAACGATCGCTATAAAAAGAAAACCGCCTTCAAAAACAAAAAGGCGACGAACTAAAAAGCAGAAAATAAATAGTACTTTCATACGATTCAGTAGACACTTATGTGTTGAAGTCGGTACCAAACCAAATAAGTTCTCCGGTAAATTGATGTAGATGGCACATGTGTTATTCAAAGTATTACAATTTTGTATATAGCTTTAAAAAAAGCAGAAAGTGTCCAAATATTACAGATTTGTGACTAAATTTCCACCAAACGGTGATGTATAATTTAGGTAAATGGTCCATCTTGGTGGCATCTTCGGAATACTTAAAATAGATGGCGTTAGTGCAGGACCTTTCGTCTGAGCCAAAATCGAGCAAAACAACGTCGGCTGGGTCCGCTAGATCTATTATAGTATATTTTTCGGTAATGAGAATAATCTTACAACATCAGGCAATGAATCGTTAGGCCACGGGAACGTGTGAAATCCCGGCAACACTACAATACTGTGGTGATCCGTAAAAGTAAATTTTGGTTTGCCACAATCTGGATCGAATCCACCCTCCACACCGATAGCCAGAAAAAAACTTAACACAACATCTAACAACAAATTTAACCATGAAATAACAAGATATAACACAAATACTAAAGAACTTGCACACTTGTATTGGCATAGAATACAAAGTTTAAGTTAATAAATACATTTAAACAATACAATCTCTTCGTGACTTGTCAAGAACTATCATAAGTTTATTACTAGAAAGGACATCTAAAGCAGCACTAGTAGGATCATACCAGATTTGACTAGGCAGGGGAGGGAACACTGGCAGTGAAGGTGAGTGTTAGTGATCACTTTTATTTTGTGTTTTTAACATAATCTATAAGTTATGTTAAACTATAATTTATATTCATAGGTGCATCAGTACAAGGCGCATACTTTGAATGTCCTCACTGCAATCTCTACTTTGATCAACCAAAACGATTCATCATACACACGAAATGGCATTCCTTTGGATTAACAAACGAGAAACGTATGGAGTTACAGAAAGAGAAAGAGATGAGAAAACACATGAGAAAGGAAGCTAGAATGGCAGAGAGGATGTTGCTGACTGAAGTCACAGATGCCAATAATTTAAATATATCTTTACACATTTCTTAGAAAAAGGGTCTTGACGGATAAACTAACAAATAGAAAAAAACACACTCATGCAACAACGGATTTTCAGCTTTTAGACTTTTTCTTATATTTATGCTACAAATTCTAATATCTTTTTACTAAATTTCATGATCTTATGCCAACCAGAGGGACAGTTATCGAAGGAAACATGTTTACATTCGTTAGTCTATATATACAATTTATAAAACACAACGATAGCTCGTACATTTTCGTCATACCGCCATCGGAAAATTGAATACCACAGCATTGATGCATTAGGAAAATGAATAAACGATTGTTGAATTGACATCTGAAATAATCGCAGATTTTATAGGTATTGCAGATGGGTTTTGTCCGAATTCATTATTTCCTCTTTCCTCTTTAACTAAGACTAAAGTGCAAATTACATAACTGAAGGAGGGATAAATTATATAAATTCGCGACTAAACACGAATTTACACAAAGTAATTTAGTATACCTGCTCTAAAAGATCGCCTCCCATATTAAGAAGAAAAAAAAAATCCACGTCATTCCTCCATCTCATTCTTGGTCTACTGCGATATCGTTTCGGATCTGGGGTCCATAAATAATAAGATTACGTCTTCTTATCTGTTAACCAAAGACGCGAAAAACATTGCTCATATTTATAACTGGTTAGGGATCATAGTATAATATCTGCATACCCATCAGATAATCTGATTTTTTCAATAAATTATAAGAATAATAAAAAAATAAAAAATCTTTAATTTAAATACCACTAAATACAAAGTACTCGTCAAGACGAATCAAACGAACCCAAACTCAATGCGGTTGTATCGTTTTATAACGGAGTTCCTATAGTCAACTTCCAGCTCCATCATCATATCAGTTTCATGTCATCATAATATTGCATTGTCATCCAATATTCATATTGTAACTCAATCGTTTAAAAACATATGCTCAAAAATTAAGTTGTAACATTCCACTCGAACAAACATACGTTGCAAGTTAAATAAGAGCTTTTAAAAAGAAGAGATTCAGAGAGCTAAAAGTAATCGGTAGATTTACTCCGTCTTATAGAAAAACGCGTTGTAGGAGTTTTCTCTATTGAACGCCCTTGTACGACCCCAAGTGCGCTTAATATGTATTATAATATTATAGAATATTATTAATGCGTTTTAAGAGTCCCGTGTTGTAGAACCAGCTTACCATGTCTCAAACCGTCGCCTTATGTGAGATCACTCTAATACAGCGGTCGGCCACGCGCGTCCCGCAAGCCACGTGCGGCCCGCAACCCATCTCTTTGTGGCCCGCGGCTGTTTTATATGTGGCAAACCATCCCTTATAAACAAATAATAGTTAGTAGTACACGAGTCTAATGTTTTAATATTGAGTACATGTTTACCTACCATTTATACATATAGGGAGCCAACCTTAAAAGCTGGACATATGCTGTCGCGGACTTTTATTTAGCAGTTTTAAAGGGGAACAATTCCGTCATACATAATATTTGCGAACTTTGACCGTTTACGCAGCGCCCGCAACAGAAAATCTCAAAAGGGGTAAAAAACCGCCGATTTTGAAACATGCTTCATTAGTGCTTCGCTCCTATTAGTCTTCGCGTGATGGTATATCTTATAACCTTCCTCGATAAATGGGCTATCTAACGTTGAAAGGATTTTTCAAATCGGAACAGTAGTTTCTGAGATTAGCGCGTTCAAACAAGCATACAAACAGACTGTTTAGCTTTTTATATTAGTACAGATTATTTTACAAGTGTGGCTCGCCTACATCTAATTTCTTAAAAATGTGTTCCGCCGGCATCAAATTTGCTAACGATGCCCTTGCCTGCCTTTTGGCAGGCAAGGGCATCGTTTGGCAGGCAACCTTTTGGTTGCGGGCCCCTGTTCTAACAGAAATTTCTGAAATGGTAGTTCACACTATATAAACTTTCAACAATTAAAAGCTATTCAGTTCTATTAAACATAATAAATTTCTTCAGATTTTAAAATCATAATCTTATAAAAGCTTGATTTTTTTATGCATCTACTATAAAATGATAGAATTTCTGGTCATTAAATTCGTTTAAATCGCGGACATATTGTTGTGTATTCTATTTTATTCTACGCCATTCGCATTGAGAGGCTTTAAATCTGGGAAGATATTTACCGCCAGCACGTGCGGACACGTGTTGTTCACAACGAGCGGAACGTGTTTACGGTCATCTAATGCAGTTAAAGTTTCAACATTTACAAGAATTATTGTTCCTTTAATATTTATTTCTTTTATTAATTGTAGGTTTTAACACGTTTTATTAGACTCGTTTGAAATATAATGCAGTATTATTATTTTTAAGATTTTCTTAAATTAGAATACTGCTATTCCACTCTTCCAGTAATTGTTGACGTAGAAACTTTACTCAACTCTCTCTCAACTCAACATCTAATTTGCCAAACATGATACAAACTATTTCGACAATTTTTGGGAGAGACATTTATTGTTCCGAATTTTTCTTCTTTCACTCTTTAGGGAACAACAGAGAAGAAGAAGAAAATAGAAGGGAAAGCAGGTATCCACTTCCTCTCCGGGAGTCCTTATCGCCGTATCGCCTATGTCTTACTTCTGTTGAGATATATGTATTTTGCAATGGTAAAAACCGATATGATGTCCACTCGTAACGAAGAAGAAGACTGTTAAGAAGTTATTTTCTGTAACTTTTCTTTCTTTCAAAACACAAAATGTCAGAATTGGGCGAAAGTCAAATGGAACCACACCATGATGATTCTTTTTGTGCTACACAGGTAACACAAAAAGAATTCACCCAGTCAACCAATTTCAGAACGTTAGAATTGGACTAAATTGTGATGGAACCACACAGGAAACACTTTCATGATCGGTTCACCCACTTGAAAGTTTTGAGGTACCAATTAAAAAAAAAAAACAGTAAAAAATGCAGTCGAATTGAGTACCTCCTTTTTAAGTCCATTGAAAAGAATAAAGTTCTTTTTAGGGTTCCGTAGTACAACAAGGAATCCATCTGTCTGTCTGTCGCTAGGATATCCAAAGTATTAGACGTAGAGGCTTGAAATTTTCCGTGTTGACAGAACATGCCAAAAACTCATTAGGAAAATTATTCTGAACGAAATCGAACAAAAATTTTTGAAGTTATTTAACAAATACGTTTATAGCGTATCAGATACGGAACTCCTCTATATAGGCGTATCTTGACACACTTTTGTCGATTTTTATTTTATGAAATTATCTTCTAGCAATTTTGTATGAGAGCTAAAAATAAATAATACTAGTGAAATACTATCACGTTTCTCACTCCTAATATATATGATAGGGTACAAGGAGAATTGCCACCACAAAAGCCTCCTAAATCTCGTCGTGTATTTACGATGTACACGTGCTAACAACCGCAGACCGGCGGGCGATTTATATCAGCGTTATTAGTGCATACTATTGCCGCTTTTTTCGGCCTCTGGATAGTTAACAGCTGCCCATGTTGCAGTATATCCTCCAATACTCCAGCCATAGAGTACAATATTTTCTACTTATACCAGCTTAGATGGATTTATTAGTTACCCAATTTTATTAATTTGTTATAATAATAGTGTAAATAGTTTAGTAAAGGCTCAATATGCAAAAATTATATTAACTTCGCCATATTTAATTTCAATGTTTTTGTGGAACAAATTTTAATAAACATCTACAATCATTTTACTATTCTCATTTCATCCAGATAAATATTTCTTATTAGTATTTAAAACAAGACATGTTGCATATTACAAAAACACTATTCAGTGTTGTAGAAAAAATCTTCTGTCAGCGTCTTCGTAAGTTCAGTCATTTTGTTAAATTCTGAGGACCTTCGTATTTTATGCGGATGCCTATTTATTTTTCTAAAAGTGAACTAGCCTACGTTAACCTACGTACGTCTGTGTAAGTTTCGCCGAAATCGGTCCAGTCGTTTCGGAGATTACCCGGCCCGAACAGACAGACAGAAAAAAAATTAACTTCCGTTTTCGTCTGAGTTAAAAAAGTAATTTCAACGCTATTTGCAATTGTACCATTATATGCAGTTAGTAAAGAAAATAATTTCAAATAGTTTGCCGCTTATCACTATGGTGGGTTATTCGATTCAACATATTAATTCAAAGAAAATACTATAAAAAGTATTAACATCGATTAATCGATGAAAGTATTCAAGGTGAGCGCATCACTAACGGTAATTTAACTCAAAAACTTAGGTTTACGGAATGCTCTATTTATTTAGGATCCCACTCAAAATTCGTGAGCGCGACTTGAAAATTTCAAGTGCCTTTTTTGTACTGCACGACTGATTGGAAACTTTTATATTTAAATTGAATATTTTTAAAGTTTAGGCAGTTGACAAGAATTTTTACAGTGTCCATAACTCGAAAAGACGACTTGAACATGTAGAGCTGCTGTTATTATAAAGGATTTTGTCAATTCGTTTAAGTATACATGTATGAAATATGTTTTCGATGCATCGGTTAAATATATCGTTGCATTGTAAAATATCGAATGCAAAAGATGTACTTGGTTGAATTAATACAATCAAAAAATCGATGTTTGCGATGCATGGATATGGAGCAACCCTAGTTCAGTATCACTGGCTGGCAACTATTTAGAGCCATTTACGCCTGATAAACTGCCTGATAGTAAAACTGTCAATACATTATCACTCTAGAAAACAGTTTGTAAAAAAATATATTCAAAACTAGCTGCATCCCTTCGTCCGTTTAAAAATCAATAATTTTGGTAAATTTCAAGAGTTGTATTTTTTGTGCGGAAACCGATTTTTTTTTGTTAATATTTAATTCATGTTTGCATGAAAAACTAAACTACTTTGCTTTAATCCGCGAATGAATACGAGGGAAAATCGGTGTAATGCTGCAACCTTACGGATTTCTATGCTGTTTGAAATGTATCAAAAATTATACACATATGAAAGAAGGGATCGCCTGGTGGTCGGTTAGATTTACGTAATATATACTTCTTTAATAAAGATATATACATATATAAAATTTCGGTTCTTTGTACAATAACATTGTAATATTTGACAATTAAAATTTTTACTGTGTCGTGACTGCGCTTCGACAAAACTTTCTGCTTTCTCATAGTAAAATGTATACATGTGTGTATAAATCGTTTGGCATTAGTGTGCGTGAGGTCCTGTAAAACAAAGAAACAGTCATCAGCAATGTTATGCGAGGAAAGAAACTCCTTACAAATTGAAATTTTAGTCCAGACGCAAAATATGTTAGTCAAATATAGATAATCGGGCTACTGGTTATCGTTTTTTTGAGCTCCGAAAATTAATCTATCTCTATATCGAAATTTGTCGAAATTAGTTAAGCAGCTTAAACGTAAAAACGTAGCAGACATAGTTACTTTTACATTTTTTAATACTATTAAGGACGTTGGTTAATAACATGATAATTTCGCATTTACGGTTGGCGGTTTCAATTTTTTCTCTTAATTTCTCATTTAACTTGGCTGTATGTTTTGGCCTGGGAGCCATTATTCATAGAATTTATCTACTGTTTTAATTATTATTAGATTACAGATTAATTAGCAATTACATATAGAATGTTTTTTTTTGTGATGGTCTTTTCGACTGGTAAATTTAAGTAATTCTTACGAGTAATGGAATGTGGGCTCATGGAATTAGAAGAGGCCGGTCTAAAACATTTATTATAACCTTAATTTCCTTATGGAAATTAAAAGAGTAATCGCAGGAACAGAAGTAGCTTGTGGTAATACCGACTTTTAAATTTATTTAATTTACTAAAAAAATATATTTTTTTATCTATAAAAGTTTCGGTTACCGAAAGGTCGAAAGAGCAATGTGACCAAAAAAGTTTTATTTTTATATGTTAAACAGACAAAAAGAAAAAAAGATACTTAAGAAAGAGAGTTTTGCAATATGATGAAAGTGGTAATACCGCGAAAATTTGTCTGTTTTGTCAGAAACACTTAAATATGGTCTATCAGATGATCATTCAAATGAAGCTATGTCTAGCGCCGACATGACAGAATGCTTACTGCAAATATCATCAAAGAGGATATAAAAAAGAGTTATCTTTTAAAATAGATGCTTCGGAACGGGAACGGGGTTAATATTATAGGATAATAGAACGTAGTAAAGAGTAACTAACTCAACGTTCGGGCAGGACAATGTCCTAGTCCTAGGTCTATCTATAAATGTATTTATTTGTACATAATCATAATATGTGATAAATTGAAGGTAAATTATTTGTAATTTATACCTATGACATAACATGGACTGGCTGCAAATAAGGGCGACAGGAACGGGGACGTTATGGGGATAATATAATATAGTAAATCCTCGTTAGGGCAGGACAACGTCTGCTGGGTCCGCTTTTAATAAGTGTAAATATTTAAACTCTACGCTTAGCAAGACGTAATATTCACATAACTCTTTATATTACCTCTCTCACCACGTAGCTGAATTTTGATAAGTTTTTATTAAAAATAATATATATGTAATACAACCATTGATTGACAGGTAGATTTAGCTTTAGTTGCTGTATTGAAATTAAAAGTAAGTATTACTTATATTGCAGGATTTCATATACAATTAAATACTACGCTGTTTAAAACATTATATAGCCGTTTAACGACTTGCACAGTACTGTTTTAAAAGCGTAGATATCGCTTGTCGATTAGTCTCCAAAATCGATAAATAAGACTGAATCTGTGAATATGAAGTTAAACCGGTGCATATGGTTAAGGTCGTATGTTTTGTAAGAGACAATTCGAGCCGCGAGGTTGGTACTGCGGATAATTTGGTGCGTGCTGCGTTCGAACGATATTGTGTGCTTTGTTCATGCATTTAATTTTTTTTTTAAATATTTGTTCTAGATCATAAGTATCGGTGCATTTTAAGTACTATACGTGTCGTTATTTTTTTGTGGCCTTATTAAAAATGGGTTTCATAAAGTTAAATTTTTTTTCATTCGAAACGTTTGTGATTGGTGTCTTACTTCTAATACTAATATATGTATGGTTCAAATACAAATTTACGTATTGGAGAAAAAGGGGTGTTTTTTCACCTGAACCAAAGTTCCCGTTTGGCAATATAACCAACGTGATGAGGCGCAAGGAACAGTTTTTTCAGCCGTATTGTGATAATTATGTGAAATACAAGCATCTGCCTTATATCGGGATGTACGTCTTCAGTCAGCCGATACTGAACATCCACGATCCCGAATTGGCGAAGCATGTGCTTATAAAGGACTTTGATCACTTTCAATCGCATGGTATATTTTCCGGGGGCGCCGGGGATCCATTGGCGGGCCACCTGTTCAACTTGCACGGCCAAGTTTGGAAAATGTTAAGGGTCAAAATGTCGCCGGGCTTTTCGACTGCCAAATATAAATATATGTATCCACATGTGGAGAAAATTGCCAAAGAGGCGTTGCAGTACGTCGACGTGTTGCACTCGCAAGGTGAATCGATAAACTTTTCAGAGTTTTTCGAAAAATATACCATGGAGATCATCGGCAGTGTTGGGTTCGGAGTTGAATGTAACGGATTAAAGAATGCCCGCTCGGAGTTCTATTTGCGTGGACACGAGTATTTCAACCCGACATCACTGTACTGGTGAGTACGCCAAGTATTCTATCTTCTTCTTATTTTAATATATATAAATTACGCGTCACGATGTTTGTCTGCGATTCACACCTGAACTACTTCGCCGATTTTGAATAAATCAGTTTGATCCAATTTGAAGGAAAGGATAGCTTACATCTCAATTTATAGTCGCAAATATAAATGAGTCGTTGGAATGTATGCACGTGCATAACTTCCGAGTGAGCTACACTAAATTGGATAATTTCCTTTTTGTTGTGTTCCTTATTGTTAGGATAAGGTATGTATGATAAAAAAAGGAATGGCAAAGCGAAAGCGGAAGAAAAATGAAACGAAAACGGAACGGGGACAGGGACGGCGACGGGAACGGAAAATAATGTTATAGGATAATAGAATGTAGTAAATAGTAAAACACCCAACGTTCGGGCATGACAACGTCTACCGGGTCCACTGGTATCTATGTATAGATAAGTAGATTGTAGAGGAACTGCCTAAGGAGATTTTGGTTAACAACGTAGAGCCATCTAGTTAGGAAAAAGTTTAGGGTAGATTAAATTAATTATTATCATATAAATAAGCGCTTGTTTTTGTAGTGCAATATTAGTTAGCTGCACTTTGTTGACAGCTGCTCTAAACAGTGTCAAATAAACGCTAAAATGTAGAAACACTTTCGATACCTCCCACGTAAGTTGTTGTAACCCCAAATTCCCAGTTTTACAGGAGAGCGTTCCAAACAAAAAAAATGTTACATAACAGTCACTTTTTAATTTATTGCTGTATACAATAATGCAATTGTCATTATTGAATATACAGTTGTATAAACAAATTGCTATGTAATCATGATTTTGTATACTATTGTATACAATAATGTTATCGTCATTATTGAATATACAGTTGTATAAACAAATTGCTGTGTAATGATGATTTTATTTCAATTTACGTGTTTGTAACGCTTTTACTGTGAAGTTGGGAATTTTCATAAATAGTTAAAAAACAGGCATAGCGAAAGTCTATATAGGTAATTCTTAGTCTACTAAAAAACGTTGTCGCAAGAGTCTACTTTTATATCCTGATGATGCTTCGCTTCGCTGGATGAAGTTGAGATACGATATAGAGTGAACTGTGGCAATGACTGACACGGGCCGTTATTTTCTGTCACGGTGATGTCCTCGTGGTGGACGGCACGCCATGTGTTCCGGCGAGCCAACACCGGTGGCGGGATGAAGCATCCCCTGGGGGGTGCCTTGAGACCTCGGACATCACGAGCGGAGATGCGCGAAGACTCCCGCGTCTCTGTCGCGCAATGTGGCGCGGTGGAACACCGTGAGGTTTTGGTCGGTTGGAGTCCGACATAACCCGCCGTCGGCCCTGTGATGACGAGTATCCATCCCGGATTTCCTCACGTAAAAAAAAAACGATAAAGAGTGCAGTGCCTGAGCTTTACTGACAAAGTTCCTTTGCATTTGGGCTACAACAGTGCATAATGTTTTTCTTGTTATTAATTTAATTTTGCATGACTCACAATGCGAAGCACTCTCTAGTGCTTCGCATTGTGAGTCATTACGATGAAAAAAAAAATTGGTTATCTAAAATTCGATATTCGGACGATAATTTTACGTAATTACGCCCAACGCTTAGGCCGATCGTGTTATTGCTTATTCTGCACTTTCAGTTCTATTCAACTGGTCGCCGCTGCAGAGGTACGTTCAAATCAAATTCAATTAATTTATTCTCATTAAACACATTTACATATTTAGTCACGTTTTTATTGCATGCAAATATTAAATTAAATGAATTAAAATTACTATTATACAATAATTTAAGATGTTAAGTTAAATTTTTCCACGCATTGCTGACTTCCACAACCGGATATATCACATTACGCAAAATTCGGTAATTATTCGGAAGCGGAGCTCCACTTACTATTGGCTTAATTTTTTGTTTTGTAAAGTAATTGTTATGTATTGGGATTAGCCAATATATCGAAACTCAGTTTCGCTTTTTAATAAAAGTATTTCATTACTCTCTTATTTTTACTGGTTTGAAGAAGTTGAATCACGAGAAGAACCAGCAAGAAACTTGTAGTTACTATTTTAAAAATAATTCTTACAAAAAGAGATAAGCGTTATGAATTCACAAAAGGTGTGTACCGTTTGCTAGCTGAAACAAGAATGACGCATGCACACTGTGCGGCCGTATTTATACCTTTTATGAAGTTAATATAATATGACATGTAAAGCACTGACATATAAAGCAGTCACACTAATCAGAAATAATGCGAAGCTCAGCTTCGTTTATTTATTTATTTAATTTAATTTTACATACTACCCTGTTAGGGCGTTAGTAAATATATTATTCGAAATTATTTTAAATTTATGTCTTACCAAATTATATTTCTATCATTTATTCAATATTATTACCAAATTATATTATTATCAATTCATGTTTATTATATAATTTTAAATGTCAAAGGTTTTATATATTTCTATAAGTGAGTAAATAAAGGATTATTATAAAACCGGGTTTTATCGCGTGATTAGTACTGATAGCTTATATCTTAATAAATAAAAGTTAAGGCGTTGAAAATTCCAGAAAATAGGTATTATATTTAATTAGAAAAACTTTATCCGAATTAGAAAAACTTTATCCGAATTAGAATTATTATTTATACAATAAGTTATGTATTTGTAATACTATTTTTGTATCTATTACAATGAAGAGAAAAATATGTTAAAACTTCTTGCGTCCATCCACAGATTTTTTTTATGTTCATTCTAGACAAGCGCGTTCCAACGTAGACCGCATCTACACTTTATCAAGTGTGACTGCGGTCAAGCGCTTGCCTATCTCCAATAAAAAAAAAATGACGACTTAAGAACCTTATTTAACTCTAGCTGTGCCCGCGACTTCGACCCCGTAAAATTAGGTGAAGAATTTTAGCGTGATGATGTATAGCCCATACATGCCTTCCTCGATAAATGGGCTATCTAACACTGAAAGAATTTTTCAAATCGGACCAGTAGTTCCTTAGATTAGCGCGTATGTTATATTCTTAACGCACTCGAAACAATATCTAAGCCAAAGTCAAAGTCAAGTCAAAGTCAAAGCAAAGTCAAAGTCAAGTCAAGTCAAAGCAAAGTCAAAGTCAAAGTCAAAGTCAAAGTCAAAGTCAAAGTCAAAGCAAAGTCAAAGTCAAAGTCAAAGTCAAGTCAAAGTCAAAAATGTTTTATTCATATAGACTTTACAGTACATATGAACGTCATGTGTATAGTAATAAATATTATTAATAATTGTTTTTAATCATTCTCGTAACATTTACCTTTCGTTACTATTTATGCAATTTTACGTCGTGTGATCATGTGTACAAAAGAGTGTATATTTTTGTACTTTATCTGAAAGGTGATATTTAAATAAAACAAACCATATTATGTTATAAATATATGTTTGCAATGTTACTTTAGTATATTGTTTCAGATTATATTCCGAGGAGAAAGTTTTGCAGTCTCAGGTAGTAAGTGAGCCACTGTTTCAGCTTAAATGCTTAAACTTGATCAACAACAACGCTTCAATTATGTTGAAGGGATGTATAGTACAAACTTCGAGTAACTGAATTTGTAACTACGCTCGACCCTCAACACGTCGGATTGAGTACTTGTTAGTTGTGCATAAATTTACAATTTGAGGTGGCGAATCGTCGGAGTTTGACTTGAAGAACTAAATACTTCTCACTCGAAAAGCCAGCAACTTTGTACCAACTAACAGCTAAGCAATTGTCTTTTCTTCTTTTTCTTCCTAGCGTTATCCCGGTTAAGTACCAGGGTCCGCTTAGATTGCAGAGAATTTGGCTGCGGGGCGAGTTAAGATTCCAACCAATCACTTAGGCGATGAACGAGCGAATTTTAACGAAGATAATTTTTAAGTTTGTTAATTAATGAACAGAAAAATCTGTTTTTTCATTCAGGTAAAAATACCTGAATTTTTGAAACGCATTTATATTATAAATTAATGCAGATGACAGTTAATTTATGTAAATGCAATCAAAAATGAATTTATAAGTTACTTCTTCAATTTTATTCACTATAAAGCAATTTCTATTTCGTAAGGTAAAGCTGCATAACAGAGGAAATATTAAGAGCTAGATATATTATTCACGGTTAAAGAATTTATTTCTCAAAGAATTTGTTACAGAATTCACTTACAGAGAAAAACAAGTTATAACTTACAATATTTTGTACGACAGTCAGACATAGGTATATAATTTTAAATTCTACCCACTGACATATTTGGTAGAATGCAAGATCGTTGCCACAGTGTAGTCGCATCAGTATGATCAAAAAAAATATATAATTATATTATTGGAGTAAAGTTGTATTTTTAAGTATGTGTTGTTGAAGTTTATTTTTAAATATATAGGAAGCTTTTACGTATCCTTTACTTTGATTTCTAATACATACTTCCTTTTGCATTTGTTAATAGAGCGAAATTATTCGTTTTCCAAAACACAAAACCCCGTCCATTGACAACGGGTTGAGCTTTTCAAACAATGATACTGTCATCCAATACTCCAGAAGCTCAGCTGTGGTTGTTCAGACCGCAATTTATTAATTGTACAAAAGACAGACGTAGAAAAAAAACACTTAAAATACGCAATGAAAATTTCAACATAATAGCAGGTAAGTTCCTTTTTTCATTGCCCAGTTTATTGGGAGCTTAGGAACCGCGTATTTTTAATTTGTTAGGGTTTGTACACATTTTACGTGTAGTGTACGCGACTATTTTGTCTGGCGGGTGTTAAAGTCGAATAGAATAGTCTAATGAAATCAAAATCATTAATTTTTTTAGGTTTCCTTATAAAAACTTGTGAAAGTTATTTCTTACATAATTATATCTTCTACTTCCTAGCGTTATCCCGGTACCAGGGTCAGCTTAGATTGCAGAGGATGTGACTGTGGGATAAGCTACGATACTTAAATACTACATATATAAATAATGTGTAAAATATTACACATTATTTATTCGACTTACAGCTAATTTAACGATGCACCCACTGAATTGAATGGAATTGCGCTAGAGAGGGTAGAGTGGCAGAAACATAGAGTTCTAGGACCCATATTGGAGTTATGAGGGTTAATGATGATGGCATCGTCTCCTGGGAACCTGAAGATGATTGAGAAAACGAATACAAAAAAATATATAAACTAGTACTAGTACACGTTCATTTAAAGCTAGCTAGAGTTAGCTAGTAAAAGCTTCTTCCTCTGTGACAGCATAGCTTTGTGCATAGACTAACGATATGTTTTTATTTAATAACTAAAATACACCTAAGTGGCATCTAACACCTATGGACAACTGCACTACCAAAAAGCGCTCAGTCACGTTGCCAGTATTTACGAAATCAGTACGATTTATTCGAGTATTGTGTGGACGGGGCCTAAAAAAATCAAGTCCCGCGGGTTCCTACCTAAACTGGTTGGTGGTTATTCGAAACCACCGAAGACATATCAATTACTCATTGTACACGAATAATGCGGAATCGAGCGGAATCATTTTATTATAACCTTTATCCCGTATCAAAATACTTTGTTTGAATGACCAATTTATACTCTACATTTCACTTGAACTCTACAAATTAGAAATAAGGTTTATTTTTCTTTAATTTCAGGTAGCTCTAAGTTGTCTTGCGTGGGAGATAGTTGAAACTTCAAAAGCGTTTTGTTTGCTATTAGTTTTTCAGATTTTTTGCTATTTCCATTGAAATGTTAAAAGGTTTGACGTTTGACTAGCAATTCGCTGTTCTGATTTGATTTGAATAGATTATACATACGATGTGCTAAGAATAGGTTAATTTTTATCTGTACAATGAAACCTTTATTGATATTTAAAGAGGAAGGCTTATACGTTTTTTATATGACGAAAGTTAAAAGGGCAGGCACTGCATTCGAATATACGTTACTCAAAAGGTTCGTCACTATAAGAATATAGCAAACTCGTTGCCGATATGAGTAATGACGATTTAAGTAATGACTATTCATTTTTGGAAAGGTAGACGGTAGAAGGCAGAAGGCAGAAGGTTGAGGTCAGAAGGTAGACGATAGGAGAAGGTAAAACGTAGAAGGTAGACGGTGGAAGGGAGAAGTTAGATGGTAGAAGATAGAAAGTGGACGGTAGAAGGTAGACAGTAGATGGTATGGGGATGGTAGATGATAGACGGTAAAAGGTAGACGGCAGAAAGTGGATGGTAAAAGGTAGAAGATAGACGGTTAGAGGTAGGTCAGTTCCGAGACCAAAGTAAGCACTAAATTTATTATTAGTATTAAATTAGCTTTTTTTTAATAATTAAAACTAAACTAATGATAAAATTAGTCTAATAACTAATAGTAACTTAACAACCTCATTTTATATTACACGAAATACATTGTAAAACAGCAAACCGTAGACTTAATCACAAGAAATCTTAAAAAAAAACGTTAATGTCAAAACACTGAAAAGCACAAACGGTTATGGCCCAGGACTGATTTGAAGGGTGGAAATTTTATTTTCTTATGTTTTTCATTAGCTTTAGTCGTTATTAGAAAAATAATTATAAGGCCCTTAATGTTATTTAAAATTAATTTGTAACATATTTGTAACACAACAGCAAACCATAGACTTAATACCAGAAATTAAGAATAAAGTGGCCAAGAGCGTGGACAGACACGCTTAAATATGTAGATAAGTTTCGTATTTGTTAAATAACTTCGAAAGTTATTTTCCGATTTCGTTTAAAATAATTTCCTAGTGAGTTTATAACATGTTCTATCAACATGGAAAATTTCAAGTCTCTACATCTAATAGTTTGGAAATTTTTGATTGGGTATAGAGGGAGGGAGAGAGTGTAACTATAAGGGTTCCTTATAGGACTACGAAACCCCAATAAAACATTACTAGAGCCAAGAATTATTTCTTTAAATGTTGTATTCTAATGCAATCGCGTTCGACGTAGCGTGTAATCGCAAATTGTGCAAACACCCTGCTCAAAAGTATCGAGTGTTGATATTGTTGGATTTTGGAAACGTGCAAAAAATTGCACATTCATGCACGTGAACGCAAAGTTCCACGAAATTGGATTAAGCTAAATATTATGACGTTAATACTATAAGCGTTGGATAATGGACGGACAAAAAACTAGAACGATATTTCGAAAACAACGGGACGTACAAAGATGTAATTTTGAAAAGAAGGTTGTTTATAATTAGTAGACATCCGCTAAGAATGGTTTTTTCGATAGGTCTATGTTAAGGAAGTCTAAAGGTTGAAATGAAATGATTTTTATTTGCTGAATATGTACGTCGTAGTTAACGCGGATGAAGTTGAGGGAACCAGCTAGTATTTAAAATTGTTATCGCTCTTGACCATGGTTTTTTGACTGAAACTATGAAATATTTAACGTAAGGTATGGACTGAAATCCGCAAGGTACCCGGTTCAAACCCCACTGCCGTTGGGGTATTGTCGCACCCACTCCTAAATACAAGCTTCTAATTTAACCTTAGTAGTATGGGAAAAGGGAATATTAGACATACTTAAAAATATTCTTAATATTCTTTTAAAAAAAACATTCGAAGATGCATTTACAATAAGACAAATTTGACTTTGCCTCTTTAGACTTCTAATATGATCAAACCCTTCCTGTACGGCATATGTACTGATCTGGAATCAGCTATAGCTACGCGATCTCGCATTATTATAGTTGACTTTTTGCATCTCAGAAATTGCGACAATCAGTGCTTTGATCTGGTATACGGAAAATTGTTTTAAATTACTTTCATTTCCGCCGCTTAGACCGCAAACAGCCGCCGCCACTGTTCATAATATATTTTTATATCTACCCACATATATAATTACTGCTTTTTGCTCGCTTTACGAGAATAGAAGTACATTTTATTACGAACCTGCGACTTCGCCCGCGTGAATTCAATTATTTTTTTAAACTTCTAGGGTTTTTATTTTTTGCAGAACACAATTTTTTTAGCTAAAAGCAAATTAGCGTATGTGAATTCCCTGTAAAATCAGCTATGTTTCAATGAGAGTCCCGTCCAAATCTATCCCGCCGTTTCGGAGATTACCCGAAACAAAAAGACAGACCGACAAAAATGTTTTAACTTATATATGACCCTTTGTCTTTGCTGAGAGATGTCGGATCTTTCTGCATATTTTCTCACGCGATCTTTGTATCACGGGAAGTTTTCCGGAATAGGCATGACGTCAGTAGTCAGAAATCATTTAAATTATGTATTTATCTGTAAAATAAGATACATAAAGCTGAATGTATTTATTTTATTTTGCGAGCCGGATTAACAGAGATTGACAAAAAAAAGGAAACTACAAAATACAACAATCCGCCATGACAGCTACAACATCGCAAAGCGTATGACGATACCGTTTAATAAAAGTGCGTTCCAATAAGCGATCGCAACGTTTTAAAGTGCTCCTTCAGATATTCAACATTTGACGACTGCGATCGTTACGGTCGCGGCGAAAACGCCGATCTGACAAATAGTGGAGCGCCCTAACATAAAGTGACGCCATGACAACTCCCAGTGTCTTATAGCTAATTTTAATCCTTATATTTATAATCTTTTTTTGCTATAAAAACGTTAATTTCTGCAGAAATACTAAATTCTTTGACAACAGTACATGCCTGAGAACATTATAAACCTATTTTTTTAATTTGTCGTCATGCCTAATGTTTGGCCCAATGTGTTTTTATATTAATAATAATGTTTATTTCGTTTCCCATTTAAGTTAACATACACAGTGTAGGGACCTCTTAGTAAGGATAACATACCTGTGTCCGGAGTTCCCACTCTTCCCAAAACAGTTATTATAATTAACATTAATAGTTATTTATAATAAAATGGTCGTGTTTTATGATTAGTTTCATAATTTTAATCAACTTATACTTTTTCGTAGGTGATAATAAATGTTGTTTCTTTCTTTCTCACACCACTTTATTTCATCATTGGACAACGCGTCAAAACTCGGAACTTCACCTCAATGTCCAAAAATCCACTATTATAGTTTTATCAAAAAATAGCTGAACCGTTGGTGCATTGGGCAGTGACCCTGCCTTCCGTTTCGGGGATCGTGGGTTCGATACCCGCCTTGAGTATGGGTGTATTATCTGTATGTATGTATTTATATATTTCTACAAAAACTATATATTTATGCATAACAGGCGTCTGTTACCTATACCTATAATCTATTTTATGTACTTATTACACAGGCATTAAATTTGTCTACCTTAGGAATCTATTTATTTATTTATTCAGTGGGATAATTGTGTTGTCTGTCTGTTTGCAGGGCGCGCCAACATGTGGCGTGCTATATTACTAATTACAATTTTGGGTATTCACGCTCAGTCCAACAAGGTCCGGGATGTAACAACCTCATGTGATAAAGGCTCTATCGGCATACACCTGGAGTTGGAGCAACCGTTCAAAGGGCTGGTGTTTAGTAAAGACTTCTCGAGAGAATGCCGAGTCCAAGGTTAGTATTTTTTTTAAAATTAGGTTTTAAAGTCCCACGGCTGGGCAAAGGCCTAAAATTTAGTAATATGAATATAAAACAGTGGCCACTCCGGAAGAACATGCAGAGGTGACGGTAACGGTAACAGTGTGGCAAATTTAATGCTTTATCCCATCTCAAAAAATTCCCAACGCGCCTAACGATAAGTTATCAGTTCAAAAATATTGTCTATGGAACTTATACCTTTATCTTCCGAGCGTTGTCCCGTTCTAGTACCAGGGCCCGCTTAAATTGAAGAGAATGTGGCTGTGGGGCGAGTTAAGATGACCTTCTGCCATCTAACGTCATCCCCGGAACCCCCACAATCTCTACAATCTCACGCCTAATGTTAATGTAATGTTGTAATAGTGACAAAAACATTAGGGGAAATTTAGTATCTCTAATGCTTAAAATACAAGTACTCCAATCATAAAACAATAGATTGACTTTCTTGATGTGTCTACATTTCAGGCCAAATGTCAACGAAAGTGTCTCTCCATTTGCCAACGAACGCGTGCGGTGTAAGGACATCAACCCTCAACACGACAGTTGAAGAACCTGACGATCACGAAGATCTATACTATACCGTAGAGTTGATCGTACAAATGGACAAACAGTTGCAACAGTCATCAGACCAGGAGCTGATTGTGAGGTAAAAGATACTTCAGAAATTCTAAAGTGCACGCCTCATATTGTCTAAATTATTACAAGTGTAAATCGTAATAGCTTTATCAACTATCATTTTAGCGGTGAAACGATGTCCCATCTCATGCCGTGTCCTGCGTGCCCTAACACCTGCATACAGGAGGTTTTAATGGCTGCATCAGATAGAGCTATGATGTCGCCTCCTTCTGAGCCGCTTCTGTATAAGAACTAATTTTGAAACTAAAGAAGTTTGTCATTGAATCGATAAGAGGAATCATTTTTATGATATAACTAAATCTGTTTTGTATCACGAAGTTACTGTGCTATATCTAATAAAATCGCCAAGAGCGTGTAAAGTCACACTTATATAGAAGAGTTCCGTATCTGATACCCGATAAAGGTATTTGTTAAATAGTTGCGGTAGTTGTTGTCCGATTTTGCTCAAAATAATGTATTTTAGTTTTTAACATTTTCTATCAACTAAAAAGTCATGTCTATACTGTAGAGGCGGATTTGATACGGTGACCGCCATAGGCCCAAGAGAGATTGCCGGTTCCCCTTATTCGCTGTAAAACGTGAAAATTTAAGTGAACTAAAAAAACTACAGAAATTAAATAAAAATGAAAGAAAAAAGATGGTAAATGAGTTTCTACACGTAAGTGCGTAGGTTCACTGAAGATGTGACTACTACAAAAAAAACTATTAAATTTTGCCGCCCTAAGCCCGGTCCTACTCGGTCTATTGGGAAATCCGCCCCACCAAAACCGCCACAGGCAGGCTATAAAGGTTCCTTATGGGATTACGGAACCCTAAAAATGTCGCAAAGTAAATTAGAGCCGCAAAGGTCAATGTTTGGGTGGGGAGATTGGGTAGATTAATGGTTTTCCTATACCGCACCTTAGCTTATATATTAGCAAATGTCAAGGCTAAATTGCGAAGAAAATGCCCTATCGTACTACTGAGATCTTAATAAACTTTCAAGGTTCTATGTGTCAAAGGATTGAGGTTCGTTTTGATCTTATAAATTTTTTATTTGAGGTGATCGGCATTTGAGTCGGTCGCTAGGTTAAACAGTTCTTACCGCGGCCACTTGCTTGATGGGTGAAGCAGACACTGGTTTTGAAGTATCCGACCCCCTCCGTGTTTCGGAAGGCACGTAAAAACAGTGGGTCCCGATTAATGTCACTAAGTGATAATAGTGACATAGTTATTCTTATTCTAGTCGTGAGATTGTAAAGGTTGTGTGGGGGTTTACAGGGATAACGTCAGACGGCAGTTGGTCCTTTCAACTCGCCCACATCCACATCCTCTGCAATTTAAGCGGACCCTGATGCTATCCCGGAACAACGTTAAATAGAAGTTGTTACCCCATTTAATACAAATATAGCGGGACCGACCTACTTGTACGATTGGTGTGCAAGAACTTCGTACTAGAAGGCTTGCAAATGCGTTGCCGGCATTTGACAAATAAATAAGGTCTTTACTTGGAGGCCCTAAGTAACATAACATATTTTCATTCAACAAGATAATTGCCTATTTGCAGGTGTAAATTACAACCGCGTGTCGTACGGATAAGCAGTTCAGCGCTGGAGGGCGTCATTAAGTCTAAACTACGGGAAATTACTGGACACGAGGGGAAACGGATAAGGTAATGTTTGAAATTAGTTACCGGTATTTGAGTTAGCGAACGGTATATATTCTTGTTAGTAAAAATAGGAAAAGAGGATAGAATACTGTTGAAACTAAATATCTGTATTAAAATTAGAGACAACGTGTTCAAATTACAGAACAAATTAGTCAGAGAGAGGCGCGCTTGCAGTCTTTTCGGTCTGCAGTCGAATTGGTTAGGGGCTTCTGGGTACTAGTACTTTTTTTACATAAGATCGACGAATGGAATGATCGATCGATCGATCGATCGATAGTCGAACGATACATATTTTTGTTAGTTAAGCTAGGAGAAGAGGATAAAATACTGTTGAAACTAATTATCGGTATTCGAATTAGAGACAACATGTACAACAACAACAAATAAACAGCCAGTCAACAAATAGCCTTTTTGACCTGCAGTCGAATTGGTTAGTTGCGTCCGGGTACCTCTCACACGGAGGATCGCCACTTTACAAAAATTGCGTTGATGGAGGCGTATGAAATTTGGGACAATTATACTTTAAATAGAAGAATTTGTGTGAATGTTAATATATTTTTATAATATAATAAATTGTTTAAATAAAACCACACACAGACGAATGCTAAACTGCTGCTGCTGATTTACAACATGTATACAATTAACTATAAGATGGTGTCAATTGCTGCGTTCCAATAAGCGATCGCAACATCCACGTTCGCGTCCGCAGCAGTTTTACCCGTTCCACTTGCCTTCGGGCGTTGCAATTGTAACCTCAAGGGGAACGGGGTAAGGGGCATTTTGAGCGTTGATATATGTCAATTGTGATATTAATCGTAAGGTTGTAGAGATCGTGGGGGTTCCGAAGATGGCAATCGGTCATCTTAACTCGCCCCACAGCCAAAATCCTCTGCAATCTAAGTGGACCCTGGTACTTAACGGGGATAACGCTAGGAAGAAGTAGATATGATATGTCAATTGTCAAATGGAGATCTATATTGTTTTGAGTTTTAAGATTGTCAATTTGACATCCTCCAAGACGCCCCACCTCTTGGACATGGAGCGTCGCGAGCGTTTTGCAAGCGTATGTTGAAGCTGGCGTTACATAACGAGATGGAAATGTTGTCGAGTGGGGAAAAAAGGTTACACCAAAGCAAACTAGATGGTACGATGGCTGTAGGATGACGACGTGCACAGTACAAACACTGAAAATCTCCATACAAATCAACTCACGCTAGCGAAGTTTCCACTGACGATTACTATATATAGACCTTCCCACGAACCACTGTCGGCGAGGCACGGCTGGCCCGGGCCACTCAAACTAGCCCGGACACGAATATCTTCCTTTTTGAATCGAATTTTGAACCTTTCATTCCTCGCCGAAACTTACCACCTTGGTGCCTCTCCACAAAGTGAAATCATCACAATGATAAAAATATTAATTATCAAATATTACCATATCGTACAAAGAATTCAAATTTGTATAATACTTTAGATAAGCATATAATATGCAAATCTAAATATTTATTGTCGAATTTTGACCATTAGGCGATATCTAGTATTTTTCAATATACGTATGTATTTTCAGGACCGGACGCAACAGACAAGGCTGGGAAAACCCTACGGATTTGGAAACGAGGCAACTTCTGCTGGAATCTGCTAGAGCTTGGATGGAACTCGCACCCACTATCGCGGGAACCGAACCCGCTACCGTTGAAGTTGGCCAACCGACCAGACTACTTATACAGTGTACTTTACCTGGTAAGTTACACTTTTTAATATTTTATTACGTTTCTGTCTTACGTTTAGTGGATTATAAGGTCTTTTATTTCTTTTTTAAGGTTCCGTACCTCAAAAGGTAAAACGGGAACCCTTGTAGGCTCACTTCGTTGTCTGTCTGTCTGTCTGTCCATCTGTCCGTCTGTTTGTCAAAACTTGTCTTTTTCTCAGGAACGCGTAGAGCTATTTACACAGTTACACTACATTAATTTTAAGAAAATAATTTGGGTTCTGCATAAAAAATAAAAACCAGATTTTGTCAGATACACTATTATAATAAATAGGGGTACAAGGGAAAGGTCACCCATCACGAAATCTCGGAAATCGCTGGATCTACTATGATATGATGATACTATGATAAAATTTGGCAAAAAGGTAGTTTATAGTTTGTAGGCATTCGCTAATAAAGGATCATTCGATAAGGCCAAATTAAGGAGTTCTAAGGCTCTCGCAATTTTACACAGACGAAGTCGCGGGAAACAGCTAGTGAAGACTACTGTGCTGGTTATCTTGAAAACTCCAATATGCGTCATTATATAAAATGTTTTCCTTTACAGTTGGCGTTGGGTTACGCGTAACAAATTGCGTTGCCCACGACGGCCTAGGAGAGGCATCACAGAAGCTTCTAGATGAAGCCGGATGTCCCATAGACGAATCCATATTCGACAAGCCAACTCTACATAGACACAGACGACGTGGTGACATTGACGTCTCTGATCTACAACCGACTGATCAGACCATAGACGACAAAGTTCCCAAAGACAATGATAATATTTACAAAAACATGATGACTTACCAGCATGCTGTAACAACTTTTGCGGCTTTTAAATTCCCTGACAGAGCAAAGCTGCACTTATCCTGCGGCATAGAACTGTGCAAAGGTGTTTGCCCACGCGTGGACTGTAGGGCTTTACAGAAGCCCCAACAGACCAAAGATGGACTGGTCAGGAAAGCACGATTGGACAAAGAAGCCAAAGGTGTAGTTATCGATCGACTGGAAGTGTATAACAGCATAGAAGTTCTTGCACCAAACATAGAGCTGGAAGATGAAGCGTCTATCAGAGGTAAGAATACCTGTATATTCTTTTTGATTAATAAATGGAAAAAAAATCAGCAAACCTCAAATGGGAATTGACTAGGCAAGTCTCCCGAATAGACACGCAAAGGTGGGCCAATGTTACGAATATTTGGACTCCCACCAATGGCCACCAAAGACCAGGTAGGCCCAGGAACAGGTGGCGCTACGACTTGAACGCCTTTGCTCGAAAGGAGTTGGGGTAGCTCTCGATAGAGGAGGGTGGTCTAAGTGAGGGGAGCGCTTTGCCCAGCAGTGGGACATTACAGGCTAATAAAAAAAGGGAAATAGAAGTTTAGTCTATGCCAACTAATATTATAAACAGGAAATTTGGTTGTTTGTTTGCATTGAATAGGGTAAAAACACAAAAAAATTATTCGACAGCAATCCATCTGTTTTGAAGTACATAGAAAATATATGTACATACACACATTTTTTCTTCATCTTTTAATCACCAAACGAAATGTTACATAAAACGAAGCCTGTGGCGAAACGGAGTTCGCCGGGTTTGCTAGTATAAAATAAAAATGGCGAATAGCTTATATAGAAGAGCTCCGTATCTGATACGCTATAAACGAATTGTTAAATCACTTCAAAAGTTGTTGTCCGATTTCGTTCAGAATATTTTTCCTAATGAGTTCTTAACATGATCTATCAACATGGAAAATTTCAAGTCTCTGCGTCTAATAGTTTGTAAATGCTAGGGCGGGGAATGAGAAGTTTTGGTTCCTATACAAGCACTTTGTTAAGTATATCCTGGGTAATTCACGTAGTTCCTTCAGACCAATAAAGATCAAAGTGCAAGTACGTTCTTTTTTATTATTTTAAAAACTCACAATACATAGTTAGTCTACTTGATAAGAACTTCAACATCTAACGTTATGAGCCACAATAAGAATAGAATTAAGGTGTTTCCAGGTGTTTCCAGCTGTTTGCTAAATACGATAATCTATCCATACAAACATTTCTATAAAATTCAATAACATAATTCTTATAGCTTGTTTACCTTATAAATTCTAAAACATTTGGAAACAAAAAAGTTTTAGGTCGAAACACTTGAAATATTGCACAATACTTTTTGTGTAACATATCAGCGATAAGATAATTTTTAAACAAATGCGTCTTCTGAAAGAGCATCGAAATACTGATTTGTTAAACAATTAAGTTTTACTCTGCCTGAATAGATCATCAATATCATTTGAAAGAATACGGTAATTTTAGAACTTAGACTTTCGTGAACGGAATTCATACTAATTACCCCTGTTACGTACTTTTAAGTTTTATTTACATTGCGGTTTGATGTAAAAATATTGAAGAAATTTGTTTCTGATTTGACAGATAGTAATAATGATATTATACAGTATTCAATTTTAAAAAGTGGTAAAAATAATTGTACATTTCAAGAAAAAGCCGACGAGAAATTTCACTATTGGGTAGTCTAGAATCATGTATTGAACGAATGTGATGCGTATCCGGTACCATGTCTTTTAGACTCTGTATAATGTTTGACTAGTAATACTTCTACAGCTATCTTTATTAGAGAAAAATTGTTGCACCGATAAAAATGTAGTGCTTAGTTCATTTATTGCACAATCGTTTAACAGCATATAAAATCGAGAGATAATAATAGTATTATAATTATAGTATTATATTAATTATAGTATACTATTATTAATTATAGTATTATAATTAATAATAGTATTATAATTATAGAGATAATAATACAATACAAAAATTGGGAACTAAGCACTGAATTATTTATTTCAGTGCTTAGTTCATTCAGTACACAATCGTTATTCGTCCGCAGATTTACTTCAAACCCGACGTCTCCTCTAGGGGGAAATCACAAAATTGCGTTTCATTGTCGAATCCGTCAGGCTGTATGAAAAATGTCGCTTAAATTTCACACTTATATATATTTCGCAATTAAGCTAATTTTTGTAGAGATCGTCACTGTATACTTATAAACTTTTTTTTGAAAAGGTTGCATATTTATCACAGTTTTTTTTTTAATGAAAGTCGTGGCATAAAAAAGCCTCGTCATTAACAGTCACTATAGTGTAGTGTTTAATAAAAAAGTGTCCTAACCCACAAGCTTGCTATTCTCACTTTTTTACGTTTTCTTAATAAACTGGATGGATTCTATGAAGTATATTAATTGCAAAGTCAAATACAAAATTGTTTATTCATATGGACTTTTTTTAAAGCACTTATGAACGTCATATGAATAATATTATTATTTAGACTTTTTCACTCTATCTTTTCTTATCTTATTTTATCTTTTTATTTTTTGCAGGAATAAGGGGAATGAACCAAAACAAACAGAATTCAAAGTTCAGCCATTTCTGAGTTAATATTGTAACATCCGAATAAAATATAGTTGGCCTGGACATTTATGTAATTGTTTCCATGATTCATTTAGTATTTGGAAGGATAGGTGGACATTGAATATAGATGTATAAAGAGAAGACAATCACTGTTAACTTCTTTATATATATACAACTAGAATATGTTTACGCTATATAATACTGGCTGGACTCCGCCACACTACGATTTATCTTTCAGATTAGTTATTTATTCAATAATTCTTATTTTCCTTTCCTTTACTAATTACTCTAATGACATTATTCAATTCAATTCTTGATTTGTGGTTAGTTGACATAGACTAGACTACTACTTTTCATGAGATTTCCATTATTTTAAATTCACTGCAATATTTTTGTGATATAACTACAAATTTAAGGAATTTTTGGTATACTTTTACCGCAAAATATTTCTTATTAACTTCTTTCCAAATTGCATGTTTCTAGGATGACAGGGAGAATCCTTTTTTCCCTTTTTGAATGTACAAGTATGGGAAATACGACATATATGGTCATTTCTTCTGATTGTGCATAGTTAAAATTAGATTTAGAATTTAAAAGTAATGACTTCAAAGTAGTAAAATCTAATAATGATATATTTTCGAATATACTATTGTGATTTTTATGATTTAACTTTTTATGACTTAACTAAAAGTTCAAATTATATAACATGACGATTACGACAATTCAATTCTTAGTTAATAAGTGAATGAACTTCTTTAACAGTCATTTTGAAACATATTTTAAAGAGTATTTTATAAGGTAGTGTATAAAAGAAAACTTTTCAATACTCAAAAGTTCAAATTAATTTCACTCACGATACGGCTGATCCACCAGTCCAGCTCAGCGTGCTATGGAGCGTGCTATGCTCGAAGTTCCTCTAAAAGATAGAATCCGCAACGAGGTTATCTGACAGAGAACCAGAGTTATCGACATAGCATACAGAATTAGCAAGATAAAGTGGCAGTGGGCTGGCCATATCGCTCGAAGGACCGACAACCGATGGGGTAAACGAGTCCTTGAGTGGAGACCGCGACTCAGCAAGTGTAGTTTAGGTCGCCCTCGAGCTAGGTGGAGTGACGATTTGCGAAAGGTCGCTGGCAAAAATTGGATGCGTCAAGCCGAAGACAGGGGAAAATGGCGCACTTTAGGAGAGGCCTATGTCCAGCAGTGGATGAACATAGGCTGATGATGATCACTTTACGATTTGTCGTTGTAGAATCGTTGTCGTAAAGTCAAAAGGAATTCCGTAAAATAATATTTTGATAACAAAATTAATTAATGAATACTGTTAACAACATTGAAAGTTTCAAATTTTAATAGAGGTGTTTTCAAAAGCTTTATTGTTGTAAAATAATTAAAATGCCTCCTGTCGAATTAAATAATTAATACGATAAATGAAAGGAAAATCGTTGATTCGAGCGAATTAAGTATTTAGCGAGGGAGCGAATTCATTGATGTATATTTATGGAATAAAATTATAAATCTGTTTTTGTTTTTATGTTTTATCAATAAAGCGCATGCAGAGGTTGTCTTTAAGGGAATTAGTAACGTAATTGTTTCTTATTTTATAAGAAACGATTACGTTTCTAATTATTCTAAAGTATTATTTAAATTAAAAAATGGGTATCAAAGAGTATTTGACTTTTTTTTAAGTTTTTGCTTACACACATTGATTTCTAGGGTACTTTTAAGCTGTTTTCTGCCTTTTTAATAACCTTACTATTTCTTTTCACTCAACTGACATCATACAATCTTGCAGATTTGAAATTAAAAAACTTTTGAATCGACATTTCGAAAGACTTATTTAAAATTGGTCATCTCTTTAGAACTGTATTCCTCTTTTGTTCCTTTGTTTTAAATCTAGACTGAAAAGTCGAGGCTTTCAGTACTGCTTTAAAGCTAATATTAAAGCTTACACAAAACTTGTTGAACTCCAATTTTGGCAGATTGGCCTAGATAGTGATGCCTAATATAAGACAAGAACCAATATAAAATGCAGGTATGCCTTTAGATTGAGGGAATTACAACATTCTCCAATCAGAGTAAACCTGCTTGGGCGTCGTTGGTAGTTTTATTGCCGAATTGAAGTTGTAGTCATTCCAAAAATTCGTCTAGTAAAACGGTTTTCCAGTACCGATAATGGAATAACGTTTTATTAAAGCTTATACAGTTAAACCTTTGTAGAGAAAATAGTTACTCTTTTTACTTCTTTATGTTAGTGAAGAGTTAAAGAAACATATGTTTGATGTTATGCCACTGCAGCATAGAAACACTTGTTAATAATACATAACGGTCAGTCGTTATCAACCTTAGCTTCCCTTATTCATAGATTAATAACAGTATTGTCTGGCTGCGGTTTTTTAAGGTATATCTTCAGGTCTGCTACATCTCTCGTACATTCTTACTATTAATATTTAGAGCCTATTTTTTCCCACTGTAGGGCAAAGGCCTCCCTACCTCTTTTCTTATGGTTCTGTCTAAGACTATGCGTTGCCAGTCTCTATTATAGCAATTCAAGTCATTCCTCCATCGCATTTTGGCCTGCCGCAAGGACGTTTCCGATTTGGGATCCATAAAATGGAGATTTTGGCTCAAAAATCATCCGACAGGTGGCATAAATGTCCAGCCACATCGTACTCTTGGCAGCTGTTTGGGCCACATCTACCATTTATGTTTTGGAGCGAAGTATTGTGTTTTTTTATACCTAGAATGCTACGCTCCATAGCCCGCTGACAAATTCTTATGATTAAAAACGAAAAATTTTGTTACGTCCTAACTCTCTTATATAGACCCTCTATAACGATATGTTAGCCTAGAGCTAATGGGTTTCATCTAATGTATTCTCTATACTCGACCATATTGAATAAGGGCTAGTATACCCTTTATCAACGCTATTTTATTTACTAACACATTTATAGCACTTGCCTTCATAAAACGACTGATTCACGGCCGCCAATCACCCATACCTCTGTGCAATCACCGCTCAACTTGATGGATGGCGGCAAGCAATCTTTAAGGTTTGTAAATATTTTAGCACGAATCTGTTTTCGGATGAACAGGAAAAATGTTCGCACTCAAAGCTACTTCGACCTAGATAACGACCTGTCTGTGTCTAAAACCGGCCGGCCAGCTCATATATAATGCACGTCCTCACTGAATAGGTCTGGAACGTAATTGTGGGTTGGACCACGTTCTGTCGTGTAATTAAGAACATGCTTGAAGACTGTACTTTTATTAGAAATTCATGAAGTAGGATTTTTGGTAGCGGAAATAACTTTCCCCGCAAATCTTTATTGTACAGCCATCTGAATATAAATTAGTAGGTCAGATATACTATTAATAACTAACCGGAGTAAAGTATTTTAAATAAATATCCCTTACTGAGTTATATGGTTCCCGAAATAGAATTTACTGTATTTCAAGATAAATATAATAAATATATACAGGACTATATGACACACGGACGTCTGTTCCTAAAGTAGACAAATTAATGCCTGTGTTATAGGTAACAGCCGTCTGTAATATATATATAGTAGGCAATGCTGTGGTGTTTGCGTTTGCATGTGTATGTGTACGTGTGTGAACGTAAATAATATAAGTAAAGTCACTGCTGGAAACATTAAAAGGGTTGTAGTAAGTCAAGGTCCAGTGATGGTCGTTTCCATATTAATAGACCAATATGAAGGATACCTCTAGACGAAGCGTTAATAGGCATTTCTGAATACGCGGACACTATCTAAGACTGTATCATCACAATTCATCAGATGTGATAGCGTTCTACACTACAATTGGAGGGACGGGATCACCATAACTTATTCATGATTGGCATGTTTCTATAAAGTTGAAGACCTTAATAGTTAAATATTCATGGACAAAACAAATTTAAAAACTAAGAATTCTAAAAAGATAAAATAAACGTTTAGTACCAAATTATAATTATACTTTGATGAATGACATTTAAATTTAAAGTTTATATTATATTCATTTGTATATATTAAGTTTATATTATATTAAGTTAGAATGGTGTTAGAATTTTTATATAAGTTACATATTTGCATGCCGCAAATGTGACTAAGCATGTATGCGTTTAAGCGTTGTCGTATTAATTTCTTGCCAAAGAATTTGAAATCTTTTTACACAAAAATTCTAAACAAGTTTAAACGCCCGTTAAAATTCATAAATAACTTTTGACCACTTTCGCATAGTTCTTTCTATATCTAATTTCTTTTTTATAATGGTCATTCGTCAAGTCCGGAGGTCATTGACCGTTTTTATGGTAGGTATAAATAGTTAACGTACTTTATAGTTAGCTGTTATGGATCTTTAAATGAAATATAATTATTTTTTATGACTGTCAATTAACTTCTAAACGGATAATGGTAACGGAGACCTATTCACGTCGTCTGTAATTTTAACTTAATTATTTACTTGAGCGTTTCATTTCGAAATTATTATGGATTCTTCACGATTTAAGACTGTTTTCTTTGTCTTACAAGCTTCCATGTATTTTGTATTTCATTATGTTTTCACATACGCTTTGTCTTACTAGCTTTGCCCGAGCCTTCTAAATAAAGAAGCTAATCTTCTAAGAGAAGATTAACTAAAGATATAGATTCAATTTTAGCGTGATGATATGCCTATGGCCTTACTACCAAATGACTGGACTAAAAATGTGTTGTCAAAAATTTTAAAAGCTACCACTGATTTGGAAAAGCCTCAAATACAAATTAGCAAAGCAGTTGTTAGTCACTCTATCAAAAACAGTTCTTATGATGCATGTACATGATACATATTATGTTTGTTGTAGTTAATTTTCGAAAGACATAAGTTTTATGAATTTTTAACTGGCTTTGTTGTCTAACTCAGAATACAAATGTATTTAAATAGTGAAGGTTAGCGGCCAGTATTAAAAAGTAAAGTAGAGTAATGATGTATAGCGATGTGCGTTATCTGAACATTCCGGCCGGTCTGAGACAACATGGGGATTTATCATCGGTCGAATACGTAATGTATTCTGTAGTTAAAACTGATTCTATGCAATCTGTAATTTTGTTTAAACTATAACCTATTTATGTGTATATTTTAATTAATTAAGCGCAAATATGTCTTGGTTTTGCTGAGTAATGATGTATAGCGATGTGCGTTATCTGAACATTCCGGCCGGTCTGAGACAACATGGGGATTTATCATCGGTCCTTACGCGAGCACACGCGCTGTGCTTGCCACCTTGCCTGGCATGCTCCGAGCTGCCGCTTACGCGAGTACACGCGCTTTGCTTGCCACCTTGGCTGGTACGCTCCGAGCTGCTGCCTACGCAATCATACGCGCTTCGCTTGCCACCTTGGCTGGCACGCTCCGAGCTGCCGCCAACGCGAACACACGCGTTGTGCTTGTCACCTTGGCTGGCACGCACCGAACTGCCGCCTACGCAAGCACACGCTCTGTGCTGCCACCCTCGCTGGCATGCGCGCTGATGAAATCATTAAAGTATCTTGATGTAGGTACTTTTGCTATTTTCGGTGTCAACTCAAAATTAACACGTAATTGTAAAATACAAGAAATACCTTTAGTATACGCGAGTACTTGTTATAGGGGTACATAATTGCTTGTTGTATTTATTAAAACAAAATGGCCGAGAAACCAATGGAATCATCAATTTGTGGCACGAGTTCGAATCCCAGGTTGACAACTTACTTTTGCTTTTTATTTTTTCTTATACTTCATTATACATATTCAGATATATTAGTCGTTTCAATAAACGCAAAAGAGGAGGCGGAGTACTTATTGCGGTATTAAAACGCCTGAAATCAAAACGTATGTCTCATTTCGAAAGTCCATGCGAGGATTTGTGGATAAGTATTGACGTTAAAAACACTAACGGTTTAATTGAAAAATTAAATATATGTGCAGTTTATTTACCACCACCGCTTAAATCTGATATACTAGAGTCTTTTACTGAATGTGCCCAAAAAGCTATAGACTCCAATAAATATACAATCTTAATTGGCGATTTTAACAATCTTTAACAATAGTGACGAGCAGAAGTGTTTACATTACTTTCCATCAAACAATAATGATTGTTTTACGAACAAAAGCGTGTCGAAACATGTCGCGACATTAACCACATACTATAAGATTAAGATATATATATTGGTGGGAACTTTATATAAAGGTTTTGGGTTGACAAAATTCGTTAATTAGAGGTAAGAATACTTTTTCTTGATAGTTGAAAATTCGTTATAAAGAGGTTGTTCGCAAAAATTGTTCGCATTGTAAAGGTATATTTTATATAAGATATGAAGTTTGTTGCTAATTTTTATTACTATTATTATATTAATAATAACTTTGTATTCTTGTTGAACATTTTGTAAATGCGCTCAATTCCTTTATTTTTCTTTTCAAACCAGCAGCTAGATGTAGTTGTTCAGAAACTTTAAAACTACTTAAAGACGCTCGCAGGGAGTTTTTCTTTGAGTTGTGCCCGAGTTGTGAACTAATTTGCATCCATAATATGGTAAATAACATCGAATAACATAGAAGTAGCCGGTTTCGGTAAGTTAAGCCGGTCAAAAATAAATACAAAAAATTATTCAGTCAATTTTCATCTAACATATAATCGATAAAATGTAATATATAATATAAAAAAGATATTAATTGACTCAAATGGTCTAAATCTCTTATAAATGTCCTAAAACGCTCATACAAAATTTAGTAACAAGATTTTTTAATCTCTTCAATAACATTCATTAAAAAAATATATTTTTATATGCACAATCGACTGCGCGTGTAAAAATTTAGTATCCTGTGATACTATAAAAATGTTTCCATAAAAACTGCTATGTTAGACAGCCCGTTTATCGAGGAAGGCTATACTCATAATGTTTGAATAAAAGTTGTTTCTTTCTTTGTTTCTCTCCCTCTCTCTCTCTCTCTTTCTTTCTTTCTCTCTCTCTCTTTCTTTCTTTTTTTTCTCTCTCTCTTTCTTTCTTGCTTTCTTTCTTTCTATATATCATCACGCTAAAATAGAATCAATTTTTTGACCTAATTTTAAGCGGACGAAGTCGCGGCTGACCACTAGCGGGTACATTATATTTAAAGTATAATTTTTGACACACACAAATTAACAGTCAACGTTAATAAAGGAAAATCAAATTTAATTAACACAATAACATCACATTTAATCTGTACCATGTAAGTAATAAAATATGTATATGTTTATCTAATTCTATAAAATAATGTTTTTTTCCTTCGTTAATGATGGTAGGAATTTTTTTAAAGTTGCAACCGCGAGTAATTTGCCCTGCGTCATAAAATGTCTTAATAGATAATAAGTTTCTTAGTATGTAGTAAATAAATGACAAACATCGGAAAGTCGGATCGGATATATTTGAAAAAAATTGCGTTCCCGCGTGACTTAAACTTGCGTCGGGTGAGCATACATGAACGCAATACGCCAAGATCATATGATATTTTTTCCGCGTGAACTAACAATTCATAATTATGTTAATGACGAATGTCATAAAATGTATTTTTCTATAGAACGTTCGAAATTCGAAAACGTGTTCGGAAATTATACCAAAATATTGTAATCATTTGCAATGCTGATAGATTATTATTTCACTATTTATATTTATTTTCACCAGTAACAACTGCTAAAAAAATTAGAAGACATGAAATCCACAAGTAGGTAACCTAGATTACAGTGATAGTTTTTAGGTTCATAGCATAAAAAATCATCTTCAACATTCAGGAACCAGTCAATAAAACTTAAATTAAAATCACCAAGCAGAATTGTATGCTCATTTATATGGTCTAGCACTTCGCTGACATTATCGAAGAATTTATGTAGGTAATTATAGGATACTGGGGGTCGTATGTACACTGCACATATGTTAATCTTTCTGAGTTTGGTTCCTTCTTTCATTTTAACTGAGACATCGAGGAGCCGCTCGAACTCGGCCAGGCTCCTGTTGGGCGAGAAGTAGGCCCCGACGACCAGAATGCCCCCGATTGCTGCCCCGACGAACCCGTGGCCCCGTTCTATCCCGCGGAGAGCCGGAGAACCGATGGCGGTTTGGGTGCCGATGGCTACGAGGCCGTCCAGGTCCCCCGCCCAGTTCTCCCGCGCGGGGACGAAGTACGGCTCCGAGACCACCGCGACGTGCGTCGACCACTCCGCCATGCTCTGGAACAAGAGGTCCTGAGCTCTACCGTTGATCATATTGAGAATAGAATAAGACGAACTTACTATTTACGTCTTTTTATTGATCTTGCATTTTAAACCCTGTTATTCAATTCCATCAAAACATTGAATAAAACAGTCTATTTTTTTCAATACAATTAATAAATTGACGCTATACTTCCAAACAAGCTTCGAGCGATTTTTTTAGTGAATTAAAAAAAAAGGATTTCCAATTCTGAAGTTGCGATTTGTTTGGCGCGTATGTTGTAATGTAAGAAAATAGCGCCATCTATGCATATTTACAGTTGTTGAAGATTTGGAAATGTGAGATGCGCAATAAGTGAATAATCAAATCCCTCTAAACCATCTCCAAATATGAGTTAACGCTCAGTTATGAATACCAAAAGGCCACAGAAACAATCAGAAGTAATTTAAAATAAGAATTTATCATCTCGAGAACAGTTGTTGAAGATTTGGAAATGTGAGATGCGCAATAAGTGAATAATCAAATCCCTCTAAACCATCTCCAAATATGAGTTAACGCTCAGTTATGAATACCAAAAGGCCACAGAAACGGGACGGTCACTACACAAACACAGAAAATAAATAGGGTTAAAATCTTAACGTCCCCAATAGGGGGGACGATCAACAACACAAACACGAATTTAAATAAAAACTAAAATCTTAGCGTCCCAATAGGGGGACGGTCCACTAAATATAATAAAACAAGGTTAAAATCTTAGAGTCCCCAATAGGGGGGACTGTCGACGGCACAAACACACAATTATTTACAATTAAAAACTTAGCGTCCCCAATAGGAGGGACGGTCTACGGCACAACACAAAATAACGGCCAAGTAGACAAGGACCGTAGGCTGTATCAGCATAGTTCAGCTTAGATAGTATAAGTGACTCGCATAATCTAATTCTGATATCAGTACTTAAATACATACGTACTTTATATAAGATTTTAAGCCTATAAAAACATGTTTTAACTACACTTTTTATGTGATTTTCGAAATGGAGGTTAGGGTCAAAGATTACTCCTAGGTTGCGAGCCTCAAATACCCTTTCAATAGAACTGTGACCAATATTTAAGTTAGGGTTTTCAAGCTCAATTTTGTGTACATTCTAATTTGTTGGCTTTTACATTTATTGTGTACACTATCTAGATGTTTAATTAATATCTACCTACCTAGATCTTTTGTTAATGTAACCAGTGACACATAGCACACATAAATTACTTATAAGGAGTTCTCCAGCTGTAATACGTAAACTTAAATCTATGTGAGTCATAGAAATAAATGATTTTATTTATTTATTATTTACATATTATTATATTAAAACCGTTATAAAATTTCACGCTGTAAACTATAATATTAAGTGAAAACTTTAAAAAAGGTCTGTGATGATCATTGCAGTTGTTTATTGTATTTGTTGCTTACCTGTTCATATATATCGCGCAATGAATCAGCAATGCAGCCAGAGAAATCTGGTAGCAACCAGTTAACTCCGTGCTGGGTTGTTTTCGGTTCGCAGAATCTGGCGGGAGATAAATCTCGTTACGCGTTTCAAAAACAGCTTAAACTTCGCAAAAGTTATTGAATCTGCTGACCGGTTTATCTCGTAAGAGAATAAAGTTATCAAAAAGTTTGCCTTGAAGGAGTCCAACTCTTTGACAGCGTAATAAGAGCTAACGAGATGTTTTTAATGAAGATATAAATTCGGTTTTGGTTATTTATTCTTTTCTTCTTAGCGTTATTCTTCTCTGTTTCATAAGGGTGAGAATGCAATACATTATTTTATTTTATTCATAAAAAACAATCCACAGTATGTTGTCGGCTGCTTACAGCATGATATCGGCCACGGAGACCGTCCTCTGTTGCGTTTCTTATAGCAGAGAATCTTTTAAATAGCTGCTATATGTGAGAACGCCATCTATAAACAAACTTAAACTAGTACAGAATACAGGCTTTACCTGGTAGACTCCCCATTATGGCCGGGTGGACAAGTGGCCGAGGCGTGTGCTCCAGGGGCCGTTTTTGGCCACCTCAGACCGTGCGATGCTTCACTCTCGCAAGCTTCGTCTTTACTCCCGAGGGCCCACATCGTTACTCCCTTAGTATTGGTGCCCGCTACTGAAGATACTTGGCAACGGAACTCACTAGATTTCTGTGTGAGAACAATTTACGTGTGAGATTTTTTTTCATAACAAGGGGCAAATACGTAGGCTAGGTAGGTAGTTAATGTAAGTGACTACCGATGCTTATAGACGTGTGCACAACCAGGTGGCTCGCAGATGCGTAGCCGACCTTCAAAGAGGAGTTTGGGCCGCCGGGAATTCTCCCACACCGAACGAAACGGTCGTGACATAAATTATATTTTAATTTTAATCAAGAGAAACAAAGATGGGATTAATTGTGAATTTTGGATATGACAAAAGACACACTAATTTAACGGAATAATGTATGGACTGAAATCCGCAAGGTATCCGGTTCAAACCCCACCGCCGTTGGGGTATTGTAGCACCCACTCCTACTACAAGGTTTTAATTTAAGCTCAGTAGGAGGGGAAAAAGGGAATATCAAACATATCTAAAAATCTTTTTTTAAGAATATTTCTAATATTCTTAAAAAAAGAAATGCATTTTTATTTACATGAATCAAGTTATCATACCTTTGAATACAACCTTCAGAAAACCTTAATCATGAGCATAAAGCGAACTAGATAGATAATAAGAGATGGGATAAGATTATCATTTATTGCAAATTGCATAAACTGTGGTTATATATAATACACAGGTCTTAAAAGTAGAAAAGTATTAACAGTTTGCCAATTGAGGCGAAAAAGAGTCTTAAGTTAATTAATTAACAATTAATAATGACAGTACATCATTAATGTCTAATCTTGGAAGATTTCTGGAAAAAAGCTAATCTAGTTGTCTTGATCAAGTTGTCACGGCCATTCCTGACATAAGCCATACGTTTAATTCAAGAGGTATGGATTATTAAATATACCTTATTATTAAATCCAGCAAATTTTTTGATAGTATACCATGTGTGTCGAAAGACAGAAACAAAGATACAACTTTTATCTTGGCACCGTGCACTAATGAATCCCATTAGACATTATTATTTAAAAGACAGCTTTGATTAATACTTCGGTCAATTAAATAAATTAGAGATCGCCGGCTGATCGAAATTCACCCACAAACCTTTTTGCGTACAACGACATCTATTGTTCAATTCACAGAAAAATAAAATTTGACAATTAGTATAACATACGGTTGTCACGATTACGCTTTGACATCGTCCAATACACGTGTGTGTAAATGGTGTATATCGTTTGGCATTGGTGTGCGTGCGCTTTTATTTTAATAATTTAATACATTATTATTGCATATTATAAAAAAAATATTACGATTCGCACACCTTCCTCTATACGAAGTACTATGTGCTAAACTTCATAGTCCTTCGTCAGCGCAATTTTCTTAAAATGGTACCTAAAGTTTTCGCTTCACATATTAATATATAAGATATTCAACCTCTCATACCTGTATGTCGTACAGTTTAAGTACGCTCCCAGCAGGATAAAGGTCTTCCCACACCTCTCGTCCGGGTTGGAGGCGAAGGAGTGTCCTTTCCCGTGCCCAACTAAACCCCAACGCGCCATGGACCCGGCCAGCTCCCGCTAGACATGTGATGCTCACGTTATCCCCCTATAAAAAAAATATAAGCTCATAGTAATAAGTGGACACAAGCGCGTGAAGAGTTATTTGTAAAATAATTTCAAAAGTTGTCGTCCGATTTCGCTGAAAATATTTTTCTGATGAGTTTTAGCATGTCCTATCAACATGGGAAATTTCAAGGGGAATCTATCACTATGCTCAAAATAATTACAATTTTTCACCTTGTTAACGGTAAGCGTAGATGGCACCAGCCTGATATCGGGTGGGCGCAGGATGGTAAGCCTGAGTGCGCTGCACCGTCTCCTGCCCGCATCATCAGCGGAACAAGACCACCTTCCGCTGTCCGGTTTCTTTGCTTCCGATATACCGAGAAATGACATGCGTCTTCCGAGGGCATCTTCCGCAACTGTACGAGTCCATATATCTCTGAAAGAAGATAAGCGATTAGGGTTATCATGGAATGTCGATACAGAGTCAAATTCGAGTTCTTTTGCGTAAATTTCAAAAATAACCTTTTCGAACGTTGATCTTAAATTATCTATCTCGGGAACTCGAATTAAAAATGATTCCTTTGTTTGAGAATTTTCGATGTTTTTAGACAAATCAAATATCTTTTGCATTTGCTCGAAATATCTTTCCTTACGTTTAATTAACACGGTTAATTCTACAGGAATGTCTTTAAAATCGTTATCTTTTTTAGGTGGCATGATTAACGAAAGAATGAAAGCAGCTATTTTTAAGTGGCGAGTTTCAAGTAGATTAATTATTAATGGATTAATTATAAACTTAAAGTCACTAATAAAATACATAGAATGAGATGGAAGAGATATAGTGAATAAAATGTTCCTGGTGTAGGTCAAGAAATAATTTCTTACATAATGAAACTTTTTATTAGGAACCGACTTTTCGATCCACGTTACAAGTCTTCTTCAGGGCTTAGTAGTTACAAGTATCAATACCATTGTTAAAATATAATAATAATCAATATAAAGAATAATAACTCTCTGGACATCACCTTTTTTGAATAACGGATAGATAACTGACTCAGCGAAACTCTGTGGCACTCTTCCCTCATTAAAATAATCATTGAAAATATTAACAATGTGTAACAGCACACATTCCGAAGAATTTTTGAAAAATTCATAAGGCACCGAATCAAGTCCGGGAGCTTTATTATTTTTCGCTTTTGCTAAAGCACTTTTCAATTCATCCAGACTTATTTCCTTACCCTTCCCAGGTACTTCCCAATTCGGGGTGGCATAAAATAATTTTGGAGCTGCACTGTAGGCAATTCGGTTTTACTAAGGGTAGGTCTATCACAGACTCAGGTATTGAACTTATTAAAAATATCTTCGAGGCCTGGGAAGAGTCACATAATGCTCTTGGTATCTTCTGTGACTTGTCTAAGGCTTTTGACTGCGTTCAACACACTACTCTGGTCATCAAGCTATACCACTTTGGTATCAGAGAAACTTCGCTCGACCTTTTGAAATCATATTTGAGTAACAGAATTCAAAGGGTCGACGTGAATGGCAAGAGATCTCCTGAGGCTGAAATTGGAGAACACTAATAATATAAATATATATAGAACTTGTTCTCATTTCAAGGGTAAACCGTCATACATAATATTTATTCTACTTGCTATTATTATTGTTATTTGATCTAATTTAGGCAAGGCAAGTTTATTTGTAGAGCACTGTTCATACACAACGCTAAAGAGCTTCACAGAAACATGAAATTACAGGAAGGCTGATACACTCAATAAAGAAAAAACAAATATAATCCTTAAATTATTACATTAAAAGTGGATAAGGTAGATAAAACACTATTTAAAAATACCAGAAAATTGTATCTCCTCTCAATTAAAGATAAAAAAGATCAGAAAATTTCCTTACAACGGTATTACCTTATATTTAGAAAAATCTTTCTCAGTCTTCTGCCAGTGGTAAGTCAGAAGACCTCCAGAGATGCCCATGACGCACATGGATATATTCGTATGACCTCGAATGTATACTAGTTTAAAGGTATCGTCAATAACGAATAAACTGCGGAAGGATCTGAAATGAAGCATATAAACATTTCAGGTGCAATAGATAATAACCATTTGAACGTTACGAGCCTTAATTTATAGATAGATACAAGATAGATAGATGGATACAATCTTAATTTGGATCACACCACAACATGAGTAAAAAAAATAACAAAAGCAATAAATAAATATTAATATACAAAAAAGAGAAAAGAAAAACTTATAGCTAACTTATAAAAATATTTTACAACAATTTTACTTAATCTAAATTTAATTATATAAAAAGAATAGATCCATTCTCACAAAGCAAAAATAAAAATTAAATAATCTAAAATAAAATAATTATAACAATGGATTTATATGAGCAGGCAACAAAACTAATAATTCATGCCCACAATCACATCTTGAAATGCAACAACAAATAAATGTATGTTTACAATAAATATACAACGAACTATTGTAATATTAGGATTACAAAAATGAATAAACTGCAGTCATAACCAATTTGATTTAAATTCAAGAACAAAAAAAAAAAAAAACAGTTGTATCGGTTTACTTCTGTATTTCACTAGTGAATAGTGTATTTTTGCTTAATGAAATGGCTGGCTATTGAGGAGTAATCACGCCCGTCTCCTCGGCCCGACCACCCCGAACCCGGCCGGCTGGTGGCCTGGCCCGGGCCGGACGCCGTCGAGCTCGTCGACGGCTCCCTCGTCCTCTCGGCCACGGCTCCCCGACCCGGCGTCGTGGTCGTGCGCGCGGTCGGGGAGATCGACCTGCTGACGGCCCCGGCGTGGCGTCGCCTCCTGACCGCCGCCGTGCCGATCGTGGCGTCGGCGACGCCGCCGGGGCCGCGCGCCCCCGCCGTGTCGAACGCCCGTCCCCGGAGCGACGGCGAAGTGAACAACTTGATCTACAAGGCCAGGTTGATGTTATCTACACCGACCTTAGCAGCGCTTTCGCTGTAATTGACCATGGAATTTTGCTTGACAAATCATCATTTTTTGGTTAAAGTTCTTCATCCCGCAAACTTTTACATTCTTCAACTACACTTCGCTCTTCATATCGACAAACTACCCTTAAAATTAAAATACTTATCTAAGTATTAGTAGCCACAATACTTTGACTTAATCTATGGATCCTTATTATTCGCTTACAACTAGTTAGGGGCCGTGATTAATGGAGAAATTTTAATGGTTATTTTACTGTTTTTTTATTAAACCCGCGTCCCAATGTTATTTAACTTTAAGGTGGTACTTTGATAAGGTAAAGGGTTTGGTTAAGGGGTAATACTTTGGTGCCATAGAAATAATCAATATGATTAAAAGTTTTGACTGACCAGTAGACATTTTTTCCTTACTTGCATATATATATCGCTAATAAATATATAAATACATACATAAAGATAATACGCCTAGACTCGAGGCGGAAATCGAAGTCATGAATTCGGAGCGGATCACTGGCATCTGCACTAACGGACCTAAAATCCTGAAATCCTAGAATTAAATTACGAAATTCAATATATGGTAATTGAGCATTAAAATGAATTTGTATAATCCTTAATGCTCGCATTTCATTATGGCCAAAATACTAAATGCCACAAGCTGGGCCGACACGCTAGAGCTAGTTTACAATGCCGGTTAATACATGATCGATCAATTTGCATGATAATTAGGCGTTTGCTTTCTCTTTTCAAACAAATTAGCTTTCATCAGGCCGCGTATTCAATGCAAATCATTGAGTTTGACGTATAACGACCATTTTGGATATAAATTATATAATCGGGAACGCTGGCTGGTCAAGATTCGTCCGCAAACCTTTTTGCGTACAAGGACATATATTGTTCTATTCACAGAATTAAAATTGACAATTAATATAACATACAGTTGTTATGATTACGCTTTGACATCATGCAAAACATGTGTGTGTAAATAGTGTAAATCGTTTGGCTTTGGTGTGTGTGTGTGGTTTTGTTTAAATAATTTAATATATTAATATTGCATATTATAAAAAATAATACCATTCGTACACCTTCGTCTATATGAACTACAATTGTGCCAAATTTCATACTGCACTATGCGCGTGATTTTTGTAAGGGCACGTAAAGTTTTCGTTTTATATATCGATCCCAAATAAGTCACAATTATTATTCGTTAACGAAAAATAGATTAATCTTTATAAAATATGTTAAAACGGTAAAATCCGTTTCAATATCGGGACAACCTCTGTCGCGTCTGCTAGTATTATAATATAATGCTGACGAGGTAAATGAAAAAAAGTCTTAATTTTCACTCTTATTATATTTACTTACATTTACTTTAATAGCTTTAAAAAAAAAATTAATAACAGTGAATAAATACTAATAGTGGATGCAGTTTATAAACATGCTTAAGAAGAACATGAGTTTGTGTAATTTAATAATAAGTTGGACTTGTATGTCTAATCATATCAATAAAATCTTGTATCTTGTAATATATTTTCCCAAAAGTTACATACAGCAAAGGCCTTATTGCAGCAAAGTGAGAAGAATTTCCCTTTTCGAGCAAAAGGACAATGCCTGGCAAAGATTTTACCACGATTCCTCCATTTATCGATATCCTAGCCCATATCCCCGAGTTCTCAATCTCTTTTTAAATTACATACAAATAAATCCGTTTAATGAAAATATTCAATACGCTTATTTCTGCTGCCGCATAATAAACACAGCGAAATTTAAATGACAAAATTACAACCTGAAATGGTAATGCGTCTTGTTATTTATTGCGCCTAAAGAAATAACATGTGGGTTGTTGCAATACAAAAGCGGCCCTGAACGGCTATCGCACGGCTGCAACCCTCCCCCTCATTACCAATTCATACGTTATACGGACGTAGCCTCTAGTCCACTGCATTCCGGTAATCAAATGTGAACTCCTTTAAGTTTTTATTCCAATGAATTTCAGAAAACGTCTTTGAAATTCTCTTGGTATTTACTTAGCATTCCAAGATTTTTATTTTCTATTCTAGCATTAGCTTCGTTAATAGAATAAGTACATAAATAACATCCATCTATCGGAATTAGAAATAGTACGAAATATGGGATTGGTAGGAAATTGTGTTGAATAATATAAAGGACAAATTATATTATCATTTGAGTCATCACTGATATAAATTATGTCTTCTTCTCCAAACAAGACGTTTGTTTGTTGTTTCTTTAAAAAAGAATTCAGAAGCGCTTTCATATGACTGTACAAGGCGCGCCATCTATTGGTAGCTAATGAAACTACGTCTATAACTCTCGTGCAGGTGTAAGCGCGTTATGTAAACTTTGTCAACTAATAAGTTGGCAACGTTATAGCAATGCGTAAAATACGAACAAAAACCATTAACAGTTATATATTAGATACATTAAAAGTTTAAATTCCATTTCAGACTGAATTCGTTAACTGTTATTTGCAAATATAATTCAACAAGTACGTATTACGTGAGTAAAGCGTGTACGGCCCGCACGCGATTTGCAAATAAACCTAGGAAGATATCAAATAACGAACGTTTGCTACAACATGCGATAAAAGACCTGCGCCATTTCAAATGGAAATAGCAAATGAATCTCATTTTTAGAACTCTGCAGACAACAAACTAAAAAATGATAAAAAAAAAAGAAATAAAGGTGCACAAAAAATAAGTGTCACTAAAATTAGTATAATCCTATAAAGTTAGCTGACTTTCAGCGTATAACACACATAAAAAAATAAATTGGAATATAAAAGTTACACGTGTATCTTAAGTTTTGTCTTATCTTCATAAAAAAATTGATAAAAGAGTATTTAATTTTTCATACAGAAATATATTATTAATATTTGTACTAATAATATATTTCTAAAAAGCTTTACGAACACGAATCTTCACATGAGAAGATAAATTTCTTTCAAATATGTTTCCCTTTATTTAGTTCCTAAGTCACCGAGAAAAATCTAAGCATTTGAGAATGAAGAGGCCGCCTCACTCGTAGAAATTCCGGTACACGTCAAGGTGAGAGGAATTTTTTTAAGGGCGAAAATATTTTCTTATCTCGAAGCGACGTGGATAACTCTTAGCTACTAAAGCCCGACATATTAAGGACACCTATAACCGCGTCGAAGGCAACGAAAACATTTGATAACAAAGGAAAAACACCGAACGACCGACAAGATGTTCTAAAAATACTTTCGTCAGCTCCACCTGAAGTGGCTGCATTATGGAAGGATTAGTTCCGCAGTCTCTCCTCTCTAATCCTATTCTGATTGGACAAGATTTCCCTGATCTTAGACAGCGTCCTCTGCTCCACCACCTTCTCCAGGTCCAGTCCAGCCACAGAACCCACCTTCTTTTGAGACAATTGAATGTCTGAATGTCTCTTTTGTCATCTCTGCCCCCTCACACAACAGCATAAAAAAGGATAATGTGCTGTAACGAAGAGCAGACCCTGAACGAGGCCAGCTTCCCGCGCTAATTCATCCCTTATGTCGTGAGCAGCCTGGGCTGACCGACGTGGAATGTTCGTTAATGGTAAAAATGAAGTACAAGTCGTATCTTCAGTTCTCCATGATCCACGGATACTCTGTCCATTCTCTTCATTATCAAATACGCCTTGAGGGGTGTAGATTTGTCTGGAAGTAGAGCTTTTTCGAAAGTAGTTATGAAGATGTACACAAGCCATGACAATAATTTGGGCTTTCGGTGGCTCTAGTAGCATGGGCTTTCTTAGCACTCGAAATACAGAACGTGATCGGCATCAAGGTAAACGCCCGGGCCAACTACGCGCTCGTCGCCTTCCAGCTGCTCGTGATCGCGATCTTCGTGGTCTTGAGTATCGCGAACGTCGCGGGCGCGGGTACCGAAGTCAGCCTCGTGCAGCCCCTGTTCAACGAGAACACCACCCTCTCCGCGATAACCGCCGCGGCCGCGGTAGCGGCCTACTCCTTTATCGGGTTCGACGGGCTGACGCTGCTCACCGAGGAGACGCGGGGCCCCGGGCGCACGATACCCCGCGCCATCTACGTTCTCCGACATCGTGAATCTCCTCGGTCAGCCTAACCTCGCGGTCCAACGTGCGGGACTGGGATCTCCCTGTATTCGTAGCTCGCTAAATACAGTTAGCGACAGCTAGCCGTCGCTGGCGCCGGGCGGGCTCCAGACCAGCGAGCCCACTTGCTCGCCCTCGATGCGTCGGCGCAAGTTTCCCTGTTTTAGTATATCGAAAACGACTATCGGGAGTCGCGCGCCACCGAGCAAAGTCGCCGCCGTATGATCCAGGACGGAGAGGTTCTTCCAGCAAAGTTACCGTTTTAAAAAATAAAATAATCCGCCCACCAAATCAACGCCAAAATACGAATGATACAGAAGAAGAGGAAATATTTCCAAAAAGAAAAAAAATTACCCAGACTCTGGAAACAATATTTATTGCAGTCCAAGTGGAAAGAAAACTGCATATTATGAAATTGTGTGAGTGTTATGATAAGCTAAGACTCAGGCTCAATCTGACAAAAGCAAAGAACCAAGTAAAAAAAAATAAAAACAATGTGTTTTATGTACAACCAATCTCTTGTATAAAGTCCTTTATATTCCTTTTAAAGCAATCTATCAGACTCATTGGTGGTCTCTAATTACAGTCACTACAGCATCTGATGAGCACAAGGGCCACATTCACCTTCTGATTTTGTAGAGTTGGCCCTTTCTGCTCCTCCTTCTCCACGGTCAAATCCCAGGCTTCCTAAGACCTCCTCATACAGCAGCTGCCCCATCCCCTTGATCATCTCAGTTGCTCTGCTCACAACTCTGAAAGTTCACCATGTCATAGAATCATAGAATCATAGAATAGTCATGAAAACTACAGCAGCAACAACCTAAGCTCCCCACACACTACCAGCATTTACACGTGCTCCCTCCTCTCCTTTGCTACTGATCTGGCAAAGGTACAAACCGTGTCACTACAGTACTGACTCCTGCTGTCGTGCAAATACCCCTCTCTCCAAGTACTCCTACACCAGAGGTACGCCAAGCACTGCACCTACTGCATAACGAGCGCAATTACTTCTCCATCCTACTATGGGATCAAACTGAAATCACAAACTGAATTTCCACCTTAATCTTTAGCCCAGATCCGCCGTGCCCTGGACAAAAACACATTCAAGTGTTCACATCCTGAAGACTTCACCTGAAGCTCCCCCATTCACATGCTTGGTATCCTTGTGTTGTATTATTATGGAATCCAAATCATTAGGTGCACAATAAATAGCCGTGTCTATTATCATAATTAGGGCACACTGGATTGTAAGGTACATTAAGGTTCAAACTGGCTCAAGTCTTACCATTGCAGGGCACAGGTCCAGACTCCGCAGTGAATCCACGACAATAAAAATATATAAACCTTCTGTGATCTCTGTAGCGGTCACATGAGCATTCGCCACATCTATGCACTCCGCAACGGTCACATGAGCATTCGTCGTATCTATACCCCCGGCAGCGGTCACAGCAACAATCAGCCCGGCAATCGCAGCAGCGATTACAGCAGCCTGAGCCACTTAGTATGCCGCCTAGCAGGAGCAAACCTAAACAGCCAAACATAGCTTACCCTCCTTTATTGAGTGGAAGTCTCTGTTACAGAATATGTCGAATCTTGCGGCCGGGTTACTAATAAGACTAATCGGCGTTTTTAAAAACTTAATCAACTTTTCCGTCTGCGACCGTATCTCTCGCAAGGATCGCATATACATACATAAGTGGCCGTAGATATACATACGCATACCTAAAGCCCCTATGTATTATAGTACGCCATCAGCGTCGTTCCGGCGACGGTCGTTCCGGAGCGCCTTAAAGAAAGCGAACATAAGAGATACATTTAAGAAGCTACACGGATGACTTCTGGATACCGTACTCGTCGGATTCTAAACCTTACGTCGAGAACGCTTACGGAACGAGTTAACAATAACAGCTAGGGTGGATCGGACAAGTTATCGAACAGATAAAAAGGAATCTGGATTCAAAACATTACTTTACAACACATGTACCAAATTACAAAATAATAATAAAATATACACTTACTTCACATTGTGCCCAATAGAGCAAAGCTGCGGTAGGTAATCGTGTGCATATTTCTTAGGAAATGGCCCATGTCGTCTAACTATCACTTTGGGGATGTATTTTTTGTAGTTCCGTACAACGTCATTTAATGCCAGTTTCTCTTCCGATATTGCACGAGTCCTTGAAAAGAAATAGTTCGTATAAATTGTAACGTAATAATCAATATATAACATTTGAAACGACGCTTAGCGAGGATTGACACATAAATCATAAAGCGTTAAACGTGAGCGTCAATTTATCATACATAGCATTAGAAACTAGCAACTGTTAATCATGGAAAAGGACCTGAGGACATACTATTAATAAAAAAATTAATATCTGTGCGTGTCAGTTTTACGAATACCTGCCTTTATTGATAATTTCCGTGTATCGTAATCCTTAATCTAGGTACATACCATATAAAAGCGAAAGGTCACCTAACACGAAATCTCGAAATCCGCGGGACTCACAAAGATGAAATATGGCAGGGAGATAGTTTATTTTTTAGTTGACATGCGCTAAGAACGAGTTGTTCGATAGGGGCAGATTTAAGAGATCTCTGTTTTAATTTTACGTCGCGGAAAACTGCTAGTACGTATATATACAAAAATTTTGTCTGACTTTCTATTTAGCCAAGCCAAGGTTTATGTTTAGAAAACAGAGGTATCTTAAGGTCACGAATTCGTATTCTGGCAATATTTAGAGTACCCTCGTGAAAATTTTAAAACCATTAACCCTATTATATGATTGCATTATGAATGAAATCTGTCCAAGCAATTCGCAAAAATAAGAAAAACACAATAACAAAAGCATTACATAATACTATTACTGCAAAGGTGGACAATAGTCTATAAATTGTTAACAGTCTGCCTAAGTAAAAATAATGTTTGATAATACTTGTCTCAAAGGCAGAAACTACATTACCCAACAAAACTCAAACAAATTAATTTTTTAAAGTTCGACATAGTAAGATACTTTCTGATTCAAGTTCGACATAGTAAGACACTTTCTGATATGTAGAATGGGTACAATCTAAAAATGGACGCCCCTCTAAAGTATTCACCTCTACATGCAAAATAATATGTAGACACAAACATGAAAGCTCGTCTATATCATTAGTTTCCAGTGTGTGGTTGAGTGTGACTCTACAATAAAAACTCTGTATACATACAAGCAAGCATTGCAATTTATTAGTGGAGGGGTGTGCCTTTTTATACTGAAATATCAATATGCAGTGGTAAAACAAGTATTACCTAACATTGGACAATTCTACCTACAACCTTTGACACTTTCAAGGCCATTAGACCCAACACATAATACCTATCAAAGAAAAACTACCCAGCTGCACCTACACAAGTTGAAATAAAAAATCCTACTAAAATTTATCCATATAATAAATGCAATACGAATCTAATTTCCCATGCCATTTATATATGTAGTGTGTTTCAATAAATTATAGTACTAATGACATAAGATTCTACTTCTTCCTAGAGTTATTACAGTCTAGGACACCAATAGTAAGCCATCTGACATCATCCCGGAACGGATGATGGAAACGGAAACCGAACAATCTCATTATTAATATCACTCAGTGACATTAAACAGCATTCACTGTTTTACGTGCCCTCTGAAACACAATGGAAGTCAGAAAGTTCCTCTACTAACAAGACATTTGTTTATTTGTATATTGTGCCTAATAGCGTTTATTTAACATGCTAATTATAGCGCAATATGAATGCACACAAGTGTCTGAAATTAATAAACCTGTTTCGCTTGCAACAGTAACCATATCTCAAAAAAAAAAAATTTAAGAAACTTTAAAATTGAAAATTGAAAGGAAACCAATCATATTAATTGCATATATTTACTTCTGAAATTAATTTGATTTATTATTGTTTCAATTTAACTTTAAAACTGAATGGGAATTCACATTATTTATCTTAATATATGTTGAACTTTTGACACACAAATTGATAAAATAATTTATGAATCATACAGACAACTGGTATCAGTTAACAAATTAAAAGATTGAACATAATACTGATGTTACACATTAAACTATAGAATAATCTAGCTGTGTCCCGCAACTTCATCCATGTGAAATAATTTGGTTTTTATTTTTTTTTGTAATCACAAGTGATAGAACCATCAAAATTCAGAGATAGTGTATATAATATGAATGTATTATTATAAAGAAATCTTATGTGTGATTATTCATGAATCTTATGTGATTTCTAAGTTATTGGACATTTCGAAACAGATTTTGATACAATTATAAGGTGATTTTTATCTCAGCATCAGCTATTTGCCAGCACAGGACCGTGACAAATCGTGTAAAAACCTGTCAGACATCAAATCCAAATGTTGGTTTCTGAGCCACTCCAGTAAGTAAGTATCAGCTATTCCCATTGATTACATCCATCACATACTTACATATCAGCAATGCCAAGACCTAACAGTTCTTGTTTGTGTTCAGGATACTTTATTTCAGGTATTTTGTTCTCGTTCACATCATTTCTTGCTTGTTGAAAATAGTAGTCATATGTAGTTTCATCCAACGTTATCAATAAGCCAAGTCGTGGCACCTATAAACCAATGGATATTATAACATTTAGACATCCACATTTTGTAATCAACCATTTTAAGCAAAAATTTGGCTATATAGGAAGAGCAAATTTCTTAGCATTCCATGGCTTCACTGTGTGGTCACCCGGTCGAACCTGTTGCAGTAACAGGAACTATATCATTGTTTGGGATTTGCGACCCACATATAGGTTTAAGAGTACTCTTTAAAGTGGCGACTAACACTCACCTTCACTGCCAGTGTTCCCTCCCCTGCCTAGCTATTTCTACAATGAAAATATTTGCGTATAACAGAAGTTTACTATCTCCTGCTCCCCCTATCTTCCCTCACCTATGGAATTCTATACACAATATATCAGCCATTCCGTACGTGTGGCCAGGTAGATCTGATTGGGCGTGATCCGATTTGACGGATTGAATAGGCGCTGCTAAAGAGCTCCTTGTTAATTGGACGCAGCCCCTTTCACTAGTTCCACCGGGAGTTCTGAATGCTCCGAAGATCGTGGCCTTGGTGTTTTCGATCAGTCTCTATTCGACTGTGTTAATAGTATTAATTAAAAGGAATTCGGGATGATTATTAAGAAGGATATATTGTTACTAGGTCAAAAGTTGAACAAGAAGGTGATTAGATCCCACTTGCCGCCACATTTTTTACCACTTTATATAAAAGATGTACCACTTTTACCTTTTGTGGTCCCACACTTTTACCAGTTTTACTCAGTGTGGCCCAGGGTTCCCAAGCCTACACAAATGAGCAAATCCAAAGCTAATAACAAAACAAATAATTATTTCACACTTAACAGTAATTAATTAACAGATTCAAACCCAAACCTTAGAGGTGGGATTATAGATCAGTATTGTGGGATCTGCAAACCCTATTTGTACCATATCCACCCTATATAAAATGAGAACCCTAAGCCCTCAACCCTAACCATTCATAATTGGCGGTTTAGTGTGATTTCGGCCAAACACTAGTTTGCACAACCGTTGGTGTAGATACAGTACAGCCTCTACTATCTAAACCCAAGATCATGGATTCGCAGGCCTTAGGATTTTTTAAAGGGAGTAAAAAATTCTTGGTTATACCGTCCTTCGGAAGGAACCTAAAATGGTGGTCACGGAGTTTATAATATGTTCATTGTATTAATATTGTGTGCCTGAATTGACAAGTGAATATATTATCTCAATAACAAATCGTCGTTATTGAACAAAACTAACGTATATAATAATTTGTAAAACTGCTTCAATTATGGATGCTAGTTTAAAAAGTAAATTGATCCTGTTTTGGATTCTCAGTTGCTGACTCCTCTCGTTCAGTTGGGTAGTTTTGTCATTGTAGAAGAAATAAAAAATTGCGCATTGGAACGCAACATAGCCCCTAATAGCCTTTTTTCGAAGGGTTTTAATTAATATTGTTAAGAATACCTGTACTCGTACTCGTCGTCGTAATATCTATCGGAATAGTAAATGCTCTTGCTCAGTTCTTCTATTTTCTGTTGATTCATGCTGCGGGAACTGCTGAAAATCGCGCGCCCTAACACCGCTTAAAATATCTTACCAATAAGTAAGAATAATTTTGCCAGATTGGATGTTAGTAACGGTCGTTTGAAATTGTATTTGACGCATGCGTACGTACTGATAAGTGCAAGTTTGAAGTTGCAGCCAACTTTGGAGCCTTTGGTGCGGTGCTCTGCCTGCTGCCCACCCCAGTCAGACACTCACTGACTCTACAATGGGCTGGGAGCAGGGACTCTCAGGGGGGTGGAAAGGAACCCATTTAGGAAAGGAACAGTCTGTGCTCACCCACCTGCCCACATGCCACCCCAGCACAGCTCTGTTCAGGGGCAGGCAATCCTCGTGCTGTGGGAAGAGCAACAGACACCTTGTATTTACACAAGGGCACAATGAAGCGTATGTGGATAAGCTTTTCCAATCCTGATCCTTTCCTATATGCCTGCACGAGGAAAAACAAAGACAAGAGACAAAGAAAGAACAATCTTAAGAACAAGTAAGGGAACAGAAGGAAACTAAGCAACAAGTACCACAACTACAAGACACAGTTGAGTCCAATAGAGTGACTCATGAAAGTAATAATACACAGACATCTGCAATAGTACCTGCCTATGTATCCACTCAAAGTGAACCAAGCAAAGAGGTACTAGTCTATGCTCTCTATGCACACACAGAGTGATTCATCATTCATCCTTGACGAAGTTGCATAGTAAATATCCTGTGTGCACAAGCTTTTAGAGTGACAGCTCCCGATAGTATTTATGTAATGCATCTAAAAAAAGAAAGGCACAAATGGTGTCTATAGTAGATTGATACCTACAAATATTTCCCTAATTGTTTTATTATTCCGCAACTCATTGTCAAAGGTTTTTATGTCCTCGATAGTTTTTAACGGAATTGTTTCCATAAGCTCTTGGCATTGTTCAAGTGGGACTGACGATACGTTTTCGTTTTCAATTATCCTAAATCTTGAATGTGGCAAAAGGGCCGCCGTGCGAACACGCCTCTGGAGCTCCACAAACCTGCATGCACACCTGCGTTATCAAATTTCAATCATTTAGGCTCAAACGCTTCACAGCTAATGGAAGCTTCACGCCTGCTGCTCATTGCGCAAGGAAGTATGGAGCTGCCCAGCAAGCACAAATGCCTCCAAACATCCTCTACCTTGCGAGCGACCTGAGTACCTCGGGGAGTTGGCCCGCATGCCCAGCTCCGCCGCCTTCAAAATTGGCAGCAGCGCCAGGCGGCAAAAACTGCGTTCTTTGCCCACATTAAGGATTTGGAGATTACACTCTAGTAAAAATTCTGAGAGAGACTTACCTCTTTTATTCCTGTAGGTACTTTCCCACATGACGTGTTGTGTGTTAGCATCACATTCTACTACAAACGGCAAGTTCTTCCTGCTGCAGTACATCACTACTTCTTTTACTTCTGATGGCGGTAATGTGGTCCCGTCGTCAGCACGAAGAAATGACAATGGCTCGAGTTGTACCATGACTGTTGTCAGATTCCAAGTCAATATTCAATTACAGTTCCTTTGCGGTGGTTGAGCATAACCGCAAAGGAAAATCTTCGTGTCCGTGCTAGTTGGAGTTGCCCGGGGCGGCCGCGCTTCGCCGACAGTTGTTCGTCGGATGGTCTATATATAGTAACCGTAAGTAGAAACTTCGCTAGCATGAGTTTTAGTTTGTATGGAGATTTTCAGTGTTTGTACTGCGGTCGTTGTCATGCGTACAGCGCCATCTAGTTTGCTTTGGTATAACCTTTTCCACTCGACATCATTGCCATCTTATTATGTAGCGGCAGCTACAAATTTATTTCAAGTTAAAAGTCTCCAGATTTCAGAAAAATTACAAGAAATGCCTTTACAAGTTTAACTTTCTAATTCTCGATACTTTGAGGCCAACGTCCAGCTTAACTAATTGATTAAATATATCTTCTACTGTTAAGCAATTTATTCTAGTTATAACTTCATCACAATTTCTTAATATCGAACGTCAATTTAACAATTGCGGCTAATCCTGCTAAGAGGGCCATAAATATAAATTACACTCTTAAGAAAATTGGGGCCATGTTCTGGAGTGAACGGATTAAGAGGTATAATTAGTGGAAAAGCGGAGCTATGAAGAATTATCAGGGATCAGTTTAATGACCTGACAGAATTCCTAAAATCTACAATAGGCAGGGTTTAAATATTACTATCGGCATTTTAAAAGAAAGTTCTTTTGAAACTTGTTCAAGAGAGATTTTGAAGTTTTTGTACGGTTTTGTTTTTAGAATCTTTTATTCCACTTGCCTTCTCGTGAATCGGCATGACGACAAATTCTAGAAAATAGATTTGTAATATTCCCAAGTATCTACTATAGCCAAAATATTTAATATTTCTGAGGAAATTAACGATTTTATAACAAAAAAAAACATAATTTTAAGGATTCAAAATCCCCTGCAAAACGCTCGAAATTGTCATGGCGTCACTTTATGTTAACAGTGCGTTCTACTAACCGTCACCTCCACGTTTTCGCCTCAAACGTAACTATCGCAGTCGTCAAATATCGAATGAACAATTTAAAACGTTCCGATCGCTTATTGTAACGCACTTATAATATACGGTAACGTCATACGCTCTGCTGGGTATTTTATCTATCATGACGGATTGTTGTATTTTGTTTGTTTCCTTTTTTTGTTAATCCCTATTAATCTCGCTGGCAATATAGAAATAAATACGTTTGTTAAGCTTTATGCACCTTATTTTATCAGATAAATAAATAGTTTAAATGATTTCTGGTTACTGTTGTCATGCCTATCATAAATAATATGTCATGGAAGAGACTAGCGTCTAAGATACAGTTCGGCTTAGTTTCGATGCTAGTATCACAACGTTTCGTAGGCTTTTATGGCAAAAGTATTTACCGCCATGCCCTTACAAATTTCATTTCACATTTTGCACTATTTACGAATGTACAAAGGGATTTCTTTTCCTTTTAAGTCAGAACTATCTCAGTTCCTTTTCAAATGGTTTCGATATCATCAATATTAAAATGCTTTATCGTTCAACTTTTATGTTCCGTTTTATTCCACTTCATTCCAATCTCTTATTCTTAGACACTATTCTTCCAAAGAATACGGATTTGATTAGAAATGAAATTGTAGAATATGATTTTATTAAAACCGTGACAGTCAAATTAAGTCACATTATAGCGTTTTATTTAAACATATCCAATATGTTTAAATAAAACGCTGTACAAAGAATATACTTATTAGGTAATCTTATCATTAATCACTTCAAAACCGATCACAAAGCACGTATTTTCAGCTAAATATTTAAAAGTTGCAGAAATGTTGTATGAAATTTCATTGTGACGCTGTTTTTCATTAATTCACTGTCGTTTATTTTGATATAAATTTGCCACAGACGTTTATTGTCTCTCATTAAGTTTCATATAAAATGTATGGATTGGATAAAAAAGAAAAAAATGAAAAATGGCTGAAACTTAAAATCGACCGAAGAATGAAAACAGAAAAAAATGGCGTGTTATCTATGCCATTGTAAAACTGTGCTTCTTTATATTTGGCAAGAAGTGTTTAAAAAATGGAAACAGACAGCGATGTATTCCAAACAAAAATAGAATACACACCTTGCTGAAGTGAATAATTAATGCACTCGTGTTAATTTAGTGCCCTCGTGTTCTCTCGGGCACTAACAGATTCGCACACTTTCCGCTCGGTCCTACAATCTACTATTAAATTGAGAATAAGATATTAAATTGGCTCAATCACTCCGTATCAGTAGCAGGTTTTAAAATAGTCGTAAATTTCATCACCAAATTAGTAATTGAAAGAAAAAAAATAATACATGTTTGCGCCTAACTGCAACGCTGGTGGACAAATAATTGAAAAGCGGGCGTCTCACCGTGATTTGTTATTTTTCTCAGAGACATTAAAACCGACATCTTGAGAACATCATTTTAGAGAAGAATTGTTACTTTATTATTTTGTGACTGCAAATATAACTTCTTTTACATCATTTCATATATTTTATTATTTTAAAAGTTCATAGAAAAATTGAGAAACATACACAACATACATATGAAGTTCATAAGTGCTAATAAAAAAGGCTATATGATAAATAACTTTGACTTTACTATTTGAAGATTCAAAAGAGCTTGTCAAAAAATTACTATTTCTTCCAATAAACAATTTAGTGCACTTTTAATATACTTTACAATATTCTGAGATTCTTTCTTACATCGTTCAGAATTTAGAGGCGTTTACAAAACAGACACCGGCAGAATTAGCGGAACACAAAGAAGGGAGAGTGTAAAATAGTTTAATTTTTAAACGAATAATAATTAAACATGAAACAACAATTAAGCTAACATGCTGTGATATTACTTCGCAACACCATGTTAAAAGTTTAATAGTAAAAACTAAACAAAATGCAAATGCATTTTTTTTAGATCAATAACAGCATATCCTTTTTTTATGTTACAAGGGGGCAAACGAGCAGGCAGCAGGCACCGAAGTGCCTACCGGCGCCCATGGATATCTGAGAGCCTACTTTGCCAATCTTAAACTTCTCAAATCTTAGTTGCTGTCTAAAATAACAAAATTAAAATACTATAAATCTCTTATGAAACCTGGAGTTACATATGTTCAACATGATGTTTGCACCAAGAAGTCTGCCGGAAATTAAACGTGTTCTAAAGAAATATTGTGAGAAGAATTTACGCTGCAACACAACTAGATCGTCGGATGATAATAAGAAACAATGTAGAGATAGAGTGTTTTCTGGAAAATGAGAATGAAATAAAATTTATAAAAATAGCTCCACTTGACAAACAAGAGGCAGCGCAGAATAGTGAGAGTGTTTCCACTGCCAGGTCACGGTGGCATTACGGGCATTAGGCTCCGCGCTCAGTTCCTCTGGAGGGAGAGGGACAACTGGACAGAGACGACAGGAGGTTTCAGTCTCTGAGGACATGAATGGCTGTGATGATGTGAGAGAGACAAAGACCTACCTCTGGAGCGGACGTCAGCAGCGTCTGTGAGACTGTGCTGCCCGAGAGGGTTCCTGCCCAGAAGAGTCCACTCGTCCTCCCACATAAATTGTTTGGCGTTATATAACGAGTAATAAGGATAGTTTAATATATTCGTCAATTAAACAAAAAGAGAATATAGAGGGAACAACTATTCTAACTAAAGAAAAGAAATTGAAGACGTTATAAACAAAACGCGTGTAAAGCCAGCCGATAAATAGCAAGGAACCGAAGACAGCGGGGCCTACAATGAGTTGTTTCAGCGATTTCTGGATAGATAAGCATTAATTACACGAACCTGTGTCCAGCTCACTACCACTGTCAATTAAGTGCGCACAATCATCATGCAAAAATTTCGACACGAAATTCAAAGAATCATTTTCTCTTGTTTGGAAATTTTCAGTACTAATTGATGACCCTGAAGTTCGAACAAAATCTTCCTGCTTCACAAAAACATCGAACGATTTCTAGGATCACCAAATCTAAAAATATTACAGTAAAGCAATTGTAACCTATTGATGGCTGAACGCTCCGAAGGAGCCTATGTGTTCTGTGCGTATGGCGAATATTCCTTAAAGTGTTTGTACCAATTCCTTCCACCAAGAAACACTAAAGGGACTGGACGCCGGACAGAGAGGGTGAGCGTGGGGAGACAGAGGAACAGAGGTCGTCCGGGGCGGAGGATACAATCGAGGAAAGACCAACGGAGATGGAAGAGAGAGAAGAGCTTATTAATAACAAACCGCGACAAATAATCTGGAAAACCAGGACAGCCGGTTTGATAAAAGCAGACTATTCGTCTTATGGCCGCTTCAACATCATCACTATATGGTCCACTCCGGGGGTTCAAGGAGAACAGATTTCTCGCGTACTGAAGGATGCATCTCGAAACCAACCATTCAATCGTATTCTTTTTAAACCTATACTTTTTTTACATTTCATCTAGCCCGGAATCGTCAACAGGTGCCGAAACCAGAGAGTATAGAAGTGCGCAATTTAACCTGAATTGTTTTTATCCTTCAAAGAATGAGACGGCTTGGTGACTTATGGCCGATGGAGCGAATGGAGTACTGTTGACACCACCGGTCCAAAGATATTCGGAGGAGACCGGTTTAGGCCGGCTGCCAAGGGAAACGCTGGCGGAGCTCCATTTCACGGCATTAATCAAAAATGACTTAAAGAGGAGCAAAAATGTATCAATGGAAAGTCTATGAGAGAAAGGAACTTCAAGAACCAGCTGGCACTTCCTTATTGTTTCAGGAAGTAGTAAGCTATAAGCAATCCATTGATATACAGTCTATGGATCTAAGCCTACTGCACACATACACTACCACATCTCTATCAGCTTTACCCTTGAATTTGCACTTTTCTCCCTTACCACAAACAACTAAGATGCAATTAAACTGCTCTTATTGACATGCACTGTATTGCCTCCCACAATAACGCGTCCCATGAATCCACCAATTGGCCTAGTGAACGGAGACAATTTAGATTTGTTTGCAAAGTGTTTGAGATATCTCTTAATGAATTTGATGTTTCACGATTTGAAGCAGGTATGTTTAATATATTTTGTACGTGATCATTAATAATTCTTCGCTTATTGTCATATCTTTTTAATAATATTTCCCACGCAACGTTATAATTTAAATCCGTTGTATCCAAATTTGAAATTAGTGTGTGGTTCGCCCTTTAACGTTGATTTTAAATACGTTAGAATTGGGTCTGAATGAGGCAGCATGTTTGAAAATGGAAATTAATAATGCAAAAGGTAGCACCAGGTTTGAAAATATAGAGCAGCAGTTTCAAATCACGCATGTGGTTTTGTCACTTGCAGCCACTGTAGGTAAATGATACAAGTGAAAACTAGTTTAGTACTTGTTTGACCCTGGGCTTTTTTCAATATGTAATGCATCGTGATATGTTTTATTGTGATATTGTTGACAGTACCCCTCCCTTTAGTCTTCTATGATAATGTTTCAATGTTCGGCAAATTGTATTGTTAATATTAAATTCTCAAGTAGTAAAAAATTTATTGGAAATTAACATTTAAAGCCACATTGCAGTCTTCATCCAGTCTAAATAATCTTTTTCTTTGTTTACCTCTTCTGCAATTCCTAGGGTCAAGGAGCCTTGATAAATTGCAGCCATTCCTCCCAGTCCTCAATAGTTGCATCATCTGCTGGAGTGTTTTGCCTCTTTTTCCTCCAATCCTCTCGATATTTTCCTGGTAGGAAATTCTGGGATGTGCTAGTGGTCTTTTACCATCAAGTTGGGTATCGGACTTTGGGTTTTCGGTTTTGGGTATTAGGTATTATTGGGTATACAGTATTTAATTATTGGAGATTAGGTATTGAAAATTGTGCATTAGACATTGAGCTTTCTCAACTTCCGATTTTAATTATTTAGAATCTAGTTTAAGCTTAGCTTGTGATTTTTTCTAAAAAAAAAGACTTAGATTAGAACCTTATATACAAACACCAATAATAATGGATTCTTTTCATTCTCTCGGAGGTGCATCGTACCTATGTACAAGTTTATTCCTGTTGAAAATTGTATATGTCATGAAAACAATATCATACAAGTAAAATATTAGGTTAAAAGGTTAGAAAAATTTACGACACTTAGTTATGACCCCAAAAGAATAAAGCTGCGGAAGATTTAATTAGTTTTGGCAAACTCTCGCCCTCTGTAGCAGTATTACACTAATTTTGTATTTAATAACGGTATTACGAAGCAGATATGAATATTCCCTTAATAATATAATCATATTAGGACCTGATTGTATGAAGTCTCAAACAAAACGTTCAAATTTAACGATATTGGAGAGAATGGCAATACTTACGAATATTTTGGTTCATAACACTTATGAATATTTTGGTTCTTGGTTGATTGTTAACTAGTAGGTACTATTGACGTAATTTATAGGATATTGAAGGTATGTATTTTTTTAATCGCTTGTGTAGACCAAGCTTAAGTTTCATAACTTTACAAATTTATGGTAATAGCAAAGTTTTGCCGCATTTTACTGGCGATGATTCATCGGTTAAGAAAGTTTTGTGCACTCGGCCTTTTTAACGTAACACTTTTTAAATTCACTGGGTGTTTAACTAGAGATGATTATTTAAATATATAACAGGGTTGAAAAAAAAGTCATTTTTTTTTTCTTTGACTAAGTATCGAGTATTAGGCTGTAACAATTCAAGTAGTTCTTATATTTTTTATAAATAATAATGGAGCACACAAATCGTTGTTTATAATCTTTGTTACTTATAGCTTAGCAACTTAGCGTAGCTTCGTTCGTTCGTTCGTAGTTGATCCGACCAGATCAAGGATGCCACCTCCTCTAATCAGTTCTACCACACGGTGAGGTCAAGTTTGAACCGGGACCAGTGGGGACGGATTGTCCGACAATAGGATTTCGTGATCACGATCCTCAGTAATGAGGGAACGGATAAAGAAGAAGTAGTGTGGCCGAGGAACTTTGTGTAGTTGCGCAAAGTTTTGTAGTACTTTGTAGTCTTCAAGGACAAAAATGTACAAACACTTTGAGCTATGTCTGACTCTGGTATGATGAGAATTATAATACAAAAAGTAGGTAATTGTGGAAAAAAGGAAGGAATCCCATGTGAATGAAGAAATTTTGTATTTTACTATACCATAATTATTCGTATGTCCCAGAGGCTGGTTTTACACACAGACAGCTAGCTGTTTGTTATGGTTTCATTAGGGTTTAATCTAGACAGGAAGCGTGGCCCGCTGGGACGTGATGTTATTAAAAATATCGCTATGAAATTCTTGCATGCAGGACAATGTTCATTGTTAACGATACATACGCTAACAACCTACAATTCTGTCATACTAAGCCTTAATAAGCATATGTTATTTCTTTTTTGTATAGACACAAGCTGTTTCCTTCAACTTCGTCCGCGTAAAGAGTTAAAAAAGCGTTGCGTTAAATCTTGGCGTTACGCTTTTTTGGCGTCGCCGATACAAAAATATAGCGTATATATATATATGAACATAGGGTTAAAAATAGAACGTTGCTCGATAAAAAAACGTCGCGTTATAAAAGCGCTGTCGTGTGAACTCAAACTTGGGTGTTCATGTGTTCTATTTGAACGCGCGGTAAAAAAAACTCGTGCGAATGAGGGCTAACTATAAACTACCATCTTGCCAAATTTCATTATTTTACGTCCCGCGGTTTTCTAGATTTAGTGATAGCTACAACAAATACTATAAAATATAAAATCATATAATTAACTTCAAAAATCTTATAAAGGACTGAAGCTTTTTCAGTCCTTTATAAGATTTTGTTTTCTACTTAACTATCATGTATGTTAAGACAGTTCATCTGTTTTATTTAAAATGAGATCTCTGTACAACCATTAATTAATACAGCATACAATCGTTAATTAATAAAATACAGTTTCAATTAATTTGTAAATACGAAACGTATTTCATTTCGTGGGATGCCGTCGAACAAAATGGCCGAGATTAAAATGTCCAGAGTTATCGGATTAAAGTTACGACAATACAATTACAAAAGGCATATATTTTTTAAACATTCCTGTATAATTCTTTCAACTCAGGGCGGTTTTTTAAACATCCTTCTTTCTCTATCTTCTTCTAGTAGAAGATCAAGACTCGTTAAAAATACTACTATAGCCTTAAGAGCTACAACTATGTTTATACGTTTTTCACACAATAAATATTACTAGAGAAGGCATATATTTATTATCATTCCTGTACATTTTTTCACTCCTAGGGCGGTTTTTTAAACATCCTTCTTTCTCTATCTTCTTCTTGTAGAAGATCAAGACTCGTTAAAAATACTACTATAGCCTTAAGAGCTACAACTATGTTTACACGTTTTTCACACAATAAATATTACGAGAGAAGGCATATATTTATTATCATTCCTGTACATTTTTTCACTCCTAGGGCGGTTTTTTAAACATCTTTCTTCCTCTATCTTCTTCTTGTAGAAGATCAAGCATCGTTAAAAATACTACTATAGCCTTAAGAGCTACAACTATGTTTATACGTTTTTCACAAAATAAATATTACGAAAGGAGGTCGTGGCCTAACCAGTGGTCGGCAATTGAGTCGATCGATAGTTAAAGTTGCTCGTACTGCGACCGGGCGATAGATGGGTGACCCATTCATAGCACTGGTTTATATTTGATATCCGACCTCCTCCGTGTTTCGGAAACACCTAAAAGGTATGAAAAAAAAGAAAAAAATTAACAAGACACACTGTTAAAATAGCACAAAAAGATAGCTATTACAGTTTCCAATATGGTCTTGTATATTGTTTTATTCCTTTCTAGAGTGGTCTTCTTGTCCCATGTTATTGAGTTTAGATATCGTGTGAGTTGTTTTCCCTTATTACTTCTTTCTTTAGTTTCATCCTGGCTGTTTCCTTGCTTTTTGAATACAGCTCACAGACACTTACAGTTCTCACTCCTTTTATATGATTCTGCCAATACGAATTTATGGTCAATCTGCCTACTGGTAAATGTTTTTCAATAGAATATATAATAAGACATTTTCTACTTTATAAAGAATAAAAGTGATGTGTTGGACTGTTTTAAAAAATATAATTTAATGATTAAAAATAAGTTCTTACATAGTGTACGCATATTACATACTGATAATGGTGGAGAATACACAAGCAAAGAATTTAAAGAATATCTTGACAGTGAGGGTATATCTCATGAGCTCACTGCCCCCTATACACCTGAACAGAATGGAAGAGCAGAAAGAGAAATCAGGACAATAGTTGAAAGTGCTCGATCAATGCTTTATGCCCGTAATGTACAGCTCAATCAAATAAGATGAGTTGGAGACTTGAAAGGATGTGTGTGAGGGAATCAGTCTTTTCCTGATGCAAAATTGGACAAATCCTCTTGAAAAAACAAATTTTATTTTTGCATAATCATGGCGAAAAAAGATGATGTAAATCGAAAGAAATCGTGATTTTGCTCGTTTTTGATGATAAATCTCAAGGAAAAGAGGTTTGAAAAGAAAGCTTCCTTAAATTCTATGATATTTCCATTTTCTCCATTTTCGCGATTTTCAAAGAAAACCAAAATAAAGTCAAATAGGCTCTATTTTTAGGGTCCCACTTAGACAAGTAAAAAGGGGAGTGTGGTGTTGTAACAAACTAGTTGCCATGATGAAGTAGCAGTGCATGCAAACTTTGTTTCGAAGAATCAATAAACAATCTCCATTCAAAACCGGAATCAAAAACTCAAGGATAGCATTGTTCAAAATTAGTTGATCAACTTGAGAAAAGTACGGAACTCTGTATGTCTCATAAACATGGTCTGCCAGCCACACAACCCTTTTGGTAGATCTAACCCTCTGACGAAATGACTATGAAAGACAAACGTTTTAAGGGCTAGACAGTATTAAGAAGGTTAAGGTTTCGTGATACAATGTCTTTAAAACGACTTGTGCTGAGACATGGGTGTCCTACGCATAAATAAAGTAAGCACAAGAAGACTGAAATGATTTATTTTCCCAATTTGAAAATCGCGAGGAGTGGGGTTTTAAGGTAGTTCTTTGAAAGAAATATTGCAGTCGACTCTAATAGGAAACAAGATTATGTTACTGCATTGTCAATTATCATGATAAAAGTTTGGATATTCTGGGAAATGCATTTATAGTTTCTGCCATTCCGATTTGTAAGTATTTTATTTAATTAAGAAACATTTTTGATTGTTAAAACGCTGAGGGTCATATATTCTTTGTTTTCATAGGGCTCTTTTGGAGGATTCATATGATTGATGTTTACAGTTCTATTTTGGCATTCGTGGTTGTTACTCTGTTGAATACATATTTAGTGGCTTTTGCCTATAAAAACACCAAATTTATTTTGAAACATAAGGTAAGACTTTACTGCAATTGTTATATGATATTAAATTAAAAATACTTAGTAAAAATTGCATCTTTATTCATGCATTTAGAAGATAAAGAAAAGCATGAAAATAATTCAGCTGAGCTCATTGAACTTCTATTCACCACTCACTCACTCACACAAACAAGTTTGCGGGCATTTCGGCCACTCCAGGGACTATCATTCAGGGTTTACAGGTGTTTAAACCATGCCAGTGACCCATTTCATTCAAGGTGAATACATTCTAATCCAATTATTATTTATCCAAAAACTTAAAGCCTTTGTACGATACTGCATACATTTTAGCAAACCCACATTAAAGTCAATCTTGTACGTTCTTCTTGTCAAGTACCAGCATTTACAAGCTCTTGTTAAATGTATTTTGTCGTAAATTACGTCATTTTTCTCAATTCGTCTCCTAAATAAGTTTTGGTTTCACACCTATTAACAGAAATCGATCTTATGAACCGCATCTCGACGTGCTATTTGCGTCGTTATCGATATGAAAAAAGTCCTTCATAGAAAGCCCTGTCACTACAGACGACATTTAGACTTTATATCAAAAAGTGCATCGAAAACAGCCGCACAGAACAGAATTGAATGCGTATCTTCGAGATTTTCACTGCTCTCAAAATAATCTGCGAGCAGCGAATCCAGAGTGCACACTAGGTCCCTATTCCGTTTAGTCATGGGCAAACGTGGCAACCGTGGCCTAAGCTCAGCGGGAGTGGTACGATACTCCCGAACCGCATCCTCCAGTGCGCTCCTCAGTTGATCACTGTACTTACTTGTTGTAATAGCCGAGTCACCCCCGCCCTCATCATCATGATCTGGGCCCGGTGGTGTTACAGGAAAGTTCAGAGAGACTTCTAGACTAGAATTCTACTTAGGTCGAAATCAAAGTTATGAGACTATCGCCCTGGACAAGTTCAACCGTATTACATTTCCCATACAGTTTTAATTCCACTTACGTTTGATATATTTCTAGCTGCAATAAGGAGTTGTCCTTCCTCCATCGATCTCAAATCAACTAACATTTCTGCTTGATCTTCAGTAGATATTGCAAGTGCTTCCGCCAAATTCACACCGTTATTCACAGTTCCTAGGGCCCAAGGACTAAGAGCCGTACCTGCCAAATTCGAGATACCAGGCACCAAACTGTCACAACAACAAGCTGTTAGCTACTGTGCAAATAAAGTTACATGATGATGAAAAAAAAATAGCTAAGCAAAATATACAGATCACTTTAAGAAAATTTACACCCGGTTTCAATAACCTAATGTATGGCAACACTGAAGACAAATTGTCTGTGACATGCAATGTGTTTAAGCCGTTTGTTTTCAGTGGTTGTGTACCCTATGCTTAAGAACCTAACAATTGACGACAAGATTTTAGGGTCAATAAAAACGAGGTGAACTTAATGGTGTCCGTCCTGATGATCCGTGACACAATTTACTCAACTAGCGTCAGTAAAGCTTTCTTGTAATCTCCAGAAGTGTCGCCCTGAAATCAAAATTTTCCACTATTCTAAACGCTATTCATTTATTTATGTTTCAAGTTAATCACATATGATTAAGTATAAAGCAAAACGAATTGAGGCAACATAAGAATCTTTATAAAAATCCCTGTTTTTAGTTATAAATCTAGAGGGCAATGTGATTTACAATATAGAATGAAGAGCAAATTATTTGACAAATATATTGGTTACAACAATTTTACAAAATCCTTTTTAAATATGTTTTTACACTATTAGATCTGTACTCGTAATTATTGGCCATAGAGAAAGATACGGTGATAGATGATGTCGATGGTATGTAAAATGATCTATTAAAAGATTTATCTCATGCTTGATTTATTAAGCGTATTATTTATCTATAAAACTAGTTACTCATATCATAGAAAGTATGGGTCAGCGTCCTTAATAATTGACAGATTGCTATAACCTCTAAGTTTTACATGCTGTTAGTGACAATACAACAAAAATGGCGTGTCGGTTAATTTGAATAATATATTCTGATGCTTATAAATAATATTTATTACTGAAGTACCCTGAAAATATTAGCAATGAACATAATATTATTAGGCATTTGTGATAATTGTGTAAATTAGTTACATATATACATTATGAAATAAACAAAAGTATAAAAAGTAATTTATTCAATTTTAGTTGAACTGGTTGCTGAAATCAAATTGCAGAATTTTATTATTATATATCCTGATAATTAATAGCCACATTAAGACATCAAACAAAATTATAAATTCAGGATAGAGTCTTACTATTTAGGCTTAATAATAAAATGACTTAACCCTCTATGGTTTTCTGACAGTATTTTACTGTTTATGGTTCACAAAATATGAATAGTAACCAAAATATATATATTGGATTTATTTTACTTTAAAAATCAATTATTAATTGAACCATTTTAAAACTATGAGAATTTTTTGCGAATTAGTCTATGAAAACAAATTGTGAAGCAACCAATTCATCTAATATGAAATACACTATTTAAAATAAAAATTGAGAGCCAAAATATAATATAAAAGCCTCATAAGTCATACACAGATATATGATAACAATTTAAAGCTCTCCTATACATATATTAAGGCAACATTTTTTTTATAATGAGTAACATTTAAACGAAGACAGACTTCACAAACTGTTTTATTTTTCCTAGTGTTAAATTTTCTTTGCTTTTGAACCGAGTTTGATGAGCATTTCTTAATAATAAATACATCATTAAGGTTTAAGTTAACCTTATTGTCGGAATTATGCCTAAATCAACAAAAACTAACAAGAAAAGAGGTTTTATGAAATAATATGTTTCAAAACGCGTAATAAATATTTCTAAATCAGTAAAATATATCGCACGTTTAGTCATAAACTGACCTAACTCGAAAAAAATGATTTTTGGGAAATAGCGTAAAAACGACATTATAGTAACAAATTATTTGAATAATAGTTAAGGAAGTGATTAGTGATATTAAAATGTTATTTTAATGATCTTTTATTATTTATTTGTCTTTTCAACTAAAATCTTTTTTTACTTAAAAATACATATATAGCTGTATCTCAGTGTTGGATGGAGATATCGAAATAATTCTTAGATTGGCAGATAGAGAACGTTGAAACGAAGCTGCCTGTAACATTAACTCACTTTAGACCTAAGACTTAATCGGTCAGTTTATGACTAAGCATGGACATATTCGTAATATTTAGTCTGAGGATTATTGTTAATCTTTTCCCCCCAACACCTAATAGCCCATATTAGCCTACTTCTGTATATAGCAAATTAACTCCCAAGCTTCTTACTATGGGCAATATGGTCAACAGAATATAAAAAATACTCACGGAAATCCAGTCTTCTAGAGGTTTGCCATATTTATCTAAGAATGCTTGCTTAATGTCGCCCAGATCAATCTCCGAGCGGCTGACGACGATTCTTATGAGGGTCTTGTCGTTGGTGCCCAACCCCTTCATGGAATAGTAGAGACGCTCAGCAAAGAAGCCAACTTTGCTCTTCACGCATTTGACTGTGAGAAAATTTAATGTAATGGTATGGGGATCATCCATAAATGATGTCATACGAAATTTTCAATTTTCTTTAACCTTTCCCCCGTCCATTTTACAGGTTGTCACATGTCTGACACCCTTCCCCCTTGGTGCAACATGACATAATGAATAAAACTTTTTATTATATTATGTAATATGACAATAAAAGACAAAAAAATTGACATGTGACTTAACCCAATTTGGACCTCCTGCCCGTTGTCACACAATTTCAAAACCTGGTGATACCTTTCTCCCCCTTTAACGTGTGTCACATGTTCAAGGGGGAGTAAGGTATGACCATTATGTGTGACATCGGACAAGGAGGAACCAAAAGTTTTGTGACGTTACATATATCCGATGTTCCACATCTAAAAGGTCATGTGAGATCACGACCTTCAGCATTGAGGAAAAGTGCTTTTATTATTGTTGCTTTTTAAAAAGAATGTTAGGAATACTTTTTAGGTATGTCTAATATTCCCTTTTCCCCCTCCTATTAAGCTTAAATTAAAAGCCTGTATTAGGAGTGGGTGCGACAATACCCCAACGGCGGTGGGGTTTGAACCGAGTATCTTGCGGATTTCAGTCCATACCGTTGAAAACTTCCAAATGAATAAAACAAGTTGTACTCAGTCGAGATATTTACAACGTTTTTTACTCGCCTCGCGAGCTCATAAGAAAGCTCTTAAGAAAATGAGATTTCTTTTACAGATTCAAAAGTTTGAATTTGTGAAGACCGTGCTGTATCAGGCTTAAGAAATTAAAAGAGTTTTGAGTGCATAGCACTGTCCCACATTTCGTCGTTAGTCTATTTGGGTTTTGGGACAATGCAACGGGAATTAGGAATAAAAAATATGCCGGCTGTGTCTTTTTCAAACGCTGGAAGACACAGCAATTCTTATATCATTGTATATGCATAGTATCAATAACTGAATAATGCATATCTAGTTATATGTAGTAGAACACACACTAAAAGGCAAGTGCAGATACTGAGAGTCTGCAGACGTGGGAGCGAGGCTTTCTCTGCTTCTCTGCTGCTGCTGCTGTAAAAACACAATAATCCAGGAGTCAAAGGTTAAACCGGATCCAGCCAGGAATAGGTCCAAAAATATATCTGTGTGTCTCCAGGCGGATGGCTCGGATGAAATAGATAACTCATTCGTTCTATTGTTTTGGCTCGACAGTAATAAGCACAATCTAAATCTAACTACGCACTAATTAATGTCTTTATTATCTCAATCTAAACAATTACTATGCACCACAGAATACACTTCATAATTAACACGTTACGTCACACGAATGTATGCGTACTCTAATTTGATCATAATAAAACGAGGAGTGTGGGAATAGACCAAGTCACCCGTCACATTTTCATATGTCACATCAGCAGATGACGCCCGTCTTTATCCGATCCTCCGCCACACATCCCTCTGAAAAGACCTTTAAAAAAATCAAAGTACAAAAGTGGAAAAGTTCAAGTCTGTAGGAGCTGCTAAAGTGCAGATATTGAGGCCACAATGTGAGAAAATGCCAGAATCTCTCCACAGAACGGCCTTGAGTCCAAATAAAAGCTGTGTTTGGCTCGAGGAGTAAAAGCGATTAAAACAGTGTCGAGCACAGAAACAGACGTTTACTGCCTGTAGAGCATTATTTAGAGCGAGTTAGCAGCGTCCGAGCCAATGATCCGGATCGAAGACGCGACCCATCCAGCACCACAATATCACACAATATCTTCATTTCAATGCATGAGCACAGCTATTAAAGCATGTAATTATGTCATTTCAGCCTCCCAGAACATACAGTACAAAGCGGCGTCTCCATATTCTAATAATGTGCAAACTAAATGTCAACAGACACTTTGCGCCTGCTGCATGTATTACGGTAAAACACGCTAAAGGAAAAACAACCCTGTAATTTATTCCATTTTGCACAAACCTCTTGTGTTGCGGTGAGGCTCCATATTCTTCGAGCAACAGATGACCACTGTAAACCACAGCCTCACAGAAGTTGAAGACCGAAATGAAAAAGTGGAAGACCGAGTCCAAAATGTGGAGCATGTGCTAACCAGGATGCTAAAGATCGCGTGTGACCAGGAAAACAAGCTAATTGACCAAGAGAGCAGAGCACGAAGGGTAAATCTAAGACTGTACAATGTCCCTGAAGGGGCCGAAACTGGATTATCGATGAATGACTTCGTGGAAAAACTACTACGGAACAGCCTGAACATCCCCCAAAGTGTAAACCTCAGCCATTGGTAAAACGTAAATGGAATCCGAAAAACCGTTCGCAATCCAGAACGAGGATCACCAACAATGAAGAACACTCGAGTGGTAACCGCTAAGCTTAAGTGGAATTGGACTGACTACTTTTGTCGCATTGTTTTGTCCCTGAAAATTGACACTTGACAGACATTGAGCAAAAAAGTGTATTTGGTCTAGATAGAGATAGCTGAAAGATTATTACAATGATGTATAATAGCGACTTAACGTTGAATGTTAAAATTGACCGCATGTTTCCGACATAACCGGGGGAGCCGTCGCGACATAATAGGGTATTTCGATGGTAACGACCTCTGATAACTCTGGTGATTGCCTATTTAGTGTCTGCCTATGACATTACATGTGACTTCGTCTATGACTATGTATGTCTATGAATTAGTCTATGATTTGTATATGACTTTTTTTGACTTTAGAATACAACAAAGAGCAACTATTTTAGCTTGTATTGTTGCATTCTTTTTGGTTATTAACTAATAATATGCCCAGCGACGGCTCCAGTCGTTACATAATAGGGTATTTCGCGAGAGTGGAAGAATGCTCAGGTCCATGCAGAGGACAGGAAGTGAATATAGGTCACACATTAGCGTCTAAGTGCCTTATCAAACCGGGATTCTCTACGCTGGAGACTGAGGGACAGGAGGGACGCTGACAGGAGAGAGGAGTCAGGGGGGACCAAAGAACATGAGCTGAAACTGTGGTCAAGGAACCGCTGGTGCTAATATTTCAAGGTCTATTCATTAAAGCAAGAACTATTTTTTATTAGTCCTGGTTCCTGGTTTTTATTAGTCCTGGTTAAAAAGCTCGTCCTGGATTTTGCAGAACTCCGGTAGTTATTCAAGCTATAGCAGATTCGTTGGAATCCATTACGTAAAGAAAAATCATAGTTTGTTGGATCAACATTCCAAGAAGCGCAATATAACAGTAGTGTATTATCAAGTAAGAATTAATACCTGAAGGTTACCACAACAGTTTCGGCTCGGCATGAACCAGGAAGAAAGAAGGAGAACCAAACGGTGTTTGAGACGCTACGCAAGCAATTAACATCAAAGAATACTCTTGATGGACTAGCAGTGTTTACGTCGCTCTTTGTGGAAAAATAGGTCATGAGTATTTTGTGGGGCTTAGTTTAGATGAGGTTATAAAGAGCAGGGCATTTTCTGACAGGCAACATTTCCCTATGAATAACTCAGCTGCTGACTTTAAAGTAGGTTTTCCAACATTCTCAAGAGTCCATCACTTAAAATTGAGATGGAATGCAATAAAGATTTCCATGCCAGAGTTTACCTTCTATCTGTCAGTATGCAACTTTTTGACTTTTTATGATTTGAATTTATCTTATCTTCAAAATCTTTGTCTTACAGAAAGCCAAACAAATCAAAAGAAATACCAATGTGACAAATGCAAACAGATATTTGATCAAATAACAACATTTAAACAGCACATGGTTGGCAGTCATAGAAGTCCTAAAATCCCTATTTTAGGCACCGACACAGTAAGCGAAGTGAAATTCATGTGCACAGATTGTGGCAAAATGCTTAAAAGCCAGAAGAAATTCGAACTACATTGCTTAGGCCATGGTGACCCAGAACTGGAATGTAACAAGTGCCACAAAGTGTTCGCACCACCGCGAAGATTATGTACTATTTCGAAACATATAAATTTTAACATATTAACAGTCCAGGATGCATTTCATAGACGATTTAATAAGACTGTTGCAATCTCCGGTGTTTTGGCAACTTCAACACCAATAATTTCGCAACATTATTGTGTAAATCCGTTCTGTGAATATCTAATTCGAGAATTGTTTTTATGATACTCATTAATTTTAACACTTTAACACTGTGAAGGAAGTTATTATGTTATGAGCTATTAAAAAGAAACGATAAGGAGTAGCGAAATCACAGCTTAATTAGTGAGCGTGCCCTTATGGATGTATTCCCTTCAATGCGAAAATCTCTTTGAATAATATTAAAATTAGTGAAACCTCTCTAATGAGAAATTTAAACAAGGGTTTTGAACATTACAAATCCCTTCATGACAAACAAACTCCCTTCATGAAAAGCCAGTATTCGTAATACAACATCCGGCCGTTTAAGGTGTTCGTGTGAGCATATCAGAATTCCAAACACTAAGTAAAGAAATTCAAGGTATACAGTTTATTTGAAAACGGCAGAAATGTTCACTACATTTTTAAAGCTAGTCATCCAACAAGAATGAGTGCAGTGCCATTCTGTCCTTTTTTGTGTGTTTACCAGGCCGCACTAACGCTGTTGACCTCACTGCTAATCTAAACAGAAACTGAAGTTTTAAACGTGTTTATTCCCTCAGCAGCCCGGGGGTGGCTGATGTTCATTTTTAATCCCCAAATGCAAGATATGTCCCATATAAGGCAGACAGAAAGTTTCTCTTCCTCTATGTCTATCACTGCCCTTGAAGGTAGTACCGCAACAGACCTTTAGCAAAGAAAAAATAAGGCTAATCAATCAAATAACACATAACTCTGAGGGATATATGGGCATATAATAAGCAAGTTGAAGTATGGGCACATCGATCGAGGCAGGAGCTATATGGAAAGTGGAACCAATCTCAAGTGTAGTGTGGAAAAGAAGGTTGAGTTTAGTGGGAGATTGCATCTGGATGGATGACAGCAGACAGAGAAAGAATATATAGAAGATAATTTGCTTAACAAAAAAATAACTAGATAAAGGAAGCCAGGGACGACTTATGTATTAACATCAGCACATCCTCTCAACAAGTGGTACAAATCCTGTGAAACTCTGCAGCAGATCCTGATATTATGCTCCCACACCTTGCCCAGATCCCTCTGTAAACCTTGTGACACTCTGCAGGCACTTGTATCATCTTGGGAAGACCTCACCAGTGGTGCATGAAAGTCCACTGATATCTTACAGTGTAGAAATCACAAGATCATCTGACACAATGTTTTTATTTTGGGAAAAAGCCTCTCTGATAAAGCAGCTGATTCAGGCCAGCCCGATTATTTCTTCTGATACAGGCGGCTGTCGCGGCCGCAATTCGCATCCTTCGATCTTTAGAACTTGGATTTGTTCGGTTTTAATCGGCGCGATGATTGGGGTGCGGATTGATTTTTCGGTGTGGTAGATATGGTGGGTCGGTCATCTGTAACGAGAAAAATAAAGCGTAGATTAGAAAATTGTTGTAGATGTAATATTTCAATTATCACCGTTGCGAAAGCTCTCAATCTCAATTTAATCGGCTAACCGCGGGAAATTTATTTTAAATCATCTCATTTCGTATAATTATTCTCTGGCATTAGTTTTTAAGAAAATGATATCAATTTGAATCACGGTGATTTCTTATCATATCGGTTTTACTAAGCTATTTCATTTTATTTAAGCTACTACTTTTTTTACTAAGCTATTTCTTTATGCGGATAATTGAATGATCTTAAAACACCAGAAAATGCAGTTGAAATCATAAATCGTATGATCCGTAACGAGCAATGACACCACGTGCACAAACAGAAAGAAAAAGTGCGATTGATAATTAACACTTAAACGGCGAACAAAGTGATAAAAGTTCTATAAATCTGAAATAAATTACTGGCTGTCACATACAACGGTACTTAATTTGAGCATAAGCAGTTGTGCATAAATTTTTGCTATGAAATGCCTCCATCCCTGAACCTCGTTCCGCCAGACTTACCGCAAACTGGAGCGAAATGATTTAATTTCCAGCTGTAATAAAGTTTCCCCAACATCTGGACAGATAGAGAACTCGGTGCTTAATTATTATCTACGTCCAAAACATAGTCTTGTCTAATTTTAAACATAAAGTTCACTGGCTGGTTCAAATTCGGCAACAAATCTTTAGATTTGCGTACCATAAGTACATTTCTTTTTCTTTGTACCACGACATCTATTTGACAAGTTAATCACATTGAATGTCTTAATAACGCTTTATGTTTAACATCATCCAATAATAAAATATGTAAATGTGTGTGCAAATCTTTTGGAATTGGTGTACGTGAGGTTTATTCTAATAATTTAATATACTAATAATGCATATTTCATAAAAATATTAGCATTCGCAACCCTTGCTTTAGAATAATTATAATTGTGCCAAATGTCATACTCCTCCGTTCGCGCAATTTTCGCAACATGGTATTCATTTTTTTTAATAACATATAAAAATAATTATCTTTTATCCAACTCCTCTCTGTACGTGGTTGTCATATAAGGCATCTAAGAGTATTTTACCCACCTATGTGGAATGCAAGATTTGTAGATTTAGAATTAAAATGTTTTTTTTTTATTTTTTTTCTGGTAGGTTCTCTGGTATTTTAATTATTATACTTGCAGCACTTAATTGTCTACTAATTATATATATCCGTTGAAAGCTAAATATTTTCCTAGCAACGCCAATTTCAACAGTACGGAACAGTCAAAGGTTTTGAGCATTTAATTTTTAAACATAGCACTTATTTAAACATATATATGTTGGTATTTTCTAAACTATGCGTTGCTTGCAAGACAGAGCTGCTAAGTGTGTCTATAGGCGAATGCAAGAGGGCTCCAATGATTTTTTTTTAGGAATACGTGCAAGGAATTCCTAGATTAATATTTTCTTATTTTTTCCAAATAACCTTGGCTTGGACACTACCGGTGAGCGCTAAATTAAAAATAATTAAATATTGATAGAATCAAGTTTAAAATAATTTACAAAAACAAATAACAATTTATGCCGACTTAGACTATGTATTTTACATATATAAACATTTTATTTTATTTTATATGAAACTAAATATTTAAACATACATATATATTACTTGTGAAGTTATCTTGAGTACTTATATTTATAAGAACGATACTTCACGTCGCTTTTAATGTAATAATTTGGTTTTAATTTATCTAAATAATTAGTTTTTACTTAAAATCTATATACGTTTTAAATTCTATAAGTACATACATAATGTATATGAATTTCCAAAACGACAAAAATCTTTTCATTATACAAAGCATAAAACAATTGCACAATTTATTAAAATTCATACCCATATCATCTACAGCCATCCGAAAAATGTTTATAAGCATCAATAAACATAACACTCAGATACACAGTCCACTCAAATTAAAAAAAATAACAATACTTATAAAAGTAAATTTCCATCGGGTGTCGTTGCATTCAACATGGCGCGCGACTCGCGAACCTTATGAGGAATGGCGCGAAATCTCGCGAGCGGCTGTATTTATGCGTTCACCCGCGGAATTGTGAATGAAACTCGTAACACGCTCCGCGTAGCGTCGTAATACGTAGGTAAGCGTCCTTTGTAAGCTGAAACTTTGGTTTGTTACCGGATTTATGACATTGTGGCGTGGAATACAATGGTTTTCACACCCACGTTTCAGATATATTTATGTTTAAGACTTACCAAATAGGATTATATAGGAAATTTAATGAAATAAGTAGTTGAATCTTTCCATTTCACTGTGTAAATTTAAATAACTTATATATTTAATTTCATAACATAAATATATAAAGCGAATACAATTACAACGAAAAACGAATTTAAAATCAAACTGTAGAGACTAATTTACCTAAGGACAAAAAATTTGGATCTCAATGTGACATGTGCTGGACATTTACATTAAATTTAAATAATATTTTATTGAAAATTTTCAATTATGCACAATTTAATCTTTTTTTAATTTTATTTTATAGTAATATTATAATATTTCTCGATAGTCAAAACGGGGGTCGTGTCTCGTTGATGTCTCTTCGACGAGTCAAACCATTTGCCTCTCTGTAAGGATATATGTAACTTTAATAATCATATACTTTCTCCCCTTAAGATATAGGCTACCATAATAAGAAATAAATAAAAACATTTATTTATATATAATATCAATATTAATAATACTTCAATAATTACATCATAACTTTGTTTTATGTATGTAAATATTTGGTATTTGTTGATATTAAAAAAAAAATTAACTTTAAATAAATAATATATAAGCAAAGGAATTTCTGAGTTTTATGAATATTTTTACGAGCTGTCCCCGCGACTTCGTCCGCGTAAAATTAGGCGTAAAAATTTAGCGTGAAAATGGCTTTCCTCGATAAATTGGCTATCTAACACTAAAAGAATTTTTCAAATCGGACCAGTAGTTCTTAAGATTAACAAGTTCAAGTAAACAAACAAACAAACTCTTCAGATTTCTATATTAGTATAGATGCGTTCATCGTTTCGTATACGTGTATACAGAATACATGTGTAAAAGAAATCATGAAAGACATAAAGCTTTCCTTTGATGTGGAAAAAAAATCAAGTAAGAATAAATTCTCATTAGTATTCAACATATATATTAGACACTTAGTAAATAATTATTTATATAAAGATAAAAAGATATTCAAACGAAAACACGTACTTACTTAGTACCATTTTCTCTTTCATTTGTCACCAAAGAAATTAAATAGCAGCTTAGCGTAAGTTTTTTATTATTTTAATTTACTTGAGTTCAGGAAATTGGTCTTCCTTTTTATCTGTTCGTTGACTGGTTAAATCCACTACTGATACACGACCCCGGACAACCCTAGCTGCTATTGTCATTCCCCCGGCATCGTCCGCACAATAGTATCCGCATCCTTTCTCTCTTCTCCATCTACCTTTCCTTTACTCTTGTCTTTGTAATTAGAGGTAGCGCCGCGCTTGCAATCCTTTTGGTCTGAAGCCGAAATGTGCCGGCGTAGTATCTCTTTCTCACATACGATGAGCGTGCCCTCCTACTAAGCTTAAGCTGTCTCTCCGGGCTGTCTATTTGATGAGACGAATTTCTTAGCATTCCATGGATTCGCCTGGTACAGGGGCTGGTACTGGCATGTTTGGTATAAATTGCACATTTTGTATTTTAGCCACTTCTGGGATTCTTGGGCAGGGGTGCTCTATTTGGCATGGACTTTTCGGCTGAACTATCCGGGCGTTTGGCGTCGGTGACGCTGTAAAGATTTCTTCTATGACTGGTATTCTCGCGGGTCGCGTCGCTGGCATGATTCTGTCGGGTCCCAGCATTTCCCGCAGTGGGCTCATTGGATTCGGTCGACTCATTCTCCGTGGAAATCTTGCCAAAGCCGTGTGCGTAATTGCAATCACCAGTATGATTATGAGCTTATGGGGTATCATTTTACCTAAAACAATTTGATAAATTTATAATTCAAAATAAAAAAATTGTTAAATCATATGTTCTTTCTGAAAAATGACAGTACTTTTCTACTTTCGAGCCGATAGCGGATTACGGATATGAGTATGACCTTTGCTTTAATTTGGTCACCCTTCCGTTTATAGAGTTAGTAAAAGTTACTTTTCTAAGATAAACGATATATTGTATCGATACAATTTATCACTCGTCATTTTATACATGCCGATGGAAACGCTGTATGTATTCGGAAGTTAGACTTAGTGGCCACTTACCAGTAAGTAACTTAAGAGACTTACCCTTGATTTAGTAAATGATTATGACCAGCCATTTCCTATTTACCTAACCTTTTATAAAATAAAGTATCGCAATAACCATATCTCTCATCACAACGAGATGAATCACGTAATACTTTATCAATTAGATTTTTATCAATGCAACTGAAACTTATATTATCTTATATGGTTCTAATATGTTGTAATTGGAGTTATTACGACAATGATCCGGGTAGCGATGGTTCGAAGCCAAAGATATAAACTTTAATAATAAATAAATAAATATATACAGGACCATATGACACACGGACGTCTGTTTCTAAGGTGGAAAACTTAATGCCTGTGTTATAGGTAACAGACGGAGGATGACGTCAGATGGCAATCGGTCATCTTAACTCGCCCCGCAGCCAAATCCTTTGCAATCTAAGCGGACCTTGGTACTTAACCGGAATAATGCTAGGAAGATGAAACACATATAGATACAACCAGACTAGAGGCGGGGCCACTGCCCACTGTGCCAACGGGCCAGTCAAGATATGAAGCTTATATGCATGTGATAAGTGACCAGTAGTCACTTGCAAGTAGGTCTGAGGCAAACTTTGGTTTTCAATGATCGATGTTTTGATCTCAAAAAACAGTTAGTCCCACAACCACCACCCAGTCGCGTTATCTGCAATACGTAATCGCCAGGGGAGCGCCTGATACCCAAATACGAATTTGTCTTTGAGATAAGAAGGTGAAATAGGGTCATTAAAAATAGAAATTAAAGTAGCCAAAATTCTTAGTGATCCATACCGACTTGGAAGCCATTTTAATCTAGCACTAAACTTATCAAGTAGGTTTTTGTTAAGATCAGGATAGCACCGAGTTCCAGAATGCCTAGCTTGCAAAAAATAAAAAATGTTATACAATGTTCTCGCACCGTAACGCACAAGTAGTAGTTGCCTTACCGTAGTAAGAGCTCGGACTAGTTATGCGTGGTCGATGGTCGTCGTGTTATTTATTTATACGCCAAATTTCAAAATTGAGATCACGAACTTTTCAACAAAGAACGTGAACTGTGACGTCATAAATAAGTATTGGGGTGCATCGTGCCCACCACGGTGAATCCGCGCCTGTCATTACTGTAGAAATGTATAAACTTATTATGAACACTAACGCTAACCTACTAAGTTTTGTAACTAAATAAAACAACCTGTTTTTTTATTTATTTTATATTGAAATCTAAATTTATGAATTTACAAAAATGGCGGAGGTATTATGACTTGACGTAAGTACTTTCCGCAGCCGAGCACTGGCGCTAATGGCGGAACTGCGGGAACAGTAACGGCGGGAGTTCCACATCTGCAGGCGGGAGATTCGTATACATACTCCACCGCTGGCGCCACGTAGGTCACGGCAGGGACACGGCCACAAGTCCCACATCCGCGCGCTGGCACAACTGTGGCATTAATCTAGAGAGTATACCACAATTATCTATAAATTTGACAATAGGTACAATATAACTATACAATATAGCTACACATTTCAAAACCCATCTATGGTCGTTTTAGGTTAAAGACCTGCGCGAAAGTAAGAGGACCATGGACACTACCTAAAGGAGTAACAACTCTGTATATTAAAAATGTCCGTCGAATAACGTGTATAAGCAGGCGCCACATCAGTATCATGGTAAATTTTAAATATATTGTAGTAATTATTGGTCAATTCATTGCTACCTTTATACAATGTCGTGTCGTTCTGAAAGGTCATTGGTCAAATACCTACCAATTCTACATTCATACCATACCATTTGTCTACACCAGCGCCATTCTGGGCGGTTTTTGAACTAATATCTAAGCTATAATGTTGGACACTTTATCAACTTTTCTCCCATAAGAGATGTTACTCCTTATTGTATTCTTCATATGAAGAACAAAACCAAATATACTTGTCTCTACATTTCTCTCTCACTATGTTAAATAAGATAAACTGCACGCACTATAAGTATAAATATTATATGAAACTTACGCTTATAAAGCAAAGGAATAAAAACACAAAATGAGTTGTGATCGCCATGATTCTACTGACACACATTGCAGACCTAATTACAAAACACTCCTTTTAAATGGTGGAAAAATTACAAAATAAAGTCACAATGTTTTCACAATTTACTAATATTCTCTTATCCTCACGAATGTTGTTTCCTATTAATCTATATTATAATTCATATGTACAAAGAGCAAACTTAAACTAATGCAGATGTTTTTTTTAATGTAACTAAAGTAGTCTGTGTCATTGCTAGTAACATCAGCTATCTGCTTGTCAAAGTCTCGTCGATATCGGTCCAGACCATTTATTTATATGTTTTTATTAAAGAAATATAATTGGACGCTACTAAAAAGCAATTTAATATTATTTATGTGTATATAAGCATGTGAGAACAATAAAAACAATGTAATAATAGCTTTCTGAAAGTATGGAAGTTGTTAAATATAATTCACAGCAAAATTTGCTTGAGAAAATTTCAACCGAGGTGAGAGACGAGTGACTCAAATAAGTTAGAAAGTCGTAAAATAAGAATTTATTTGAATTACCTTGCGAGAGAACGCTATATTAGCGAAGCTGTGCAAAAGTTTAAGAGCTCCAAGCAATTACGGGGAACTTTTACGACTTCCCGTATCGTATTTGTACTTTCCAAGTAATTCGACATAATTATAAAGATGTGACAGGTAATTCTTTTTCTTCTATTCGTTCACTCTTGGCAGAGTGGTCCTGGTCATGGAACACTATGAAGATGCACCGTATTTTTTGAGAGGAACGTCCATCTGCTCCTATTGGCTGCTTGACGGGAGTATTCTTCAACTGGTTCTTTCAGCACAGTCTTTATAAGATCCCATCTAGTTAGAGATCGTCCAAGTGGTAGCTTGCCCTCTATTTTGTCTTAAGTTACTAGGCGTTCCATTGAGTCATCTTTTCGAGAGATGTGACCGAAGAATTGTAATATTCGTAATGGTACAGCCGGAAGCGACGACGGAAGCCTTTATTATATAAAGTTTCCCGAGAATGTACAGGTTGGTGCGGTGCTAGAGTACTTATGGCAGGTTTTTTAACTTTTACGCGTTGGTAAAGTTTAATCAATCTCCATACAAATTTAAGTAAACTTTACCAACGCGTAAAAGTTAGAAAACTCGCACTAAGCACTCAGGTAGCTACCGCTGTATCAATTATACGTGGTCCCCGGGGTACAGGGCCCCGAAAATGTATAAGCCGAAATTTCTAAAACATTAACCATAATCTTTTATAGATTAATTAACGTTTTTGAGAAAACTGCTCAACCATTTTATTTAAAACTCACATTATACTAAATAAAAGGATGTAATTGAGATTAGTTATTTAAAAATTTACGAAAGTCAGAAATCTTTTTTTTTTTGGAACAAGCGGGCGCCCAAGTTAGCAACTTTTTGAGCCCCCAAATACATTGATATAGGGCATCTTAGAGACAAGCTACGCCACTGTGCGATGCGATGTCCAATTTATTCTTAATATAATTTCCATGTTGATAGAGCATGTTAAAACCTCATTAGGTTTATTATTCACAGCGAAAACGGAGTGCAACTTTTGAAGTTATTTAACAAATACCTTTATCGCGTATCAGATACGGATCCCCTCTTTATGTGAGCGGGTGTTGACAAGCTCTCGGGCACTTTATTTTTAATAATGCGTGTGCTATTTACCCTCTACGTGACTCTACAACTTTTTTTTTAAATTGATGCTGCTTGAGCATAAAATGAAGTTCCTATTTTTAAAGTAATACTTCTTTAGGCACGCTTGAATCGAGGAGTAAGATGTAAAATGCCTGACGAGAGCGTTACGAAAACTGTGAGCGGGCGAGGCGAATATTCATATGTCGCAGCCAACTAGCTTTATCAAATGGCTAGTCTTTTTACTTTCGACTTGACTAACGTCACCGTTTCCGTCACTTCTGACGACTCGTTTTCACGTTAGTTGGGACTGCCAAAGTGCCAGTGTTCGTTCTTTTTTTATAAATTTCTCATTTGGAGCGAAAGAAAATCAAGTGCAATTGGTAAAATTTACACAACACCCGCTGTAAAAAAAATTAAAAACACTACTGTAGGTTCTTAACTTTTTTACAGGCAATGACCATTTCTATACTTTATTATTGTTTTATTTATCCTGAAGTTGAAAACTGGCACATGTTCGTTTATTACCCCATTCTTGCCTATGTAATTTTTTTTCAGTTTTTTGCCATTGTGTCGAGTGACATTCTGTTAGAGTGCGTACAGTCTTAAAATGCGCACCCCTCCAAGCTGCTAAAACTCCGCTAAATCGATCGCACTATTAGTTCACCTTACAGCGCGTGGCTGAGCTTGAGTTTCCACTAAAATCGCTACACACACACACACGCAAGCAAGTGTTGCAATTAATATTTACTTTCACACTTTAAACTAATGGATTTTAATGGACGTGCGTGCATTTTTGAACTGTACGCACTACACCAAATAAAAAACGACATAAACAACAAACTATTTATTCAAAACTAAATTAAACAATACACTTATTTTACATTATAACTATTTACAATATATTGAAATATTTTGTTATTGCTAAAAGCTGTCACATTTCCAAAAAATAATGAGGTATCATATTTCAACTTCCAGAGTACATAATATGGTACTAAAGTTAAGGCCCTGCTCTCACTGTAGGTATATTTAGTTATAAAACCTTATAATAGTTAAGTTCTACACCCGCGTGCAACTGAATAGTCAAGCCATACATTGGCACAGAGGGTAGTTTTTTTTTTTGGAAAACTGCTTTTTCTATTTTCATAAAACTGTTTTATATCCGACAACCTGATTATCAGTCTCAAAATACATCAATTTTAAAATAAATGAGGATAAAACTTTGAAATAAATATGTTGCATAAAGTTCACCAATAGACATATTGGGTTGATGCTGTTGCACGCAAGTGTTGTTGAATTTCCAACTTCAGTTACAAAATGGTAAAAGCACAACCATCAACTACAAGATATTTATTCCTCTTTTGCACCTCTACATTTATTTATAATTAAATTGTTTGACCAAAAAAAAAATATGCCTTCATTTATTTTTTAAAAACATGATAACAGTAAAAATGCATGGCACTCACAGCATAAGTTTTTTAACAATCACGTGATTATGTAAGTATTAATGCTTATTACTGAAACTTAAACACTCAAATCACTAAATTTAAATTATTATTAATTTATTTCAAGAATATTAAACAATGAATTGTTTCAAACAATTAAAGTTCATGAAATGACAAAAAAAAATTGACTGAGTTTATTGTGTTGGCAGAATTGTTATCAGTGTTGCTGTAAAAATGTTGTTCAAAATGTTTTCCCCTTATTTAAGGTACAATATTGTTTATGGTCACGATCCTCAGTAATGAGGGAAAGACTAAAAAAAGGTAAAATATAAAAAGTAAAAAATTTACTCTTATTTTTTTTTAACTGACAATGAATCAAATCAAAAGTCATTAAATAAACTCTGTTTTGAGAAGAGCCAACAACAAACTTATGCTTTGGTCCCTTGGTTGTACCCCACAATACAGCATTGTGCGTTACAACCAATGAACTAAAGCTTCAGTCAGCTTTCAGCAACTCAAGTGATTGAAATATAGGTAATGCCAACTGCTTTTTTAGTATTGTAGAGTGTAGTTTCTTAGCAGATTTGGCATTATAAATTGTAGATAATAGTGTCTATTTGTATATTATATGTTGATTTATACAAAATATATAACATATACTTCTATAGAAGCTTCAATCGCTGGTGAGGGGAGGTGGTTTGCCGCTTCCCAGCACCTGCTTCATAGTCCTCATCATGCCAGGAATCAAACCTATGTGCTTATCAACACATTTCACTGCACACTTCTCAAATTCTATGGTACATTTGTCGATCTAGGAAGAAGAAAGCCACATTAGACACAAAAACATAATTTCCAAGAAGAGGTCCATAGCTCAATCAGTGGCCAGCATTTGAGTCATCAATAGGTTAACCTACCACGATCGGATAATAGATAGGTGACCAATTCTATCTAATTATATAAAATATTTGACACCCTCTGTGTTTCATAAAAACAGAAGTGGGTACCAATTAATGTCACTGAGTGATATTTTTTGAGGCATATCAATGGCCCTATCGTTACTGCGATCAGTAAGATATATTGTCACTGCTTCAGCTTATAGCTCATTCTCAAGACCAGCAGAGCACATAAACCCTTCAATGGCTTGGGGACAGGGTGTGTTCCCCTAGTGTGTTGTAGTGCTTGTAAAATAGAGTTGGACAATCTCAGAGGATTTATTTGTACAATTTAAGGTTACGTGACAGAACGTGCAGACTGGTGATTGACATAGGTAAATGGTATGTAAATGTTTCTTCAGTCTGCACTGAGTAATATAAGTCATGACATTGTGGAGCATGTGGGGGTAATGGGGATGACGCCAGTCGCTAAGATGTGTTCTACTTTGAGAAACTGCAAACGCTAAACGTCCCGGCGGGCGTCCAATTTAGCGGTATAAATACGGCGCTGAACGCGACATGTTTTCCGTTAATATCGATCAAAACAACTGGAAAGTTAAATCTAAAGACTGTGGTTGTTGGAGGAAAACCATAGGAGAAGGTGTCACCAAACACGACAACGACTGGTTTGAGCAACTGTCAGAAAAACGCAGACTTCGTCACCAACGAGCTGCACTACCTCCAACCTCATCAGGCTCTCAATTTGTCTGCAAGCTGTGCGGCAGACACTGTCATTCAAAAATTGGACTTATAAGTCACTTTCGTAAGTGCCAAACCACACGCCACTAACGCTGTTTAAATCATGAGCATGTATGTGTAAAAAAATTTGTTGTCAGTCAAGAAGGATTACAAACGATAATTTTACGTAATAACGCCGAACACTTAGGTCGATCCTGCTTCTCTATCTTTTGATTCGCGCTCTCACTTACACGCTTGGCTAAAGCGGAACGTCAAAATGAGTCATGTAAATTACATGTATATGAAGAGTAAACCCACCCCCAATCAAATTAAGGAGATTATTCAAAACACCAGACTTTAAAAATAGTTTTATTTTTTTAACTTATATTTCTTGTACTTATTATAATACATTTGAGCAATAACTTTTAATTCATCCGTGCAATCACAATTTGTAATTTTACCACATAGAATTCTATTAATACTCCTACTCCCAACTGTAAATTAATACATGTAGTGATGTATCCAAGAAGAAGTCATTTAATTCTTTTTTGTGTATTTCACACTTAAAAGGAGACGTAACAAATATATCAACATAAAAATGGCAACTTAAATATTCTCTCAGATTTTCTGTCGTACTTAAACTTAACTCAACATGTCAATGAGCCGACGCATTTTACGAACCACAGTGAGACTCTCATTGATTTGATTTGTTCAGATTCACCTATTTGTCGGTTATGGGTTGATCACATCAGTACTTTAAGTAGTCATTCATTTATCTCCTGTGAGTTTAGCATTGATAAAGATACGCATCATTCAAGAAAAATATGTATAAGAAACCTTAAGTCTATAGACTCGAATGAACTAGACAGACAACAAGTTCTAAAGCAATTTTTTATAGTCGTGCCGTTACTTTACTCCACGCTTTATCGGCGATATTCATCGCAGAAAACAATGAAATCTTATGTTCAATGCTTTCTGCTAGGTTGTCCAGGAGTTGCATGGCTACTTCCGTCCGATAAATGGTTTTGAAACCTCGATAGTGCCTTAATCTAACGGCTGTAGAATCGAGGTGGTATTGGGCGGCAAAAAAAGATCTTTAACATTAACATTATTTAAAGGAGGGGTATGATTATGGGCCGCACAGTTACACGAGCTGACAGTCAGCAGGCTCTTTCCAATCAGTTCTTGGAGGGTATTTATTTTTCCAGTCAACACGTTTTAATGGAGATGGCTGGAGGGCTAATATAGCAGCGGAGGCTGGGCAAACAGTGCTTCAGTAAAAGGCTCCACTTCAACCCCGGCGATAAGGGTGGCTTCCTTCAAGAAGTGGCAAGAGAAAAAAGTGAAAATCCAGGAAGGGGAAAAGTTCCGAGATGGAGGAGAACATTTACTAAGGTTATTTTCGTATCTGAGGGTGCTCTGGAATTTTACGAAGATAATTCGAAGTTTCCCGTGAAGGTTTTCGTCGAATGATCTCGACTTCCAATTTGATCCAAATCAATAAGAATGCATGGAATCGACCTCTTTCGGTTTATGGCGATAAATACTTTTCGTTGCCACCATTTATAATTGGTTTGCGGAATTCAAACGCAATCAGGAAAGCGCAAGTGATGAACAAAATGCGGCGAAATTAAGAAGGTGATGAGAAGCCTATCCTTAGGACTAATTAATGAGCGGTCTCCTTCATCTAGGCCAGCATCACTTTGACCTATGGTATATCTATTATTTCAATTTTTTCTAGTTTTATGATTATTGTGTTGAAGAATTAATGTATCAATGATTTACTTTTAACAGGTAAGCTGCTTAGCAGATCACAGAAAATCGCTTACACTCTCCTGACTAAGAACTTCACAAAAGGAGGTGACACTTGTTCGCTCAAATCTGGTGACAGGATTGCGCTCGTCTACCCGAATAATGACCCCATCAATTTCATGTGTGCGTTTTATGGATGCATGTTTGCTGGTATCGTCCCAAGTTATATTTTTGATACTCTACCTCAGACTTTCAGCATATTTGTGTCTGGACTTCATCATTTATTGATTAGACACTGGCATCAACAACACACGGAGTCTTGTTTTGTCCGCTCTGCTTGTTTCTGGTTTCTTTGTGCTTCCCCCGGGGTTTATTGGACTTTCATGACACCACGCAACCTTCACTGACAATACAATATAACAAGCATGTACAGGCCATTATTATAAACAGATAAGTAACAATTCTCTGCAGGCAAACGGTAACATAATAGCTCATCATATTGCTTCGCCTAGCGCGACCCCTTCCGATTTCCTTTTGACGGAAAAAATATTTTTGTTTTTCGTTCTACTTTCCGTAATCTCGCGATCTCGAAACGAATCGACTAAAACGCGACGGACATATTCGCTTCGATCGACCCGATCCCCTCCGACGATTCTCGTCGAAATATCGCCGCTTTTTTCGCTTTAGTTCGGGACGTGAACGACAAACGCGCGCTCCGGGGACACGTTGCTTCGGACAACCCGATCTCATCGTACCTCTCGACTCTTACCACAGTTGTTATTATTTACCATTCGGGAAACGTGGTGGCCAGTCAGCGGCAGGAATCTTGCCAAGAGGGTTGTGCACGAGTGTGTTGTTTGCACGCGGTTTCGGGGCAAGACTCTATGTCCACTGATGGGCAACTTACCAACTAAGCGACTAGCTATAAGTTTTCCATTCGCAATCAGTGGTGTTGATTATTTTGGGCCGGTGCTCATACTAAATCGAAAGGGCAGAGGTGCAAAATTAACAAAAGCGTATGTTAGTTTATTTATTTGTTTCACAACGCCCCGGATCTTATATGCTGCCGGTGCAACCACCTCTAGGTGCGCCCCAAAAGCCAATTATTGCTATAAAATACAACATTGTGGTTAATTATTTTTTCGCACACTCTATTTACTGGATTGAATTTTAGTTCGATTTTTTGCTAAAACATTTAGCTCCAGCTTTAAGATAAATAAGGTTTTTTACATGAGTCATTTTAAAAGCACATACCTAAAAAGGCAAGTTTAATTAATATGTATTTAATTAGTAGTTTGTTCAATAGTTTACAAATATACCTATAACGATGTATAACATAAAAATATACGAATTTTAGCTTTTTCGATTTCTCAATAACCACCCGACAATTTTCGACGTAATTTATAAAGGACCACCTAAGGGAGTCTTCCAGTAATCAATACGGTAAAATCGTATAAAAAAAAACATGCCGGTGAATTGAGAACCTCCTTCTTTTTGGAAGTTGGTAAAATAAAAATATTTAGCAAAGCTTAATTAAACCAAATGCTTTAAAATAAATCGTATCCCTATATTATCTTCTAATACAATATGGGATATAGTAAATGAGAAATACATACATATTAGTCATTATAAAATGTTAATCAATACCAAGCAATTAAATTCATATAATTCAAAGTATGCAGTATACCAGCATGCATTGAGCCTTGCATTGCATGCAATGTTCTGCTTAGTAACAGCGCGTCTATTTATAGGTAGCTATTTATAGCACTGAATCATTCAATTAGAGGTCTAGACAGCACAGTAGGCGACTCTAAAATATATTATACTGTTGGATACTTGCCCTTATATTATATGTGTTAGAGTCTAAATTTGTACATCTAATGTAAAACGGTAACGTTTATCGTAACTGGTTAGAATAGGGTAATATTGTTGGAAAAGTATTCTGCTCGCAGCGTTTCTTAGTAGAGAGAACATTCTTCTGAGAATATAGGTAATCCTCAAGTTACATTTAGATATAGTCTTAAACAAGATCTTGACGTAATGTAGTTTTTCTTGTAGAAGTCAAATATATTACGAAAAAAATAAAGTATGACGTAGATTTCTTGATATTAACTTATTAATATATTTTTCAATTCATGTGTACTCTAATAGAAAAAAAGGCCTTTGGGAGAGAGATATTTTATAGCTAACTATACTGCCACTTACAATATCGAAGTGCAAACAGGGAATAAAAATCGTTTGCACAGAAACAGGTATTTTTAAATATGGTGAAGGTTAATCCAGTGTGTTCGTGAGTTATTAACGTCTGCAGACCAACAGGGGTATTTTAAATGCCAAGAACATATATATTTATTATTATTGTAATTTTGTCTCAGTTAAAGGATTTAAATAGCACTTTAAGAATAAAATGTTATGCATTATATTATTACAAACTGTAAAAAATCTTGAAAACGGTACCGATTATTAATTTTAATACGTAATTTAAAGGTCATGTTGTACTGTAGAATAAAAATCTTGTAACCAATGAATAATGTTACTTTGTATACATTTTGTTATGGATATGTAAAAAGAACTATTGGAATAACACTGAGATCTAAAACAATTTTCATTCTCACCATTATTAAAAAATCACAACGATTGAGTTCTATTGTCCTTGACACAAGAAATTTTAAAGCAAGTTCTTTTTTAAATGTTAATTTCAAAGTCACATTGAATTTTACTGAATTCAAATATGCATTTTTTATTATCGTTTCATACATTGTCATCTTGAAAAAAAAAAACGATTAGTTGAGACTTTTTAACTATTTTTTATTGATCTGTAATTTCTTTCCCCTTAAGAAACATGAAAAGTCATATATTCCAGTTATTATCCGTGACAAAAAAATTAGCGTGATAATATACAACCTATCCTTTCTCGATAAATGGGCTTCTAACACAGAAATAATTTTTCAAAGCGGACCAATAATTCCTGAGTTTATCGCAGACAAGTAAACAAACAAACAAGGAAAATTCTTCAGCTTTACTTATTAGTATAAACTCATTTATATATACGGAAATATTAACATGTTTATCGTTTCAAAAATGGTTTTTCTTTCTAATTCTTAACGTGGTACACACTATCCTACTGGATAGTTAGTACTTTGTCGAAAGACTAGCTGCACTAACTTTTTAAGATCCATTATTGCACACAGAAAATTTCCTATTTCATAGCAGGATAGTGTGTTAATATTACTCTCGGTACGTAGGCATGTGTAAATAATACGTACTTATATATAATGTAGACGATAATCACGACATTTGTTTAAGTAATCTGATACAAAACAGTTAACACTTGGCATCGACGTTAAGGGTCTCTAAATTTATTTTAAATGATAAAGTATCAAGATGGGTTTCTCCAGCGCTCCCGCACCTCCGAGTGGGCGGTAGGCGTTACAATAGAAAGAGATGGCTATATTTTGTGGATTCCGTGCAGATTATAACGGTTGCGCGGGCGCCGAGGCGACCTCACTGTTTTAAAAATGACCGCTTTTTTTAAACAAAAAGAGTACTCTTTGCCCATTATTTTGGTATTTATATGCAACTAAGAGTAAGGCCTAAATTAAAAGGATTGTAAAATAAAATAGCTCCTCTAGTTTAAATTATACGAAAACAAAAGCACGACAAAAAGTATTTGTTCCAATTGCTAGAAATTAATAGGTAAAAAGCAATATTGTGGAATAGGATATTGCATAGACCTCATGGGATACGTTTTTCTTAATTTAGTATATAATATACATTTTAATATTTTTGATATACACGTTAAAATTTCCATAATGGATTATATTATGTTATACCATACTTACTATTAGTAATAAACTATGAGTGAAAACATATGCCTTGAATTCGAAATGTGAAACCTATAGAAGGAAGCTTAGAATGCGGTTTAAGGTTTACAGGAAGGAGCCATAGATTTTATTTTATTTTTAAAATATTTTAAATGAATTATTAACGTGGTCATTTTTTCATTGCCATTATATTATATACAATGTTGCAAGCAATTAATGTTACTTGCAGGTTTTAACGTATTAAGTTAAATTTTCTTTTTGCTCCATAATAAGTGCATTAGTAAATAAATGTCTCTTAAAATTAGTCGCAAAATTAAAACTAATAATATTTTGGTAGTAGGTTATAAATTACAATGACTATCATAAGTTATATTACTTATTATAATGTTGTCATAGGAGTACAGTGAGAGTGAAATATTAATCTATTCTGTTAAAGATTAATTACAAGAAGTTCCTTTATAAATAATAATAAATAAATAAATATATACAGGACTATATGACACACGGACGTCTCTTTACAACTGCTTCAGACCTCACCTACCTTGTGGCAACAGAACGGTGATAAGTGATGTCACTCCAGACAAGCACATACTCAGGGAAAGTGGCCATCTTCTTCCACAGCGATCCATGAGTAACCAACACAAGAGGTAAGATGGGAGCTCCACCAAACAAGACAGGAGGAAACTGAGGTACTGATCATCACCTAGTGCAGGACCATAGTAACTCAATCCCAGGGACCAGTGGGATATTATTAAAGGGTACTGGAGGACAGGAAGTCATTGGTTTTCAAAATTATCATTGGAGTAGGAAATATTATCTCTCTTTAGTTCTTTTCACTCTGGCCCTTCAACTCGAGTATCACTACCAGGGTATTTGCCGAAAGACCGTCACAATTACCGTGGGGGTGAGAACATGCTTTGCGCCAGGATGCGGGCGTCCTGCAGGGACCATTGAGGGTACTTCAAATTAACTACAACCCTTTGTCGGCTGTGTGAGACGACTTTGTATTGATTACATACTACATAAGAAGGAAATCTCGTTTTCATTTTGAGAGTAATTGATGAAAAAATGGGACCTTTGGGACAGACAGCTCAAAACCAGAACTGTTCTTGGTAAACTGAGAATGTCCCAGGTAAAATGGGCCTGTTCTTGGTAAACTGGGACAGTCCTGTGTAAACTGGGACAGTCTTGTGTAAACTGGGACAGTCCTGTGTAAACTGGGATGCCTGGTCACCTTAGACTTTACTTGAACTTGTGTGCAAAGGCTTGGGACTTGACTTGAACTTGTTCTCAGAATTGTATGTGCTCTGCTTTTGTCCGCTTGTTTCAGGTCCTACAATACGTGTATCGGTACCAATAACGAAGATAATTAATCCCTAAATCTCAATATTAACGAAAGGAGCACTACTTCCATCGGTATTGTAGATATTACCAATGTAATCATCAACGATGCTTTGTCAGAAAACAATAAATGTGTAACACTGCCACAAACGACGCAGAAAACACAGATTAGGTATTTAGATAGATGCCTAGTTCTGTATAGATAGATAGGTAAAGTTACCCAAAGTTGATTTCTCCGAAATTTGCGGTGTTGATGGTGAAATGGTATCATAACCTCTTTTTATGATTTTACTCTAATTATGTTCATTCTTGGTTTTAACTTTTTTAATGCTACACCCTCAAAAACATTTTTGTAATTTTACCATAATTTATTCTAGTAGCCTAATGACTTTTTTCGGAATACCTAAGATCCGCGAAACACACTTTGGAAACCAAGCCAGATTTGGTTTGACCAAGCCAGAACAAACCAGGGTGGTAGCAGATGCGCAACCCAAAGCGATCCTCTCTTCGGTTTCGCAGGGGTTTTTCATGAGTGCAGTCTCATATACAGAGTATGTGTGTCCACCAGAGACACTGAGTCTCAAAGCTGCATCAACCCAATAAGAAAATATGCACAAAAGGTTGTCTGCAGGCTACGGACAATAATGCAGTCTGTGTCTACAGCAACATCATTTATCTGGTTAAGTCAGATACCCCCGGGCACTCTTCTGTGGCCTTGAGAGCACATCTCCTCTTTTTCTAGCACTGAACGCTATTTATTCTTATTAAATATCACAACTGAAACAAAGACTCCTCTCATAAGAAAGATACAGGCTCGAGAAGGCCTTCAGAGGAGTGGTGTTTGTTTTGGCCGTTTCCACCACGGTCTTTCCCAATACTCCGATTTTAGGCTCTTCAGTTCCCGGATGACTCCTCGGTTGGATTTCAGCCTCTCTATACGTTTGGATTTTTTTGTTATTTCTTTGGCAGAAATTTGGAGAGACAATGATGTTGATCAAGCTATACACTTCGTAACACTTTCATATTACTTATCCGATGATATGCGTTCCCATAGTAGTAACATGATCAATTTTGGACCACGGTCAAAGTTGGGGCACAGATGTACCTCAGCGACACCCAGGGCTCCTCGGACGGCAGCAGCAAATCCTCCGACAAAATGGACAAGCATCGGAAATGAGAGCCAAAGGACCCTTTTTTAACAAATGCAGTGGATTCAGGAAGTGTTCACGACCTCGTATTTATTACTGTTATTATGGAGGCAGCTGATACTGAAGAAAAAGTTGTGCTTATCATCATCAACTAGGGTAAAATAGTGGCATACATAGTGGCACAACAATATTTAAAGTTAAACTGAGACACTGCAGGTGAAAAATATGTTGGCTTCCACATCACTTGAAAGACTCGGAGGCACAGAAACTAAACTGAGCTCAAAAGCAGACGTTCTGAAGAAAGAAGAAAACAAAATGTCACAATGTTTGATGACATTCACATAAAACTTTCAACATCTTTGAAAGACACTGCCACTTACATGGCTGCATAGGATTCACAGCTGATGTTGGCTGGTAAGAGCTCCAGTTGTTCGCTTTTGAAGCTTAGGATGAAATGAAATAAGAGTCTGAACCAGAGTGTATAGTCTCTTGTTTCAAAATTTTTGTACCTATAATACAAAATCAAAGGTAATATGGTGATTTTTATAAAAGTTACCAACGGTAGTAGTTTAAGCTGATAACAATACCTCCCCATTTTTATCACATAACAATATAATCTAATATAATAAGAAAAAACCTGAATGGGTATTCATGTTTTCTTAAGAATCAAGGACAGATGATAATCGCACATTGTGGAAACGAGAATTATCTGATGGACGAAAGTAATTTCCAGGAAAACAAATAGGTATGTGAAAAAAGAGATTAAGGCCCTTCAGATACCACATTTCCTCATTGTGATTCTATTATATTGCTTTTTAATATCAAATATTATAGTTATTTTATAAAATATAGTAAAGGAAGTACAAACATGTTATAAAAAAATCACTTTGAAAAATAAATTGTTAATAATAAAACCTTGAAAGCAAATATTACTTCTATTTTAGAATTTACTGGTAAAAAGTTTTTTAATCAACAATTTGTTCATTATTTAATATTCTAATATAGTTTCACCTTAGAAATACTCTTATTATTGGTGAATTTAAGTAGGATTCTTTACATTCTTTTTCCAAATGTTGACTACAGTACAGATTTTTTTTAACTTAATTAATATTTATAAGCTACAGGCTTTAAGTTATTACTTCTGATTATTAAATTAAGTTAATTCCTATTAAATGTCATTGATTAATAGGTTGAAATTTATATTGCTTCTTAAATATATGAAATTCATTGCATAAGTTATAAATCTATCACATTAAAAAGTACAGACCATTTATTACTTATTAATCTGTACAGTCTGTAATTAACAATTTTATAGGTTTTTTATTATTCAACATTTTAAAAAGTTTGAAACTACGAAATTGTAAAGAAATAACGAATTAAGTGCTAAATTTGTATACAATAAAAATTTAATAGGTACGTACTTTAATTTACACTTTTTGTTTTATTTTTAAAGTAACTTATAATCGCAAAACTAAAATAAAACACTTCTATTTACCGCAATATATCAAAAGTCACGACACGCGCATTTCGTACAAGCTCGCAAAATATGTAAATAAAGTTGAAATTCGCATAGCAAACACACAAATTAACTCTTAATAGCGTAGAATAAAGCAAAAAGTTCGAAATTTAACAAACAAAAAGAAGACAACGCTAAGAAAAAAACCCTATGCAAAATTAAGTCTTCTTCATAAAGTTGGAAAGACACAAACAATTATAGAACATCTTTGAATATTACTTACATACAATTATTAGTTCACTTGTTTACTGTTGACACTTTAGCATTTTGTATTAAGTCCAAGTCCTCAAGCATACAAAATAATTTTCGATGAAATTAACTATTTGACGACAAACAATTCACACGCCTATGAAAAGCAAGCTCATCGGTCGTCGCTACAACGCACAGAACTGCGGAACAATACCGATTGGCGGAGTCAGGGAATGGAAATTGAAATCGCGGTTCGAGAGATGTCATACACTGCCTAAAAAATCTACCATTTTCTACTAAGCTTTGGTAGAATTAATTTTTGACATATTATTAAAGACTAAATATTGATACAATAATTTTCTCTATTTCTTAATAAAGTTAACTAAAAAATAATCAAACATAAAATTAATATGGATAATATCAATGAACAAATTTACAAATTTTTTGATAAATTAATTAATCAACAGCAAAAGTAAGAGTGCGTTCAGATTTAGCTTTTGTTGTAAACACAAATATTTCTACGATATTAATTATTGCCATTGTTAAAGTTTTATATAGAAATTAGTAAATCATATTATTAATGGTATTGTTATAATTCTATTATATATTATAGAAATATAATAATAACGTTAATATGATCTCTGAATCTATTGGTATACCAATATCGTGTCTATATGTTTATTAACTCTTCAAAAAGAAAATTCGCTTCCTAAAATGGATGAAACATTGTTGTATAATTTAATTATCGGTAAAAATAAATTGTATTGTGGCCAAGATTTTGTATTTTTTCATCTGAATTCATAATACACAAGAAGAAATCCATGGCGCTAGTGTGATAGAGGGACGCTTCACACTTCTTCACATAATCTATTCACTTGCTTTTGTATGAGAAAGCATCGGCAACACAACTTCATGAATGTTTACATTGTTTTTCTTTACAGTACTTTCGCTATGCCGGAGCCAGATATAGCTTCATTTGAATGATCAAGTAGACTGTAGTGTGACCGGGGACTTTGTGTAGCTGTGCAAAATTTCGTAGAACTTTGTGGTCTCCAAGGACAAAAATGTACAAACACTTTGATCTATGTCTGGTTCCGGCATTATACCAAGATACGAACATATAAATGTGTGCTTTCTAATAAATAATTCTTTAAACATAATTTTTACTCTTAAATTGTTATTACTAAAATTTGATATCTTTATTGTCATTTGAGATAACTAAACGACGTAAATTTTTGATGTAATATTGATTACCTATTTAAATTATGGCGGCTCGCCAACGCCAAGTCGCAAGTTTTGTAGAACTTTGTTGTCTTCAAGGATAAAAATGTTTGTAACACTTTGTGCTATGTTTGGCGCTGGCATAAACCTAGGTCGTCCTCACAAAGACATCGAACTAGTTTGTTTGAAAATAGACTTCAATGAGTTCACATGACATTTTCTCCTGATCTCCCTTGAGGAAAAATTTCTCCGTTCGATATCAGTTTTATAATTAAAAAAGATATATTTACAGGTTACATTTACACACAAAGTAATAACAATTTAAGATTTTCTTATAAATTATGTATTCTGAAAAACTGTTTACACACAGTAAGGATGAAGAAGAAGGGGTTAGCTATGGCTACCTACTATGTTGTCTTCATGCGCGTCATTGAATTTTTGATTGTGGATGGATATTTCCATCAGCCTTGTGTCAGTACAGTTAAATACTTAAATTGTGTTTTACTTTTTGCTTGTCACTGATCTTCTTCTATATATAAAAAAATGAATCCATATTTCCCTCGGACTCGGCATTACGCTTGAGCGGCTGGACCGATTTTGCTAATTCTTTTTTTGGAACGTAAGTTCTTGTTTTGTTTGTTATTATCAAGCGAAGGTACTTATGAAAGAAAAAATTAAGAAAATTAGGCGGAAAATTAGAAAATTTAAGAATGCTTAACGATGGCTAAGTATTTTTTAATTAAATGACATTAATTTTGTTCTAATATCTAACCTTACCGCTTTTGACAATTTGAACTTTTGAATGTAGTTATGGCGTTTGACATAATATTGACATAATAATGTTTAGAACACAACGGGGACGAAAAATTACTATGTACTACGAATATACCACAATAAGAATTAATTTACCCATCTATTTTAAATCAATAAATCTACTGTTTAAATGTCGATGTATCTAAGGCTAGCTTCAATTTGATCGACAGTTACTAATCCGGAAGGAGATTTTATGAGACGTTTAATCTCACTAGTTTTATCACTTGCATGTAATTATGTGCATAAAACTAGTGTCCGATTTATCATAGGCACGCTTTATCACAAGCTAGGAACACACTAGTAATTCTAGTCGTGACAGAGAATCTAAGAGCACCTTCAGCATCGGTGGGCTTGCTCAGTTTCTTTCTCTGCTCCGCTTTGCAATCTTTCACAAAGAAAATGTGACCATAGGCCAACGACGATTTTGCCAGTGATATGATGTATGAGCCAAAGTTCATAACAACGTCCGCTCATTCTCCGTCAAAGAAAAAAACAAAGGTTCGTCTTTACGTTAAATCATGGCTATAGTATAACACAAGACATAAAAGTTAAGGGCGTGGATTAATTGAACCGCCCAGAAAAATATTTTTTTTGTCGTGATGAAACAAAGTGTATGTATTTTCATTGTTAAAATTATGATAAGTTAAATTCAAGTACACATTTAATTAATCATTTATGTAGGTGTCAAACCCATATTTCTTTAAAACTCACACTCTAGGACTAAATTAGAAGACTGTGAAGCAGCAGAGGTATCAAAGATTAAAAAGACCTTTCAGTTATTAATATTTCTGCTCATTTCTGTCCGCATGACCATGTTTTGTTGGCGCTCTGGGCACAGATGTCAGAATGAGCACAGTGTTTGCTTGAGTGAGAGCTCGGTTTTCCGCGTGGCGTTTAGACAATATAGTGTCAATTTATATTAACTGCACTCATTGTTAATGTAATTTATGAGTACCTACTTTAATGGATAAATACTATTTTTATATAAACCTGGTCAATTCTGGAAATTCGGGCTTAATAAGGTAATAAAATTTGTTTCCGTATATTACTTAAATTATCTACACCTGTAACTATTGGTACAATTCTTATGTATTCCATGATTTGACACGTAATGTCTCAATTTCCTTATTTATCAATATCGTTCTTTAATTACCAGTAGCCTACACCCTATTGAGGAGAGGGGTACTTCCTTAAGTGCCCTTATCGGCGCTCGGTTCCTTATTTTGTGCTTAACCCCAATCTACTGGTAGTCGATGAATTTGCTCCATCCGTCTCTCAAACTGGTTCGTTTCTGACTTCCGGTTTCAGTCTTCTTTTCACCTACCCCAAACTTCCTCATCTCACTCATATTGCATCGAAAAGCCAGTAGATCCCTGTCGATTTCCGGTCAAATTCGATACGTTTGGATGACCTGTATATCATGTGCGCTTTGAATAAAACATTTAGTTGCCTTATATAACTTCAGTTAACTCCACAATAAAACTCACAATTGGCATCTGGCTATTTAACATGCAGAGTGATGTCCACTGTCAACCATGTCTCATATTCTAACTCCCTACTGCCACCCACTGAACAAGGCATTTCTGATGTGCACAATTGTCAGTTTGTCCAGGATAAATCTGATCTACTGTATACATGGAAGTTTAGTGACATAGGATTTTCATGTGACACTATGTATGCGAGACAGTACAATACAACTTTAAGATGATAGAGAGATAGCTCAACGTTAAACAGGAAGACAATGAAATACAACAATAATATTAAATATAGCTTATCTATTGACAGATATAAAAGTGGGTCAATAAAATGTGGAAAGAGAAACAGGTGGGAGATGACTGATAAAACATTCCACCAGGGCAGGCTGTAAGCTACGACGATTCTAGGGCATGTGTTCGCGCTACTGTGTCTATACTATATATATTTTTCTTTGCTTCAAGAGTACTTTTACGATTAAACGATTTCATATTATTCTCAATAATTATTTTTTGTTGTGTTTGTAATTGTTTATAAAAGATAGGTAAATATAAGAGAGAAAATGTTTGAAAAATCGGAACATTTGCGTTAAAAAAGTAAGTATATTATAATTAGTACACTCGTGCGAAGTAGGGGTGAACATTTTTACAAATATAACAATCAACAACATCAACGTTATTGTTGTAATGTAACATAATCATTTATTACAAACTCCATACAAATGTTACAAAGTTATAAGTCAGTCACTACCTTAATAATTCCCGCTATTAAAAAGTATCAAAAAAACGGCAGGTAAATCATGTATTTTTTCGAAAATTGATCTTGAAGCTATTTAATTTACTGTGTTTTGTAGCCTAATATTATTCATAAGCTCAATTATATTTTAACAATATGTTAGTCACTCCTTTTGTATTGAGTAATGTGTTGCTAATTATTTAAAGTACAAATCTTGTCTATATCTAATTGCACTCTTCCCTCAATAATTAGATTGGGCAATTTGGACAAAAGAATATTGATGGCTTTTGAAATCAATACAAAAAATGTACTTTGTCCTGGCATGGAGTTCTCCGCCCACGACGGTCGGACGCTCAACGGGCAGGGCCTCGGGTTCGCGGTCGCGAACCGCGGGGGCGATCACATGTACGGCACCTTTTACGCCTTCGAGTACCACCTCGTGAGCGACGATCGGGCGTTCCCACCCGAAGGACTGGAGGGGAAACCCGCCCAACTCGTCGAATCGGAGAACACTCGCGCGCTCGAAGACTGTGGGGTGGTCTGTCGGTTCTCGCGGGCGATGATGACTCCCGAGCGGTTCTCCGCGCTGTTCGACTAGTTCGGAGTAAAAGATGCGCTTGGCCACCCTTTCATCGGACATTCGGGATATATGCCCACACCAACGAAACTGTCTTCTCATTAAATAAGCTTCCACGCCGTACACATTGGCACGCCTGAGAACTTCAGTATTTCTGACATAGTTAGACCACTTAATGTTCATAATGTCACGGAGACATTTAAGATGGAATCTGTCAAGGGTGCGAATGTGACGGCGGTAGAGGCACCACGTTTCTGCTGCATAGAGGAAAATGGGTAGGACAATTGCCATGTATATTTTAATTTTTGTGTCTAATTTTATGTCATGTGAACTGAATACCTTGACGCGCAGAGTTCCAAATGCTGAAGAAGCTGCACCAATTCTGCTATTTATTTCTGAGTCAAGGTCGCCTTTAGATGTTAAGGTGCTACCTAGGTATTTAAATTTGGTCACATGCTTGAAACACGACCCGTTGAGCTGCACATCCAGAGGCTCAGGATGGACGGTGTCAGTCATCATAATTTGAGTCTTCGTTACATTAATCTTGAGTCCGAATTTACAGCACACTAAGTCAAATTTGGTCATAAGCTCTTGTAGACCTTCGTAAGATTCCGTCACAAAGCATAAATCGTCCGCGTAAATTAGCTCAGTTATTATATCCAGGGAAACCTTTCTATGCGCCTTTAACCTTGCTAAGTTAAAAATGCTACCGTCCGTACGATAGCGAATTCGGATTCCCTGTGTATTGTCTCTTAAAGTCTCCCTAATGACTCCTGTAAAATAAATAGCAAACAGCGTAGGTGCTAGCACACATCCCTGCTTAACGCCACAGGTGACGGAAAAGACCTCTGATTGCTCACCGTTAAGTGTTACTCGACAGCACATTTGGTCGTGCAGGAGTCTTATTAGGCGTATAAATTTATCGGTGCACCCAAATTTTGACAGAACCATCCACAGTGCCTTCCGAGGAACACTATCGAAGGCTTTTTCTAAGTCAACAAAGCAAAGGAACATAGGTTTATTCTGTTCCCTACTTTTTTCTTGCAGTTGACGTAGCGAAAAGATCGCTTCGCTGGTGCCCCGATTAGGTCTAAATCCAAACTGTGTCTCCGGAAGCAGTGTCTCAGATAACCCCAGTAGACGATTCAATAAAACTCGAGCAAAAAGTTTTCCGGTGGTTGAGAGCAAAGAGATTCCGCGATACGAATTAACATCAGCACGATCTCCTTTATTTTTGTAGAGAGGGCGTATGTCTGACAATCGGAAACAGCTTGGTACCTTTTCATCAGACCACATTTCCGAAAATAGCTGCCATAAGGTGATATGCAGCTCATCACCACCATACTTTATCAATTCACCTGGAAGGTTGTCAATACCCACTGCCTTATTATTGTGTTGGGCCTTTATAGCTTTGACAACTTCTTCCAGAGTGAGTGGGTTGTCCAATTCAGCCACAAAAGGATAATCAGGTAGCGCTTTTATAAAATCAAGATCCGCTATTCGATCTACATTGAGCAGGTTGTAAAAATGTTCAGCCCAACATTTCAATACATCGTCCTTGGTGGTTACGAGCGATCCGTCAGATGACCTCAAGGGTACACTCCTTCTTTGATTCGTACTCCCCGTCAATTTCCGGACTTCACTGAAGAAAGCTCCCAGCTGGTTCGTATCAGCAAGCATCTGAATTTGACATATTTTGTCTTGCCACCAATTATCTTTAATAGTGCGAGTAAGCTTTCTCAAGTAACATGTACTTTCTTTGATCTTAATAGTCAGTGACGGATCATTAGACTTATTTGCGTGTTGCTGTCGTAAGAGCTTATGGTGATCAGAGATAGCATCAGTAAGAACATTGCTATTTTCATCAAACCAATCTTCACTGCTTCTCAGTCTGAAGCCCAGCTTGTCAGTAGCTGTACCTATAACCTGAGCACATAATTTCTCGTACCTCAAGTCAAGATCGCCGATAGAGGAGCCTTCTGTTAGTGTCGAATTAAGGGCTTCAGTGTAATGTGCTCGAGTCTCCAGACTTTTTAGACGATGAAGATTAAGACTAGGTGGTTTTACTCTCCTTTGTCTCCGTGGTAGGTGGAGACACAAACACAACTTAGTTACCACTAGCTGATGGTCAGTCCAGCAGTTAGCGCCGCGCATTACTCTTGTCACCATCACCTGAGAAATGCTACTTTGGCGCACAATCGCGTAGTCGATCAGGTGCCAGTGCTTGGACCGCGGGTGCATCCAGGTAGTCTTATGTATCTTGGGAAGCCTAAACATGGTATTAGTAATAGCAAGCTGGAATTGCGAACAAAGGCTTAACAGCATTTGCCCATTACTGTTCATACTACCAATACCATGTCTTCCTAGGACCCGTGGCCAAGACTCGAAATCTCTTCCCACGCGAGCATTAAAATCGCCAAGAAGCAAGATCTGTTCATTTTCGGAGATCTTTTTTAGCGTCTGTGAGAGATCTTCATAGAAACCATCCTTAATTTCATCACTATTAGTTAAGGTAGGCGCGTATATACTAATGAAATTAATATAGTTCGCACTATTTAGGGGAAGACGTAAAGTCATAATCCGGTCGGAAACACCGACAGGATAGACTGTCAGTCTTGAGACTATATTATTCCTTATTGCAAAGGCTACCCCGGATCTTCTCATTTCTGTACTAGGGGTGCCCTTCCAAAAGAAAGTGTAACCACCGCTTTCTTCAACTAGCTCACCTTCGTCCGCTAGATGAGTTTCGCTCAGAGCTGCGATATCAATATCATAGCGATCAAGTTCTCGAGCAACGATGGCAGTTTTTCGTTCAGGACATGCATTTTCTGAACGGTCCAGTAAGGTGCGCACATTCCAGGCACCGCAGGTCAACTTCCGGTTTTTGTGGATATTATTTTTATTGATTCTTCGACCACGTGGTGACGGATGCGTAGGCAGCCGTGGTAACTACCTCCCGATTAAATTCTGGGGTAAGCATTTTTTTGGGACACCTTTTCTAGTCCCTTCCCCGGCTGAGCGGGGGAAGCAGTGCCACTGCCTCCTCCACCTTGAACAACATCTCAGGACGTCCGGCGAACATGGCCACCAGCGGCGCCAGCTTCGTCACGCCGTCCATCTGGCAGTCGGTCTCGGAACCTTTCAAAAATAACCTTTCAGTTGGACTCATATTACTTAGTTACATTGAAAAAGCTTGAATTTATGTTTAGTACCGGTTTCTTCTTTTCCAGCATCGACGTTCCTCATAAAAGCCTTGATGCTGCCGTTCCTCCAAGGGCCGTCGATGGGAAGGACGACTTTGGGACCTGAAGAAGACAAATTAGTCTTTAGGTTATACGGTGCCTTAGGTTATACCTTCTCAAAAAATACTGTAATGTATTTATTTAAAGTGCTTTGGGCTTTGCAGCCACCTGGTTCCATTTCGCAATATTTAACAATTAAGACATATTCAAAAATTATATGCCGTTGGAAAAATAAAAACAAAGCCTCTAGGCTTTAAAATACTATAAAATAACTAACCAGCCATTGATTTGGCAATTCAGGCATCGTCAGGACACATAAAAAAATGCTCATCAATGAAGATCATGTTTTACACAAATTTGTTAGTTTTAATATTTGGTGGGAAATCCTTTTGCTTTTATTACTACCTGCATTCTTGAGGGCATCGATTTTACCAAGGTTTCAGTTACTTGTGGGTCAATTTTGTCCCAACTTGTTAGAGGACACATTTTAGGTCTGCTTTATTTCTTATCTCGTGCTTCCTTACTTGACGGTCCAAGTGTTCCCACAGATACTCTATTGGATTAATATCCGCTGATTGGGGTGGAGATTTAAGTTGTTTTTCAACATTATTTTCCAGAAAGGACGACGATGAGCGCGGTACGCCGTACAAGCATCGCACTCGCCGTCGCGGCTGCGACGGTCGCGATCGGGACGGCCGTGAGCGCGGCGGGCGGGTACGTGGAGTACAGCGAGCTGTACAGCGCACCGGCGTATGCCGTCATCAGCGAGCCGGGGCCGGTGGACGCGGCGACGGTGCTGACGAACGCGGCGGTCCGGACGGGAACGTCGTTTGATGTGCCGTGGGGCCTGTCGTTCTGGGCGAACAAGCGCAACGCGGTGAATCGGGCGATCCCCGGTCGAAAGCCCGGGGACACCCAGTTTTCCACCGGATCGCCTGGTGCCCGGCGGTGCCGCGCCCTACTGTGCTCCGGTGGTAGAGGGAGACCACCGTGGAGGCGTGCGATGAACAGGGTTGTGACCGGAAAGCGGGCCCGGTACGCGGGGGCGGCGCTGCTGGCGGGCGGGCTCGCCGCGGCCGTGGTCGTGCAGCCGATGGCCAGCGGTGCCCGGGACGGCGAGCCGCCGAACCTGGACGGCGCCAAGTCCCAGGTCGAGCACTACTACGGATGTAGGTCTTGCATCGGTCGAAGACGGCGGATGATGAAATAAAAAACTTAACGCGAAAATATTTCGAAGATTTGTTTCCAGGGATGCATTGACTCTAAAGGAGGATACTTTTTGAAATAAATGTTTTGCCAATACATCGTGTATTACATGACCAGGCTAAGCTAAAAGAGAACAGCCCTGATATTACCGATGTAGAGCGAAACAAAGATACTTAGGAACAATCCTTTTTGCAACTAACCCGCGGTTTTCCAATTCCCAAAACATTCATTTGTAGACCCAATGCAACCCTTCCAACTAGGTAAGGCTAATATTTAACCAAAGGGAAGTTTGGGGCAAGTTCTGCCAATTGTTGAGTATGATTTGCAGGAGAACCCAGGTTCCTTCAAAGTTATAATATCTTGAGTAGTTGGATCAACTCCTGCGATGACCTCTTTCTTCAATTCCTCTTCCTTTATTTAAATCTAAAAAATAAAGTCAGATGAAAATTTCATTGGCAAGGTTTAAAAAGATAATTTCTTTATTTGTAGGCTTAACGTCCTTAAAAATTCCACGAGTGCGGGCTTTATCTAGCTCCGATAAGGACTATATATTAACCGCTCTCCTACACTTTGTAAAGTGAATAGCCAGCGCTCTCTTCTGCTGGAGCAAATGATACTGTTATCTTAGAGGTTATTGTGGTATAATGTTTCATAATCGAAAATTAATGAAGTATTTTTTAAAATGGAAAATGCCTAAAATAAAGATTGCAGAATACTTGAACATTTGTAATTGGTGTCAATATGAAAGAATAGTTTAGATAAAAGAACATTTTTACTTGAGCTAAGAAGACTACTATACAACAGCGAATGAATATGAAACACTTAACTATTTGTCCACTAGTAAATCAGTTGATTTGAGAACAGTAGTTCAATTCGTTGATGGGTTAACTGAAAATAACGAATATGGACAAATCGTAGGAGCATTAGCAAAAAGTTGGGAGCATAATGAAGACTACACTGTTTGGACATTTAATTTACGTGAAGGGGTAAAATGGGTAGATTGGGAAGGAAATGAATATGCAGAAATAACAGCGGATGATTTTGTTTATGCTGCTGAATACGAAATATTACATTATATTCAATACAAACTAACCGTTAAAAGTATCGATTTATTTAAAAATCGATTTTTCCTCAACATCCCTACTGGCCAGTAGCAGAAGGTGAAATGAAAGTGCTCTAAAACAAATACAAGTGTTTTTCCTCTGCGACCCGCCTCTTTATAAATAATGACCACCTTTCCTTAGCGGTTAATTACTGCTTTGTCTCCCAACATTTTAAAAACTAAGCCCTTAACATGCTAAAAAGGGAATAATTAATATTAGCTTAAAATGGGTAATGTCACATTTCAACGACTCTTTCCCCCCCTTAACGCGTGACGTAATTTATGGATGACCCCCTGATTTCAGTTTTTTTTTCAATAGAAACGTTCGACAGTTTGCAAAATTGATAGCGCTTAAAAAAATTAAAGTAACGTGCCATTGCATTCCATTAAGATACTTACATTCATAAACACACATACCCACAAATACATACGCGTGTTCACAAACCCGAACACAGCACATATGCGAACATATAAGTAAAATTAACAAAAAAAAGTTATAACAAAGTAATGTGCGTACCTCGCAACACCATTCTGTACAACCACATTTCCAGTGTGAAAATGCCGGAAGGGGGGGAAGCCCTTTTCCTTTAAAAACAATAGCCCCTCCAGCATCTGCCGTCCAAATCGGGCCACTTGTGTCGCCGGCAGCCCTTTGCCAGCAGAGCTGTATTTACGACTGTATTCGTCACTCCACGTACTCTATAATAAATAATGACTACTATTTGTATAAAACTCTTATTGTAAACATTTAAAAATATATAGAAGATAGATTTCTGCCGTCTATGGGACAAGAACACAAGCAACCAGTGCTTAAGAGATTGAGGAACTTCCTCACAATAAGTGCCGTCTCAAGCTATACCCTCGGTATTGCTTGAGACGGCACTCTCTTGATCCAACAGTCAAGCGACAGCTTTTTAGATGCTTATTAAAGCTCTTCGCTATAAGACCATTGACTGAGACAACGATCGGGACAATGTCCGTTGATTCAACATGCCACATGGCAGTAATCTCATGAGCAGGGTCCAAATATATGTACAATATATTGATTTTTCTTTAAAATTAATAACAAGTATTATTATTCCAAAGTTCATTTATTTTTGTCTAATTTAAAAATAATTAAGGCCCCGCTCTAATTTCATAAAATAATTTCATTAAATACTGCCAGTGAATGCGACAAGTTCCCATGAGCCTAAAACCTAAACCTGGTTTTCACGGTTTCTGGATACCTATTGCCTGTGGTTCCTCACTCTGCAACCCTATAGGCAACCAGACGTTGAATCCTTGGAATGCTAACAACTTGATCTCAGTCGTCCCCATTCCCCTATCTTTAAAATACTAATAACAAATCAATTATACATAAACCTATATTCTTTTGTTCATTTGTGTAATCCCTTGATAAATAAATTTATCAACGGTTTCCCCCAAGTCCTACCTCTGGGTAGTCTTATGTTTTTTTTTATAAAAAAAGGGGACAACCAATCCGAAGATCCTCATCATGATTGATCAGCGTCGCTCAAAAATATTTGCAACAGAAGAGGTGAAGTTGCCTGCCTTGACGAAACCTTTGCGTGTATTGCTTGTTACCCTTCCTTTGCAACGCAATAGTTACCCATACGAAAAGTTCCCTGTAAAAGAAAGGTACCTACGTCCCATCAACTCATCATCTTACTTTATAAATAACATCCTTAAGACTGCCTCTAGAGTTAAATGGCAGCACTGCCAACGCGTGACCGTTGCGCAGCTCGATGTCTAGGACCGGGTAGATGTATGGGTGGTGCAGTGCGCGGAACAGTTCCAAGATCAGCTCTCGAGAATGGTCACTCAGCTCTATGGGGCAACTGCTTGAAAGCGGCATCTGAATAAAGGAGATATTAGCAGATAGGTCATGTTTTTGAAGTGAAAATTTCATTAGGCGTGTTCCGCGCTTTTTGCGATGGGGGGAAAATATTGATTTCGCGTCATCGTCACACCACGTCATCGTAACTGAACGCTTATGCCGAATTTATGTGTACTTTAAAAACGAACACAGATACTCCGAGTTAGAAAACGAATCGTCAGAGATGTCGGTAAGTCAAAGTCAAAGCCAAGCGTTCGCAAACGATGATGCGAGTTTCACGCTTTTTGTTTACCCATCCATGTCACCGTTACCGACACCTCTGACAATTCCTTTTCACTTCAGTTAGGACTCCCGGAGTGCCAGTGTTTTTTTTATATAAACAGTTCACCTAAGTGACTACCGGCGCACATGGACAACGGCAACACCAGAGGGCTCGCAAATGCTTTGTCGGCCTCTAAGGAATCAGTTCTCTCTTGCAGGTCCCTAAGTCGTAGCTTATTTATTGATGACAAGATTTTGAAAATAAACGGATTTTAGTGCTTATGGCTGCTTAGTTAAGGGGTTTATAATACCACTTTCCAACTCCATCATCAGGCCAGTTCGTCATGGTATACATTTGTATAATTATACAAAACAAATGCCCCTAAACTCAATGGGATTTCCGTACATTGTAGGCATTTCTATAGCTATATTCCGACTCCATCATCAGACCTGCTCTAAGGTACCACGTCTGTACTGTCACCGAATATACGAAACTTAATCGAACATTAAGAAGTGGTTTCAATGTGGGTACCAAAATTTAACCCAAACATACGACAATATTACTTATAATTTGTTATTTCACCCACGAATTTCTTAGTGCTAACTCTGCTTAGTGCTTACCAAGATGAGAATACGGTCAGCCTTAATCGAGGTGTCGTGAACGGCGTACCAATGCTTGTTGACACGGGAGCCTAAGTGGTTCAGCGGTGATATCATGTTATACCTAAAACAACAATTTATTATTGTCGGACCATGACAAGCAGGAAATTTAGTTTAACTAAGAAGTTGGTCTACTGCAGGGATTCCCAGACTGGGTTCCGCGGTAGCCAGGGGTTCCGTAGAAAAGTCATCAGGGATCCGCCGAAATTATTTATTATTAGGTAGCAAAAAAATACCACACTTACAAATATGATGATCAAGGTTTCGAAAACCTGACAACCTGTTATAAAGATGGGGAAGAGATTGAAGAGGAAGACGAAGAAAAAGTTTTACTTGGCAATAAAACACTGTACATACCTACAATACACGATTTAAAAGTAAAAAGAAACACACAAAAAAGCCCTTATAAATTATATGGGAAAAATGGGCTATCTAACACTTGAGATTATCGCTTTCAAGTAATCAGACAAATAATCTCTTGAACGGGTTAATTTACTTATTTGGAGAGAAAGCTGAGATGTTTATACCCACTAGCATGGCAAAAGTGGCTGTATGCTAGCACTGCATATAAGGCTTCTTAGCTAAAGCCTGTGTAAAACCTGATGCATGTTTTGAACATTTAGGATGTTCAAATATCCGAACAATCAATAATTTAACAGTTCACGTGTCCTGAAAATTTTAAGCCATACTGTATTTTTAAACAATATATTTGTTTATATGTCTATGCAGACACTCCAACCCAACTTTGGGAAATAATTCTAATCAAAGTATGAAAGTTATGCAAATGCTCCCTGTTTGTAATGCTATTTTTCTGCATCCGACCACATCATGTCTTTAACGCAGACCAGGAACGGCCAAAAAGGAGAGGCTTAGAAGAGATACACTTTGCACTGGGAGAAGTGTATTAGGCGTCACTCGAGTGCTTCTCTTTGGCCTCTTTCCAATGGTGACACAACCATGGGATTTTTTTTTGGGTTTTGACATATTTTTATGACAGCTTTATAGACAAATATATAAATACTTTATAAATCCCGAAGGAAATTCATGAGGATGTGCTAGAAAAAATTGAAAGTAAACAAAAAATATGCAATGAGCTTAAAAAGAAAATTCAAGCCATAGATAATAAAATTATAGCGACTGGACTGACTTTGAAGCAAAATGTAGTTAAAGAAAAAATTTTCAAACTGTTTGTGAAAGTTTACCACTCAATTTTTGATATTTACGATCAGTTATCTGACAAAATATGCCAGTCAGAAATTGAAATGTTGTCAAATTCTTCTAGCAAGTTTTATTTTATTGAAATATACGTGTCCAAGTCGGAGAAATGTTATGCTAATTTTGCTTTTCATATGTGATCTATCATTTGTTTGCTAATGAATTGTCCTCAGTTTCTATTGAAAGACTTTCCTAACGATTTGATGTGAATTTCTTCTATTTTACTTAAGTTGTAATTGATATTATTTAAACTTAGTTTTAATTAGAAATTTGTAAAATTTTTTGGTTAGAGTATTTTTAACTGTTGTTTCTATTATTATTGAGGGTTGATTATTTACTATTATACTTTCCCTGTGTTTGAACTTTATATATAAAATACAAGGTCGCGGACGCGCGCGAACTTTTCTCCTGTATGCGCCATTCGTTTTCGGAATAGGACGAGACGACGAAGAACTAGAAGTTTCGTCCGTCTAACGGCGGATTTTCTCCTTAAAACTTTTATTACGCGGGGTCAGACGATCAGATTTAATACGGTCACGAGTCATACGAAGACGGTAATTCTCACCGACCGAATAGCGCGGGTATAATCCTTCTTCTATGTCAGTATAGGGAATACAACATAATCCGGCCGATAAAGTATAGTACTGGTTTTATACAACGACGGCCGTTGTCCTGGAATCTGTTGTTTTTATGATGCATCATGTAAAATCAGGTAGAGGTGTAATATTTTCAATGGATGTTTTTCCTATTAAGGGGAGGAATGAAATTTAATTAACGGATTCCTGATTAATTTTTGAATTTATGGACATATCCACTTTCTAATTAAGGAATTGCCTTGTCAGTTTTAATAGAATTAAGTTAACAATTAGTTAATAACTATATATCCTTTTAATTTACTATGTTCATTCATGAACCTTCATAATCGGGCAAATGAGGATATTTCTGCAGATGTAATTTCCAAAGCTTTCTTCTAAGTTTGGATTAAACGTTTTGGTAGCAAACACTTATCTTAAAAACTCGACCTTCCCGGGGACCGCCTATCAATCAGATTATCTTGAAAGGCACAATAATGGAGTCTATTGATGATCGTCAGCTTTAAATCAGCGACTTCCGGTTGAGAAAGTAGGAAATTACTTCAACATGGGGTAGAGTGAGGAAATTAACCAGCCATAGCTCTGGCAGAAGGGGAAGTTGGCTCAATTTCAGATTTCTCTCGGCGCTGCATTCCCAAGGCTGCTTCAGAACAACGCATTCTCAACCGGTATCATCACGGCTCTAAGAAAAACGACAAGTCACCGATTGAGTGGACGGAAGAAAGCACTGAAGCCTTTGAGCACTGTAGAGAAAGCTTAAAATCAGCAGCATTGCTTGCTCACCCCAGAGCAGATGCCAAGCTGTCATTGACTTGTGATGCGTCAAGTAAGTGCATGGGAGGCATTCTTCAGCAGTGGGAAGGAGGTCATTGGACACCTCTGGGATACTCGTATGCGAAGTGCGCCAATTATTTTTGAGAAGCAGTTAGGTTAATAATTCTGTGACAGTTCCAATTTAATCTGAATTTCTTCTGAGGAAACATCATACATTCCATCGTTATTTAGCAGATGCTTTCTCTATCCGCAGTTACCCAGTTAGAACTCTCGTTGATGAGTTTATTTCTTTTTCCCTCTCAACCTAAAGTGTATCAGCTTAATAACTTGTCAGTCTGTTGGCAGCCACGGCCCGATCTAGTAATTACTCCTATAATAAATAAACCACATTTTTTCCGTGGTCGTCCTCTGGGCCAAATCAAAATCCATTGGACTATTTCTTTTTATGATATCCGTCGGTTTTCTCCTCGTGATGTGGCCTACCCATTGCAGTCGTTAAGCTTTAACGTATTCTTCCCTTCAAGTTGATCCCCTATTTCTTCGTTAGTTTTCGCCCTTATTACTCGCTGTTCTGTGACGTGCGGCTGCAGTATTGCTCTTAAATTTTTTCTCTCTGCTATCCTTAGATCTTCATCTCTTCTGGTGATTGCAAACGTGATGACTATTTCTTATAGCAATAAAAACAAGTTTATATATTTAGTAAAATTTTTACTGAAGTCAGTTACATTTGTGATATTTTCCTTTCGGGTTGCAGCATTCCATCGATTTTCCCTCGTATTCATTTGCGGACTTAAGCAAAGTAGTTTGTAGTATTTCATGCAAAGATTTTGTTATTAAGTATTTCTTTTACAGATCACAGGTAGAAGGCTTACATTCGATTATTTTAATAGTCCTATAGTCATATAAAATGTCCTTTATAACCCTTACCATACCAATTTATTAGATCTAATAGTTGACGCGCTATCTTTTGAACTACTTACTAGAACTAAAATATACTATAACTAGCGGACTCGGCAGATGTTGTACTGCACGAACGTTGGGTTACTTACTATTTACTACATTCTATTATCTTATAACTTTATTCCCCGTTCCCGTTTCGTTTCCGTTCCATTTCCTTTTCGCTTTCGCTTTGCCATTCCTTTTTTATTATACAAGCCTTGTCCAAAAATAACGAATGCAACAAAAGAAATTGTCCAATTTGACGCAATCGTTCGGAAGTTAAGTACGTGCATGCGTTTCAGCGACTCATTTTTCTATTCTATCTTTCAAGTTGGATCAAACTGCACACGGTGTGTAAATTTAATTAAAATATGTAACTAGCACACAGCAAGATAAGAAGAACATAAGGCAGTGTTAGCGCTGAAGGGCGATTTCTTCTACACAACCACAACATGGAAATATACGAAGTGGTAAAGCAGTAGGTGGTGCGTAAAAATATAACAAGATGAAACATTAAACTGAGTATTAAAGTAATACACACACACACACACACACACACAAGCACACACAGACACACACACACACATATATATATATACAAAGTCAAATAATAAATATCAATATACTTACATACCAACGTAAATTAAATCCCGGAAGACTTAACCGCGAAACAAGTCATTTAACACGTTAAACACGCTGACTGGCTTAACGAGGTGTTAATGAGATGCGAATGTGGCTTCTGACACGGACAATATGATAACGTTGCAATTCAGATGATATCGTGGGAAACAGTTCATAAACACTTTACTAGTTTCATATCAGAATGTACATATCAAAATGGCCAAGAGCGCGTTAAGACACACTTATGTAGAAGGGTTCCGTATCTGATACACAGGATACACTATAAACTTTAATTAGAGGTAGTGCCACGCTTGTAGCCGAATTTGGCCGGCACTACCGGGTACCAGTACCTCTGTCTCACATGAGATCAGCCTGAAGTGGCGACAATGCTGTCACGTCAAGTACCGATATTGTATACAGAATTAGCTTACTTAAAATGGAAAAGGACATAAGGCCACATAGTTCTAAATCCCAGTAAACATAAATGAAGTCGGCTCCATTATTTCAACAAAGGTCCTTCCTAATATTATATAATTTCAAGATTATCATCTAATCCCTGAAACCAGTTAAGGATGAAGTAGTAAGGGTTAAGTAGTAATAATTTGTAAGAGCTTTCACCAAGGGTAAACGATTTCATGAGGTGTTAGAGATAATCTCTGGATAGTCAGATCTGTAATCCTGGTGCTTTACTGAAACCTTAACTAACTCAGTAATAGGTGTTACTTTTGTGATAACATGGGACAAGTGGAATGCCGAGGGACTTCATTTTCGGACATTGGCCTGAGAATTTAAACATAGTAGGTTTGCGTGTCATAAAATAGGTTCAACGTAATATACACTTTGAATCTTCTGAAGAACCCTTGAATCTTCTGGTAAGGCTGTCTTATGGTAATTTATTACAATTAAATGAACTTCCCACCTTTTTGCACCCTACCATATAAGTAAGAATGGATTTATGTAATCGAAAGATGTAATCATTTCACTCTTACTATTTATTTTTTCTTGATCCTTTCACCAGGTGGATTCAATCATTGAAAGAACTCCGCCGAGCCAAATCAGGCGCGCAAACGTGACTTGTAAAGGGATTTACTGCAAATTGCTTTAGTAAACTGCGCTGGAACGGTCCTCGAACCTTTTTTTATGTGACTCTATATGTTTTTCAAATGAAGAATAAAGTCGGCTAGCTGCGTTCGTACCAGGTTCCCTCATCAGAAGTTCCGCATTTATTACACAGAATGAAATCAAATCCACGATGGTTCAACAGCTGAGAATCGTGGAAACAAATATTATATATGCCAATATTATAAAGAGGTAAAGTTTATGAGGTTGAAGAGGGTAATTTCTGCATCTACTGAATTGATTTTGAAAATTCTTTGCAGAGCGGATGGCTAGTTTATACATAAATATGTACAGAAATATTCGTTATTCTTTGGCGCTATATCACCATATAAAATATCTGTATTTAAGTCGTTGAAATATTTAAGACGTTGAAGCCTTGATTCGAGATTAATACAGACGTTATTATCGGAATTAATCAATGGCTCCGACCATCTGCTGCAGATTGTTCTTGCTGTCCATTAATTAGTGTTAAAGTTTGGAACTTCCAGACGTTTATTTGATGGTTTTTATACGAACATTGACGTGCATAAAGCATGACATAATATTAGATATTTAGAGTGTAATGAGATTTAAGTATGTTATAATATAAAACCTGTAAAACTTCGCGAGCTGGTTTTATACTCTGTCGCAAGCCATTTAGGCTTTAGTCACTGTAGCTGAAATAGGCTAGGTTATATTGTTCCCATTTATTTCTCCTGTTATATGTACACATTCATGCATCGATTAAGAAATAGAAAAGGATCGAAGCAATAGCTGGTGAGGGCTTCAGGGTATCGAGGCAGTTTCTCAGTCTTCCAGGAAGTCATAGACAACACTGACTTTTCTATAGCCAAGTGAGTTTTTTTCTACATTATACTATTTTCTTTGTTACCAGTTAATGCTCTTCGCAATAAGAACATTAACCAGTACAGTATAATTTTTAATCTATTGTCTAGTTCGTTCTATTCTTACCTTTGGATTAGTCGAAGTTTCGATATTTCAACAGATATCATGACTCTGTACCGCCACTGTCACTGATGAGCTTGTCCTTGGCTAGTGGTGGGTCTGTCTTGGAGTCACCTGGCACTGGTTCCACTGAAGATGGATAAAGGTTCTAGCAGCTTCCTACAAAAACCACCCTGGTAGCCCCTGTTACCAAAATCTTACCATGCAAATCCAGTACATATGTGCTTGAAATTGTGGTGCTTTTGCCATTTTAGAGGTTAAATTGAGATATATTTGTTGTATCTTACTTTTGATCTTCTTTTCTTTTTTTTTGTTGCTCTGCTTCCTTTCAAAAAAAAATTTATTTTTTTAACTTATTTAATCAAGGTTCTCTGCTTCCTGGAGCTTCTTTCATACGAACAAAGGACCAGACTTGTTCATTTAGCAGTGAATATAAATGATAAATTTAATATGCTTATTTACATTGCCAGTAAAATAAGAGGAGAAAAAACATCTTTTGCGGCATTAAATTTCATGATGAGGGCATTAAAAAGGTCTTAAATTTCCCTTGGACAAGCTTATATCCATCCTGATTTGTACTAGGACATCGTTATCAAGTGTGGCATTACTTGCTACGGTATGTCCCAATATTAGAAGGAACGTCGCTACCACTTGTCACTGTGTATGTACGACGTCTCATGCTACCAGTAATGGCAGCACGTCCGGTGTTGAATGCTTCCATTGGGCGGTTGGTGGCATCACTTAACCGAATGCGCTTGCCAAAAGCCGCAACGCTTTCCCTTGCAATTTTGTTTCGTTTTCTGCCTACCATCGCAGAGGAATACAGATACATTCGTGACGCGCAAAAATTCCGGGGAATTAGTGAGTCCTTTCTGTCGGTCCTGCGTTTTTTCTAGCTTAGATCCTATTGTACAATTCTTTGCTTCACCTTACATCAAATCCTACGGCACGACTTCAGTGGTGTAACGAGAGAGGAACACGAACCCGTGAACGGAATCAAGTTATCTTTAACGATGGACCGAGGTTTTGTCCAACGATGACCGTAGAAGAGTCTGGGGTGAAAATCGCAATTTGCACTGTTTCGTGGAAGACGCCATATTGCTTCCAGACGGGACATAATGGTCTGAAGCGCAATTTCATATCGGAACAGATCCCCAGTACTCATGTCGCCCCTTGCTTAAAATACGCAGGAACTTAAAAAGAACACATTATACTCTAGCCGAAACAAGAGTTCCACTAAATATTACAATATATTGATCATTAATCATAAATCAGGTTTAACGAGATCGGTGTGGGAGTACAGGTATCAGCTCATTAACTAACATTGTGTGTATATTACATACGTTTGAGTAACTGATTTGTTTTCACGAAATATCTTTAAAATAGTTCTTTCTTCCTATTAAAATAATATACTACATCTGTTATATATGGTCCGACCTAGGAATCTTTTTATTGAATTTTCTTCTTCGGGAACCGAGTCAGTCATTGTTATAGCAAGATAATATTTAATTCCTTGCAGGGACTCTGTTGTTTTATCCAGTATCGTATATACTCTCTCATATCAAGAAAGAAAACATTCTGGCTTCTTGAGAATAGAAAATAAGTATTTCGTCTAAGATCTATAGATGAGCTCTATTGGCAGTATTTTATAGACATACTTTACAGTAGTTCGCATCCAGGAATGGAAATCAATTTCCAAGGCAGAAGAATGTTTTGACAAACCGCCTTCGGATAAATATACGCTCCGAGTTTATTTACGATTCTGTCCGATGGTTGAGCCGAAATATCTAATGTGCTTTACGCAAACTCAGGTAAAAGTAAACCTTTTTCTCGAAAGAGATTACTATTGCTACAAGGAGCAATTCAATCCGATAGATCCGGTTCGGATTTGCCTGTAAAAGGTTTGCATGTGTTTAACTTTGATAATATCGTTGATAAAAAATTTAAAGAGAAACCTTCGCTGGTAGCCTCCGGCGTGGGATTTCCTCAGGATTTCACAAGTTTAGTTGTACATTCTGACAAATCAAGAATGTTGGATTGTCTTGCAGTGTGGATTTACAAATCTTCAATTAAAGTAGTCAAAATAAATCAAGACTGTCAGCCTGAAGGGTCTCAATAAATGCATGCTGCCCTCTAGTGGAAAAAACGAGCAAAGTCAGCAGTATATGCAAAACAAACATTAGAAAAGAGCAGATAGAGAACAGACATTTGGTTTATATCTTTATTTGATGTTAAAGAAATCCACAATGGAACAAAAGGTCAAAAGATGACCTTATAGAATTTAACTAAATATCAGTAGATGAGAATGAATTATTGGCATTTTCTAGTAAATTATGTATGTAATCATATGAAAGGTGATAATACTCTCTAATATATATATCAAAACTGTATAACCAAAGAAGCAGTGTTTTGAACTACAGAAACTTAAGACTCCGTACCTAGATGGAATGAGAAATGTGGTCAAAAAGGTATGGATGTAACTAAACAATAATTTCTCCCAGTAACTGAACAATACTTTTTTTTTCAATTACAACTATAGTTTTAGTATTGTAAAAATATTTTGGTAACTAAGTAATTTAAGTGCTGAACTCTACATTTATAATTAATAGTAACAGTAACAGATATTTAGTTTTGTTTACATTTTAATAATTCCCTTTGATATATCGCACTAAATATATCAAATCTTAATCCAAATTACCTGCAATTAAAACTAAATCATAATTTTGTTGGACGTTAATAATACCGTGAGGGATAGCAATTAAAATACCATTATTTCTATAATAATCTTTATAATGATTACTGTCTTAGATGGACTATCTAAACACATTTCTGGCAAAATTAAAAAAGGAAAAAAATAAAAAAAAAACTTCCAAATAACATTACTTAGTAGTCACATTGCATGTACCGAACACCCTGGAAACCTAATCCTAACCGCGACTATGTCACCGTGTATATATATATAGATTATAAGTTAAAATCTACTAGCGGACGAAATTATGTAATACAAATATCAAATTTTAGCATATAGGATAAAGAATAGACTAGACACTTAAATGTAAATGGCACATTTGAAATGTTCTATCAGTGTAGACTTAGCTTAATAACACAGAAGAGAACATTTAGGTTAAACGTGCTCTCCCCAAAATCCCGACGAGCGCGGCTTTATTCGGCCTAATTTAATTACGCCCTTTGATGACCTCATCATCGCCCTCTCTGACCTCTGTTTTATTTAAAACCATCCCCTATCAAATGGCTCGTGACTTTGAAAAATTGGCAGCCGGTGTCCTATTCTTGGTAATATTAAACGTGAAATTTTTAACCGTCACGTTGTGACTCTGGCTGTACTTGTTAACTTAATAAGCATACCTTTACCTTATGTAACAGGTAGTGTATCAAACATTAACTATATTCTATATATATTATATTCACTAATCATGCAGAATTGCGAGAAAACAAATATATAATAACGGCACCACAAAGTTATCACAAAACGTAATACATATATGGATTACGAACTAATGTGAATTAGTCTTTATGGAAGTGGAAGCAGCGATGCTAAATTTGTAGTCACTAAAGCGTTGTCGGGATCCATAACCTACAATTTCGTAGTTTAGGTGCAGAAACGGAACGAAAGGTTAAGTTAAGTAAAGGTCAAGTGGTTATATTGACAACGCCTGGAGCATGGCTTTATAGAGCCCGTGGTGGTTATGGTTCCAGTAATCCTTAAAAGATTTTATTTCAAATAAAAATTATACCGCTAAAATATATCCAGGTTATGTTTTTTCTTCCAACTTTGTGTCTCACCCATTTTCTTTTGTCTCGCTTAATTCGTCAGATTAACGAAATCTCAACTTATCTCCACGTAATTAACTTATCTTATTCTAATCAGACGTGTTCCACTTTTTCTAAGGGTCCAATATTAAACTCCCCTATATTAAGTCATTAATTGGGGGAGTTGATTACACTACAGGATGCAACGTCTCTCCCTATATGATTTCTGCGCTCAAATATTGCGCAAAATCCCCTTTGGGCTCCCTACCACTAGTGTAGTAGTGAATGCAAACGTGTTATTACTGTAATAATGTAGCTAGATAGATCTTTCAGAAAAAATATTGTATGTCAACTATACTACTATCGTAAAGAGATAATATTTGATTGTTTGCATTGAATGGTCCTGAAACTACGGGACTTGTAAATTCCTTCCACCCAATCATTATAATCCTATGAATCCCTGAATGTAATATTACTCAGATGGAGTTTTTTTTAAGTTAGGAATCCGTATGTAAATTGGGATATTGTAAATACCTGTGCTAAGCCAGGGCGGGCTTTTCTTTAGAATTTCGGCCAGGGGGAACTGCTAGAATTTAATATGAGAATTGTTTAAAAGAAGCGAGCAGCGAGAATAAAATTGACATGTCTAAAATACATTTTTCTAAACTCATACTCTTGAATTATAGCCGGATTCGAGATAGTGACTTCTTTACGTTTCAAGAATCCGCTTAGCGTTAGTCTGCAGGTATTATTCAAAATACCGCGTTACCTTTTTCAGAAATTCAACTTTTCCCCGGGAGTTATTATTTCAAGGTAAGTTGGAGCGAGCGCCGGGTGTCGGGCGTTTCAATAACAAAAAGTAATCTAAGAATTGTGTTAAAAGTTTCCTTTAGCAGGATTATCGCTGGACTCGATCTTCTGATTTTAAATTATACTTTCATGGGGTTTTTAAATATTTTTTTTTAATAAAAATCTAACTTTAATCAGAGAGTACGTTAATACTTTGACGCATTTCAACAATGAATTTCGATCGCTCCGAATAAAACAACGGACATGTTATAAATTGAGCTGGTCGTAAATTTAACACTAGTGGATACCAGTAGTATACAAATTATGTAATAAAGAGAATATAAAAATCTCACAGATTAATAAGGTCTTACACAAAATTATAAGGTACTAAAACTGGATGGACTAACGCAGCTGGGGTCGCTTCTTGAAGTCATAAGAAACGGCACGGCATAGGCCTGGCCTCGGTCCTCAGATGTGACTACGTCCCGAGCCTCGCATCCCGAGTCCCCCAATCGTCCGCTTTTACACGCGCTGAAAGATAAGGGATGTTCCCCAACATATCCACAGGTCCGCAGACGGGCCCCACTTTTACCACCACTCCCGCTACATGTTAGGGACAATTCTTGTACCAATAGGAACTGTTTAATTCGCTGGTAAACGATTGAGTTTATATACAGCAGTTTTATCATCCGATTTACAAATCTACCTCGATTATAAATAGCATTTAAAACAAATTTCAGATAATTTAGCCTTCTATTTATTTTGAGGAGTGACAGAGATGGTTAAAATATTTAAATATGAACATTTTGGTTCGTATTCAAGAGGATTTATTGGAATTTTCAGTGAGTTGAGCGGTGTCCGCAACTTAAATGGAAGCGAACACAACTTTTGAACGTAACTTTTATTCGACTGAGATCGGTTTTTAAACTTCAACTAGAGATACTAAAGGGGAAAGAATATCCTTTCGAAATATAAAAGTTTAAGCGCGTGAGAACTTTGAAAAAGGCCAACTATTTAATTTCAAATGGAATAACGCTCAACGGGGATTAGAGACTAAAGTAGGACAGACTAAGGCAGTTAATAAGTAATTAATAAAATTAATATGGAGTTTTGAGGAGGTCGTGGCGTAATCAGTGGTCGATATTTGAGTCGATCGCTAGGTTAAGTAGCTCTTGCTGCGACTGGGATATAGATGGGTGACCCATTCTAACACTAGTTTATATTTGATATCTGATTTCCTCGATGTTTGGTAGGCACGTTTAAAAGCGTGCTACAAGAATCTGTCAAAAATCTTTATCAAATAGACTGAAACAAAAATTGATAGAGGAAGACGTTAGAGAATATGAAGGTATAAAAAGATGCATCCACCAAGCAGCCGCGGAAGCCCTAGGCAGGAAACATGAAGAGGGAAGGAAAGACAAATATTGGTGGGATATAGAATGCGAAAGCATAGTAAAGAAGAAAAAGGAACACTATGCAAAATGGCTGTCAAGCAAAGGTGAGGAATCTCTCTAAGAATATAAAATTGTGAAAAGAGAAATACTTTTTCCATGTTAACTGTTCTTTAACTCTGGACCCACCGTCTAGTTTTATATAGACCAAATAAGGTTTTCAAAATCGGTTAATCAATTGTTAATATCTAAAAATGTTCAAATTGATAGCTGTTCTTTAATCTAGCCTGTACTTACTCTATATATATTCCTATTGTCTGTCTCATTAACTGGGATTACATTTTCATTAACTTGTTTAATTGCTGTAAGATTTCCAACATAACCTTCTGGGTTTGTACCTGGAACTACAATTGTAGCGTTAACAGTATCTTGCCCCCTATCCATTGTCCGCCATTGTCCCCAATGTGACCCACTTAATAAAAGTTTGACACAATTTTTCAATTACTAATCTTAAAAGAGGTCCTCTTAAATAAGGTCTTATTGAGTATTGGTTTTGTATTATCTGTTACAAGATTCTACTGAGTTCGCTTGCTCACTATTCAAATAGTGTTATTTACTGACTTTATAAAAGTAGATTCTGTTTTCAACCTGTATTTATGTAAGTTTGTATGTCCGCGATTTTCTCAAAAACTTATTTCGCTCTCAACGTCAGGCATAGCTGCAATCTCCGACTCGTTCAGCCCGTCGGTCTGCATTTGCCCGCCTTTGGCTTCGACCTTCCCGGCATATCCGGGGTCGTTTGGTTCGCCCATCAGGACGCGCTCCTCTCTCCCCCTCTCGGGGGTGTTGTGGATAAAGTTGTGAATGGGGTTAGGGGGTTACTTCGGCAGGCGCTCTTTGCCCACCATAATTCGGTAGGCGGTTCTAAGCAGGTACAGCAAGGCAAGCACTATTGCCGCCCTCGCGCAGGCACAATAGCATGAATACGTTATTAACTATAATAGTTCTACGAACGCTTATTACTGGAACACAACTGACAAAGCTAGGCAATTCATCAAAGCGCTGGTGCAAGTGACCGATGCAGGACGGACATGATAAATGGGGGAACGCTATCGCATTCAATTCGTCAATCCACTGTATTGATGAAAGCAAATCATCTATAATAATTTGTTTAATGAACCAAGAATTGGTAATTAATCTATACATAAGGGAGAATACATACAAATTTAGTTCTTACAAAATTTCATAGACCCCATACTTGGAAGCTTCAATTAGGCCATCTAAGCTGGCTTTATCACCTGTTTCTTCGATAATAGCCTGTAGGTTATCTACAATCACATAGATTGGCTGCTGTTTTGCAGCAAATTCCTTCAGTCTTAGATTGACATCGTCAATTCGTTCCTCTTCGTATAATTCTTTCCGCTCTTCGATAACTTCCTCAATCTTCACCAGCAACTCGTTGATTTGCTTCTTGCCGCTGCCATATGTAACGTGGTTCAACCCCTGATAAGAAACCAGCTCGCAAATTAGAACAAAAGGAAGGCCTGACTAACAGTAAATGAAACGACCGACATATATATGTTAGCCTATATATGTCAAAGATCGAAGGCCCTTTCTTTCCTCGCGTCTTGATCACTTTTTCAGAAAAGCAAGGCAAAAGTTACAGTGCAAATAATAAAAGACTGTATATATAGATCCATCTACATGCAACAAAAAAGAATTGCTCCCAGTTTCTTCACACCCCCTACTCACTACATTCCATTCACAGACTAGTTAAAATAGCCCGGGATTGTTGCTCAAAGAATCATTAGAAATTGCCGTCAATCTTTTTGACCAGTTAGAACAATTAAAAAATGAAATGCCGGTAGAATGGTTAATTGAGGAACTAGCAAGCGCAAATGAATGGAGGAATCAATAATGGAGAATACAAGAATATATCCATATACAAGCAATTACGGCGATATAGAGGATTATATAAAGGAAAAGAATTACACACCGAAAACTACACTGTCAAACTTGGTAGTAATTAGTTGTGCAGTATTTGAAAGTCATTGTGAAGATCGAAAACTAGACATAAGCTATTACTATCAGACCTTACAAAAAACTCCACTTTTTTTTCTTGCTGCTTGTCTTTACAATATATGTTCCAGCCACACTGTCATTTCAGCCTTAGGAGCAGTAGATACGAAGGAGATCATTATGGACTACCAATTCCAAGCACCAAGTTCTCCAGTACTTCTCAAGATACTTTTGTTCAGATCATGCACTTACCTAATGTAATGCTGAGCCTTGTTCCTTTGCCAAACTTCAAGTGTTCCTGAGCTCACACATCACTTAATTCCTTTGCACAAGAACGATTGAAATGTTTTTCAGCACTGGTAATGTACATAGCTAGGGGTAAGTGGATAGGTACTCTCCGATTAGCAGTTAATATATCTTTTCTAGAACTTCCCTATGGATCCACTCGTACCTAAAATCCGTAAAAAGTATCTACATTTACACGCATATCTATAAATTTTCAATGATCCATCAACTGCATCCACTCGATTTCTCACTACGAAGTCAATGTTATGTTACCGTTGAAGCCTGATTTCATCTGTTTGGGTATAACAGTACCTACGCAATAAAATCCTCAATTTTAAATCTCGTTATCATTCTTGCTCAAAGCTGTGGTCAAAGTACTTGTTGGTTTTTATTTATTAGATGCTATTTAGGGATATTGGTCTGCCATGGAAATCTGTGGTCTAAAAGTACTACTCGCTTTAGTGTCTTTGAATAATTATATTATAAAGGTCCAGCCTGGATGATGAAATAACAATATCCTCTGGGATTTTGTAGTATTTTTCATACGTGTCCATCAAAAGAGCCTAATCGAGTGCAGTATCTAAGATGGAGAACGGCCTGATTCTCGATTTCGTATTCGAACCTTCTTTAACAGAATCGATGTGCTTTTTAGTCTCTTTCGAGCTCTTGCGACAGAGAGGCTTACCGCCTTCTGCACTAATAATAACTTTATAAAAACGTATATTATTTATAATAAAAAAAGTGTTAATGTTACCACTGAGTTCCAAGTTCCATACAATAAAAGATAAGTGTTCTGATCCGCCCATCACATGTAGAAATTAAACGCACGCCTCGGAGCAGTGAAATTACATTAACTGAGTAATGCTGCAAAACCTGGTTGGAGCAGTCGACTAAAGGGTCCCTGGAGATAATTGCACGCATAAAGGTTGCGTCTCGTAATGGCTAAGTAATTTTATATAATTCACAATTCTTGCTTTTATTACGGCACTAGGCGTTACTAAAGTTATCTGCAAATCAGAAATTACTTATTCTGTTTAAGAGAAATCTATATTAAAGTAATTAAGGTGTCTGTTTGAATGTATTATTAAAATGGATCAGAAATTCAGAGCATGTAATATGACAGTACCAGCATTGCCACAAGCGGCAGGATTAGAATAAAGTTTTTGAAATTTTCATTATATGTTTTAAATAGGTATAAAGTTAGAAATATAGAAAAAACTTGATTGTATTTGAGTAGCACTACAATATTCATTTGATAATAATTCGTTCAAGGGACAAAAGTTTTAATTGGAAAGAACCTTCCGTTCGACCAAACTGGCACTGGAATAAATGGCGAATCAATTAAAAGTTAGAGTTAAGAGTAAGAAAGGCATCGTCTGAGACGCGTTTCTAGTTAGTTCAATATGGTTATCCGCTCTCCTTGTAGACAGGTGTAATATGGATGTTACAATCAGACGTCGTCCTCACAGAACGTGAACCTAAGTCCATAATTAAGTTAACTTAGACGAACAAAAAGAAAAAAAATTATAACAAATAATGTACAGACTTACTTAAAATATACAAAGTGACTTTTATGAACTCGCTCAAGTGACATTGAAATAAATCCAGCTGCTCAGCATCGCTGAGCCGACTGATGGATCGCGTATTTGGTGCCCTCTGTACTAGGCAGTAGCACCGCGCGGCGCACTATTAGCGGAGGTCTGCGTCGGTGCGACTCGCTTACTTTATGCACACATATTTTCAATTCCTGATGGCTTGGTTATGCACCTTGCCCCTTAACACTTCAAATAGAGCCTTAATAAAGACAGCTCTCTCCGAACATCTATTATTATATCCTACCACACCCATGTGGCATGACGAAAAAATGGGGATAAAGTAATAGTTAATTACATTACATTACATTACAAGTATTGTCGTATTAAACTAATATTTAGCATTTTTAATATTGCTTACATGTTTACCTACATAAATAGATAACTAGACACCTGTTTCCATATAATTATTTTACAAGTGTGGCATCTAATTTCTTAAAAGTGTAGCCTGCCGGCAACTAATTTCTTAAAAATGTGGCCCGCCAGCATCTAATTTCTTAAAAATGTGGCCCGCCGGCATCTAATTCCTTAAAAATATGGCCCGCCGGCATCTATTTTGTTAACAATGTGGCCCTTATTGCCGACCCCTCCTGTAAAGGTACCTAAGGAATTTGTATTATTTAACTCTAATTACACAAGAATCAAAACGTGAATTATAAAAAGACTTATTTTTAATAGATGAAACGTTTACATTTGGAAGTGAAGTACATCAAAAGTATTTTGGGCAAAAGACGAAAGAGTCGAATTCAATTGTCCCGCTCAATGAAGGGAGGCCTTTAGATAAATCTCGAACCTTGAAGAAAAAAGCGAAGTTTAATGGAAAAGTAAATAGAAAAGCGGAAGTTCAAACAATAGATGTCAAAAGTTTTAATTCGTATCAAATTGGGATCTGGACCTGGAATTGATATTACTTTTTTTAGCGGGTATATAATTTTTTATTTTTTGGTCTGAAAGTGGAAAGTTTTAAATGTCACCGCGAGGCATATAAAATACGCTTCTTACTTCCACATCTGGGCATATCCACATTATGTGAAATTTTGTTCTGTCATTCCTGAAATTAAAATTCAGCTGAGCACAATTAACCGCTCTCTATATACACCGGCAAAGAGAATCGTGCGAGGAAATAAAGTAAAAATTGGCAGATTACCCGCCGCTGGCGATTTATTCAAACGACCAATAAATATTCAACAGTAATTAACCGACGCGGCCGCCTCGTGCGTCGATACAGGGCCGAATATTTTTCACAGCCTCCGCGCTAAGCTCCGCAAAGAGGGATCAGTGTTGCTCGCTTTTTGAAGATTAATTAATTATCGAAAGAAGATTTATGCGTATGGTAGATTGTGGGAATGAGGGTCGCTGCTGTGTGCGGGAACAGGTGTTTGCTTCTGGTAGTCCAGTTTAATCAAGTCAATGTTTAAAAAAAACATTTTTTTCATTTAATTTCTTTTGATTTTCCATTATTTTAATATAAGACTCTGATGCCGGAGCCAGACGTAGCTCCATTTGAATTATCATGGAGTGGCACCGGGGATTTTGTCTGCGCAAAGTTTTATAAAACTTTGTAGTCTTCAAGGACAAAAATGTACAAACACTTTGAGCTATGTCTGACTCCGGCATGTATTGCTATTTAACTTCTGAAATATTAAAGCATTATATTCTGAAACAAGGTCTTGAACGTCTAAGTTAGGCTGGCAGAAAATATTTTTACCATTAAGTTCGTCTTTGCACAACATTTTTTTTTGTTATAGGTGTCTCTTATAATGCTTTCAATTTTTTTCCTAAAAAGCCAAACGTTGAGACCGGCGATGCCAAATGATTAGGTCATCAATCCATAAGGAAAGAGAAACTGATGTGTGCATTGTGAGGAAGTATTCTTATTTACGAAAGGCATATTGTGGATATTCTCACGCTCCTTCTTTAATTTAATCCCTTCATCCTGCCTTTGTATACTTTCAAATATTAAGTGCTTCTATGATTTTTTCACATACTTTGCTATGTAAGAGGTACAATCAAATCCAAAACAACAAACCGTCCATTAGGAAGCCGATAGTGCGTGGAAATGAAATGATTCTCACAAGCTGCTTCCTCCTCAGAGAGAAGCTTCTTCTTGGGAAGCTCTTCGAGCTCCCAAAAACGTTGCATCACCTCCGAAATATCCACCTGGGTCTTCACAAAGAGAGATACCCGTTGATTATCTTCCGAAGACTGACTAATGCATCTCCCTGCGACAATGTGCCCAAATTTCGAAGGTATCAACTTGGGCAGATCTTCGCTGATGTCTATGGGAGCACCAGTTGACCAATCTGATCTTGACGAACTGCCATTGGAGGCACGTGTTGAGTAGGTCCTTTACGTTTTTTGGCTTGAATCTCATTTTCCACAGAACGCCGGCTAGATAAACCGGATTTTGTGCCCATTTTACAAAGAGTTATTCCAACCTCTAATCGAAAATCTGCTGATGATAAAAGACGAGAACCTGTAGGGGCTTTGAATTTAGATACTCTTTTGTATAGTAACCACGCATTGGCCATCGTTAGATCTAGGTAATGGTAAAACAAGCGCATGGGCCACATATTTCGAGACGCAGCGCCATCTGCAAGCCGCTATTAGCAAACTGTCACTGAGCGTTGTTAATTTTTTCTTTCTATTTATGTTTGCCCCTTCATGGAGGGAGCGTCGCCTTTTTATTGCTCCTGGCCCAGAGGGCTTTTTTCTCCAGCTGGAGCGTGACCCGGAATACAGTACTGCTATCAAGCGAAATGTACAGATAGTGTTGTTATACCAGGGCGGGCTCTGTCTATTTCGTATGGTCTGGAATTTTAAAATGCAAATCGCATGTTGTTTAAATTAGAACGGGAGCTAAATGCAATAAAAACCGAAACTGAAAAGCAAAGTATCATTACAAAACATTTTACAAACTTGTGTAGTTCCGATCTGCATTCAGCATCGACCCAAACCGAGACGGCAGTGCAAGGTACAACATACATACAGTTAGGAGCAGAAATGAGTCTATTCGGAATACATGTTTAATTGATCGTGTATTACTTAAATTTGGTTTACAGATTAATAAAATAAAATTCTGCAAAACATTATACAACAATTGAAGCTTGATATTATTCGCCCTGGGCGGCGGCTCCATCCCGACACGATCGTCGATCTTCACGGAGGATTAGAACAATTAGCTGCTCAGGGAGACTTCTTCCTCCCCTTCTGTCTTTTTGGTCTTGTTGCTAGGAACCTCATTCAGGCCGTCGGTCAGGTCCTGCGTAAAGGTTGCATTGAATGCACATCACCGGATCAATGAATATTTAGACAAAGCTTCCTCAGGAACCGGGAGCCTTGTATGATTCAGGATCAGAAGGACATAGGTGCCAAATTCTATGAGCATTGCCTCCGCATTAAATAATTTTCAACGATATTGGTTCTGTTTTTATTTACAAAATTTATATGATTTATAATAATAATTCTTATGACATACTTTGTTACTTACGATCACACACACAAACACATGTGCCTATATACTTACATATCATTGAGTAGTATAATCATTTTTCTGGCGCAGTCGAGTAAATACTATTCACTATTTACTAAATAGTACAAATGTTTTCTTCATCATACAAACAATTTATGTACATGACAACGTCGAACGATCTTGGCCTCTTTGAAAACAGACCACATTACTGTGAGGAACAAAACAAGTGACAGCTGCAGAATGAAGATATCACAACCAAGACATGCAGCAAATTCCTCTGTCTCTGCAACCACTCAGAATGGAAATTTAGATTTATTCAGTATTATAGCTAACCGTGCAGCAAGTCAGGGGTAATGCGAGCAGTCAAGGTGCCATATGTTTGACAGCATATATAGCTCTGGATTAGTGTGTGTGCTACAGACAGCTGAAACCTTATTTGGAAAATAAACAGTATGTTGTGTGCTTGTGCAGAAAACCATTTCCAATTTCACCAAAACTTCCCTCAATTCGAATCGGAGTCCCGGCTGAATACATATAGGCGAATCCACGACCGATATTCATAGTCCCCAAAGTAACGATGAATGGCGGCATCTTGGTATTGGCGATGATCCCTCCGTTAATTGCCCCCAGCAAGACCGCCATCAGCAGTGCGATCAGCATCGACGGCAGAAACCCCAGGCCACTTAAAATAAATCCGGCACAATACGTACTGGCGACCGCCATCGCTGCGCCAACCGATAAATCGATCATAAAAATATAATTTTGTAAGACGCGACATTTTCGCTAGTGTTTCTGATAAAAAATATCGCTGTAAAGGTTTATAAAATGCACGTTAAAAGCAGTTTCATTTGGAACATGACAATAAAATGTACAAGAGCCAGCAACAATAAAATCGTCGCACCCATAAACTGGCGGAGAGATAGTGCGCGAAATTTTTCATAGTATTAAACCTTAACGCTTCACAACTTTTAACTTTCTATTTTATTGTATTAGGAATTTCAATTTAATCTGCACTGGTATTGGCCATGCAAGAAATTGGCTAAATGCTACATCGATTCTTACAGAGACGGCTCCATAGAAGACTATTATTGCTTTACTGCAAAAAAGTTAACTATTGCTAGTCAGTCCATGCCACATTATAGAAAACACAAATAAATAACACGTTTTTATATACATTTCTTCTTGATAGAATTTCTACCATAAAAATAATAAAACCGATAGCGTCTTTGAAACTCCACAGCTTAAAAAGATATAACGCTCCTTAACTCGTATACACGTACGTGAGTAGATGGGACTCTATAAACATTTTTATGGGATTGGGGGCTGTCTGGTTTCCCCGATAAATAAAATAGGATGCAATTGTCTCTAAGCATCAGGAACAATACCGTATTGTGGAGTATATTGTGACGATTTGTTCTACTAATTTGTATTGTACAGTCGATCAAGAAAGTGCTTTACCAATTTGGATGACAGTTCCTAGTTAAAGAAAATTTCGCTAAGGACTATTGTTAGAAATTAAGGTAATGAATAACAAGCCAAAATGAGCCTTTTAACTAATTGACGTGCAAACGACATTCGGCTTTAGCGTGCAAACCAATTTCTTGGTCGACCATACATAACTATTTAGTAGCGTTACTTGAAAATACGTTAAGTTCACGGTACAAAGTCCGTACTCGCTGTGGATAAGTCGTATACGCATCATAAACGCGAAAACTGGTAAGTATGGATGTATAAGATTTATAATTGTTTGTTTCTCTTTCACGTAAAACCTACTGAACGGCTTTCAATTAAAGTCTATATATTTAGTCTGACGAGACCACTAGTTAGACATATCGCACGCGTAACAATAAACTCAGCGATTACATTTCAGGTCTAAAGTGAGGTAATGGTACAGGCAGCTTCGTTTCAAAGTCCTCTATCAGCCAATCTAAGAATTATTTCAATATCTCCATCCAACTCTGAGATAAAGCTATTTTTGTCATATTAACTAAAATAAGTTTTTAGTTAAAAATACAAACAAATAAATAACTATCATTAAAGTAACATTTCAACATCATTAATCACTTTATTAAATATTATTAAAATATACAATTTGTTACTATAATGCCTTTTTTATCGAATAATAAGCAGAATCACAGGTCGTCTGGCAAAAACTTAAAATAAACTATATTTTACTCATGACTTGTTTCACCTCCCCAAAGCTCAATTAAGAAAACAGATACTCAAGTTGCCCATACACACCCACATACACATACACACAAGCACGGACAAGTACACACACTCTCATAATTTGTACTTTTTCTTTTGTGTCCTATTGCGTATTCTTTCTTTACTCTGTTAATCTATTTCTTAAGTCTATAAATGTAATCACTTTTGGGCTTACTTACCTGTTTTTTTCTATACATTTATGCTTTCTGTAACGCTGTTGCTTACTAATAAATAAAAAAAAGAATAAGTCGTATATGACAATACGTTTTTTGCAATTTCTCAAAAATCAGTTTTTTGAGTTAGGTCAGTTTATGACTAAACGGCTGATATGTCAAAGAAATTCTGTTGATCGCATAAAAATATAAGAAAAACGCAACAATATGGGACTGCACAACTGGGAAGATATCTCCACCTAACAGAAATGCACACGTTAACATTAATATTCTCGTATTTGTATTCTATTCTACAAATAGTACTTCTATACTTATATATTGATGAAAAAGTCATTGTTAGTCCCATTTCATTAACAATGTGGTGGAAGTTCATATAAATATTTAGTGTACGTACGACTATATCACTACCAATAGGTACCATTTGTCGCCTAAACTCGTATACCTACAGTAGTAGACGGTGTCTAATAAACATTTTCATGAGATTGGGGTCTCGGGGTGGGTTTGCGTTAATAAACTGAATCCAATTGTATGTAACAGCCAAAGATAAGATCGTGGCTGTATTTATAACGACCCCCTTTGGATAGGCAATCTTAAAATGTGAGAGTAATTTTGGATCCTGTACTAATTCTATATTTTAATATTATTAGTAATCTAAATAGAGAAAACTTTAGGTACCATTTTACGAAAACTGCGAGGATGGAGGAATATGAAATTTGGCACTATTACAGTCTATATAGAGGAGGGTGTGCAAATGCTAATATTTTTTTTTAATATGCAACTGTTTTAAAATAATTGATAGAATCAGGTGTTACTTTGCGGAAATCCATGACATGCATGAAAAACTAAAAGACTTTGCTTCAATCCGAATAAATACGAGGGAAAATCGGATCAATGCTGCAACTCGAAACTCGAGAGCCACACCACTGAACCGGCCACCAAAACACTGCACTGACTTACCGATATGCCTCAACGTACGTTTCGCTTCGACACCGAAGCATCATCAGAGGATAGACTCTACAAAGGTTATTCGTAAAAGTGAGTTTTAAAAGTCGTTAGTTTTTCATGCAACCCTTTTAAAGCCATGATAGAGGGCAAAGAGGAATCACGCGTGTGAATCATTCGAAAGTAAAGACTGGGACGCATTGGTCCATAATCGCTAAACAGAAAATTGCTACAAAGAAAAGGATATCTTGCTACTTTAATCCCTATCATTTCCACCGTTGCGCCATTGAAACTCATGTGCGTTAATTTATTATTGGCATTGGCATTATTGTCTGTATATAATTGCCATTCGAAAATGTTTTGATCTATTAGAACGATAGCATCAAAATGTTAGGCAAAATTTTAACATTAATATTCGGAGCGAACTAAAACTGTTCCCGTAATGATGTGCATCTCGAATGCGGTAAATTTAATCGGTCGAACGGTTTAATACTGATTGGCATTACAGTATAATATACAGTAAAGGTGCGTCTATACCTTTACTTTACATATTGTATACTTTCAATTTATTTGCCTATGAATACTAGGACTTTTGAGGGGGTCTTGGACCAATTATCGGTCGGCATTTGAGTTAATCGCTAAGTAACTCTCGCTGAGACTAGGTGATAGATGAGTGACTCATTCAAACACTGGTTTATATTTCATATCCGACCTCCTTCTTACAGACACAAACCGAAATCGACACCTTGCATAATGCAATAAACATATTTACTGACGGTAGTAAACTAGAGGAAAAAGTAGGTGCAGCGTTCGTAGCTTACGATGGGGACAACGAAATAAAACATAGTACACTCAGGCTTGGTGACTTTTGCTCGGTTTTTCAAGCCGAGCTCATGGCAATCCTGAGTGCACTAAATTTTGCAATCGCCAGGAAAATGCCTAGAATCAACATCATATCCGACGCTCGATCAGCCCTCCAAGCCCTAGAAGACCCTGAGGCGATTATCTCGGGAGGTCAAAGACAAGTGGTGGCGAGAGAAGGCTCAATAGATTCAGTGGCTTGCTGACACGAATCAGCTCGGGGAGTTTTATAGCGAGGTTCGGAAATTAACTGGCACAAACTCTACTGCCAAAATACCTTTAAAGCCGTTATCTGGCGTAGGTTTACTGAAGAGCAAAGAGGAAGTACTAGCACGATGGGCAGAACACTTCAGCACTCTGCTAAATGTGGATCGGGCTGCTGACCTGGAACACATTAATTCGATTCCTTGTAATTCTTTTTTAAGAATTAATTAATCTTAATTAATTGTAATTTCCATTGTAAATCTTTACATATTAATAATAAGTCAGTTCTTGAATTGTTAAAACTAAGTGAAATATATATTAGAGATAGGTGATCTTCAGGTCAGTGACAGATGCACGGGAAGGGGAGGGGACAAAAGAAGAAAATTTGCTCTTAGCAAAACGTAATTAATTATCACTGAAAAACGCTGTTTATTAATTTTAAGACGCCACTGAATAACATAAAGATTGCAAACGTAAAAAATTTTAGCTGCCATGAAGGCTGTTGTGGATCACGGGGCAGATGTGAATATACAAAATGTGATAGGACGAACCGCGCTGCATGAAGCAGTTATCAGGGGTTATTCTGCAATTGTTGACTATCTCCTGTCCCAGAATGCCAGTTTCAATTTCGAAGATAATATTTGCTACACACCTCTCCATTGGGCAGCTAGTAGTTCAGAAATTAAAATGATCAACACTATGTTAGAAAATGGAGCTGATATTAATAAACGGGGATGTAATAATGTTACAGTCAAATGTCTGTGCCTACTTTCCTGGGTTTTTAGCGGACTTATAGTACTTCTTGTACGTCATGCGATACAATAAAATGTAGTTATAGAAATTCTATTTCCACGTCTTTCAAGCCATTATAGTTACAACTGATATAGATTGTATTATAAACGATTGTTCAATAAATGATCTATCTGACGAAATAATAATGAAGTTTCTAGAAGTTTTTTCTGAGCACTTTATTTTGCTACGAACTGCTACGGACCAGTCTATGTTGTGCTACGAGTTACGTTGCAGTGTACAATGATAATACAAACCGAAATCTCCAGAAATAATATAACAATGAAAAGAAGAAGTCAATAACAGTTTCCCTAAACTATGAACGAAATAATTCAAATACTTTAAAACATAATACGATTTAAATAAGGCAAAGGAAATTATTTGAAGTTTTTCCATACAAATGTAACTTTCCGAGGATCGCTTCATTAACTTCTCTCGGTATATTTATGAGTTATTTAAAACTTATCTTTGTAAGGGTTCGGGCAAACTTCGCAGAGACCAAGTTGGAACTAAAAAATTTGACCTCCAGGCATAAAACCACAAGCAATTTCGTTTGAGTGTCATCAAACAGGTTATTCAGTTCTTTTAAGAAGTAATTCCCTGTGTGAACTGGGTGAGCATTTGAGGGACATGTGTAGTGAGTCTTACTTCTTTGAGTTTATTTTCCTTTGAAGTGATGTCTTCATCACATCTCCCATAACACTCCTGTTCCTCTCATTTCTCTTTTCCTCATCAACTGCTCCCACACTCCGGATCTCTCATTGCAGTGACTTGTTCTTCCTTTCTCATAACTCTACCCTTAACAAGAATGTTAAATGTGTATCAAAAACACGAGGGCTACCATTTTGCATTTGCCTCATTCCAGTGCTGTCAAGAGCCTTCAAAGTGAGCCGCTCCCCGTCGAGACAAAACGATACATCACAGCGCACAGATCAGGCATGCTTTGGATGAGCTGCCGAGCACATTTTTCATGCCTTCTCCAGATCTGGCAACAAAAGCAATCAAATATGGAAATGCACCACATGGTTCTGCCACATCTGAAGACATCTGCCGCTTCCTGATTGCAGGCTTTTGACCTAGTCTGGCACCCCGGATTGCTTTACAAACTTCGTAAATTCCTACCCCTACTTACTTTCTCATTATCCAATCCTATCTCACTAATAGAAAATTCAAAATCAATCATAATCATGTCTATTCATCCTTCTTTTCTCAATCCGCTGGTGTTCCTCAAGGCAGTATCCTAGGCCCAATCCTCTCTACAGTTTATACAACTGACATTTCAACCCATCCAAATACTATCCTTACCACCTATGCTGACGATACATGTTATTATCAGTCAATCAATTGTATCAAACAAGTTGTGCGTCCAACGAACGCACGTACACGCATGACGAACATAGTCGAAATGTTTCTACTGAAACCTCAAAACCGAAACTTTGCCATATTAATACTTTCATTACTGGGAATAAATTAATAAAATAAGCAACTATATTCCAGGAATAGTGCAATAAAAATTCTAAACAGTTGATAAGCGCTGAGGCGACTGATGAACATCCAAGGGGTGGATCAAGGTGTAGGAGGTAAGATTGCATTAAGAGTAGCGGATATGGGTTTGCAGATACACGATGGATGGGGTTTACCCAGGATCGACAACTGTGGCATAAGGGGGAGGAAACCTATACCCAACAGTGGGTCAACATAGGTTGAAAATGATGATGGTGATAGAAAACAAATTAAAGAGGTTTGACTTCCCGGCAAAATTACTTCAGGACTATTGAGAGTAACATATTTACAGAGACTCGCTATATCAGATGCTACAGTCGATAAGCTTTCTACGTTGGCCCAAACAAACATTTCAGTTCTGTAATAAATGCTTAGAGTTGCCTTTACTTTACAGTTCCCAGTATACTGGGAACTAACTATAGCTAATACAAAGTATAAAGGATACTTGGTATCTTTTATACTTTATTGGCGTATCCTAAAATCTGCGTAAAATATCGTTACGATAATCTTATTGTAGAAATACACCATTGGTAAGTAGAGAGATGAGTATATTTACACAGACTACATTATATTAGATGCTACAACCGATAAAGTTTTGCACAAACACACATTTAAGTTCTGTAATAAATACTGTAAATTAGCTTAGAGTTGCGTTTGTTTCACAATTACTAGTTCAAAATAATGCATACAAACTATAAAAGGTACTTTGTATCTTCTACTTTTGTTTGTATCTTTTCAATAGCACTGACTATCCAAAAATCTGCGCAAAAATACAAGTATTATAAGCTTAATCTTACAGTAAAAAAAAACTATTGGCATATAGAAAAAGGAGCATATTTACACAGACTACATTATATTAGATGCTACAACCGATAAAGTTTTGCACAAACACACATTTAAGTTCTGTAATAAATGCTATAAGCTAGTCTTGGTTTAGTTGCCAGTGTAACAAGTTATATGTTCGTTATTTAACTTCGGTAAAGAGCAACTGAGGTTACGTTATATTTATTGCTTTGGCAAAGTTTTATTTGATCTCGAGCGGAGCGTGCCTAGTCGGCCGCGTGGTTGTAATACGTACAAAACGAGCTATTCGTAATGAGAAACCTTTTATGACGTACTTTTGTATGACTGAAGCGTTAATAAGGTAATGAATGGATGTAGTTGACTCTTTAATTTAGTTGGGTTTATTATTTCCCGCGGTTCAGGATTTTTTCATAAAACAAGCTGCAAATGGGCAGGTGGTCCGCCTAAGTAACTACCGTGGCCGTGTATAACACCAAAGGGCTCGCATATTCGTTGCCAGTGTTTTAGGAATGAATATGTTTTTTTAAGGTCCCTACGCCGTATCGGTTCGGAAACATCGACGCTGGTAATTGATTCCGCAGATAAATTTTACGAGGTAAGAAGTTTCTAGAATATAGCATATATTTTTTAACTTTGAAGGAACTTGATTGTGAATTTTGAAGGAACTTCCTTCTTGTCTTGATCAAGAATCCTTGGAAACCAGTTGCCGCAAATTGTGTTTCCGATGCAGTACCACCGGGAAACATTTAGAAATAGAGGATACTTAGTTTGAAAAGACACATGTGAGTGCCAAAACCCCTCCTTAAAAGCCGGCGACGTATCTGCGAGTCTCGTCGTAGTGCAAATGTCCAGGGGCGTCGGTAGTCGCTTAGGTTAACCGCCTGCCCGTTTGCCACTTGTAATATTTAAAATAAATCTTCTGATAGTGCAGTTGTCTATTGGCTAAAGTAGTCCAATAGTAATTTAAGGAAGGCGTCCATATCTTTGAAACGTCCTTAATTTAATTTTTTAAGCGTAGATGACGAGGTCGTACCTAACCAGTGGCCAGCACTTGAGTCGATCACTGGGTTAAGCAGTTAATACCGCAGCCCGTTGATAGATGGGTGCCCCGTTATAACGCTGGTTTTCAAATATTCAGCCTCCCCGTGTTTGGAAAGACGCGTAAAACAGTGAGTCCAGATTAATGTTACTGAGTGATATTAGTCGTGAGATTGTGAGGGTCCCAGGGATGACGTCAGATGGCAGTTGGTCATCTTAACTCGCCCCTCAGCCACATCCTCTACTATTTAAGCGGACTCTGGTTCTAGACCGGAATAACTCTAGGCAGAAGAAGTTAAAATTTAATTAAATAGTTATTGCTTCAGCGTGATAAATTCTGTATCCAATTTACCACTGAACTTCTTTAATTTAACACGAATACGTACACAATATAACATATATGCTTAAGTCTCGCAGCAATCACGAAACAAACACTAAGAAGGATTAAACGAATTACTACTGAAAGCGTAAATTACATTTCCGCACGTTACCACCTGTTCCAATTAACTTAATTCCCATGACAACTAAATCATGGAATAATTGAGGATTAGGTACAGTTCCATATTACAGTAAGTATCCTATAAATCCTGCATGCAAATATAACCGACGATAACTGAGACCTATGGTTAGCTTGAACCCACAATGGTACTAATATTTCGATGGTGTTGACTTAAATATGTTACTTCGTAAGAACATGGCCATTATCAATTCATAATTCTATCAAACGGTTTTAAATATTGAAATAAAAAAGAAATTTAGTCGCTCAGATTCTGTGTTACATATGTCACAAGCTATTTGTATAATTCCGCCGTTTACATACGGCATCATCAGTTTATAAAAGCTCGCAGTTATGTAAAATGCCGAAGGCAAAATATATATAGCCGTGACAGTATATATCCATTACGTAAAATGCTGAAGGCAAAATGTGTAATATATAATATAAAGTCATAAAATAATTTAGGATAGGATAGGATTACGTAGAGTTCTATAGTACATTAACTATCCCATAAATCCTGCATGTGAGTATAACCGACGATAACTTAAGCAGAACTACAGTTAGCTTGAAGCCGCAATGGAACTAATATTTCAATGACACTGACTTATATATTACCTGAATATAGCCGTAATCATTTCATAATTCCGTTTAGAAACGAATATATATAATGTCATGTAATAATATATATAATGTAATAATGCTTTCGCATTTTTAATACATTAAAGAACCAAAATGCCAAAAGATTTACACACACAGGGATACATTTTACTATAAGTTGGTCTCAAAGTGTACTAAAGTGGAAGTATAAAGTATTATTGTATACTTCTATCTGAATTGATAAAAAAAAGGGGGCGACAAAATAAGAAAGTTAACTATAGCTCAGCCTGTCAACTACACTTCTAAATTATAACCAAACACACTAAGTCAGGATTGAAATTATAAAACACAGTTATTACTTCACCAATGCGGCCAACATAAACCCAGGAGAGCCATCTGCACTGCTCGGAGAAATTACCCCAACGGCGTGACAATCACCAACGGCTGAACTACTGAATTGCCTCTCGAACGGAAGGCACGTAAAACAGTGGGACCCGATTAATGTCACTGAGTGATAGCAGGGATTCGGGGGACGGCGTCAGACGGCATTCGGTCATTATCAGTGACTGGGCAGCCATTTGAGACGATCACTAGGTTAAGTAGATCTTGCTGCGACAAGGTGATAAATGGGTAACACATTCAAATACTGGTTAACTAATATTAGACCTCCACCGTGTTTTGGAAGGCAGGTGAAACAGTGGGACCCGATTAATGCCACTGATTAATATCACTGAGTGATATACGAAAGGAAACACAATTTATGTTAGTTAAAATATTTTAAATTTTAATTTAATCTGTGTAATCTTTCTTTTAGAAGATTGTAATTAATCAAATGATGATAATTTTCTTATTTTATTTAAGTAATGTCACAATGTTGATACCATAACGGAAAACAAACAAAAATACATATCAATATTGAAATAATAAAAAGTTAATATTAAATCACAAATAAACAAATAATAAGATACTTACCGCTGGGACTTCAATTAACCAAAACAAAATAATAAAGAGTTTGAGTTGATCCGTAACTGCAAACTTTATTGAGTTTCACAATTATCAATTTTCTTAAATTAATTAAGTTTTCATTGTTTTTTTTAATTAATCTATCTTGTTTAATGAATTTATAAGCAATAAATTAGTGTTTTTGTCTTTCTTTCAATGTAAAAAGTCAATGTTACATAATTTAAATGTTGTAATTATGCAGGTTGGTAACTTTTACAAAATGCATGTATATTTTTTTTTGCTTCTCGAAGTCGTTGTTTGCACTTCAATAAGTGATATTCCGTCAGGGGAAAGAAAGAAGATAGCACCGAACTGATATTATGCAAACTAAATAAAGTGGAACAGTTTTGTTATTTGGGATCTATCATTGGAAGTAATGGTAGTACAGAGGCAGAAATCCAAAAAAAGTAGCACGAACGGTAAAAAGGCAGTGGGAATGCTTAACTCTTTACACTGGAGCAGCAATCTCTTAATAAAAACTAATATGCACAGCCTTAGTAGAAAACTTGATGATCTATAGTTCGGAGACATGGCCCCTCAGCATGACCCAGGAAAAAAAAAATCCTTGAACTCTAAAAACCAGTGATATTTTAGAGTTCCATAGTACTGTAGTACCAAGTAAGTTTCCTTGTAAGGAATCCTTATAATTTCGCTCTGACCGTTCGTCAGTTTGTCTTTCCTGTTCATCAGTGTCCGGCTCCCCGCCGCCAGCCGGTGGCGATGATGAGGAGGAAGGTGGCAAGCGAGGAGTGCTGCCACGACACGCCACGCAGGTCCTGCGAGCCTGGCTGTTCCAGCACCTAGTGGTGAGTTACCAGGTTAACAGGACCTATAGGAAGTCAGAAATGGATGGTGACGAATGAGTGGTAATTTGTCAAAAGATGCAGCGCCGGATTCTACTTGAACGTTGCCGTCGGGGGAGAAATTAAGTTAATTTTCTCGTAAAAGTTCTACTTGAGAATACGGGCAATCTTAATGCTAAAGTTCGTAACGGGAAGTTACCACATTAAATACATACACGACCTTGTTGTAGCGTCGTGTGTTAATAGAACTTATTTGGTCTAGTTTTGCATACTTACATAACTTATCTACGCGCATATATTTTAAGAAATTAACATGCCTTTATATATCGTTGGAACTAGTCAGAACAACATGGGGCTAAAGTCGGTGTGAACACGACATAGCCCGACTCTTAGCACTTGTATTGTCTATGGATCGGATAACAATCCGGGTCAGGCGCGGGTCCACCGTGGTGGGCACGATGGACATACCCACCATCCTAATAGACTTCTGACTTCACACTTTTACGGTCTTTTGAGATCGTAAGCCTGATAATACTATATCCAATAACCTCAAAAAAAACATTGTTTCACCTTAAGACGGGAGGGGACCCCTGTCTCTGATGCACAACTCCTCACGATCTCTGCAAACCGAGTATTCATAATTGAACTATAGTAAACACTTGATAGAAAGTCTGTCTAGCGTCCAAGGCGCTGAACAGGAGATGTGGCTATGGGGCGAGTTAAGATGACCGATAACCGTCATACGACATCCCCGCACCCCCCACACTGTCTACAATCTGACGACTATTACCAGTCACTAATACTAATCGGAGTCCACTGTTTTACGTGTCTTCCCACACATAGAAAATGTCGGATATTTGAAAAACAATTCGGAAGCCACGGAACTATTAACGGAAAGATCAAAGGGAATCTCGTATCGGGATGATTGATTTCTTCCACGTCAAGTGTTCTGAACGTTTGAGGTGAACGCTTACTAAAACGATGGATATAAGGAAGACAATCTTCCTTTTGAAGATAATCTGCTTTTCAAATATGTTTGGTTTGTGGTCATCGCGGACTACTGTTCGCGGTGAAAATAAATCCCCTTATAGCCGCTGGGACAAGAGAATTTTGTCCACGGAGGACTAAAAATTATGAATTTAGTATAACTTCAAATTCTATTACAACTTCTAAAGATAATTATGTAGATAAATAATAAAAATGATTAATAACGATGTAATAAATTAAGTAAGTAATAAAATTTTTACACGAAATTTTCTATGCTTAGTTACGTCCTAGGTTCTTTATAAAAGGCATTTTAGCGAGAGTAATTGAGAAGATATTTTAATGCACTTATGCCGGAGCTAGACATGGCTTCATTTGAATGTGTGTGGTGTAGTACTTTGTGTAGTTGCGCAAAGTTTTGCAGAACTTTGTAGTCTTCAAGAACGAAATTGTAAAAAAACTTTAAGCTATGTCTGGCTCCGGCATTATATCAAATTACACTTTTAATTTATGGTATTTGTTACAGTACATATATAATATATTTGTATTAATAAACAAAAATCGTTCACTTTAAAGTTATTTATGACGGTAAAACTGATTTATTTTCATTCGCGAAACAATTGTGTACTCTTCTAGATGTACGTACGTTCCACCATTAACCCGAATGCAGACTCTAAATATCCCTCTAAAAGACCACTTGAGTTTCGCTTGCCCAATTCAATGGTACTTCTCAATTGTACACGCATCGAGAAAAGTGTATAGTTTTCAATTTATTTTCCGCCTTCATTAAGAAACAGCATATCTATTCTCCATTGATCAATAGACAAGGATAGAATAAATCAAGGAAAGGAAAGAATAAATATAAAATCTACGAACTTCAGGCAGTTTTTCTTTTAATAATATAGATAACTTAGGAAGCTTCTATTCAATTACAGGCAGTGGTTATCGATATTATTTTCTAGGTAGTTGTTTTTAAAAATTTATATCAATTTTTTTTTTAAATTAATGATTTTCCGAAAGTTTCGTTTTACTAACTTTGAAACTTTGAACCTATTTATTTAAATAAAAACATATTATTAAGCTAACAGCTAACGTTGACTACTTCGACGCGTCTCTCCACTCCGGGGTAGTGGATTCGATTCCTGCCTTGAGTCTGGGTGTATTATATGTATTTATATATTTATAAATAATATGTTTGCATTTGAAAGGCGGCTGTTTAAAAAAAATGTTCGTCTGCTTAGGCCGATCGTGCCTCCCTATTGGCTGTTCCGCGCTCTCGCTTGCACGTTCAGCTCATCCGGAACGTGACAATGAGTCATGCTTTTTCGGGCGTGCGGCCGGAGTTCACCGATTTATAAGACGTTATCACGTCAAAATATATTTTTGAAAAGAGTTGTCTCTGCGATGCTACGTTGCTGATTCTTTTGGCAACTGGAGTGATAGTGCCGGTGTGGTTTTTCATCCACTCGGGGTGTCGTTATCGTAAATCAAGCATCGAACCGGCGTCATTACGGTGCACGCCGGCTTGTTTTGAGCAATAAAACGTTGAGAGCCCGCGGTTTATGTAATTGAGCATTAGCATTGGCTTTTTATAATACAACGCTCTTGATTGTATTAATGACGCGTCTATGTATATCTTACATTTATATATAAAAAAAAGAATTAGCGAAATCGGTACAGCTGTTGTCGAGATTTGCGCTTGACAACACATTTTGGGATTGAATTATATATATAGGTATGTCTATTATTTCCATTTCTCCTCCAAAATTCAGCTTAAATGCAAAGCTTGTGTTAAGAAAGAATTCGACTCCAGGGCGTTGGGATTTGAACCGGTTACCTTGCGGATATCAGTTGCCTTCTATCGTTGCGCTAGTGAAGTCCTAAACATTGTGGGTTTCCTAGTAAAAAAACTCAAATTATTATCACAACATGGAGGCCCTTATCGATGCCAGGAGCAGAATTTCAGCACCAGAGCTCCTGTGCATCGTCACTGCGATAGCGCAGAGAACATAAATAACAGGTGAAGTGCCCTTCACCCGACTTATGACTGAGTGTATTCTGTTTGACAACGACTAGTGATGTACATCATATCGATAATATCTTATTATTTTTATTTTGTTACAAGGGGCAAACGAGCAGGCAGCAGGCACCTAAGTGCCTACCGACGACGTACGACCAAAGAAGGCTGGCAGATGCGTTACCGGCCCTTAATAACGAGTTTAGGCCATCGGCAAGTCTCACAAACCGAACGAAACGCGACAACAATATTATCACTTGATGTGACAGCCTTGCCGCCACTTCAGGCCGATCTCATGTGAGAAAGAGGTACGGATACCCGGACGCGCCGGTCCAATTTGGCTACAAGCGTGGCGCTACCTTAAAATTTGTTACATATTACGTTTTTAGAACGACTGTCTTTATGGCGCCTTGTCACAGGTTATGTTGGTGATACACACATATGTGTTTTATATTGTTTCGTCTCGTTGTAAGTGTTACTATTCCTTCATACACCTTTTTAATTACAGGTATCTGTATTTTTCTGTAAACAGACCCTCTTATTCCCTAAACTTTTTTGAGACTCTTTTTGTATTTACTTCTTTAGAAACGATATAAGGCTCGTGCCGGGCGAGCGTCGGTAGTGACTTAAATGATGAACCGCCAGATCGTTTGCCCTTTGTATTATAAAAAAAAAAACATAAAAAATATATCGACATATACAAATAACATCGATGTAGATACTTACAAATAATATCGATACAACGCAGGCACGTCACCAGGACTGTAAAGTATCGCAACCCTTGAGTGGTGTGTGTAACCCATTGCTGGTTATCTGTAACTGCTTGTTCTTGTCTGTTTAAATCTTAAGAGCTTGCTTACATGACGCACTTCACAACGACACTAGGCCTTTGGCACCAGGATATGTCTACAATATTATGTGAACAAGTAGTCGTAGAGGAGGAGGAGGTCGTGGCCTAGTCAGTGGTCGGCATTTAAGTCGATCGCTAGGTTAAGTAGCTTTTGCTGCGACCGAATGATAGATGGGTGACCCATTCTAGCACTGGTTTGTATTTGTTATTCGACCTCCTCCGTGTTTTAGAAGGCACATAAAACAGTGGAACCCGATTAATGTCAGTTTGTGATATTAGTCGTCAGGTTGCATAGATCGTGGGGGTTTGTCAGGATTCTGCTCAAAGGGTTAGAATAGTTTTTGTATCTATTTACCAACAAGTCTGTACTACATTACATCTAAAATTGTACGTTATTTACGATTATAGTAAAATTATTAACATAATAAACTCTTTATCTAATACAGAAATTAATAAATTTGTACCATTTCTATACAATAAAGCCTTCACTATTATGGTGATAAGGGGCATATTTATCAGGCTCATTCTTTAAACATCAAAGGTAATCTGGTTGTTTTTCAGTCCAAAATAATGCAAGAGCTACCACCAAATTCTTTGGTGATTTCTTTATCATCGTGCTAGAGATATATCTATAAATATAATTAAATATATACAGGGCTACATGACACACGGACGTCTGTTCCTAAGGTAGACAACTTAATGCCTGTGTTATAGGTAACAGGCGCCTGTTATACACAAATACTTTTTTTGTAGAAATATATAAATATAAACTAATAGATAATACACCAGACTCGAGGCGGGAATGGAACCCACGACCCTTGGCGCGGAAGGCAGGATCACTGGCCACTGCACCAATCTAGCCTGAAAGATGAGGGGCACTGACACTTTCAGGCTGTTTTTAGAAGAAATTGGATATTAAGATAATGGAAAGTAGCAGAAGTCTACATAGCAAATTTATGTAATAAAATATAAAACAAGATGGTTAGCTAAATATTGCTTGTTATTCAAAAGCTGTGTAGAAATCTGAAGAGAATTAAATACTCTGTGAACTGAAGGGGACTTGTGTCTTTATACCTATTAGGAAAGTATTTGCTTTGCAAAATCATTTAATTTTTTTCTTGATAAAATTTGTTTATCAGCCTTTTATCATCTTATTTTGTGCGTGTGTGTCTGTGCTGCGTGTGGGGGAGGGAGGTGTGTGTTTGTGGGGTGGAAATGAGGGAATGTTCCTGCATGTGGGTGGGTGGTTCAGGGGTAATGTTTTTAACAATGTTTTTATTTCTGTGAAGCACTTTGGGCTACATGTTTTGTATGAAAAGTGCTCTACAAATACAGTTTGATTGATTGATTGATGGGGAAATGTGTTATTTAGATTAGATTGAGAATATGGAACACCTATCTCTTCTCTGAAACTGGCATCCAGCGCAGCGGTGGACAAGCGCCCTCTTCTGTCCCACCGTGACTACGCCCATGTCTGCAATCGCTGTCAGCTGGTTGTCAGTAATAGACGTTGTCTTCTTTACTTCGAACCGAACACTATCTAGCCATTATATAATCAAAGATTATCTTAATAACTTACAAATCAACTTATCTTCTTGCTTATCTCATTTGGCGAAGCACAGACTGCTTGGCAAATGGATGACTATACCATATATACTTGACAATAATAATAATTGAGATTCTTTCGATGAATGTTCAATGAACATTACGTAAATTCGGATCTAGTTGACATACGTCAAATTTGTATTTATAATGCATATTTAATGATTTGGTATATGTTTAATGATTTTATTTTAAATATAAAACATTTTTCCTGGCCGGGATTAGAACCCGGGTCGTCCGCATCTCTAGCACTGCACTCTACCAACTGAGCTACCAGTGTCGTAACTCAGCCAGGAAATTCTATTCTTTTCACTAATCCTATATCCTCCAGACATCGCAATTTTTGCGATCTCTATTATGGCAATGGCGGCTATTATGGGTTTAGTGTTTGCTCGTAAATGGAAACGTGATGCTACTAAAGATAAAGTAATTGATAAATGCGTAAATATGATGACAGTGGTTATACCTGACATTAAAAGAATTTATGTTCCAACTGTATATGTAAAAATAGCTGAAACTTTGCTGAGTAATATCAAGAAAAGCAAGTCAACTGACTATAAATTAGCTCGTGAACTACGTAATTCTCTAAAGTCATATAATGCTATTATGGGTAAAGGTAGTGATGCCTTAATAATAATAAGAGGAGAAATTTGATTAAATATCAAAGATCACGTAAGCGGTGAAAGAAATTAACAAAATTAAAAAATTTGTCACCATTGGAATCCTAAAGGATCCTACCCGCACGGTGAATCCATGGAATGCTAAGAAATTCGTCTCATATCTGATGAACATAGATAAAACGACTCCACTCTAAAACCGGATCCAGACATAGCTCAAAGTGTTTGTACATTTTTGTCCTTGAAGATTACAAAGTTCTACAAAACTTTGCGCAGCTGCACAAATTTTACTATTTGTTAGCATCTACAATTTTAAAGTTAAAAATTCTATTTTATATGGTGAGAAAATTTTAGTTTAGTCACAGAGTAGATATAGTATACAGAGACAAAGGTTCTTAAGAACGTCAAAAATTGTCGCCTATTTTGGTAGGGTTGTCATATTATGTGAAGACAAATTAAACAAAACATTTATTAAATAGTTTTATTATTCGGTATGACAGTATTATAAAAGATATTAATACTTTATAAATAACTTACGGTAATAGTTTTCATTTATTAATTTGATTTCTCACCAACTATCTCAAAAATTCTGATGGAGCATCAATAAAATTGAAGACTAAGGTTGATGAAATCATTGTGAAACATATAGGTTCTGTCAATAAATCAGAACTTAATTCAAAGCTGTCAGCACTCTCAGAACTCATGAAACAAACGCTTGCAGTTTATGCTAATAGAGTTAGAAGAGCTGAATCAGAGTTACCAAAGCTGAATCCCGACGAAAGGAAAATCATTGGTTTCAAACAGCTGAGAGAAAATTTTATAATCACCTGAAATTGATGTTGTCACGTTTCGTTCGGTTTGTGAGACTTCCCGGTGGCCTTAACTCGTCATTAAAGGTCGGCAATGCATCTGTTTGCCTCCTGATAGTGCAGATATCTATGGGCGTCTGTAGGTTTAATTTAGCTGCCTGCCGCCTACTCGTTTGCCCCTTGTAACATACAAAAAAAAGATAAACTTCTTAAAAGTTTCTTTTAGACGTAGCCACGACGATAGTAGCCCAACTGGGTTCAAGCCTCAGGTGAGTACCTCATGCGTTTTGGTTCAGCCCTTTAGCGTTGAGCTAATGAGGTTTGTTTTTTCAGGACTGAACTGGCGGTGTAGGTAGCGTTGCAATCGTCTGTTAAGGTTTTATTTCATTTTCATATATTCGCTGCTGGGTTCGCTAACATATATGTTATATATTTTAACCGTTATAAACACATTTTATCACCCAATTTACTACTCAATCTTGTGAGACAGAATACGTCCTCCCAGGAGTGCGAGGCTGCGAGAATTTAAGAAACATTTATTCTTTATTTCCCATGAGATAACTTAGTAATTTTATATATTTTCGGATTGGTAAACTTTGACAGTTTTTATATAAGGCACCGGTGGGTATTCGCCCGAAATATTGTCAGTCGTAATAGTGTTATGATATAAGAACACAATTTAAAAACCCGGTTTAAGAAGACAGTTTAAGAATACAATGTAAGAACATAATTTATGAAGACAGTGTTAGAACACAATTTAAGAAGACAGTTTAAGAACACGCTGTAAAAACACAATGTAAGAAAATAGTGGAAGAACACAATTTAAGCACTCAGTTTAAAAATATAACTTAAGAAGACAGAATAAGACCACAATCTAAGAAGATAGTGTAAGAACACAATTTAAGAAGACAGTTTAAAAACATAAGGTAAGAAGACAGTTTAAGAACACACTTTAAGAACACAGTTTAAAAAAACGATGTAAGAAGATAGTATAAGACCACAATCTAAGCTAAGAAGATAGTATCAGAACACAATTTAAGAACATAATGTAAGAACAAATTCTCCGGTGAAGACTTAACGTTCAAGATGTTTATGTCAGTGGTCATATTAAGTCGCTTCTTCATTCGATTCCCTTTTTTTAAGCACTTATTATACTTATAATTTTGACCCTCGAATCTTGTAAAAATATAAATTAAAGCATTTATAGCTCAGCGGTGGAAGGATAGACTGAAATCTATAAGGGTGCTCGGTTTAAATCATGCCGGGTTATTGTCTAGGCCTCTGTTAATATTAGCTGTTAAAATTAAATATTATAATAAAAAAATTAAAATAATAAAAAACATTTTAGCATATAACAAAGATTCTTTTTAACAAATATGATATTTTGGTGACGGAAAATCTAAATTTATTAAATATAAGTTTATATACTTTATTATCTTATATCTATCAATCTAAGTGTTACCACTATTAAATAATAGCACCCAATTTGATTTTCGTATATTGAATATCTTAACTGGGTAAATTAAATTGAGGTTGCCATGTGCCCCGACACTCAACAGGAGAAATGTAGGTCGAACTGACACGTCTAAAATTAACAGCAATTTTGAATTCCATATCATATTATTATTTTACTAAATGATTAATAGAACCATAATATAAACGGTATCTGTAACAAAAAAAAAACATACAGACAAGTAAGTAATTTGAAATGAATAAGTTTAATTTGAACAAAAGAAAATGAAAAAATTAAATAACTTTTTATTTTTTTAATTTTAACTATGCTTAACGTGCTATGGGTTTTGACGAAATCTTTTAGTCACTTATATTTTATTCGCACAATGCCCAATGTTCTAAGAACTTTCTTATGAAACTGCCGACCCTATTATTCGCTTTTCGAAGTTAATACTTTGATCTTCGTTCCCCAAATACGCCCATCTTTCCTTAACTTTCGCTGATTTAACAGGACAATGTTACCAATTGTAACTGTGTCTAACTTTTAACGACTGTCGCTATATCAAAGACTAACTTTCTGTAAGCTACAAAGAGAAGAATTAGATTTTTTTTAAGACGGCAAAAGTTTACTCTTTGTTTATATATATTTTTTTCTAGATCTAATTGGCTTATGATTTGTTACTTTGCAGTAACTGTTAATGGTAATAAAGTTATATAATATTATTAATAAATATATACAGGACTATATGATACTCGGACGTCTGTTCCTAAGGTAGACAATTTAATGCCGCCTAATCAAGTCATTAAAGGCCAGCAAAGCATGTGCTAGCCTCCTGATGGCGCATGTCCATGGACGTCGGTAGTCACTTATGTGCCGCCACTTGCTCGTTTGCCCCTTGTAATATAAAATATATATATATATTCTAGTAAAACCTTTTTGTAATGTTCGTTATTCTAATCTTTAGTTTTATTATATTATACAATTATGTTTTATTATTTTTAAACAGTTATTTTTGGGTGGTAAAGTACTGGCCTCTCTTATCGTCCCCTTAAAAGATAATTTAAATGATTTTCGTTGCATTTGCTGCCTGGTGTTAGCTGGGAGGCAGACGTAAAAGGGCAACCCTTTTCACCGCAGCGCGGTCATAGCGTAGTTTTGAGTAATTTTAATAGATGGCGCTATTATGTTTTATGACTACGTTAAATAATTATTTATTAATATTTATTTTTCCTGTCAACAGCATTGTCCGTTAGAAAATCTTAGTGTTTAAATCCTTTGTTTGTTATAAGTATTTCTCCATGTAAATTGAAACTGTACATTTCTTAAGTATATTTCCTGAGTATTTTTCTTAAGTTGCATCGTAGTCTATCAACTTATTTTAGTCGCATGTTAAAATCTGATTATAACAACGCTTATTATATCTGAAATATATAAGTGCGACAATCTAATGGAAAAGAACATACTCATTTCTCAAAGGCCGGCAACGCATCTGCGGCGGCGCATCCCTCTGGTGTTGGCGATTTAAACCTATATAGGTGAACTTTATTTTTCTGAGAATAGAACAATATATGTCGTTGTACACAAAAAGGTCTGAAAGGAAATTACTATTATATTATCAATGTATTTTGCAATAAAAGTTTATCAACTTTGCTTTTTCTGATCGAACGTAAAAGTTGATAAACAAGCAAAGAAAGAAAAGAGTATAAAAATCATGGACGTCGGCACAGGAGGGGCCACCCTTATCACTTAGAGGTATGAAAAATAGCTAGGAGCCCATTCTCATACCTATTGAATATGCGTATAAAATATGATAAAAATCGGTCAAGCCGTTTCGGAGGAGTGCGGTAACTAACATTGTGACACGAGAAGATGTGGATTACACATAAGACGATGTGAATAAGAAAATGGCCATTAAAATTTGCTTATGCATTTTGGATTCCTCATCCAGCAGTTCAAGAGTATTCCATGCTGAAGGCGAACTATTGTCGCTGTGACGCATTGTTAATATATAAACATAATGCCGGAACCAGAAATAGCTTCATTTGAATGATCATGTTGGCGCCGGCATAAGACGATGTCAAAGCGTAGGGTTCAAACAATTCCACCACAAGTCGTTGGGGTCACGAGTGACACATTAGTAAGGTTGTATGGAGCTAGAGTGTGTACAGTCTAAAAATGCATGCTCCTCCAAAGTATTCACCTCTACATGCGAAATAGCTTCTAGACGTAAACGCAAGTTCGTCCATATCATTGGCTTACAGTGCGTGGTCCATGGGCGTATGTAGACACTTATGTGAACCGCTTTCTCGTTTGCCTCTTGTAACATAAAAATAACTTCGAAATTTAAAGTACAAAACAATTTATTAAAGTTATTCCCTATTATTTCTTCTACAGTAAGTAGGAGATAGAGTTAACATTAAATGTACAATAAACACATGGGACCCTATGACCCTCGCACGTCCGTTCCTAAGGTAGAGATCTTAATGCCTGCGTTATAGGTAATAGAAGCTTGTTATATAAAAATCTTATGGATACCTATGGATAAGAGATCCAGATTCGAGGCAGGATCCGAACCCACGACCACTGGTGCGAACGGCAGAGTCACTGCCCACTGCGGCAATAGGCCAGTCAATATATGCTGTCCTATTTTCATGAATGGCCCTTAGGAGATGGGGAGATAGACCCTACAAAGGCTAGTCTTAAGCCTAATCATTGTTAAGAATTGAATCCGCTATTTTAACAAGATTTTTAAAAAAGGGGAACGGGTTTAAAAAGCCAAATACGAAATTCCATTTACTTAAATGAGAAAACTTATTCCAGTTAGTTTGATTTTAAGACCAAACTACTGAACCAATTTTAATGAAAATTCAATGGAACCAATCGAAGAGTATAACCCTTTCAAACAAAAAAAAAATTAACCAAATCGATCCAGCTGTTTTCGTATAACCGGTGAACATACATAAAAAAGCATGATGGATTGATGTAGGTATATTTTTTTCCAATACATAAATGTTACAGTAATATAAAGGGCTATTAATATGAGTATATAAATGATTTTTAGTTCAAATGCTGACCAAGTCGTGGGTGTCTTCTTATAATAAATTGGTAACTTAAAATACAATAGTTATAGTTAGGTATAAATATACAAAAGTCTTTACAATAGCAAATCATTTAAAGGTCATGAAATTTAAAACAATATTTATACAAGCAATTTTTTATCTACTTCTAATTTTCTATTAATAACCGTTTAATAATAGTTTCAAAGTAATAATTGTTTCCGGAATATGGAAATTACAGCAAACAATCAACCATAACCACCTACTTGCCAAATTTCATCTTCGTACGTGTCGTTGTTTTCAAGATGGGGCCTTTTGATATTATACGACTTTATCCGCCTAAAACTAAAGTAAAAGAGACCCCTTTAAAGGTCCCCTAAAAAAATCTGCTCTTAATGGATATTCTGAGCAGGGGGAGCATTTGCTCAGCAGTGGAATACAATTTAAAAAAAATAAACAAAAGACTTATGCAGAAGCTGTCAGCGGGCCTGAGAAACAACAGTGGCTACGGGCGGTTGCAGAAGAACTACAGTCATTCGAGGATAATCAAGTATGGGAGATTGTTGATGCTCCAGATAGTGCTAGTGTAGTGCAGTGCAAATGGGTATTAAAAAAGAAAATTAATTGTGATAATAAAGTGACATATCGTGCTAGACTGGTAGCAAAAGGCTTCACACAGAAGGCTGGTGTGGACTATCAGGAAACTTTTTCACCGGTGATTAGACATTCAACCTTGCACGTGGGAATGGGCTGGGCACGTGGCAAGAATGGACCCGCAAAGGTGAGCCAATGTCGTGAGGTAGGCTGAGGAAGAGGTGGCGAGATGACTTGGACGCATTTGCGGAAAAGAAATGGATTCAAATGGGGCAGGAAAGGAAGGTGTGGTTGGAAAAGGGGGAGGCCTTTGCCCAGCAGTGGAACAGTATAGGCTAATTAAAAAAAATATGTATATTTTCCATATATGTGCATATACATAGATCGACTAATATACGTATATATAGATTGCAATATCCAGATTAATTTGGAATCTTACCTTCATCTGCAGGTGAATTCTAACCACTATGGGTGGTAGTGGAAATTTCTTACCATCACTTCCAGTATTCCCCAGAAAATGCTTTAAACCTTGTTCTGTCTCTAGCAATTTTTTAGGCTTCTAGTAGGCTGCTTTTGGAAGAAGTTATACACAACAATATATTACAGCAAAGAACACACTTCCTGCAAAAATTATAGATCTACTATACAGAATCGACAAACACAACAAACGCCGTAACCACCACTGGCTACGAATTTCAGGGGTAACTCCACACCCTCAAACATGAACTTTTCCAGTCTAGCAATTTGAGCCTTTTGGATGGTGACAACCTGGAGAGCAAAATAAAATATGGAAGAGTCCATTAGTCTTTTGCACGTCACCCTTCCAAGTAAGATTATATCCAACTAGCAAACCCGGCGAACTCCGCTTCGCCACCAGATGGCTTCGTTTTATGTACCATTTTGTTTGGTGATAAAAGATAAAGAATTTTTTTTTGTTTTATATTTGAAATAATTGTATTTTTATTAATTTGGCGATGTATGTGAAAAAAGATTTTCCCGCTTTTCTGTTGAAATTTTTCCTGAATTTTCTATGCTATTGCTATAAACCTCATGGAGCCCGAGACCTTTCCAACGAATGCAAAACCGTGGAAATCGGTTCGTGCGTTCTGAAGTTATAGCGTCAGGAAGGAAAACCCGACTTATTTTTATATAGTAGATTATATCAGGAATATAAAATTATAAAGAATTCTATGGAATCTGTTCATTTTGTGTAATTAAAAATGATTAAAACCAAGTGAGGTAACTTTAATTGTATTTAAATTGAACTTAATTGTATATAACTCTTAATTTTGAATTCTTTATAATTTTTATTGAAGATATTTGCAGAAAACTAAATACCTTCTATTCGAAATTCAAATAAGTTCAACGAGCGTGAGCATACAGTCTAATATTGTAAAATAATAAGGTCATAGACTGTATGCTGTACGCTTGTTGCCTTTTTAGGTTTAGAAAAAAGATAATGAAACATTGTAATAAGACTGGCAGGAATTGAAAACAAAAAAAACATGGCGCTATTTTTTTAAATATTGTTTAGAGGACAGATAAGGATCAGCAAGATTATCAGTACATATTTAAAAGAGGAATTTGGATCAATCACTCAATATTCTTCATCTTTTCTGTTTAAATATTTGCATTTTTTTTACGAACGATTCAGATTAATTTTTCTAGACATCATTTCGGATCGAATAAGGTATCGCAAATACAAGAATATTTGTTAAAAAATTTCACTTCTTTACTATACAAATCGCAATTTTTTTTAATATTACCTGCTGCGCTACAACTGATAGCACTTCAATGTCGATACGATTGAATTCATCGAAGCACGCCCACGCACCGGACCTGTTGAATCCAATAACAAGATTATTTCCACATTAAAACTAAAAAAAGAACTGAAAATGTATTTTACCTGATACTTTTACCTATTTGTGAAAACTTGTAATTGGCTTCTTGGTACTGTATTTTTTTTTAAGTTTTCCTCAATAAATAAAAATAAAATAAGTATTTATAACACTGCTTTTCTTCCCCTTATCAGTCTGAGGATGGCTATTGCTGAAATTACACCTCCTAAGACACTCAGTCTAATTGATTCTAAGCTTTGCTTGCGCTAATACCAGAAATTTATTAAGCCTATAAAAACAATCAGTACGTATAACATAAAGGAATTTTATAATACAATGGCCAAAAGCGTGACAAGGCACGCTTATATAAAAGGGTTCCGCTATAAAAGTATTTATTTAATAACTTTAATAGTAGACAATAAACTTATTACAGAAACAGAAGCAGAATGATGAGGTTGAATGAAAAAAAAAATCAGCTCTACTTCACTTGTACGGGTGCCATCCCAAAATGTTAAAATGTTATTACTTTAAGATGCCAAAAAGCTTAATTATACCCAGTACATAACTGTACCAAATTTCATTCATTTATGTTCACAATTGTAGAAGTTAGGTAGGTTAAGTTACACGGACGACAAACGGACAGAGCGAAACTATAAGAGTTCATCGTACGACTAAAGAACCCTAATATACTAGTGAATCCCGCAGTTAGAGGCCCAACCCAGTATGAGTCAAATTTTAAAACTAAACCATTCAGAAAGAGTTCACGTACGTTTTACAGATACGCTATCGTCTGTGAGAATGTATATATGTTTAGTCGACCAAGAAATTGCTTTGCCTCGCTAAGACAGAATATCGTTTGCACTTCAATTAGCAAAAAGGCTTATTTTTGCTTGTTATGCATTACGTAAATTTCTAAGAATAACCCTTAGCAAAATTTTCTTTAACTAGGAGCTGTCATCCAAATTTGTAAAGCACTTTCATGATCGACTATACCTACACTTTTCTAATTTGGTATCATGTCCGTTCAAAACTCTGCAAGTAGCAGTCGATACCTTAGTTAGGTATCTACTTTGTGGATGTAAAGTATTCCCTATAAAAGAAAACGTATAAAACTTAGATACTGTTAGAAAAACTTACGCAGCGAGTCCTTTGAAAAACTTCCCCATCGCCATGAAGTCCAGTTGGTCTGAACAGTTGAAGACGACACACTGCACTGCGAGTGCTTTGGCCAAGTCCTAAGAATAGCGTATACGGTTTATTTTATTGGTTTGTTTGATTACATAGAACCAGAGTGTTACCGACGAGGAAATGAAAGGACGGTCGTATTAGTATTTGTAGTGAGGGATCGAAAGCCGAGATGGAACTGTAAAGTTTTAAAGAGTCTTGAAGTATTCGAGTGAAATGGCATGTTTTTTTTCACAAGGGGCAAACGAAGAAGATGTACCTAAATAGTCACTTAGATGAACCACCGCCTATTGACTTCTGCACAACCAGAACGCTTGCGAATGCGTTGCAGGCCTTTGAAGAGGTGTTTAGGTCATCGGGGTCTCTCGCAAACCGAAAGAAATAGTTGATCAAAGTTTGCACATAGTGGGAAGCGTCGGAACATGCCCACCCAAAGAAATATAGATAAATTATATGAGGTAATACGCCAAGAGATAGACTGAGAAGAAGCTAACGGGTAAAATGGATGAGTGCATTTTAAGCAGATTCCTAAAGATTTGCATAAAGCCTTTGTTCCTAATTGAGTTTGTATTAGCCCTGCCGTTCTTGATGGTTATCGAGTGTCTTTAAGGGGGAATATGTGATCATATACTTGAGAGACAATTGTCGTCTTACCCATCCGCTTGACGACCTGAGATAATGCTACTTTAGGCGGAAATCCGGGAGGAAACACGTGGCAAAAATCATAACAAACACGTTCGACGAAATCGAAGCTGAGTTTCATCGGGATCGCCCTTTCTTTCCTGGAAAAACAACGCAAGTAGGGAACGCGTCCCGTGGGGGAAATCCTCACAGACGTATACACACCTACACAAAAGTGGTACAGCATTGATTACAAATAACCGGACAAAGTGAATCATGTAACATTTGTCTGCTACGATATGGAAGTTCAGTCATATGCCTCATGTTGTTCCTCCTATATTCAAATATTTAATAATTTTCTAGGATTATTCCCATATATTTTTACAAGTACAAGACATTTAAATATTTCCCTATCAATTTCTTTAACCCTATGATTAAGATTTATAATTTATGGTTGAATCAATAACACTCAACATATATTTATTCACATAATTCCCCAAGGTACTCCAACTATCCTTATACCATTTATAGTATTAATTGAAACAATTAGTAATGTAATTCGACCAGGAACATTAGCAGTACGTTTAACAGCCAATATAATTGCAGGACATTTACTATCCCCCATAAACGAGGAATTCCTAGTAAGCGCGAGTCATAAGGCGCTCCAGTGGCAATTCTGGTAACTGGAGCGCCCTGGTTCGTCCGTAACGGAGATCTCCATAGAGATCTACAGCTCCCGTCAATAAAACATTACTGCCAAATACTATATTCATGTAGTCTTATATGTTATTCTCTTCAATATTAGAATTCTGAAAAAATGGGGGGGGGGGGGGTTAAAGGGTTGGCAATTTAATTTGAATAAAAATCTTAGTAAATTTGGAAGGATCCATAACAAAGATAGATGTCACAATACCAAGAAAGCGTAAAGGTTTTGTACAACAGCATGAAAAGGTGATTTATACCATCCCTTTTTTCTTTTATGTAAACTCACAGGATTATTTGACATGGACGTCTGTTCCTATGGTACACAACTTAATGCCTGTGTTATAGTGAAATATTGTTATACTTAAGGTGGGAATTGAACCCACAACCCCCATAGCAGTAGGAAGGGCCACTGCCAACTGCGCCAACAGGCCAGTCAACTTTCATTGTAGCCAAGACCATTCTTGTAAGGGCACCTAATTTTATTCTAGAAAAACTTAGTTTATTAACTTTTCTATAATAAATTCAACTTATGAATTTATTGATGAAGCTGTTTTCTCGGGTACGTTGGAATTGGTACGCGTGTTCTTATGATGAATTGTGTAAAGATGATAGGTTTTTATATAATTATATCTTAGTTTTGTGGCACATAAAAAGTTTAAAATATAAAAAAGAAGTAGAACATTCCATACAAATTAAATCTCAAATAATTATTCAGTTATTACAACTTAGAAGAAAATACGAACTGTCATCGACGTCACAACCGAGAAAATATTACTAAAGCTTTGATTTGTTCTTGATTGAATGGTGGCTCTATTGAGCGCGGCAATTCGTAATGGCTTTGGATCACGATAATGTGCTTTATAGACAGTTGGTATAGAAATTATTTTCGCCTAAAATTGTTAACTTGTAAGTCATTTCACTAATTAATAAAATTATATGTTATGCCGCGCTGATAAGCTTTGACTACGTTTGGACGACTGATAATTAATTTTATTTATATTAAGTTTAACTTTAGATACGAACAATATCAATTGTTTTTCCTTGTAGAAGGAACTGGTAAAAAAGCAGGCCGCGATAATTTCACCACATATGGAGAGTAAACGATTTCGGATGTATGACGGCCTTGGGGGTGGCATTAGGCGGATCGTTAGCAGTTTTCCATGATCTTCAACGGACCACATTATCGTAGATGATCATGCCTTAGGATGAATTATAAACCTATTTCCAGTGTCTCCACAACTTCTTGTACCAATAGCGAACGGTCTTCTTCGATTAAAGTCTTCATATCATGTAATTTTTACGTCACTTCAGTCACGCAAGAAACGTTTATCTTAAAACTTAATATTTATCTTTTAACTTCATGTTGTTACGTTGTAAGAAAAAGTTAAATTGGCCCATATCTGTTATTGATCAAATAAAAAGGCATCAACGATAGAATCGCATGCTCAATAGCGAACCGATACGACCTAGTTTATAAGGCGTAATCATATTAGAAAAAAGTGGACTTATATATATATACTCGACAGCAAAAAAAACCGGACACTTAATATTTTTCATAATAAACGTTTTCTTCTGTTAACAAACGTTACATACTATTATTTTTGGCACGTTTTGAAGGTCGTCTGTATGCCATTGAACTTGAGCTGAGTTATCAGTTCAGGTTATCGTATTCAATTATGAGATTCTTATTCATTGAAGTTATAAAAATCGTTAATATTTTAATTTGGAATTTTTTAAAATTATTGTTGCTATCAATTTCTGACACTCATCAAATCAGTAAATAAGCCCCACGTATAATAGGACAAGAAATAACTCAAAGAAACGTGTAATGAGTCTTTCTTTGATTTTTTGCGTTTACTGAATTACACAATCTACTTAATCTTGGTAGAAGAGAGTGGTGTCCGAGATTAGATCCCTCCTCCAAAGGGCTTGACCGATTCTTGTGAAAATGATTGAATGGCAACGCGTGTCCCTCGGGGTCCAAGTGGCCCGCGACTCTTTGTAAAGGGCAATGTATATGTGGTGATATGACAAATAGATAATAATTGCATTACACGGGAGTATAAAAAGTTTGACTAAATTTAATTAAGATCATCTTGCTATTTTTAAATCGCTCCTCTATCCACAGCTAAACCAATCCACTCCTTTCCCGCAAAGGCGTCCACCTCTTCCACGGCCTACTTTATCTACAGCGGCCTTTGTTGGGATTCCATATAGTCGCAACATTTGCCCGCCTTTAATAATATAAAGCCCACATTAATAATGATTTCAAATGGCGATTTTCCCAACTTTCAATAAAGGAGTTAAGAATGCCACTTTTTCCAGTTATATTTAAAAAAAAATTAAGAGACCATGGAGTGAAGAACTGTTATAATTTATCTGAAGAAAAATAAATACATATATATGACTATTTGACACACGGACGTCTGTTTTTAAGGTAGACAACTTAATGCGAGTGGTAACAAACACTCGCATTTTTTTGGGAAATATATAAATACATACAAGTTTATAGGTATATTAAAACCATGCGGAAAAAATTGTGGTGTAATTTGAACTCTGTGTCCATAGAACATTCGCTGGATCTACGGGTACAACCCAAAGGTGGGAGTAATCAACTTGAACCAGCAGGGTAGTACCATTGCCATGTACGCGGGCGGAAATTGTGGTATACTGTACAATTGGACCGCCAATAACATGATGATTCTTCAAGGACACGTAACTTGAAAAACTTTTTAATAAGAGTTTATTAACCGACTTTCAGAAACTAGAAAACTAAACTAAACTCCTCGAGATCATCAATTTCATTTATATGTTACTCGTTTTTACCTTTGTGTGTAAAGCGACTTTGAGTTTTTTATTGAGTAGTCCAGTATAGCGTGTGGTAGTACCTATATTAAACATAAACTCATGTTACAATGTATAGAAATAGTTTGCCTATAAATGTTTATAACTTTTTGACAATGCAGGCAAGCGTGGATCCATTCGTCAAAAAAAATAACGGGCACAGCCCCTTAATTTGGGCCGATTTATGGCCAAATACGAGTCGGCGTTTGAACTTGCTTATATGATCGATATAGACAATTCTTAAAAATGATATTATGTTTATAATATATATTATGATTTTGATACATTGTAAGGATATAATATTATTAGGCTTTTGATCTCAGTCGGTCGTGAAAGTGTGACGTCACAATTCACAAGTCTATTAGGGTAGTTGGCATGCCCATCGTGCCCATCACGGTGGATACACGTCTGGTTGCATGTTCCTTTAGTTTTTTATAATAACACATTTTATAATGTCAAGCATACAATTGTTTTCATTTTTATCCTTTAATTAGATATAAATGGCCGATATCGTCGTCATCATTTCATCCGGAACATGTCCAATACTGATAAAATAATTTTCCACGAAGAATGACATTGCACCGCTTTGTCGTATATCATTTGCAAAGTTTAATTGTATTTTGTACTATGATTGTAAGCGTCGTCATCCCATATTGTAAAATGTAGATTTACACGTAGTACTCAAAACTCTGCAGCAATCAAACTAAGTCTCACTTAGATAATATGCTGAATCCACCAACCTCTTCCGGCAGGTTTTTAAGAAATAAATTCCATCAATTAGATAATGTTTTTAATGTTGAAAATGTATTTGTTAGACGAAATCTTTAAATAAACTGTGGAGAGTTTAATAAAGCAGAACTATCTGCCTTTGTTTTTAAATGCTTTCATAAAAGTGTGCGAATGCACTGTTGTCGGAACCGGTTAAACTAAGGAATGCATTAAACACACGTCTAATTATTTATTCTCTTAAATGTGAATCGAACGGGTATAAGGAGAAAAAGTTTGAAGCACTATTAATATATTTTTAGAAACACTCCATCACATGCATATCAGCAGATAGCGAAGGCAAATGGCTCGTTACCGCAGACACTGGTCCTGAAAATGTTATTATAATCTGGGACAGTTTTGACTACTTTCCTCAAAAGACAATTTTCAACCCCCATGGAAATGTAAAGCTTGCTAAGGTGGTTATTAGCGCGGACGCTAAATACCTTCTTACCTTAGGATACCAAGATAAAGCTATTATCAATTGGTGGATATGGTCCTATGGCTTGGATATCCCTCATGGTATATTGATCACTGTTTATTTGAACTTAATCTTAAATTACCCCAAATATTTATATTCATATTTATAGAAATTAACTTAGTGAGTTTTAATTTGTAATATAGTTTTCACTATACAGGTTGTCTAGTGTGTAGAGCATTAGTGAAATTTTGGGCTGTTTAAAAAAATGACATTTTTATTATTTTTATTGTGAACCCCTCATGAACTTGGTTCTAATTTTATTAATTTGTTGTCTAGTAAAGTTTCGTTTTTTCAGCATCTTTAGATATAAATATTTCACGGGGCGGCGTTGTCGATATGAGCTTCAACCCTGATGATAGCATCCAGTTCCTCTTGATGACCAAACACGATATTTGGATAGGTATATCTGCTGTACGTACTACCTAATACACCACGTATATTATCCTTATATTTAATAGAGTCTGTTGGTGAAAACTATTATTCAAGTTAAAACAAAATACTAACACCGCGAGTCCAATAAACTTTCACATTATACCACATATTATTATCTCTTCTATCTTCTATATCTTCAAAGGTAACAAAATTTTAAATCTTCCATTTCGAAGTTATAGTACACTAGCTGTGCCAGCGACTTCATCCGCGTAAGATTATTTAAAAAAAATAGATTCAATATTAGCGTGATAATATATAGCCTCGATAAATGGGCTATCAAAATGTAAAAGAATTTTTCAAATCAGACTTGTAGTTCCTGAGATTAAGACGTTCAAGAAAACAGACGAACTCTTAACCTAGGTTTTTAGGCCATCATTTGTATCTATACTAATATATATTAGTATAGATACAAATGATGGCCTAAAAACCCTCTACGATGATCATGTCGTAATAACATGCAGGAGAACCATGACAACTTACATAGAGAATAGCGATCATCACCACAGTATCGAATCGTAAGACTTACCTACTTGTATTTGCAATAGAAATTATTTTCAGAAAGTATTCGTTATGGAACGGGGTCTGTTAAAGGAAACCGATGATTATGAACTGTGCGATGACCCAGTAATAGGTTCAAATAGTTTTGCTGATCATTTCTCCGAAATATACAACTCCAGACAACATAACATGCTTGAGGAAATAAGTAATCAAAATATCACAGATGATCTACCGTCGTATTATAATCTACAATTTACAAAATGGGAACTCAAAAACGCACTGGGCAGTATAAAAGGTTCCTCACCTGGCCCGGATAATTTACATTACGATATGATAAAAAATCTTCCTCACAACACTCAGGAATGGCTTCTCGATTACTATAATCACCATCCGGTCCAACCCTTACCCACCACTGACCCATGGCACTGAGCCCTCGGCTCCACCGTGTGTGAACCCTCGCAGGGACGGTGACTGCAGCCCTGCCCTGGGCAGTTCCAATGCTGAGCACCCTTTGGGCAAGGAATCGTTCCTCAGCTCCATCTACCCCTGCCCTGGGGCATCCTGAGGCCGTTTCCTCCTGTCCCATCCCTTGTTCCTTGGGAGCAGAGCGCAGCCCCCTCCTGGCTCCATCCTCTTCTCAGGCAGCTGTAGGCAGCGATCAGCATCTTACAGGAAACCCGACATATTTTTGGGACAAGGGACAAACAAGTAGGTTCAGTACCTAGTGGCTACCGACGTTTATGGATATCCGCACCACCAGAAGGCTTGCAGATGCAATGTCGACCTTTAAAGAGGGGCCTTTTAGGCCATTGGGACACCGGGAACTCTCACAAACCAAACGAAACGTGACAACAATACCATCGCTTGACGTGACTACATTGAAACCAGTTCACTGCACTTCAAAAGGACCGCACACGTGGCGCTTTTCAGTTTCGTGTTTTCCCCTCTGTCTTCCTGAATCGCCGAAATGTGGAGGGCAATAAAACCAGTTAACGGTGGAAAGAAAATATCATTTGGTCGTATGTTCATCAACCGTTCCATCCATCTTTCAGTCCTCTGTACCTGATAAATACTTACCAAAATGACATGGATATAAGACATGATTTAAGGGAAAATATAATTTTCATGTAAAGTCTATTTCTAATCCAGGAAAATCCATGCACCTGTACATGCAACAGAATATTTTTTTCCGTTACTTACATCATTTAATCAACACCAATGCCAAACGATTTACACACACATGTATACATTTTACTATCCCATTGTTTCAATGATATGTGTAGTAATTACAGCAGTAATAAATAATAATAATAAAATTGAGTTTAAATTTGTCGCTTAGGCTCAAGTTTACTCAGCCTGCCGGTAAACCAGTCCCTGCAACTAAGCTGTAATATCGACAGATCCATTTAATCGATAATATTAGTACCAGTACATATTATTCTTAAGCATATTATATTATATTTATACTGTTTGTAACGTGGGGTGGGAACTTATCGCACGCTTTATGATGAACTGATTGATTAAGTTTTAGGTCTAAAGTGGATTCCAAAATAGCGACTCTGATCGGGGAACTGGCGTGAACGCGCGCGAACACCGCGAAAACCGTCCACATTATCTTTCACGCCTGTTAACGGAGCTTCACGTCGCCAATGTGGAACCGCCATAACATGAATTTATTATGTCAATTAAATGTTTTTTTTTAGAATCTAGACTGGGTTAGAAACGGACGGACGATTGCGCGGCGATTAACCTTAGTGTTTATAATAAAATTAATTGCCCCTAAAATAGAAGAAATTCCAGCTAAATGTAGAGAGAAAATTGCTAAATCAACTCTTAAATTAGTTAAATATCATTTTTTTAAATCAGCCTCATACCTTATTACATAATTACTTTATGTAAATACAGTAGACATACTACCCTACTGACGTTACACATAGACTTAGATTCTTGTAAATTGACTCTATTTATTCATTTATGGTGGTTTTATCCAAGCGTTGCGCCCAACTTTCCCGCTGGAGCTCCGGATAGGTAGGGAGGCTCTAACGCCATGATTTCAGCAGAATTAGGTAATATAGCCCAAGCGACATAATCGTCGGTGTGATAAGCCTGTAATTGTCCATCGACCCAGCCTACGAAACACATAAAAAAACCATTTTCATCAAAGGAGCCATTAACAAGATTATACCCTTCGCACCTGCTCAATATCAGGTAATGATTCGCGCTGGGATCATAAGTTGGGCTAGTTGGGGATGACTTGAAGCTTAATTGGTACATTAATAATTCCTCATTTGTATAAAGTGCGTTCATATGAGATTGGTGTCTAGGTTATATTTTTATCGGGTTTTTACGTTCGGGCAGGACAACGTCTGTCGGGTACGCTAATATGTATATATAAATAGAGGAAAAACGGATCATCGCACCCACTGCTGACACCAGCTTTATGCTTACGAGAGCTTTCCTATTTTTTAGAAAAAAAAAATACTAACACTGGCAATACGGGAGCCCCAACAGAAGTGATAAAAAATCGTCAGTCATCTCAAAACATACCCAACGTGCCTAAAGTTTTTACTTCACAAAAATACAGTGTTTGATCACAGAAGGAATCATAACAGCTCGAGAAGATTATAAAGATTTAAATCAGAACTTCGTAGAATACTGACCAACAACAGCCCTACACTCAATGAACGGATTTCCTGACTTTCCCGGAGGTCAGGAGCACACTGGAATGTGGTTAATCACATCGCATTGCGCTTCCTGTCCACAGGTACCGGGGCAAGGGTCGGTGCATTTATTCCTGATGCATGCTCGGTTCCTTGGGCAATCGTTATTAAGTACCCATTCGGGTCTGCATCCGGTGTAAGGCGCTAGGAAGAAGACGATGTTTTGCCCGAATTTAGGCTCGTCTGCTATTAGCCAATCAAACAATCTCCTTTATGTGTTTTCCACAAAGGTGACCCTGGCTGAATGTTTTATGAAATAATAATTAACCTAGTAATTAAGTTTAAAAAGGTCTAGTACGAAAATCTGTTTGAAGTACTCGGAAATACAGACTAAGTCTGCATATTCTTAAAGAATATTTATGGGTTTAAATTCGTTCGCTACGAACAATTTATAAGTGTATACATGTAACCGCAAGACGTGTATAGTCGACCAAGAAAGCGCTTTACCATTTTGGATGACAGCTCCTAGTTAAATAAAAATTTGCTAAGGGTTATTGTTAGAAATTAACGTAATGCATAACAAGCAAAAATAAATCTTATATCTAATTAACATACAAACGACATTCGACCTTAGCGTGGCAATCCAATTTTTTGGTCCACTATACATCCACATATATGACTACGAATCTAAAACTAACGAAAACTGTTTTTTTTTATGACAGTCTAAAAATTTTGATAGATGCGGCGGGTGAAATTTCATTAAATTTTATGACAATTGCCATAAAACTCTCTTACCTGGATTAAACGTGACAAAGGATTACAGGTCGAAAAATAAAAGCAGTCTAGGATTTGAAATTCTGAAAGTATTTTTACTGCCTGCGAATCAGCCTGGTTTGGCGTGGGTAGATAAAAAGTTGAGCAGTGATTTTTGCCTCTTTCTCACATGAGATCGGCGTGAAGTGGCTACAATGCTTTCACCTCAAGTGATGGTATTGTTGTCGCGTTTCGTTTGGCTTGTGAGACTTTCCGGTGGCCTAATCTCGTCATCAAAAGCCGGTAACGCATCTACTATTCTGGTGGTGCGGGCGTCGGTGGTAACTTATGTCAATCAACTGTTCGTTTGCCCCTTGAAAAAAAAAAAAAAAAAAAGCAGACAGTCAAATTGATTCTTCGTTAATAAATTATCAGTCCTTAATCACCCACTGAGAGGTCTAGGCCTCCCCTTTCTTAAGCCACTCTTCCCTGTCTCTGGTCAAATTTTGATTTAGCATCTATTAAATAAGCATTAATGCCTTGATACGAATGTTAGTCTTTCGATACCGCCACTTTTTAATCAGTAATGTGTTTCCATAACTTATTATTTTTTCAAGGGATGAGTATTCCTAAGAATATAGCAGCAGGTTATAAGAATAATATTTGTTATAAATTTCAAGTTCGTCTCATATAAGGCTTTACTAAAAAACTATAGAAGAATATTGAAAACTTCATGATGTAGCAATAATCGACCCTTTACCCTGACTTGGCAGAATTTTCACGAATAACGCATTGTATGATGAGGACACCAAATTTCGCTATATATATATATATATATATATATATATATATGAGGAGGTCGTGGCCTAATCAGTGATCGGCATTTCAGTTGATCGCTAGGTTAAGTAGCTCTTGCTGCGACCGGGTTATAGATGGGTGACCCATTCTAGCACTGGTTTATATTTAATATTGGGACCCGATTATTGTCACTGTGTGATATTAGTCGTAAAGGTTGTAGAAATCTTAAGGGTTCCGAGGATGACGTCAGATGGCAATCGGTCATCTTAACTCGCCCTACAGCCACATCCTTTACAGTCTAAGCGGACCCTGGTATTTAACCGGGATATCGCTAGGAAGAGGAAGAGGCGGATATAAACCTACTTACGTTCATTGCAATGACATAACGGCCTTTGAGAAATGAGTGTGTTGTCAAAGGTCCCTTAAAGCAGATCGTGTTTTTTATTTTATCCCTAATAAGGGTCGCAACTCCCACAGGAACATGATCTCGACGTAACTCTCTAATGTATTAAAAACACAAAAATGCCTCCCTTAATTTTATATAAGGTATGAAACGGAATTTTTGAGGTGTAAAATGAGGGAATTCATTAACCTAAACTGCCACAGTGAATTATACTCTATCACACGGTGTTTAAGGTTGAGTATACAACGGGAGATGTTGTCAAAGGTTATATCGCGGTAAGGAAAATTCGTTAGATGTTTTTCACAAACATTCCCTTGTAAGTAATGGGCCTTTATCCTGCCGTGGGGCAAAGACATTTCTTATATGTGATAATTTGTTTGTTAGAACTAATATCGTAATAGGGCCCTTTGTCATTTATATTCTTTTGGACTTCTTTGACTAACTAGTGTTAGCAGAAAAAGGTGTATTGTTCTCAACCTATTTTGTTATATAAACTATGGAATATATATGGGGCAACCCCTGTTCTTAGTGGGTATTCCGTCAATAAGCCAGCGAGCTCTTCACTTCCAGTCGAGACTGCACCCGATATCGGATACATTGTCGTTTAGGATGCATAAAGGCATTTTCCAGGTTAAAAAAAAAAATCATGGGATATACTTGAGTCGAAGGTACCCCAGTACTATATATTTTTGGCCTTTTACTGGCTAAAATATGCTGTTCATAGCTTATCCTTGTAGCGGGGGCCAGAAGAATTTAACAGAATCGTTAATTTTTTTGTCAACCCTCTGCACTATTTACCTATTGACCCAAAATCTTCTTAAAACCTATCCTTAAATGGTCATAGAAGCTACCGGTCACTAAAATACCTACGTAAGAAGTATGACGAAGTTTTATAACTGAATAAAATCAGTAATGTTTTGGATTAAGTTTTCCTAAACCCATATACTGTTATGTAAGCAAAAAAATTTACCCTAATTTATTTAGGTAATAAAACACGCAATATTCGAGGTGTGAAATGAGGGAATTCATTAAGCGCAACCCTCTTTGTAAATTACGCGCTATGTGAATGTTTTAAGGTTGAAAATATAATGACAAATGCGACCTAAAGGTCTTCGTAGAAAAAAATTGGTGGGCTGGTTTTCATAAACTTTTAAGAAATTGTTATTGTATAGGCAAGGGCATCTTTTACTGATATTAATTTTTATAATGTTTGTACCATCAGTTTTAAATCAATTAGTAATAATATAATGCTAGTCTATTAGCTTTGGAGGTGTAATAAATATGTATATAAATCTTTAGACTTTTGATGATAGCTCAAAAGTTGATTTTGTTAAAATTTATATGCACCTCTAGTAGCCACTGATACTACGTAAATGTTATTAAATATTTACTGTAATCATAACTCACCCAAGTAGTATATGAACACGTTGTACTCACACACATCACTATGTACTTAGATAGTTGTTACCCTGTCCATGGTTGTAACACAATTGCCCCATATAACTGATTGTCTCTGTATTTATACTCTTATGAAAAACTACCTTTGAAACTTCTTTAACGAAATCGATGTGCTTTTTATTTACAGTCAGCCCACTTTTGAGCTCTTGCGACCGAGAGGCTTACTGCCTCGCCTATGAGTCCCAAAACTCTATCATGGCGACGTGAGTAATGACCTCTACCAAGGAGAATCCTGCATCCCACCAGCAAGTGTCTGGCTGTACCTACTGACATGACAGGAGATGACATGCTTTTTCAGTTGCTTTCCCCTGTAACTATTCTATAAATGTAAACGAAATGAATCTTGTATTTTGACCATATCTATTCATATTGCCGCTATTTTTTAACAAATTTAAAATGGGACTACGTGTAACTTCTACAATTATGAACGGAAATGGACGAAATTTCGTAAAGTTATGTATTGCGTATAGGTTTTATTAGTGGCATCATAAAATTATTTTTACTTTTTAGGGGTGGCTCTCATATATGTCAAGTGGGGATATTTTTTAGGGTTCCGTACCTACAAGGAACACTTATAGGATCACTTCGTCATCCGCCTTTTTGACTGTCTGTCAAGAGGATTTTTTGCGGGAACCTCGCCACACATCAGACGACAATCAACTTTCCATCAATTACAATATATTTTATGTTGTTCTTAAGGAGGTTTGCAGAGAAATTGAATGGCCGGCAGGTGGCGCTGCCGTCAGTATATAACCTAAATTAAATAAGTTTTTCACTGCAAATCAGACACGGCTGGGCTTATTTCACTACAGTCTATTTTGTTATACCTATTCGCATTATTTCTCATCGAACAGACCCGCTTAGAACCTGATTCTGGTATTATAAACCATAGTATGATAATAACATTTTTTCTGAATGTGCCTTACACTTTGTGTTCAACGACGACTGTAACCATTTTAGTGGGTATATTTGCCCTTATAGTCTTGAACCAATCTGGACCAGGTTTGCAACAGAACAGCTAATATGTCCTCGACCCTTCGCGTTACTGAACGCCCAATACTCCTCTTTTGTAGCCCCTCTCCTCATGGTCTTGAGCCAAGCAGTTACGTGCCAAACCTGGTCCAGGTTTGACACGTAAGATAATATATCGTCGACCCTTCTCGATGCTGAATACCCAATGCTCTCAGGGTGTAAAAGATATTGTACCGAATACACACCCATGGGTTCAGTACGTTATTCTAGACTGCCTCTTTGCCAAATTTCATCTTTGTACGTCCCGCGGTTTTGGAAATCTTGTATATAGTTTGTTTTTTATAGCGCGGATTAAACGCGGATATATTTCGATCTATCTTTATCGCATAACTGAATTAAGTGCGTATTGAGGAGGGGCGACAATCATTAGGTACTGTAACGGCCACTCTCACCCCCCGCCAAAGGTTAATGCATTCACTTATAAACTGAGGAAGGAACAGGGAGAGAGAGTTGCGCACGCGGCACGCAATACACTTACTCGTGTGCACACACGAACACACTCATACTGCATACTGCATTTCGTTACGTGACGCTTTCTGCGCAATCGCATTACCCGTAAGCTGCGTTAAGGAACTTATCTTTCAAAAATCCTTAATATAAAGCGGAAGAAGTTGCCTGTACCAGCTACTTTTGCATAAAGATACTAGCAGTTTCCGCACTTCGTTTGCGTAAACTTGCGAATGCCTTTAGACTTCCTTAATCCCGACCGACCAGAGAAGTCAAGCCGGAAAGAAAGAACAGGGTCTTCCCTCGGGAGCTCTCAGGTCCGTGGGGTCGCTACCCCCCAACAGCGCGCCTCGAGCTGCCCTGCGGATGACTAACTGCGGTAGATGTGTAACTACTGAATACTCAATCCAACAGTCACACACCTATCGGGCGATGGGGTCGTCACATCCCTACGCCATATAAAGTGTTAGTTATTTATTAGTTATTTATGTGTTAGTTAATTTACTGATATCTACTACACTCCTACAGTCACTCCTTTTCTTTTCCTCTATGCGTTCAGGATAAGAGAAGTGGCGAGCGTAACACTGGAACGCGTAACATCAGACACATTCGATTTCAGGCCCTTTGGCGCAGTGTGCAGTGACTCTGCCTTCCGCTCCGGGGGTGGTGGGTTCGATTCCCACCTTGATTCTGGGTGTATATTTATATGTATATATTTCAAAAAATATATATTTGTGTATAGCAGGCGGCTGTTACCGTTATACAGGCATTAAGTTGTCTACCTTAGGAACAGACGTCCATGTGTCTAGGACACTTCCTGTGAACAGTGTCTACTTATCCACGAATCGGTCGATTTCGAATACTCTCTGTACTCACGGCAGTGGTTTCAGAATCCATGTAATTTCTTTTTTAAAAAATATCAAAAATCATTTCAAAAAAACGTAAAAAAATAATATGGAGGAGAAAATGGTATGCATTGAGATCAAAAATAAAATTTTAAATAATAAGCAACTATTAATTAGAAACCAACGTTTCGAACCTAATTGCCGGTCTTCATCAGGGCAGCTTAGTCACAAGTATTTACAAAACAAAAAAACAATCTGAACTCGTTTCAAATCTAAAAAAAAATTTGTATACTTACCCGAACTTGGCAAAATTTGTCCATAACGTAGTTACTTGATCGATCATGGTATATGCTCTCGACTCCATATAGATTTCTTTCCCTTCTGGTAATCTTGAAAATAAGTAAGCCAAATCATCAGAGTGAGACACCATGTGTCTATAATCAAATAATGTATGTAGTAACTTTACGTTTTCGAAATAGTTCAATTCAGAGTGGCATGAAAATTTGTACAAATAGCTTTTCACGTTTTGCTCAGCGATAATTCCTTGCACAGACAAGATTCCGTACACTATAATACTCATATCGAGAAATTTTAACAAATGATCTAAGTTTTCCTTTGAAACAGTTCTATTTTGCATATAATAACTTTTAAACCGTGTTCCTATCTCCATTTGAGCCTCTACGGGCGTCTTCATCGTATAAAAGTCTGGAACAAACAACTCTAGGAATTTGTTACCCTGCTCAAAAACGTTTTCAGATTTGACTCCAGTCGAAAAATACAGAACACCTTCGTCTTGAGTGTAACCAATCATGACATCTACGCCTTCGTGTATTCCATCACGCAGAACCTCGTATGGATGACCATAAAAAAATCTATCAGCGTTACCAAATTGGCTTTCGGAAACTACACCAAAATAAACACTAGGCGATTCTTTAATCGCTTGCATGTATGTAATTGGAATTTTTTTATTGATAAGGTTTTCTGCTGGTTGCCTTTTTAAAAATTCATAAATTTCTTTATTATCAGAAGAATTACACCCCAATTCCTTTGCTAGTGCCAATGCTCTATCACGGGGCCTGTATGTAAGTGCCCACCAACAATTTAGGGAACCACTTTGAACTATAGCTCTTTTAAATAATCCCTTAGTCATCGGTGAAACCAAATGGAACGAAACGCTAGCTCCACCAGAGCTTTGTCCAGATACAGTAATATTATCGGGGTCACCACCAAACACTCTTATATTTTTCTTGACCCATCTGAGAGCCGCCACTTGATCTTTCATACCAGCGTTACCGGGAATATCCTCTGTATCTAGCGAAAGGAAACCCAAAATTTCAAGTCTGTAATTTATCGTCACTAAAATTACTTCCTTTAGCATGAGAAATTCTGGCCCTAGAACATCGTCATTACCACTACCAGAATAAAAACCACCCCCATGTATAAACACCATTACAGGTAGTGGGTTTGCTGGATTAATATTTGGACTGTAAACGTTAAGATATAAGCAATCTTCACTTCCCAATAAATGCATAGGTCTAATGTTAGCTGCGTATTGAACACACTTTGGGCCGTGCTCTGTGGCACTCCGAACACCCTTCCATGGTGTTTTGGGTTGAGGTGCCTGTAAAAAATGAATAAAATAAAATATATTTAACCAAAAAACTAATTCCTAGTCTACATATGTATATCACATATTTTAATTAAACCTCAGATTATGTCTTCAAATGTAAACATATATTTTCATGCCCGGAATTGATATCCTGAATGGCTTTTTAAGCATATGTCATACTGTTATTTTCCTTTTGTTAATATATAATGCTGTTTTTACCGTCACAAAAGCAAGTAACATGCCGAAACTGCTAAAATTGTGTATTTTCATAGCTTAATGTCTTATATAAGTCTGCTCTGGGGATAAGCGGCTGACATGGGAATAATTTTTATATCACAAGAGAGAGCTAAACTTTCAATTTATAATCTAAAGTCACGTGATTTTCTATGCGAAAAATTTAGAGAGACAGGTGTATACTTACAGTTGCTTCGTATATATTTGTCAGTATTAAGTTTATTAAGAAAATGATGAAGTCTTTATAAAAAAATTATAACACTCGATAGGTAAACTAGAAGCAGAAATAAACTTGGGTCTGCATAGGGAACAAAAAGCGTTTGTCGGCGCGATTATATGTTTCTTTAACAAATTTCTAGGTGCAATATTAAATCTGTCTATTTATAAATATAAGCGATATGTTAATAACACGCTTATTCGTAAGGCGTATTATGCAGATAAAAACTATATTACAGATATAACTACTTGGAGTTGAGTCGTTTCAGCTTTGTACATTATAGTTGACATGCAAGTTTATTATAGTCATTTTTGCAAGAACGATCTTTAATAGAGTAGCAAGCAAGTTTCTTGCAAATTCTTCTTGTTTTCCGACTCGATGGTAGATTTTACTTGGATTCTAATTTAAGTTATTATAGGATGTACACCGTTGGATTATAGATTCTCTAATGGGAGGCCTCTGCCTATTAGCGCAGCATATTTTTTTATTAAAATATGTTTAAGCCTTTATCTGCCTGTGCCACACCTAGCAATCCTATATCTGTCGCCAGCTTTAGAGCCAGTTTCTGTTTATTTGTACTGACCTGAAATCTCAGTTCGCCAACAGGTGGTTCAGCATAAGGAATGCCTTTAAAACTGTAAAATGGGTTTCCATATCGATTCATAGCTATCTTTCCCTCCAGAATGCCCTCGTCTACGTGGACTTGGACTGTGAGTAAGTTTGATAAGAAAAGTTGCAACCAGTCCATGACGATCCTGTAACAAAGTGTAAATTAATAATTAAAGTAGATTTTCTGTAGTTTGCGTATATGTATATCATGTTTACATATAGTCAAATCAAATGGTTATTTATAAACATTACAATCTTTGTAAATTTAAAACTAGCGGATCGTTATCCTGCCCGAACGTTGGGTTAGTTACTACTTTTTTTTTTTCGGTTAAGCGGGCAAACGAGCAATCGGATCAACTGAGATCAGGTGATCAGCATCGCCCATGGACACCTGCAGCACCAGAGGGGCTGGTAGTGCGTTGCCTTCTTCTAAGGAATTTATTAATCCGCCCTTTAAAAATTCGCATGTCGTAGGATTGTGGAAACACCCAGGAAGGCAACTGATTCCATAGTTTGCACGTACGTGGAAGGAACGATCGAGCGTACCGCACAGTGGTCGCGTGCCACGGCTCGATGTGATGTGGGAGTCCGTAGCCTATCCGTAAGGACAAATTCTGCCCTACCGTAAGGCGAACGGAGCGGCCGTTTGAGGCGCCGAGTTTCAAGGGGCGTTTTAGAAAGGGGCGAGTAAGCGATATTTTAAGTACATTTTATATTAAAAAGTATAAATAGGGCACGTAGAGGGGATGCCATAATTGGGTTCCGCTCCATCCTAGAAGTTACGTCGATCTCTCTAAATACATAATAGTACACTATAAGCTGACAAAACAACTCCGCATTTTCTTAATTACATGGATATCGTCTAGCAGTGTAATTTAACAAAATTTTGGGGAAAATAACATAAAATATAGTAACATTACAGTCGATACAACATGGAGCGCGACTGTCGTGTCGCAAGTCGCAATTATTGACTCTGGCAGGCCTTTTAGGTAAGCTAGTAAGAGACGAGACGAATTTCTTAGCATTCCATGTATTCACCGTGCGGGTGCCGGAACCATCGCGTTGCAGAGGAAGGGACTATAGCAGTGCCCGGGACTTGTGACCCAGGTGTAGGTTTAAGAGTGCGCTTTTTATAGGCCCTGAATTTTTTTTTTTATGTTACAAAGGGGCAGACGAGCAGGCATCAGGCACCGAAGTGCCTACCGGCGTCCATGGACATCCGCACGACCAGAAGGCCAGCAGATGCGCTGCCGACCCTTAATGACGAGTTTAGGTCACCGGAAAGTCTCACAAACCGAAACGCGACAACAACACCATCACTAGACGTGACAGCATTGCCGCCACTTCACGCCGATCTAATGTGAGAAAGAAGTACTGGGACCCGGACGCGCCGGCCCAATTCGGCTACAAAACGCTGTATAGTACCGCCTTGTTTATGGTGTCAGACCAATGTGTACGCTTTATTCCCCTACCCATGTTTGCCATCCATTTTCCTTAGAATAATTAGCCTCTCCGGACAGTGATTTGATGATCGCATTATGTGCAGCTATACAGATTGTAATAAAATAACTCTAATATCTGATGTCTCCTGCATGTAAACATTCAATAACTCCACTGGATATCTGCAAAACAGTTTAAATAAAACAAGAAATTTAAGTTTGTTTTCATCTTTACTTGTGAAAATCATCCCGGGCCTCTTCGACGAGCGGCAGGTCGCAGGCTGGAAGCTCGTCACCGACGCGGTGCACGCGCGCGGCGGCGCGATCTTCGTGCAGCTGATGCACACCGGCCGCATCGGGCACCGCGCGAACCTGCCGCAGGGCGCGCGCCTCCTCGCGCCGTCCGCGATCGCGGCGCCGGGGAAGATCTACACCGACGCCGAAGGGCTCCAGGACCATCCCGTGCCGGAAGCGATGACCGAGAGCGACATCCGGCGCGCCATCCAGGAGTTCGCCGACGCACAAACCTTCATGGTTTAAAGGAAAGTATTCTTTGCGTACATCCCCAATTCCGAATAAAAAATACCCATTAATTGCCCTGCACGCAGGAGGACTAAATGACCACCTCAGAGACCGCAATTGATGTGACCTCATTTTGGGCGTCGAAAATATAGGGCCTATCCACGTGGCCACATATACTTATAGCTTTTTCATTGAAACTCTCAGCTATTGGATACTATAGAACTTACTGTTTGTTTCACTCGGGGTGTCGGCGTGCGGCGATGATGCCGGTGCGATTATCAAGTAGAAATTAATCAAGTTGGGAACTTCATCCTCCGTCACTCTGTCATCATCCATAATGTCCCCTTATCATCAACAACATCCTCTATCTAAAGTTTATCATCATATCGTCATTGTATGCCATACCTATTACCTTGAACAACAATTCCTTTATGGGCGGTTACAGGTCAAATAATGATATTGGCCAGTTACATTATCTCGAAGTTCTTTGATCAAAACGCGTGTGCCATTAAACATTTACACTATACATTTTTGGAGGGTTCATTTTCTAAATTTGAATTTAAAGAAAGATTATCTCTCTCACAAATAAAATACAACTCAAACACACCAAAACAGATTTAAAAGGAGAGTCTTTGTTGAGTGATGAAAATTGCTGCTTGTTTTTAAGTGGCTAAGAGAGAGAGAGAGAGAGAGAGAGAGAGAGAGAGAGATAAACCCAAATTACAGCGACACTCTCTCTCTCTCCCTCTCTTTCTCACTTACTCACTCACAAAAAAACATCTGTTCTGCATCCCATCGTGAGAGGAAAGAGGCAAAAAAGATTGCATGTACATTGTAATTTAAGAAAATGGAAGTTCGTCTGTGGAGATTTTATACAATTATGGTACACTAATTTCTGATGAATAAACAAAAACATAATGTCATTATATGTTATTTATTAAAGATTAAACCGGAGCAGCTAAGTGTGTAGAGCGTTAAGTAGCTGTGCTTAAAGTGCTCCGGGTTCAAATCAGGCTATTACAGATAAATTATTTAATCTGTCAACAGTCCTAAATAGACCTGCAGACCCTCCTGGACTCATCCTACCTCTATAATGTGGAAGGTAGAGGATTTTCTTAGTAGCAGCCTTTCTTACTTTTTTATTTGTTAAGAGTTTTGCTCTTAACTGATCAATAATTTTTAAACTTTAAAGATACATATTCTAGATACTTTTTTTTTATGTACTGATAGTTTCTTATTATTTTTAAAAATTTGTTTGGTAAATTTTAATTAATGTGTCCATTAACGGTAAAACAGGAAGCCATATAACTAGTTATGGACACCCATGTCCATTTGTACTAATTATTTTTATTTAAAGATATTTGTTGAAAAATGAATATATTTTTGTACAAATATATAAATATGTACGTACATATAGATAATACAACCAGACTAGAAGCGAAAATCTAACTCTACTCGCTCACAGAATCGCTTTCTTCACGAAGCGAATAATTGCGACTAACACACACATGGTTTAAGAAAGACTTTACTAAAATGTTGACAAGAATTTAAGGCCCTAATCTCCTTTGCGTATTCTAATATTTGCAAAAGAACAAACGCGATTTTAAGTCTAAGAATTCTACATAATTCGCCGAACCGCCGATAAAACGCCATTATATAAAATAATATCACAAAAAATGCGTTCCCAAGCTCTTTATAGCTATTTATTCGCCTCCGATGATACAAAATCTCCCTTAACCATACAATATAGCTCAGAAGCGTAATAAAATATGGGTATCGTGACAAAAGGCACGCGGCGTCCCGTTTTACCTCTTTACAATGTTATGGTAAAGGTGTTAGTATTGAATAAAGAAATATTATTATTACAAGAGCTGGTTAAATTCGGACTTTACTTTTTCAAATTCGTGACAAGTATGAAATTATTGATTTACCAGAGGACCTAGTAGACGTTGTCCTGTCTTGGCTTACTTTTACTATTGAATATCAAAACAGCGCCATCTAATAGCCGCTCAAGGGACCTACGCCCGCCGGCTGCCATTCATACCATTTTTTTCATTGATATTATACGGAGGGCTAGGAAAAAAATCTCATACCGACTTCACATATACGGAAGCCAGCCCTAAAATGAACTATTATTATTACTTTAAGATGCAAAAAATAAAATCTATACGCAATACATACGCACACTGTACCATATTTCATGCATAATTAGATAGACATCGTCGGACAAACGGATGGGCGGACAGAGCGAAAATGTAAGGGCTCAAGGCGATGTGGCTGTATTTTTTCCCCTAAAACTATTGTAATTATATAAGCCCTTGAATCGTAAACTAGACAAAAGGAACAGTTCCCGCCGCGACACCGCTTCGTAGCGAGATCATGAGGAAGGACCCCGGACGGGTTCGAAACTAGTCCGGCAATCCCGATATAACGTACGCGTGAGTTTAAAAACCGTTTCTATAATTAGTATAGACAAAAGGGCTATATAAATCTAAAAGTAGGTCCATAAAAGTCGCAAATTAATTTTTATTCGCTTGATTAACAAATATCCCATCGTTTATATTAATCATCCTTTCCATTCAACCTTGCCAAGTATTTTGGCAGGCAATCCGGGGGCACGTAATGTAATATTTGTGTACCGAAATGATTAAGACCGACAATCCAACGCGTCATTACGCAGCCAACATGCGTGGCGAAACGCGAACGCCATGAATTTCATTACGAAAATATTCAATAAACGAAATAAACTAGACAAATAAATAATAAATAAATATATACAGGACTATATGACACACGGACGTCTGTTCCTAAGGTGGACAAGTTAATGCCTGTGTTATAGGTAACAGACGCCTGTTATACTATACTGTAATGTGATATTAGTCATAACTAATATCACAAAGTGACATTAAAATCGGGTCCCACTGTTTTACGTGCCTTCCGAAACACGGAGGTCGGATATCAAATATAAACCAGTGCCAGAATGGGTCTCCCATCTATCACCTGGTCGCAGCAAAGGCTACTTAATCTAGCGATCGACTCAAGTGCCGACAACTGATTAGGCTACGACCTCTCCCGTAAATAATATGACATACTAGATTTTAATGTTCAAAATAATAAAACGAACTCTGTGTTGGAAAAATACAGAAAACTTTTCCTTAACGAATCCCCATGTAAATGCAACGTCAATAGCTGTAAATGCGGCGAAATCTCTGTGCATCCTAGGGAACCTAAAATCTAGCTAATTAGAGCTCTCGAAAAATGTACAAACAGGACTTGAATTTTGTTGGCGTAGCTTGAAAGGTCCGCATGCACTGGAATAATTTTTATCTCTAATCACACAGATTTTAAACAAGAAACATTTTTTATGCACTATTACAGTCGAAAAGCGTTCTGTCGCAGTAACTTACCGTGTATATATGTATATACCCGAGCAATTTATTATTATAATTCTATTAAACAAAGAATCCTCGAATTTTATAAATCTTCATTCATATCAGAGATTTCACGAATTTTTGATTTTGAAAAGAATTTTCGATTTTCGGTCGTTCCAATGTCTATAGAGCCTATTTTTCCCACTGCAATTCAATGGCCTGCCTACCTTCTTTCCAATGGTTTTTTCTAAGGCTATGCGTTGTCAATTTTTTATATAACGATCCAAGTCATTCCTCCATTTCATTCTTGGTCTGCCACGAGGACGTTTCTGATCTGGGTTCCATAGGATTTTGGGTAAAAGATCATCCAACATGCGGCAGAAATGACCAGCACAATCGTACTTTGGTTTGGCTTTAGATATATGTTTGTATGAAGTAAAGAGCTCTGGCTCAAACTTTAATGTCGAATACAAATTCAAAATCTTTCCTACTCCAGTTTCGGTAAACCTCCGCATTACTTCTAAAACAAAGGAAGCTAATCACAAAATTCTCCCAAACAAAACCTCATTCTCCGATACCGAGAACACGTTTCATAAGCATTTTAATATCGGTAAAGTGGTCCAAATCCCGATACCAAAAATAGTGCAAAATGCAGGAAATTTTCCAATTAGCGGACGAATCGATACTTGTTAGGTATTGAGCGTTACATGAAGAAGCCGTGCTGCCGCATAGTAAAACAAGATCATCGCATTTTAAAAGTACGGTTACGTAAAATCGGAAAATTTTTGATGCGGTAAATATTTCCCGCCAACATTTCAACCCTACTGCTACAAACTTTAATTAAACACTTAAAAAGGAAACAAAGAAAAATATTAACATATCATCCCTGAAAACTTTAAATGTATGTTTGGCTTCGTTCTTTTACATTCACTAGACAATTGAGGGCGTGGCCTAATCAGTGGTCGGCATTTGAGTCGATCGCTAAGTTAAGTTGCTCTGGCTGCGACCGGGTGATAGATGGGATTCCTACTCTGCCGTTAAATGTTTAATACAAGGACAGTTTATCACATTATTATACTATGTCAATACCCCTAGGCATAGGTATTTTCCAGATCGGAGGAAACGTAATCGGTACTGTTTAGCATATACAGCGCCTTTGTTATAAGATGGCTGCGTTTATTCTGCTTCGGCTCGTGTATTACATAAAGTAATAGGAGATCAAGAGCCCGATTAAGCTGTGAGCCGGGCTTATAACCGATAGCTATAAGATCATCGGCCCCAACTGCAAGGTGTGCAAAAAGGTAAATTTGCTCGTGACCAATGAACAATGTGACAGTAATAAACAGTGTCATGGAAACAAAGAAGTCTTGTGTTAGTTGGCAGTAGTTGAAGCAAATTACATTTATTTTTTCCTCTTTTCAAATTAATGTAACCGTATACTTTATATATTTTGAGAAACCAGGTTGAACAGTATACAATAATGATGCATAATTTGTAAAAACAGACTAAGCCATATATAAAGCCTTTGGTCCTGCAGCTGGACTCACACATCAGCATCTCGAGCAGCAGAAGAATAACGAATATAACGATAATAACGATAATAACTATAATAACGATAATAACGGTAATACCGATGTATAATAACGATAATAACGATAATGACGATAATAACGACAATAACGATAATAACGATAATAACGATAATAACGATAATAAGGATACTAACGATAATAACGATCGATAATAACGAAATCAGCGATAATAAGGATACGAGCGATAATAACGATAATGACGATAATAACGATAATAGCGATGTATAATAACGATAATAACGATAATAACGATAAAATCGCGATTTCCTATTAATCTCCTATTTACTTTTTATTTAATTACCTTGCCTACCACGAGGCACTGTTTACCATTTTACTATGGTAATTACGATTTACTTTTTATCAAATATTTAATTTTCTTTTTTTACCTACCTAGGCTACCACAAGGGAATATTTTCCAGTTTACTAATATAATCATAATTTACTTTTTATCACCTATTTACTTTTTTTATTACTACCTTGCCTACCACAAGGCATTGTTTAGCATTTTACTAATATAATCGCGATTTCCTCTATACTACGACCATTTTGGATTATTGCAACTATAACCTTAAAGTTTTGCAATAAAGTCCATTTTAATTAAACATTTAACGACTCTAAAACAGGATCCGTTTGTATTTTTTTATGTATACAAATTTCAAACTATATTACAATGCTCTTTAGGATTTCCATGTCGAAAGTACATGCTAAAAACTCATTAGAAAAATTCTTTTCAGCGATCCGAAACACGGAGGAGGTCGGATATCAAATATAAACCAGTGCTAGAATGGGTCACCCATCTATCACCGTTATAGTGGCCCAGGTTCTTTACAAGTGAATCTTGCGTAGTATTAAGATTAATCTTATAATAAATAGTTGGTTGGTTATTTATTTAACGTCAATTTATGCTGCTACGGCTAATCGGACGATGCTACAGTGGGAGTCCTAAATTTTACTTATCCAAGTTTAATTAGGATAGGGATCTTTAACGAGTAACTGACATCGCACAGGCTCGGGACCCCCCATTTTACGTCCTTTCCGAAGGACGGCATAAGCAAGGATTTTTTACTTCATTTTAAAAACAAAAAGCCTAAGCATTAACTATCCAGTACATTAAATTTGTAATAGACGCTATGGCTGCATGTCATTCCAGACGCTAGTTGAACGGCGCCGTATAGTAAAAAGGCTAGGCTGTTAATTGAACGTCTAATTAAGCTAGTTGGCTGCAACATATAAATATATTTATATATATATATATAATATCTACGTGTTTAGCACACAACACAACCACCGAGATAGCCTATTGAGAACCGAGATGATCTAGTAGTACAACCTCGACTAACACCGCTTTCAAATGCAAGCAAACTAGATGGCGCTGTACGAGTGACGACGACTGCAGTACAAACACTGAAAATCTCCACTGACAACTATCGGCGAGGCGTGGCCACCCTGGGCAACTCCAACTAGCCCGGACACGAAGATCTTCCTTTGCGGTATTTGAGCATATCAACCTACGCTCCCGCCTTTCATTCCTCGCCGAAACCTTTCCACCTTGGTGTGCCTTTCCACATACCTGTTATCTCATCTTCCAGGGGGTGGATCTTCCTTTTTATCTGTCCGATAACTGGTTAGATATATTTGACCTTGACTATAAAACCTAGTACCTACATCGATCATTTCAAAGGCTAGGAGGTCCAAAAACTTAACAAGTTTTTGAATTGGTCAAACTGACTTCCTAGTTTTTGAATTGGTTACGAGGGAGTGAATAACATTACTAGGTATAAAATATAGGTTTTTATGTGAATTTAAACCGATGGGGTTTAAACTATTTTGGTAAAAATTGTCCCCGAAAAGCGGTAACGTATTAGCACAGATGCTGTTGCCTATGACGTCATTACTCAAAAGGAAACGATAAGTCCTTAAGCTCTACTCCTTAAGTCCAAACAGGTCTTAAGATAGCCATGTATGTAACTTTTTTAATAATTGGGAGCTTAGAGCGTTTGTCTAGTAAGTGTTGAAGTAACTTGAAACGGGGGGATGTTTTTCGCCGTTTCAGGCTAGTATGTCGAATCCAAGTTACACATTTTCTAGTAGTCCTAATTATCGGATATGTTATTATTATTATGGAGGACTAATGGAGACTGTTATTAAGGAAGGTATTGCTTTGTTTGTTGGGTTTAACGAACGTCGAGGTCGAGCTTAATGGAACGCACTGTTAATATAAAGTGACGTCATGAGAACCGCTATTGTTTTGGAATTAATTTTAATCCTTTTTAGGGTTCCATAGTAATACAAGAAACCATTATAATTTCACTCTATTCGCCCGTCCGACCGTCCGTCTGTCTATTAGGTGCCCCCCCCACCACGCCTAGCATTTCCAAACTATTAGACGTAGATACTACAAATATTCCATGTGCATAGAATACGCTAAAAACTCATCAGGAAAATTGTTCTGAACGAAATCGGAAAACAACTTTTGAAGTTATTTAACAAATACGTTTATAGCGCATTATATACACAACCCTTCTATGTAAACGTGTTTTTTATAGTAGATAATTGAGAACATTATAATTTCTCAAATTTTTTTTAAATTTGTCGTCATGCCTATTCCTCTAAATTTTTCAACTGTTAAGCTATCAAAGCTTCTGATGATTGTCATACATGTTCCAATAAGCAACCAATCAAATTTTGATAAAGCTGATCCACACGAAGATATATGGTAGGATTACGGCGAGGTATAATGGGGCAGAACGTCTTCCCCAATCGGCTCATCCGATAAGCACAACCGACCGGAACGTTCCCCATCCACATCACTCGCGCTATTGATTGTCATTGAAAAATGTCGCTCTTGTTTAAATCTAAATAAAGTAGTAAAGGTAGAGTGTACTTTTGATGCTCTGGTTTTTGGCTTTAGGAAAAAAATTGTTTGAATTTAAAGCATTGAATATGTGATGTGATGTGGTGAGATACAATTCTGTCCGATGTGATGCGATGCTTGGCGTACGCAATGCGATATATCACGGTACGGTGCGACACGATTCGATGCGTAGATAAGCAATGTGTGGCATTACGATGCGAAGTAATGTGATACTATATGAAGCGATATTATGGACAGTGTTATGATTCGAAGAAAAGCGATGTAAACATCTCCAATCGGTTCATCCGATAAGCACAACCGACCGAAACGTTCCCCACCCACATCACTCTCGCTATAGATTGTCATTGAAAAATGTCGCTCTTGTTTAAATTTAAATAAAATAATGAAGGTATAGTCTGCTTTTCATGCTATGGTCTGTTAGGAAACAACTTGTTTGAATTAAAAGTATTGAATATGCGATATCATGTGGTGGGATACAATTCTGTTCGATGTGATGCGATGCGTGGCGTACGCAATGCGATATAACACAGTACGATTGCGACATGATGCGAGGCGTAGATGAGTCATGTGTAGCATTACGATGCGAAGCGATGTGATAACATACGAAGCAATAAAATGTCCCTCTTCTTTAAATCCAAAACAAAGTGGCGAAGATAGAGAGTATGGTGTTAATACTGTGGTTCATGTTTGATTAATCATTGAAATTAGCGCTAACGAATAGTTATAATTAACGAGTTATATGATGTAGTATATACGAGTAGTAAAAAACGAGTAGTAATAATTAAATAAAATATTATAGAAATGTGGGCATAACAAGGAACCCTAAAAATGTAACGTCACTCGCTGATAGTACGTCGATTGTGAAACGATAGGTAGAATTTTTATGACTGCTACAGATGAAGCTAGTTTTATTACCTTCATAAATAATGTCTTTTTTAGGGTTCCTCACGGGAGCCTGTTACCGTTTGCATTTAATCGTATATATACCGTTACCGTAAATAACGAGACTTAATTATATTTTTATGACGTACTAGCTGTTTCCCGCGAATTCGTCCGCGTAAAAATGCGAAAGCCTTTAGACCTCTTAAATCTGGCTATATAGAAAAATCCTTTCTTAGCGGATGTATACTAACGATAACGACAAAATTCTTTATAGCACGTCCCGCAGTTTTCGACATTTCGCGTTAGATGGCTTTTTGTTTTTTTACACATAAATTAAATAACAATACACTTACTAATATATGTGTTTACAAATATTAAGGTCCGTAAAGGTCAGAAAATTTGTTTATTCTAAGTTAATATACACGTAGAATAAAATAACTATATGAAATAATTTCTGGCGGCTGTTCGAAATTCGCCCACAAATGTTTAGATCTGCGTACTATATGATTATATAAAGCTATATACAAAATATTAATTAACATAGACACTCCTACATTTGACAAATAAAAAATCTACAAACAGTCGTCATGACTGCGAAATTTGAAATAATCTTACAGTAAAATGTACATATGTGTGTGTAAATCATTTGGCATTGGTGTGCGTGACGTCTTATTGTAATAATTTTATATATTCATAATGCATATTCCATAAATATATTAAAATTCGCACATCAATGTATAACAATAATTGTGCCAAATTTCATTCTCCTCCGTCCGTGCAATTTTCTTAAAATTGTCCCAAAAGTTTTTGCTTCACGTATAAATTTATAGAAAATTGTTTTTTTTTTTAATTTGTCTATGTTACAGATGGTGTGAAATCAAATATAATGAAGGTAGGCTCCATCTGTCGGTCAGTTGATAGAGTCTAATACTCTTCAGGTATAAGTCAAATTTTCTACCGTCGAGCTATAGGTGATTCAATTGTATTTCACAATACATTGCGAAGTGTAACACAATGAAGACAATACAATATTTATTCATATGAAACTTAAAGGTGCATCAAATGACATTTTGATGTCAGCAATTCGTACACGTTACGAGTACCTACATGCAGCAGAACACCTACATAATACCTGCGACTTTGCTTACGTTATTCTTCAAAAAGTATGAAAACAATTTTGTTGCTTTTAAATAAACTCCTGGCACAAATTTTGGATGGCCTTTTGGCGCAGTCGGCAATGATCCTGCCATCCACAACGGTGTTGTGGTTGTCGAGCCCTGTCGAGTCTGGGTTTATCTCGTTCCTCTTCCTAGCGTTGATGACGTCATCCTCGAAACTCCCACGATCCCTATAACCTCACTCAGTGACATTAATCGAGTCCCGCTATTTTATGTGGATAAAGTAGCTATGTGCTTTCGATGTAAACTATCCGATATGGCTACAAGGTCCAGCTTGCGGAAGCTACGTGCCTCTATTTACAGTTCTTTTGTGACCTTGTCGCTATATTTTTTAGGGGTCAGTGGTCCGATGAAAAACCTTATTTTCAATCAAAAAGGAAAGATTCGCAATTCGTTTTTTTAATGTTTGTTACCAAATTTTTTTTATCAAAATCAGTTTAGCTTTCGCTTTTACTTAAAAAAGGTTCTTACGGTTGCTTTTTTTTAAGTCTTAATTATGTGTCAATAAAATACATAAAAAAAGCGCGTGATGGGTTTCGAATATTTTAGAGTTGGTAAATAAATATAGTTTGTTTTAAAAAATAATAATCGATATTTAGCAATATCGATAAATATTGTTACGTATACTGATTGTTTAATCGAAGAGATATTTTAGAATTGGGCAAGCTAAAAATAATTATTGAGTAGTGCTATTTGAATATAAAAATTACAAAATATGGTACTTCAGCAAAAATATGTGTAAAATAAACTTTTTTTTTTAAACTAAAAAACATATTACTCTAATGTTGTTTATAGTTCCAATATATTAGGAAAACTTCTAAGCAAATCATTGTCTATATCGTGTATAGAATTAGCAAAGTTGTTTTTATTTTAGAAAATTAAGTTTTTTCTTAATGTTAATTTCCGATATTTCTATAGTAATCACTTGAGTAAGTCTAGAAATATATAAAATTTATGCTCTCATTGAATCGATATTATAATCATTTAAATTTTAAAAGTTTTTTTACGTGTGTGAACGTTATGATACTAATAATAAGTATGTGCATTATGTTTATGTCATTGAAAAATTAAAATAAATTAGTAACCTCAATAAACATGAATTATAGTAACCACAATTCATTTCCCAAGTAATTATCTCACAATTTGCATGTTGTATCTTATGAGATTCCATTCACTACACTGCCATTTACCAAACACTGAACACCAAAACAGTTACGATTTATCTGCCAAAGACTTCAATTAAATCTCAAACTCCAGCCTCTAATTCTCTTTGACGCACAGCCATAGCTGCTTCAACAAGTACATTTAAACAGTTAAATGGATCTTCACTTTCATGAGAATAGGTGAAACTATCGCTACAACTAGAGCCTTCTGGTGTTGCAGTTTTCCATAGGCCTCGGTAGTCATCGTAAACTGCCTGCCCGTTTGTCCATTTTTATATGTATATAAGAAAGTCGATATATGGATGGGAAATAGTTGTACAGACAAAGGGTCTGGACAGATATTGATAAAATTTTGTGCTCTGTTGCTCCGCTAAAAGTATCTTCGGTGTGCATACACAAGTGCATCACAGGACTGTCACTGAGTTTTCGGTTAATTTATACTTTTAAACGTACCCCAGCTATGTGCCCTAGTTCTATCTGGGTGTGTAATCTATATGTATGTATTTATATATTTTTACAAAAAAAATTGGGTGTACGGGCGTGTTCTAGCTCACTTTTAGGGTTCCGTAGTACTACAAGGAACCCTTATAACTTCGCTCTGTCCGCTCGTCTGTCTGTCTGCCCGTAAGGTGCCCCCCCCCCCCCCCCCCCCCCCCCCCTACAAAACACCGTCCTGCGGGAACAATACCCTACTCGCGCCCTCTCACCATCTCCTCTATAATCAGGACGAATGGCGGGTTTGCTGTTCTTTGTTTTGCAATCTAAACGGACCCTCGTACTAAACCGGGATTCCTCTACGTAGAATAGGAAGGTAATAAATACTTCCAAGATTTCCCTTATAGGGACCTTCATGAAGGGAGCATACATTTACTCATTTCTCAAAGGCTGGCAACTTATCTATGCACCTTCGGATAGTGTGACTGTCCGTGGGATGGTGGTTAGGAGAACCGTCTACCCGATTGCCTATTGTTATACATACAATAAAAGATTTATCTCCCAACTACGCAGTAATGTTGTCATTAATCAATTAAAAAGTAAATACAAACCATTATTATCTCATGTATAAAATTGTTGTGTCACATTGTTAGTTACCGTACTCCTCCCGAACGGCTTGAACGATTTTTATGAAATTTTATATGAATATTCAATAGGTCTGAGTATCAGCTAGTTTTGGGTTAAGGGTGGCCCACGCGGACGGAGTTGCGGGGCGCAACTACTAAATTTATATAAACTTAATGAATTATATACATATTTTCTTTCTGAGGGGGACCAAAGGCCCTATTCGTTACTGCGACCAGTAATATATAGCTGTTATTAGTCGAAACCAAACTTCTAATCTCATTATAAGAGGATTTAAATGGACTTTACTCTTTTATGTTTTATCGCAACACACAATTTTACATTTCTTTAGCAATCCTACTTGAGAGGATAAATATCTGTTTTTTAAGGCTTCTAATCGGTTATATAGCTGTTATTAGCCGAAACGAAACTTCTAATCTCATTAAAAGTGGATTTAAATGGGCTTTACTCTTTTATGCTTAATGGCAACACAGATTTTTAAGTACTTTTAGAAATTCCGTGGTGGTGCGGGCCGGTAAACCCTTAGGGCCCTTAAAGACCGGGGCACCAAAGTAGATCCACAAACCTCCGCCACTATCCGGTTTTTGGTCAGGGGGGGGGGGGAATCTTTCTTTTCATCTGCCCAATAATTGGTTAGATCCACTACGGCTACGCGACCCCGGACTACCTTGCTAGTGTTACTTCCCCTATCCTGCCCATGACAGTAGTATCCACATCCTTTTTCCCTTTCATTAACCTTGAAATCGTTTTACTTCATCCCTTCCTTTAGTCCTATCTATTTATGTAATTAGAGATAGCGCCACGCTTGCAGTCCTTTTGGTCTGCAGCCGATATTACGCATAGTTCAAATGGTAATTTAACATGAATATTGAAGAGCAAAAAATAAACGTAAGTAATTCATACATATTTTCCTCAAAATCAGAATACTAATTGTGGGCGAACGGTAAGTAAACATTGTTATATATCCTTCTACTAGAATTATAATAGCGCTACTTTTTAATAAGAGGTAGCGCTAAGCTTGCAATGCTGTCACGTCAAGTTACGGAATTGTTGTCGCGTTGCGTTCGATTTGCAAAAATTCTCGGTGGCCTAAACTCCTCTTCAAGGGCTTGCAACACATATGCGAGCCTTATGTTGGTGTAGATCTTCGATAGTCAATTACGTGATGAACCGTCTGCTCGTTTGCCTATTGTAATAAAAAAAAATATCTTAATTTAACTATTGAAGATGAATAACAGAAAGCGTAGATATCAGGCACGTATTTCCCTCGCTGCTCAAACCCTCAGAGGCGTGATCTGCGGCAATAAATCTGCCACAAGCCTACAACGTTGAATTGTTTTACACACAAATAACATTTGAATTTATTAGACACTAACTTCTCGTATCTGGCACATTTACGGAAAAGCGAATAAGGAAACAAAAAATTTAAATAAATAAATGTATACAGTACTATATGACACACGGACGTCTGTTCCTAAGGTAGACAACTTAATGTCTGAGTTATAGGTAACAGACGCCTGATACACACAAATATTATTTTTGTAGAAATATATAAATACATACATATAGATAATACACCGAGACTCGAGCCGGGAATCGAACCCACGACCCCCGGAGTGGAAGACAGGGTCACTGTGCCAACAGGCCAGTGTCATCCCAGTTCCCAATGTACCTACGAAGCCATCATACCTTAGTAAAGCAAATTTTGTATATCAAAAATGTTTTTGAGTAATAAGTAATAGATTCCGATGCTTTTTTTTAAATTTATTAAAGTCGCCTGGGTTCCGAGTGTCATACGCACAAAAAATATTAAAAGAAAGGTATCGACGAAGTTCTGTTTCCATCCATCTTCGTGCCTAATGAGATTGTAATCTTCGTAAGGATTCTAATGATTTTACCTTCGTCAATTTGATAAATAGTTGTAAGAAACAGGCCGTTTTAATAAAAGAGCGCCTTTCAACGGAATAAGGTTTTACGGACTTAATATTAATTTAAATTTTAAGTACCGACATGTTAACGGTAGCCAAATGGATTGGAATGTTCTCCAGGTGCTGGAGTTTAAGCCCCGAACTCGCTGTATCGACGCGCCCATTCCTAGCGCATGCTTTGAAACCAAATCAACGTGCCCAAATTCGAGGCGATTATTTCGTTTTATAACAAAGGTATTTTCACGCATGCGCTTCGAATTTAACGTAAATTAATAAAACTGAGGGATCCGTTTGTTATGTTGAACTGAAGTTAGTCAAATTTGTTCTAATGTAACTTTAGTGCCCTTGAAAAAAAGCCTTGAGTCAAATTCGCGCACTAAGGGTTACATACCAGCATGTACTACTTTACCGGTCTATTTTAAGATTTATACTTTCATAAGATTTTCTTCATTTTAACGAAGTCAGTGCAACTTTTTTTGTGATGCAACTACAAATTTACGGTTTTCGGCAATTTTCTAATACATGTACTTCCGTTGACCTTGAAATTTGCAGACTGGCAGACTCTTAACAAACTGGAGGTCCTGTAGGTTTTAATTCCCTTTTCGTATGTACCAGTACGATAAATGCGAAATGAATGGCCATATTTTTTGTTGGTTGGTTTTTACACAACAATGTCAAATCAATCCATGGATGTTGCACGCGTTTCTGTGAAAAAGAGTCTTCACAGACAAACAGACGGACAAATGAGCCTATGCGTGATCCTATAAGGTTCCTTATTTTTAGGTACGGAACTGTAAAAGTGGTTTTAGTATATCAATTATCACATACAGTTATTAATTATTACTTATTAGGTAAATTATGTCCGTATAAATAAATAATTATATACAGGACTATATGACACGGACGTCTGTTCTTAAGGTAGACAACTTAATGCCTGTATTACAGGTAACAGACGCCTGCTACACGCAAATATTTTTTTTTGGAAATATATTAATACACACGAATTGATAATAAACCCAGACTCGAGACGGGAATCGAACCCACAAACCCCGGAGCGGAAGGCAGGCTTACTGCCCACTGCGCCAACAGGCCAATCAATATGTACGATACCTATAAAGAATAATCACAATTTTTATCTGTCTTTGAACAATTAGAATCACAGAGGTACAGCCATTTATAAATGAATATGCCGTTTTCATGAAAATTCCTTAGAATTTTTCGCAAAGAGAAGTCAACATTAAAATGAAAACCTCAACAGAATACTTAATTTATTTATCTCGTTTGCATGCGTTCAATATTCATTACTTTTTCTAGCGATCCAATTAATATCTTTTCTAAGTACTTTGTGAGTACTTCATTTGCATTTTCATTATTAACCGTCCAATCTGTGTCTTTAATAGTGGATCCCGCAGACGCAGTCCTGCCCGATCGTTGGGTGACTTACTCTTTACTATTCTATTATCTTATAATATTATTTCAGTCCCCGTCCCCGACGCCATCCGTAAAAAACGTATTTTTGTCTGTTAAAGTCGCTTGCGCTGGCTAAATCTTACTTACATCATCTACACCCCCACGAATTGGTTGATGCTACACCACCGAATCTGCCAACAAATCACAGCACTACACTAACCTTCCGATGCGCCTAAACGTACGTTTTGCTTCGACGCCAAAGCATCACCAGGGAAAAGATTCTACAAAGGTTATTCATAAACCCTTAATAACCTTTGTAGAGTCTATCTCCTGTTGATGCTTCGTTAAGGCATTGAGTCGTTGAGGCACATCGGAAAGACAGGTTTCCCAAATACAAAAAACTAAGTTGTACTTTAAACAAGGCCATAAAAAGCATGATTAATTCAAACAAACGGAATTCTCAAAATCTCTACAATCTTACTTTCATAATATTGACTTCTTTACCTAACCACTGAGGTCACCAAAAACGCTTATAAAACCAGCTTATATGCGGTTGATATAGGAGCACGGGATATACCAGCAAAATCCTTATACAACCTTCTAAAGGACCTTGGATTGTCAAGAACTATAATAAGTTCATTAGAAAGGACATCAAAAGCCGCACTAGTAGGATCATACCAGATTTGGCTAGGCAGGGGAGGATGACAGAATATCAGTTCATTAGGGAGGTAATTTCTATAGTGTTGTGTTCGTTATTGTTAAGACAATGGTATTTTGTATAATAAAAAAGGAAAAGGAAGTGGAACAGAAACGGAACGGGGGCAGGAACGTGAACGTGAAAGGGGATGAGAACGGGAACGGGGAATAATGTTATATGATAATAGAACGTAGTTAATAGTAAGTAACACAACGTTCAGGCAGGAGAATATATGGATTTTCATTTGAATAATATATGAAAGTATCTAAGATCATTGGGTGCTTGGGTGCTTGGGTACTTGGGTGATACACACAGAATAACGCAAAACTATAAAAACGGGTTATTAAACTTTAAAGTCAAAAATCTCCGTAATGAGACACATATGGTTTATTAGTTTTACATATAATTTATTAGTCACAGCAATGCACTGACACTTGAATATTACTATACTAGCTGTTACACGAGACGTTGTCCGCGTAAAATTAAACTTGCGACAGCCCTTAGACCCCATTAATAAAACTTTCCTTAGCGGACATCTACTAACTATAAACTACATCCTTGCTAAGTTTTATTTTTCTTATGTGGTACGCAGTTCATGTCGAGTTGGTCGGTGCATCCGGGGTCTAGCACCTCTTTCTTTCATATGATCGGCGCGAAGTGGCGGCGAAGCTGTTACGTCAAGTGATGGTATTGTTTTCGCGTTTCGTTCGGTTTGCGAGAGTTCCTGGTGGTCTTTAACCCCCTCTTTTAAGGTCGGTGACTCATCTAAAAGCTTTCTGGTTGTGCAGATGTTCATGGCTCGGCGGTTCACCTAAATGACCAAGTGAACAGCCGGGTCGTTTGCCCTCTGTAATACGTACGTGTCAACGTCGTAGAGATGTCAACCGTCCGCGGGAAAAATGTCTTGACAATACATTGAATGTTTTCTTAGACTCGGTGGTTTATATATACTCGCTTAAGTGACTATGTATAATTTCTACTGCAATAAATTCACAGCAAGCAGGTCGATCTCCCGCACCGTACCATGCAAATTTAATATCGAAATACACGCACGTGTCATCACACATCGTAGAGAAGGTGTGTAATAAATAATTTTAGAATTGGCTTTAAAAAAAAAAACAAAGAATAAGTTTGTTGTATAGTATGATCATTGAAAAAATTAGTATAGCCGTCAGAGGTTGAAGGGGGGGGGGGGTAGGATATGATAGGGGTAGGATATACACCAAAATGTGATATTGTGTGATATCGGCCAGGGGAAAGGACGGGGCTATGGGACGTAACGCGCTAAAAAAATTAAATCGGAAAAGAAAATTGAAAGTGCTGTTTTTATATTACATATAATAGATACATACATGTATAACATTTTTAAATATATGGTGTCACATCAAGGGTATCTCCTCCTCCGGCTCTACAGTCATGTCTTCTGTAATCCTAGCGGATCCTGATACTAGACCGGAATAACGCTAGGAAAAAAAAGCACAAATTCTCTGTAGAAGCGACTGCCATTTCCGGACTATCTTGGACTGCCATTTTTGGATTATACTTGGGAAGTTTAGGGAAAATTAGGCTGACAACGTTCTGCGAGCCGTCTGTTTTGACAGTCGTACATAGGCTTCAGACGTCACTTTTAATAAGCTTAACCTTAAGCCCGTTTGGCCTTTTCAAATGAAAATATATTGTTTATAAACCAGTGCTAGAATCGGTCACCAATCTATCACCCGGTCGCAGCAAGAACAACTGAACCAAGCGATCGACTCAAATGCCGACTACTGTTTAGGCCACGACCTCCTCCTTTCCGTCACGACCTCCTCCAGGCAATATTATGTAATAATAGTTAAATATTAGTTGTGTGTGTATATATATATATATATATATATATATATATATTTAGCGCTATTTTAAAGTGCCACGAATATATAACGTGACACTCAAATAGCCATTTCAGGACGTTTATCGCTATTGTCACTCCCCCTAAAACGTCCGTGACAGCAGTATCCTTATTCTCCTTTCCGTCCTTTTACTCCATCTCTTCCTCTACTTCTATCTATTTATTTAATTAGAGGTAGCACCACACTTGCAGTTTCTTTGGTCGGTAGCCGAATTAAGTCAGCGCATCCGGGTACCAGTACCTTTTTCTCACAGAAAATCAGCGTGAAGTGGCGACAATACTGTCACGTCAAATGATGGAATAGTTGACGCGTTTCGTTGGGTATGTGAGAGTTCCTGATGGTGGTCGCAGCAAGAGCAGCTTAATCTAGCCATCAACTCAAATGCCAGCCACTCATTAGGTAACGACCTCCTCCTCACGACATTTATAATAACATTAAGATAATTTATACTTCTGAAAAATTTTACACGTACATCACTGAGACATTATATTGCATGTGTATATTATCTCTAAGTTGTGTCGCTGATACTTAAAATAGGTAAAAACATTAATAAATATTATTCTTTAATTATTACATCTTTATAATTGTTTGAAAAATAGTTTCCTCCCTGAGTTTTAGTACACTCCTTGAAACTACACGAAAGAAACAGATTAACTCAGATTCTCCTTGGATTCAGATTCTCACTTTTTGTGAAGACTGTATCTCCTAAAATTTTATTCACTATTGTTGTGAACTACTGCTTACTATTATTGTACTTTTATTTAAAATTGCTTATATTAATAATATACATTATTAATATAAGCAATTAAATTATAAAATACATTATAACCATTAAGTAATCAAATTGAAGAAAAATTTTTACGACCGGCCCAAAAAGGTAAGATTGCTTATTTCGAATGTTGTAAACCTTGACATTGTGCAACATTACTCATCGTCTTAAGAAAATAAACATAGCAAACGATACAAACGCCAAAGTTTAAATAGCCCAACAGTAGAAAAGATCGGCTGCACCATTTCAAAACCTAGTATGGGACACTTTTTACAAAAAACGTTTTATTGCATAATGTTGATAAGTTCTAAAGTCGCTGGTAAGTTTCTACCAAATACAAAAAAAACACTGGTGCGTTATTCACATAAAAACAGAAATATTTAAACATCGATACGTAGTAAGTGTAGTGTCACTTCCTCGTAACCAATTCAAAACCTAGGAAATCACATTAACCAAATCAAAAACTTGATAAGTCTTTTAACCTCTTAGGTTTTAAAATGGTCGATTTAGGTAGTAGGTTTTATAATCAAGGGCATATATACGAAGCAGAGAGAGAATGGTCGGGAAGTCTGCGGTGCAAAAGTACGAAAATGGTTCTTAAGGAGAGAAAAATTTTGAAAATTGCCTGAAAAAGTTTAAAAACAAGACTTCTCTATACTTCTATACAAACGATTCGTAGTCATTCTTAAAAGTCAATTTGAATTTTAATACCATACAATAAAGTTCAAGTGTCAGTGGAGAGGTTCAGGGAAGGCAAAACAATTGAGTGACGTTAGTATCGTGTAAATACTGATGTCAATATTTGTCAATAAATATAAGATGGCAAGATGGTCAATCACGAATTGTCTGTGATAAAATGTCTCTCGGGAACGGGGACGGGACCGGGGATAATATAGGATAATAGAAGTAAATAGTAAGTAGTCCCATGTTCGGGCAGGACATCGTCTTCCGGGTCCGCTATTATATCTATAAACATAAAAATCGACTGTACAAGCCTTTATCACCCTACTCTACAAGCCGCTGGACCTACTTGGATGAAATTTTGTATTTACCGGGGGGTTCGTAGATGGATGGATGGATGGATGGATTAAAAAGACTATTGGACCTGGTAGGTGGCGTTCTTGTCGGTACGTAACTGTATTTAGTCAATTCACGTTTAAACAATATGTATTAAGTGTCATAACTCATAACCGGTATCAAAAAAATATAAAATTTAACCATAGACAAACACACTAAAGAAAAAATACTCTTTAGTGTGTAAAAAAATACAACAACAAGAACGTTCTCAATTCTTCGCGACAATGAAGCATTTCTGAAAGCCTTGGCCTTGAAAGCCTTGCCAAAGCTGTCAAGATATTTGGCATTTAAAGTTACCGCAACCGCTAGTATCACATTAATATTTTAATATATAGAATAGAATCCACACTAAAAAGAAAGTTTCGTACTATATATAGCTATAAAAAAGTAGTAGGAAAACTTTCCTATTCCTTACGAGATAAAAGTTTTTCTGAAATGCTTAGGGATTAAAGGTGTTTAAGACCTTTGGCATTCAATGTTGTTGTAGTCGTCATTCATGAAAAGTATCTTAAATACTAGTGTTTTTATAGATAGTTTAGCGACCTTCACGGACCGTTATGAAACTAACGCGACCCTGTCTCACATTTACTCAATTATATTAGGTTTGTCTATGATGATTTAGAACTCACAGATAAAAGACGAGTAAAGCATCTCCGTGCTTTCTGATATGTAATGGCGTCGATAATCACCTATATACAGAGAGTTAATGAAACGATAAAAGACAAAATAAAATATAATATAACAATTGGCACGGGCCTCGTGCCTGTTGTGCGTAAATTTAACGACAAGAAGAAATCTAGGTGAACAACTACCACGTTTTTTTTGCTGATCAATTTGTTCGTTCGGAAACATTACTTCTGTCTGCAAATTTGCCGCATATCATATGGAAAAATCCATGAGTTACTAAATGATTTAAAAAAATGTTTTGATGCAACAGTCATTGTGTCACAATGACTGTTAAGAGATAAATGCAAACTTTAAGCATACACTGCTGTTACTAGCACTTATGAATTATCTGCCAATTACGAGTGTATCACGATTTTATCAGTTGCTGACGAAAGGCATTCGGTCTTTTCGTTTATTATTTCAATTTATTGGATAGTAACAATGACATTTAATTTTTAAACTAAATAGATATCTGTTGGCGACACGGCGAAGACAAGCACGGCCGATAGGGCCATAGAGCGAACGGAGCGGTCGCTCCAGGTGCCAGAGTCCAGGGGGCGCCTAAGCTTGGTGCGACTCTTAATATGCGATTATTTTAAATATATTTATAATTAAAAAGTATAAACAGGACAATTAATGGGTACGCCATAATTGGATTTCGCTCCATCGTATAATTTATGTCGGGCGAGTACTGAAGACAAGCAATCAATGATTGGGGCTCTAAAATGGGAATCCTCCTCAAAATCTTCTTGGTCGCTACACTCTTGGCAGAGTGGTCGCGGCTGTCATTTCTTGTGTGGCAAGCTTAACTACGCGGAGCCAATACTCTCTCACAGCCACACGTCTGCAATCGTGGTGTTAAGTGGAAGAGTTAAGATATAAGATGACTCTTACAATCTCGCGACTAATATCACTCAGTGACATTAATCGGGACCCACTGATTTACGTGCCTTACGAAACACATATGAGATAGGATATCTGAAAACCAGTATTAGTATGGGTCACCCATCTATAACACGTCCGCGGTAAGAACTGCTTAACTTAGCGATCGACTCAAGTGCCAGCCACTGATTAAGTCACGAACTCCTCCTCCTCCTCCTCCTTTGGTATTTGCCTTTATTCCCCACCTGTACTGGTGACAGTTGAGACAGTACCAGTACCCCCTCAACCTGTACCTGTACCGATGCCAGTACCGGTGCCACCGGTAGTACCGCCGGTTCCACTACCAGTTTTGGACGAGTCTAATATGTCCCAGTGTTCGTCACAAGAATCTATATGTAGTGCAAAGGTCAGAATTATCATAACTACATCATCTTCTTCGCATTCTTCCAAATAAAGTATTATCTCATCTTATCTAGTGACGGCGACGGGCGCTGGATCTAAGATAGTACATCCCCCAACACTTAGTTACGACTACTTGGGGCCATAGAAACGTTTCGAAGGCATTGGATTATTGGTGTTTATCATATCGAGTACGATTGCTGAAACTCTACAAATGAGTGTGGGGTAAAAACATTAAATATTCAAATTACCCTAAACCGTTTTGAAATGAGATTCTTCAACACTTCGTTACGACTACTAGGGGCCATAGAAACGTTTAGGAGTCACTGATTTTTGGTATTTATCATCACGAGAACGATTGCTGAAACTCTGGAAATGAATGTGGCGTAAAAGTTCTATGTTATATTCTACTGAGGGGGTTGTAGCTTAATCGGTGGCCGGCATCGAGTCGATCGCTAGGTTAAGTAGCTTTTACCGCGGCCGGGTTATGGATGGGTAACCAATTCTAACATTGGTTTTCTTCAAATATCTGACCTCCACGTTCCGGTAAATAAAAGCCAGCATGTAAAACAATGTGTTGCTGTGACATTGTAGGGATATTGGGGATGCCGGGGATGATGTCCGACGGTTATTTTAACTCGCCCCACAGCCACATCTTCCACTGACCGTATCTGATACGCTATAAACGTATTTGTTAAGTAACTTCAAAAGCTTTTATCCGATTTTGTTCAGGGGGGGGGGCATCTCACGGGAAGACAGACAGGCGGACGAACGGACGGACAGAGCGAAATTATAAGGGTTCCTTGTAGTACTACGGAACCCTAACAAAAATTTTGAGATAGTAAAAGAATCTGGGCGCCCATAATACTTTGCCCTCTCTTTCTTTCGTCTCTGTCTCTATGTTATATATAACCCCGCTTAGCAATAGTGTCAGATGAACACCTGATGGATTCAATGATTTTGTCTCATAACGAGAGTTTTAATTGTTTAATCGCGGGCCGGTTTTTCCGTTTAACATACGAATTATTAGTTTGCTAAACATTCAGCTCTACTAGTTAAGATTTAACCGTTTCTGAGATTAACGGCAACGAACAAACACTTTTACCGACATTCCTATACACCTCTATTGGTACTAGTTTTGATGTGCAAATATCCTTTCATATTCGTATATTAAATTTTGCGGGTTTCCCCCTAATATGAATCAGCCTTTACGAATGATCCAGCCATCAAATAAGGTAGTGGAAGCAGTCAGTCAATTTTTGACCGACTTTCAGACAAATGCGAGTCGGGGTATGAATTTAAAGTGCATTCCTGCAAATTATATGTCTATAAAGTATATGATGATTTGACACATTGTTTTTAAAGGTATTGGATATAATACTATCAGGATCTGGATTTTAATGGACCGTAAAAGTGTATGTACGTGTCATATATGACACGTGTAACAGAGAGTAAGTTTAGAAGCATTTTTTTGTTTATATTTATTAGAGAATTAATTGATATAATATTTTTAAAAGTTCTTTTATTATTATCTGGTTTGACTATATTTATAGCTGGTGTTTCGCGCTTCTTAAAAACTGTAAGATGTTTTGCCTAAATTCACAAATATGCACGTGTTTAACTAGTGGGATCTGGTCGTGTCTCCACATGGTGGGGGATAAATTACATTAGTATAAATGTACTTCTTTTATTGTTTAGAACTACTCTTTGTTCCACCCTCGAATGGTAGTGATTAGCTTAGATAGTGCTCTTGTATCTAATATTGTATGGGTGATCCATTCTAACACTGGTTTTCAAAAACCTTTGATCGCCTCCGTGTCTCGGAAAGCACGGAAAACATAACTCAATAACATTAATCGCGACCACACTGGTCGCGATTAATGTTATTGAGTAATATTAGTCGGGTGATTATGGTGATTGTGGGGATTGCGGGGATAACGCCAGACGGCAGTCGGTCATCTTAATTCACCCCACAGACTCTGCAATCTAAGCGGATCCCGGTACTAGACCGGGATAACACTAGGAAGAAGAAGAGTATCGATGGACTTAAACTAAATTATAGATAATCATACAGATAGAATACTGTAATACAGACCCACTTATAGGATCCCACAACATGCTAGAAATCATTAGGTTAGAGAAACAGTTTGTAAAAATTTAGAGACAAAAGAGGCTACAAAAATAAAAATACAATTTTAAAATTAAAAAAAGGACAAAAAAGGTTTATTTCTTAGCATTCCATGGATTCATCGTGTGGGTCCAAATAGAACTTGATTTTTAGGGTTGTTTTAATAAATGCACTGTGTATGTATATGCACGCATCTCAGTAACTCCTTATTATTTATTCTGGTCGAGCATAAATCTAACCAGCTATAATAACAGTACTTTTATCGCAGTAGCTTGTGGATGTACATAAACATAGACTGGGCAGAGGCTATTAAAACTTAAGACGGCTCTGAAAATGCCCTATTAAAAGTTTGCACCTTTAAAAAGGTTCATTAATTACAAAAGATTTACTTTAATTGAACGACTCTGCTGTTGTCTTGCGATAATATCATAATTATTTCTTTATTAGTAAACAATTATATTATCGAAGCGCATAAATGGTTCCATAGAGATATTTTGGGAGACGAGGAATTCCTTGCACAGCGCACGATTGTAGATTAATGCACTTCGAGGAGTGTGGGTTTTGAATTTTCAGTGGCAAGTCCTTATTATGAGAACTGGGTTCAGAAGCTCCTGTAGGTCTTGGATTTTCCAAGCTTAATTTGAGTTTAAATTTTTAAAATAAGATCACAAGGATATTCATCTGCGAGTATACTAATATATAAAGGCGCGTGGAGTTATTTTAAAACTGTGCGTTATATAGAATGTGCAAAATAAAATCTACCGGAAAAAAGCAAGTTCTTAACAAACCAGACTGTTTAGTCGTCTTTAAAATACAAACCGGCCTCTTTAAATGTTACTACCCCAAAGATATATTTACAAACTAGCGCCCGTACCGACTTACGGTTTACGGTTCTTCTATTCACAAATTACTATATGATCGTAATTGTGGCCGAAAACACCCAGAGCTGTTACAGTAACTCTCCGACTATTACTATTGTTTACTCAGGTTGGATATCAAAACATGGCGCCATCTATCGGTCGCTTACCTACCGCCGCCCGCTTTAGCCCCGCATTTTCTTCTTTTATCTAAGACATTCATCTTGATGACATGTTCTTTTTTTATTTATTTAAAATTAATTTATACAGCAAGTTCTATGTATATAATTTCATGTCCAAAAACCTCTCATGAGTTTGTGGGGATATGAATAGTTAATTAAATATAATAGAGATTTATTTAGACATTTTAAAAGTTTCATATATTAATATTTATTGTACGGTATAAAGGATGGTTTTGTTAGGTATAAAAGTGTCTCGGTTAATCATAAACCGCTCGGCAGGTTGGCAGATTTAGTAGTAAAATTCTCACCCCGTTTGCTCACTGAATTAGTAATGAACTGGAGCCTTCTTAGGAGATGTTGTATACGTATAGTTTGTTAAAATCTTATTAAAACCCGAAGTTCTGCTGTAAAATATTTTGCTCCTAAATTTGGAATTTGAAAGCTGTGCCTTATGAATATTGTAAATTTGACGGCGTACTTTCGTTTTGTGTTTAAAAAGGATGTCATCGAAATTTTTTCTAAGATGCATATTAATTTTAAAGGTTTAGAAGGCGTAAAAAGGTGCAGTAAAGTAAAATTTGAATTCGTTACTTAAAGAGACATATTCTGAATTTATATTTATATTAGCGGACCCGACAGACGTTGTCTTGTACGATTTATGTTCAGGAAGGTCCGGGTATTAATGGAACTATGCGAAGATGCATTCAACTCTGTTTCTTTTAATATTTTAAAAATAGTCTTTTCAGTTCTAGTTCTTTCTTTTTTCTTAAACTTTCTTTAATAATGCGAATAAAACAAATCAAGAGTCAAATAGATCCAGTTGTTTTGGAGTTACATACCTTATTTAGGCAACCTACTCCAACCTACCTGGACCAATTTCTTTGTAAACTATCCACGAACCCCTTGGAATATACGCAAAAAAATATCCAACCCGGTCCAGCGGCTTACGAGGAGTGGGGTGACAAAGGCTTGTACAGTCGATTTTTAGGGTTCCGTATTACTACAAGGAACTCACGCTTATGTATGTATGTAAAGGATTATTTGAATGATGATAATGCTTGGGAATAAATTGCTTTAACCAAATCTGGATTATTGTGAAAATGGTGATAACAAAAAGAAAATTACCCGACTGACTTTGTTGCGGGCTCTTCTCAGTGCAGGGCGCGAAGAACCTTTGTATACTTAGCTTTTAAGTCGTAAATTTTCTCACCCAATTATTAAATGATTAAAAATATTATATATATGACATTCATAAGAGCCTGTAAAAAAGTATGCATGAATAAAAGATTTTGACTATGTCAGAAAGAGGTACTGGTAACTGGACACGCCGGCCCAATTCGGCTCAAATGTAGCTAAAGTGTTGAATTAAATTAACTATTGGGCGACTTATCAAAACAGACGCCTTGCCCGGGCCTTAAAATAAATCTACTCAAAAGCCCCATAATAAACTTGTAGCTTTTCTTGTGACAAATGGATGTAAGATGTCAATTTCTGAATCTCTTTGTCACACTGCGGCCTATATCTGGGAAAATAATTGACGAAGGTTGACATTTTTGATAGAGAATGGAAATATCGTCTATGACAATATTATCTAAGATGAACTTTTAGGAATTTGGTGTGGAATATGAAAGATATGTTACGAACGCAATTTATAAATATATATAGACAGGACTATATGACATATGGACCTCTGTAAATAAGGTAGACAACTTAATGCCTCTTTTATAGCTACAACACGCCTCTTATACACAAATATATGTTTTTGTAGAAATATATAAATGTGTACATATAGATAATTCACCCAGACTCGAGGCGGGAATCGAACCCACGACCCTCGGAGCGGAAGGCAGGATCACTGTTCACTGTGCCAACGGGCCAACCATGGACGAATTTATATAGATTCTGAGAAATTCTAGAGAGAAATTCTAGGAACACTTTCTAGGTACGCCAAATACTTTGGTTAAAGTTTTGGTTTCCTATTACCAAATTGTAAAATTTATTTTAGAAGTGGTTACGGATGACGCATGACAGAAGATTTAATTATCGATGGTAAAAATGTTTTCAATAATACGTGTAAACTAAGGATATAAGTAAATTACTTCATCTAAATTTATGATTTGCTATTCGTAAATCACAAAAGGTGGATAAGAAATAATGTAAACTCTGGATAGGACTATATGACACACGGACGTCTGTTCCTAAGGTAGACAACTTAATGCCTGTGTTATAGGTAACAGACTCCTGTTATACACATATATTTTTTTTAGAAATATAATAAATACATACATATATGGATAATACACCCAGACTCGAGGTGGGAATCGAACCCACGACCCCCGGAGCAGAAGGAAGGGTCACTGCCCACTGCGCCAACGGGCCAGCCACAACTCTACTACAGTAAATAGGGGCAATTGTGATGAATATTTAATATTTAGTTAATTGTGTCTTCGCTTCGCGTCATCTGTTATTAAACGGTCAGTTAATTTGGCCGTTAACAGGATTGGAGACCGAGCGACTGATTAATTATTAATAACTTCATTTACTTTCGTGCTGTAGTGCTGCATTTTAAACTATGCTATACTAGTGATCATTTTTAGGGGTTCCCGTACAAGGTACCGTACATATATATTTGTATAGTTAGTCGTCGTATACCTTCCTATATTGAAGTGCTTCCAACAATTGTATGTACGATTCTTTATTTCACCACTAGAGGCTCTGTGCGAATAATTAACAAATGGTCCATTTTTAGGGTGTGTCATATAGTTTTATGTCTGTATGTATCACTTCGATGTCCGTTTCTCTGTCTGTCTAGACCCTTTTTCTCAGGAACGCGTAGAGCTATAAGGGCTTATAATACTTGGACATTTGAAAAAGGAATCAAACGGCCTGCTCATCTGCCCCCTTGTAACATAAAAAATAAATCCCAAAAAATAATGTTTAAGGAGGAACCCACTACTTTCCTCTCGCATCGAGCGACCTGATAATTTTTAATTTGGTAGCTTTTACCTTTTATTCCATTTTTACATTTGAGTTTTATGAGGGCGACCCTCCGTAATTTAAAACATCGTTTATCTTTTCAATTACGTTTTATTTTGGAGTGTTTTTAATTTAGAGCTCTATAAAATAAAATTGTGATACGGTAGCATTCGTGATCACCTGCAGACCAGTAATGACAATATCTCCCATTTAAAGCGATGTGAATTTTTTTTATTGTTAATACGACGACATTTAACAATTAAAAAAAGTTACAAAGGGCAAACGAGCAGGCGATTCCCATAAATGACTACCGACACTCAAGGATGCACTACCAGGAGGCTTACAGATACGTTGGTAGCCTTTAAAAGAGGGTTTAGGTCACCGGGAACTGTCACAAATCGAACGAAACGTGACAACAATACCATCACTTGACATGACAGCATTGCCGCCACTTCACGCCGATCTTATGCGAGAAAGAGGTTCCGGTACTCGGATGCGCCTGCACAATTCGGCTGCAGACCAAAAGGACAGCAATCGTGGCCCTAACTCTAATTAATGTCATCATTATCAAAATACACTGTTATTTTGTCAAGTGGTCATAAATACGCTTTGACACATTCTTAAAGTAATATGTATATGTGGAAATCGTTTGACACTGATGTGCGTAAGGTTATATTCTAATAATTATAATGCATATATGTATGTATTTTTAATGCATATTTCAGTAAAATATTAGTATACGCACACCCTCCTCTATTATGCCATAATTGTGCCAAATTTCATATTCAAATTTCGTATAACGGTACCGAAAGTTTTTGCTTCAGATTATAGAATATTTTTGATTATTATAAGAGGTTCTCCAATAATTAACTACTAGTAATTAAACAGAAAATCTTCCTGCAATAGCATTATTAAATTAAGGCAAAAGAGTTTGTATAAACTGTATATAACATAATTTTCATTAATAGACAATATTGTGTGCTCTCATAGTAGGTAATTATACTGAATCAAGACCAGAGTATGTTTTCATCTACTTGGACTTGACTGATGATCTCCCGAGGTAACCATCCGTCATTTTTTGACGACGCTATCCATCTTGAACGTACCTCATGCATATGTTGTATATGTAGATAATAATACAATGATGATTAATATTTTGAGGTATATGAAAAGTCTATCTAGCAGGTGGTTACCTAATATTGAAAATGTTGTCTAGATCTACGTTTGTAATATCTTTTAAACTGATAGTTATTTGTGTTATATTAAAGGATTTGAATTCATCAAGTTTTAATATAACCCAATGCGATATAAGAAACATATAAAAATTTTATTCAGCTCCTGGCATCGGTAGGTTTGCGGGCTACTTATCAATAAGTTGCTTATCGAAACTTCAAGTTTTGTGAAATGATAGCAAAAAAATTAGGTGAGTTTGTTGCCGGCTCTACTCAGTGCAGGGCGTGTCGGAACCCTTGTAAACTTAGCTCTAATTCGAATTTTATATCACCAAAATATTAAACATCTTTTAAAAAAGAGATACATAACTCGTTGCTGCAAACGACTTCGTCTGTGTGAAATTCGGTGAACATTTTCAGCGTGGTGATATTTAAAGCCTTCCTCGATAAATGGGCTATCTAACACTGAAATAATTTTTCAAATCAGACAAGTACTTTATAAGATTAGCGCGTTCAAGAAAACAAACAAAGAAGCTCTTCAGCTTTATATATTAGTATGGATTATGCTAAACACTGACTTTTACAAGTGTTTGTAAAAACCAAAGTGAATAAACGAATTTAGAATTGGAATACGTATTTTAGATCCTTTTGGTGATGCAATAGTCTACAGGCACCGGTATATGAGGAGAAGTATTTGCTCATATGCTCCTTGTCATATTAACAAAGGAAATTCCTTTTTCCAATAAATAAATTCTGACTCAGTAGATAACAAAGAAGATGATTTTTATTAAAGTTATTATGAGAAAAATAAATTAAAATATTTTGCAGTACTCAAAGATAAAGTAAACTATGAAAGAACTTTCGCGGCTGCCAATAAGGACTTTTAAGAAGCTTACATAACAATTTCGGGAAGTTTTCGCGACTGCTATTTGAAAGGGTCCATAGATTTTAATACAAACTTTAAACAATAGTCTACTTTTATATTACAGCTCAGTCAGCTTTCAAACAAGAAGTCGCATCAAAATAGGTCTCTTCATTTTGGAACTTAAGTACTAGTAGGACAATGGCACAGACATACACATATAGGCAAATTTTACATTGGGGGTTAAAAAGGTCGGTCAAAGTTACGCGAATGCATAATGCGTTCCCTTAACGGTCAATTATATTGCGCATTATCACCTATTATTGATGTTACTGTAGTGTGTAGGACTGTGTACAATATTATTGATCGTTTAGGATTAATATTAAAGACTGCGCATAGATTCAACGACATAGTTAATATAATAACGGCTTTTAGACTCACGTATAGATGTATCGGGATTGTCCAACTAATTTTAAACTCGCGCTGCGTTTCCTCATGAGCTCGCTATGAAGCGCTTCGTCCTTCTAAATGCCGTTATTATATTAACTATGAATTCCGTTCACGAAAGTCTAAGTTTAAGAAGATTCAACGACAGTTTGAGCAAGTCTAAATTTTATTGCACCATATATTTCTGTTACATTTTGTAGAGTCATAACTGCGCAATATTTTTCAGTCTGTGATTGCCTTGACGAGGCAAATGTGCACGAATTTGTACGCGTGCAAAAGTGACCGAAAAAGAGAATCTAACAGTTATTTTATTATAATATAAATATTGTGCTGTCTGTATTATTGTATATTATTATATTGTATATATTATTCTATATTATTAATCGTTTCGACTCAAAGCGCCATTCAATGTTATTGTACAATGTTATTGGAGGTCTCGGGAACGCTTTACGTCGCGTCTGTTATGCTTATCAGATTGCCACTTCATACAAATTATACGTTATTTTAATTTATTTAGTGTTGTGTTAGCGGTGTACTAACTGGATTCGATTCGGTGAGGTCAGTCACGCGAGCATTGTTACTCATTTCTACACCGGTCGCAAAGATTAGCTTATTTATTGTGGTGCCTTTCCATTCTTCGCATAGTTCAGACATTTATAATGTTTTTAGTACTGGATAAATTGCTATAATGTTAATAAATTCGAATTATATTTGATCGTTGCTATTGATAGGAAAAGATTAAAATTAAGAAAATATTTATTTCTTTGATTCTCATCGCCTGTGACTTCTTCCTAGCGTTATCCCGGTCTAGTACCAGGGTCAGCTGAGATGATGTGGCTGTGTGCCGAGTTAGGATGACCGACTGCGGTCTGATCTCAGCCTCATAACCCCCTTAATCTCTATAATCTCATGACTCATCTCTCAGTGACATCAATCGGGATCCACTGTTTTACGTGCCTTCCGAAAAACGGAAGAGGTCGGATGTTTGAAAACCATTGTTAGAATGGGTCCCCCGGCCGCGGTAGGAGCTTAATTAAACTACAACCTTTCTTCCCATCGTCATTATATCAGTATATATAAAAGTATGTGTATAACCTCCTACCTGGATCGTCTCTGTCCGGTCCGCTGTCGTGCTCAGACTCGGACTCATCCCAGATCGTGTCAGTGGTGATCTTCTGTCGGGAGCACTCGATCCAGTAGCCAGGAGTCGGGATCAGGTTGTGCGGGTACTCCTCGCAGAATTCATCTGAAAGCGAAATCCCTTTCAAAAACTGGCATCTAAGGTAACTTGGTGTGACATCACATATTTTATTGCATGTATTAAAAATAGTTTCGAATTTATAATGTTTTTAATTTTGACGTGTGACGTCACACAGCTTATAACCCCCCCCCCCCCCCCCCCCCCCCCCCCCCCCCCCCCCCCCCCCCCCCCCTCCGCCGCCCCCCCCCCCCCCCCCCCCCCCCATGTGCCCACTGACACTGTTGGCTGGCATTTCTCCTAAATGTCAGCGAGCAAACGCGCATATCGGCAGGATGCGATAGGGACATCCCAGCGATAGTGAGCTGCACGGCACAATGCGAGTTTAAAATAGACATTTATTATCTATAAATATAAAAATTAAGAATATAATACATATCTAACATATACTTGTATTAGGAGTGGGAAGGCGATGGCCTCGCATAGTCGGCGTTGCACTTCAAACTTTTGGCCGTCCAGGACAACTTTTTTCAGTCAACCATCTTTCAATATCCGTGACTTTATGGTTTTTTTATTAGTGAATAGGACCACACCACACCTACTTAGAACGTCGCATGCGAGATCTAAATCCGAAGAAAAAAGGCATATATACGTATTGTGTTGTTAATATCTTTTTACAAACATTAAGTTTATGAGAGTCGCTTTTATTAATCGGAAAATGGTTATAGAAACTAGGTACAATCTTTCTATCATACTTCACTTCTTTTACTGAGGGGAAATGCAGAAATAACTTTAAAACTCGTGTTCGCGACATCGCAAAATCAATCAAATTAAACAGCCTTTCAAAGTCCCATATTATAAGTAGCAAAAAGCCTCGATACCGCAACGGTGGAGAGGGCAAGAAAAACTCTGAGCTCAGTTCGATCACCGGCGCACTAGCCGCTAGACCCGCTTCTGAGAAAGCTTTACGAATAATGGGAGGGGAAAGGAAATTGCTAAGCTCACGTAAAACGTTTTCAACATTATAAATGGATATCTAAAGAATAAAAAGAAGAAGTTACAGGAGTTATGGACAAAACAGCTGTTTCTTAACGAGTCTATAGTGTTGGGTACATGTTATTGAACAAGTGAAAGTTTATCTAATCTACATGTACCCGCCGGTGGCCACCGAACCATTCATGGAAACAATCTACTTACCAGATAAGAACGTGCGGTGATAACACACTCATGGCCGACCAAACTGATTATGCGAAGCAGACAAATGCGAACTATATATTTTAAAAATGCGTTACGCCTGCGCGTGGTATACATGAAACGGAGGGAATGCCTCGGTGATACCTTAAAATGTTACGGCGGCCTTCGTAATACCTTCGCGAGAGCTATTTCGGTGCAGTCTGCGGCGGATTAAAAACCAATTAATTTATAATTAGCTCCGTTATCCATATGACTAACCGGCCTGTGGGATTCCGCCGGCCGCATGAAACGTACCCGGCCGCGTACTGGCTAGCCTATAATATAAATACGTACCTACATTAACGTAATTTAGTAACAGTATACTATTTTTTACGTAAGCCCGGTTGGTTGATGTATCCTGCTTAAAATTGTTAACTTTAGCCTGTTTTTTTAGATAAATATAAGTGTTCTGTTTTTATTGCTTTTCAATTTGAAGTCCTTAGCAATAGTTCATAATTTTACTTTTTGTTACGTAGTTCTTGTACTTTATAATAATATTTAGTATGTAGCTTACAGATAAAAAATAACAAATAGATTTTAGTGATACAGTGACAACCCTGACAATTGCTAACTTGAAATTATACTCTGCAATTAGGAATATTTTTAGTTTTTGGTGCATTTGTTCGTCCATTTATTTGGAGGTGCGTGATCCGTGCTGGTCTGTGGAAGCACAGGTTTACGCTAGGTATTGCCTGAAAATCAGAGCTGCAGGCTTAACCTGCGGCAACATGCTGAGAAAAGAACCTATTTGGTCGATATATTTTCTAGTTATGTATAATATTGTTTGTAATTATTGTAAACTATTTAGAAGTTAACCCTTTGGCCAAATAAAACTTTTTATTATTATTACGCTGTGACTTTATGCATGTTTCTCGTATACATAACTGATATTATACTCTATAATGTCAATAGTAACATAAATAACTTCTCTGCTATAACAGCCAGACGGGATATATTCACTTCACTTCACTTTATTTTGATACCTATTCTATTGGCTCCTGCCTTAAAGATTATTATGATCTGGAAAAACAGTTACCCGGAGAGCGGTGCACATTTTAGCCGTACGGACGAGAAAGGTAAAACGCTTCGTACAGAATGGGAGGACGCCGGACAGATAGAAGAATAGTTGTCTTTTTATTAAGTAACTAGTAAGCGTGACAATAGTCCAAGTCAGTATTATGAGTATACATACGGATTGCGATATTCAAATTTCTACTTAGAGGTACTAAAACGCTAAACGGGGAGCTATTTACGATGTTAAGATGAATGCAAATCTGCAGAACGACATGGCGTCATCTGCAATGACATAGTATCAGTTTTAGCGCATTATTTCAAATAGAATGCCGCCAATTGAACTAAAGCTGGAATCAATTGAGATGCAAACGCCATTTCATTGTAGCGCCACACAGCATATATGAATACTTGTTAGTCGCACGGATTGCTGACAATTGGATATTACATAATGGAGTCTGAAAAACGTATCCGTCGATATAAATATCAAAACCTACATAAATAAAAAATAAACCCTAAAGGTTTTTGACCTGTTTGTTTTTTTACAGTCCTATTGTTCTCGTAATAATTAACTATAAAAATTGTATTTCAAGTAACAAACAGATGAACGAATTTGTATGTGGGCGAAATCTTAGTCCATAAATGTTAGACAAACAAGAGTCGCTCCTAGCTGAGGCGCCTCCTGGGACTTGGCGCCTGGAGCGGCCGCTCCGTTCGCCCTACGGTAGGGCCAGACCTGTTTATAAGTGTAAGTAGGCAGTGTGAATCGAATGCGCCCAGATGGCGCATAAGATAATTGAACTCCATACGTACGATATTGCTGGTATTAGAAAAAACGCAAATTTCGGTCGACACGCGGGCGACAAATAGGGAAAATGACTGCTAAATACATTCCAAGGGCAATGTCACTGAATATCAATACACACAAATAAACCTTTTTGCGGTCGAATATTCCCTTTTCCCCTCCTACTAAGCTTGTATTAGGAGTGGGTGCGACAATGCCCCAACGGCGGTGAAGTTTGAATCGGGTACCTTGCGGATTTCAGTCCATACCTTATACCGTTGAGCTCTAAAATTAGAGACAAAATCGCGAGATAACTGCTAGTGTGTTTTTATATTATACTAGCGGACACGGCTGACTATGATTTGCCGATCTGAACGTTGGGCCACTTATTATTTACTTCTATTATCCTATATCATTGCCGTTCCCGGGCTAAACCATCTAACTATGTATTGTATAGTGAATCAAACATGGTATCGTATAGATTGCAATTACCACGGACACCTGTTCCTAAGGTGGACAACTTAATGCCTGTGTTATAGGTAATAGACGCATGTTATACACAAATATATTTTTTTTACAAATACATACATACATACATACAGATATTACCTTTATATTACATTACCTAAATATTTGCATTTCATAAGTGAATAGAGTTTGTCTTCAATACTCAAGAACAAATTATTTAATTTAAAAAAAAAAATATATAGGCAGAAGAAGACGTTCGCTCTAAGACAATACCAACGGCTACTTCGGACATAATACCATGGATAAACAGACAGAATTCAATGACTGACAGCTGAGGCCCATCTTACTAGAAGGTTGGCATATAAGTTGACTGCCTTTAAGGATATGTAATTTTTTTGAAGTGTCCTAAGTCTTATCGGTTTGGTAACACCGAAGCTATCAACTAATTTCTTTTACATTATAAGGGGCAAGGGGGCAGGTGGTTCACCTCAGTGACTACCGACGCGCATGGACATCCTTTATTTAGCTTATTTTTAATTTTATACCAACAAGTTTCTTCATGAGAAATTTCGCTGCCGAACTAGGTACCAACATCGCTCTCACAAATAACAAGTTGAAAGTGTCCATATGAAAGAAAAAGTGTAGACTTAATAATTAAAAAGTCTTCATAATAATTGTGATGATGTTACCGCACTACAAGACGTAGAAGGTCTTCAAAGAGAATTGGCATATAAAATTTTAAGGTAAATTCTTATATCTGTTCACAAATACCGATGGAATTACATTTAATTCCAGGAAGTCAGGAAAGAAGAAGCCAGGAAGCCACCAAACGAACCGCGACAACAATGCCATCACTTGACGTGACAGCATTGCCGCCACTTCACGAAGATCTCAAGTGAGAAAGAGGTACTGGTACCCGGACGCGCCGGTCCAATTCGGCTTCAAGCGTGGCGCTACCTCTGTTTAGAAAGACAGGATTAGGGGAAAGGGATGGCCGTTCTTTCTAATCAAACGCGACGACATAGTTTTGATAAAAGATTTTCTTTTTAAATCTGGAGTGCTAATTGGTTGTGGAGATTAATGAAATGACGGCAGTCGGTTACCTTAACTCGCCCCTCAGCCACATCCTATGCAATCTAAGAGGACCCTGGTAATAGACCGGGATAACGCTAGTCTAGCTTCTTCTTCTGAAGGAGAGTATGTCATATAAATTATTTCAGAAGGCTTTTTGAGTACATCATTGGTATAAGAGTCGTTATATCTATTTCAGGCTACGATGTCCACCTAGCGAGTGCTGAGAAGACAGAAAGTGACGAAGAATGTGCGGGCGCTGATTCCTGGGGTGGCTGGATGAGATTGGCAAGGGATAGGGGGGAGTTTTTTTTTATCTTATAAGGGGCAAAAGAGCAGGCAGCAGGCACCTAAGTGCCTACTGACGCCCATGGACATCTGCACGACAAGGAGGACAGCAGATGCGTTGCCGGCATTTAAACGAAACGCGACAACAATACCATCACTGGACGTGATAGCATTGCCGCCACTTCACGCCGATCTTATGTAAGAAAGAAGCTATCTTTTTTTATTTTTATTATTATTTTTATTTTATTTAATATTATCTGTACTCCTGGCTCCTGGCTCATAATACAACCGGTCAATGCGTGTAAGTCTTCATAGCGTTATCCCGGTCTACCGGTACCCTGGCAGTAGGCCAGGGTTCGCTTAAATTGCAGTGGATGTTGCTGAGGGGCAAGTTAAGATGATCGACTGCCATCGGACGTCTTCCCTCTGAATCCCAACAATCTGACAGCTAATATTACTTTCGGTCGGGAAGTTGACCGTCGCCTACGAGGTAGTCCGGGCCGCTCGCGAGACCGGGATCGACGCCGCGGTGATCTGCCTAAGGTTGACTTTCCTCTAAAAGTAGAAGGCAATTTAGGGCGTTTCTTAATCGGAAGGTTAGGTTGTGGGATACTTTTAGGGCTCGTTTCACTCGCTCTAATAATAATTGATTCTACAATGGTATCACACACTTACACATATGCCACTTGTCTGGGAAGAAATAAGTACTATCTTTGTCACAAGATAAAGCAAAGACAATAAAAGTACAACCGCCACAGTCCGTATTATCTGAGAGCACGCGATAAGATTAGATAAATGGTTACGACCGTGCATTTTGTGGGGGGGGGCCGGCGGGGGGGGGGGGGCAGTTGCTCACCCCCTTTGAAATTCAAAAATGAAGCTTAATCCAAAGAAATCAAAGCCCTGAGTCTGCTCACATGACTCGTTTAACTGATAAAGTAAAACTCGCAGGTATAAACTCGAATTAATGTACTTGTACCATTTCCAGCCTTTCGTAGTTTGTTCGTACTCCCCCCCCCCCTCCCCAGATCATTGGCTTGCGAGTCTCTTGCTATTATGTGAACACAAACAAAACTGAAACCTTATTGAATTGAATTTATTTATAATGCAATCAAGAATTTGTAAAATGTATTCAAAAGATACTGAGTGTTAACTTAATAAAAATTATTTACGAATTTAAATCGTTAACTTCAGAACGCGTGAGTAAACGTTATTGGATTGAATTTAATTATATTGCAATCAAATTCTTGTTAAATATAATCAAAAACATACATATTATGTATGTTTAACCTAATTAAAATTATGATTTTAAATTGTTAATTTTAGCACACACTTTCGATTAAATTTAATTATATTGCAATCACAAACAAATAAAATTTGATCAAAAGAGGCTAGTCTGTACTTAATGAATTATAAAAAATGCTAAGTTATAACTGAAACGAGCTAGTCTTCGAATATTCAATCGTGATTTGCTAAAATGTTAAATTTAACTCTATTTTTTGAACCATTTCCAGTCCTGAAAATCTATCTTATATTATATAGTATAATAGACTGGCCCGGTGGCAGTGACCCTGCTTTCCGCTCCGAGAGTTGTGGGTTTGATTCGCGTCTCTAGTTTGGGTGTATTATCTATTTGTATTTATATACTTAAAAAATAAATTTGTATACCTATAACAAAGTCATTAAGTTGTCTACCTTAGGAACAGTCGTCCGTGAATTATATAGTTAGTTTTATGTATGTTTGTATTTATGTATGTACGTATGAATAGTGATCAATTTGTATCTATATTGTAGCATAATAAATAATTTCTATTCGTATTTAATTGAGATAACGAACGTGCTTGTATATGAAATGAAATTCTATCGCTGCAATAAATTTCAATCAACCCGGTTTTTTATTGAGTGTTTATTTCATAAGAAGGAACGTTTTTGTTTTTGCCTCGTACGCCCTCGTTAGATATAATCGAGCGTCCACTTCGGGTACCTGAAGGGGGTCAATAGTTGGTGTTTTTTGCCTATTACTTTTCGATTCTCGGTACACATTGTGTTCAGTAATGAGGTAGCAATATCGACACGCATGCCAACATGATATTACTATGCTGAGTCACCACTTAATACGCTTTTAAAAGCTAATATAAATTCTGTGCGGACTTTTATTACACCAGTATTTATTTCAACCGACTGTTAAAAGAACGATCTGTATGTAAGTACAAACAGTTTTTGGAAGAGGTTTACTCCCAGGGGGTGGATCTTCCTTTGTTTGTCCGATAGCTGGTCATATCTACTACGGGTACGCGACCCCGAAGTACCCTAGCTGCTATAGTCATTCCCCTTTTACCGTCCGTGGCAGTAGTATTCGCATCCTTCCTCTCCTCCCCATCTGCCTATATATCAAAAAA
>JANCMC010033613.1:48857402-48911313 GCA_024363005.1 Charaxes varanes | reverse complement strand
CCATAGTTCTTATACTCATTAGCCGCTTCCTGACTGAATGAATAGCCTCACGAGTCAGTCCCGGGAGGCAAATTCAGGACGTGCTTCGTCTAAGGAAAATGCACGTGCCCCAACCGCAAAACGTTACGCGGAAAACGTCCGAGGCTGCCTCGCGAGTCTGCTAATTCAGTCAGTACCCGGCAGTCGAGTATCTTATTTTCAAGTTCGGCTTGGATAAAATTCTACCTTGTTAGTTTGTAGCGAACTTTACATTTACAATTAATATTTACATATTTAATTTCCTATTTTAGCTTCAGCTCATTCGTATTTACTGGATATTCATAGTTTTATTTAGACATGAAAAATTTGGATAAAGTTTGCTGCTGTGTTATTGTACACAGCTAACAATTTGCCTCCATATTTACCTTTCATTTATTCCTTTAGGAATGCATTTCGCTATGAATATACCAGAAGTATATTCGTGCGGTAAATTGCATAAAACATATTTATAGAACCTTAATTCCTGAACGTAACAAGGGTGGACTGATACCAATAATTCCTAGAACATTTGTGTACCACAATTTTTCCTTCCACAATTACATAATCCAGCACTCTTGAAGTACCTACACCATACAGAAAACCGAAGGCAAACAAGATTTTCGTATTGTGTTCCTGACGATGAATAGTTTCAGTAAAATGTGAGGGTATACTGCAAGGTTATTTGTAAGGGTCTATGGGTTAGGGTAGCTGCTTTTGGTTGAGGCTCACCCCTCCAGACGGTGGAGAACGGGAGGAAGAAGACGCCACTTCGCGCGTCTCCTCCCGCAGACTTAAGGTCTTAGGGCGATAGAAATTTCATCCGGGGCGTCAGGGAGGCATGCGACAGCGAACCTCTGGCGCCCTATTTCATGGATGATGAGGGCCCTGCTGGGTTTTAGTGGGTATTCTAGCAGAGCTAGCAAGTCCCACACTCCCGTTAGCGAATGTTCTTAGATAATAGGATATTTGCGAGCGGGGTAGTGCGCAAAAGCATTTCCCAGCGATAAAAAAAGGGTAGCTGCTTACTATGCAACAGTCCATATACTTGTTATCTACTTCATATAATACAAGAAAAACGAAAAGAAACTAAAATAAAAGGTTTCTATGCGTAGTCCTTAGTAATGTCAAGAGCACAACGTTTTAAAAACACATTATTTTCGAAATGAGAACAAAATTTAACTTTGTAATTCCTGTAATTGTAACAGGCAGGTATACCAGCGAACTTTGTCCGGAACGCCCATGGGTATAAAATTTCGTTTAATTTTCGAGGAAAATTTTATATTACGGATTTATTTTTAACAAGTTGTTATCCGCTACTTTGTGACCGCATTGTAATCAACGAATTAGTTTAATTTTGAGTACTATAATTATAAATCTGTCTGAGTACTGCGCGCCGGTTTGGTATCGCAGTGCTCACACAGGTAAAGTCGATACTCAACTATACGAAGCCATGCGTCTCATAACGGGAGTAAAAAAATCAACTCCACTCCCATGGCTTCCTGTACTAGCGCACATTCCACCGCCCGTGCTACGCAGACGCAGAGCAGCTGCTAGTGAATGGGAAAAGTGTTTCCATATTAACCGTATCAAACGAGGGTATGATATACATATGTTTCCTTCTGTAATATAAACGTCTTGTTTTATGGTACAAGGGGCAAACGAGCAAGTGGTAAGTGACCCATAGACATCTGCACCACTAGAGGGCTCGCAGATGCGTTACCGGTCTTAAAATAATGGGTTTAAATCATCATTAGTCGTATCTTAATAGGACGTCCTCAAAGTTTCCGGCCCAGCAACCGAATTAAAATTCTTCTGTTTAGATGGATTATGAAATCTTCAGATACCATATAAGATGTCCAAGAATCAGCAAGAAACTCGTTAGCCACTCATTTGAAACTAGTTCTTGATGATATAAACATATTTCTAAATACATAACTAGGTCAAGTTATATTTAAACTTACTCAACACTAACCAGAGGGTATGCCAAACCGTAATCTGGAAAGATCTTATCTCGTAACTGACAGATACTCTTATCTCAGTACGCCTTTACGTTTGGACTGAAGCCATTTTCACTTACGATCCAACCACCTGCCAAATACTACTGAAAATAGATAAAAGAATCAACAGTATGTAGCTTGTGGTTGTTGCCGGGCAGCCCCACGCCTCTGATTTGGCGTTCAGGTCCCCCGCCAAAAGTACCCGACCCGCACGATTCCTGTTGATCAGGGCACCGACTTCATCCAGGAACCGCTCGAACTCGGACAAACTCCGATTAGGCGAGAAGTACGCCCCGACAACCAAAATCCCTCCTACGATAGCCGCAACGCAACCCCGGCCTCTTTCCATCCTGCAGAGATTCGGAGAACCAATGGCGGTCTGGGTTCCAATGGCAATGACGCCATCTAGGTCACCGGTGTCCCAAAGACGGAAATTCGACGACGTGTGTACTTTGTTTATCTTAAAGTATGATGTAAAAACTTGGTCGTTAACCGAAGAGCAGAAGTCCAAACTCAAGGTGTGCTAAAAAAGCATAGCATGCAGCATTTTTGGTGTTAAAGGAACGGATCGAGTTCGCAACACCACCCTGCGTTCCATTACTGGTGTAATAGATGTGGGGAAGAAGTCAGTAAAGCTGAAGTGAGAATGGGCTGGGCATGTGAAAAGAATGGATCCGCAAAGGTGGGGGGGCGGGGTAGGTAATATGTTGGATAGAAGCTAAGGAGTGGTACAAGTGGGGAGAGGCCTTTGCCCAGCAGTGGGAGAGAAAGGGCTGTGGATGATAATGAAGGAATCCTCAAAATAACGTACATTGAGTATCTTGGTACCAATTTGTCCGGACGCAATTCCCAACTAGACGTAAATTCTTATTTTGCGGTGGCGAAAATCTATATTACCTTCAATTTCTGATAGTGGGCTCGTTTTCGAAATATTTTTGTCTACTTTGTCTTATGAAACAATCTATAAATACAACACGTTTTGACACATTGTAACATCGATCGATGGTGCATGCTGCGGCCCCAAAAATGTCAATGCTCGTATCCCACAACACTGTGTGCTATCTCCAACTTTGTTTCTTCTGTATATCAATGCAATTTAGCGGTAGAGACGCCGGCCGTGCCAATATTTACCAGGGACGTCGCCAAGAGCCGGAACAGACTTGTGTCTGATATCGAGACACTTCTATCTCAATTGTCGATATGGGGTCGACTAAATTTAGTCGAATTCAACCCTACACTGTGGTCAGCATTTGAGTGCATCGCTAGGTTAAACAGTACTTACCGATGCCGTGTGATAGATTGGTGAAACATGGTCCCACTGTTTTATTTTTAATTCAGGTCGAATTACAAATATAAACCAGTGTTAGAGTGGATCACCCATCGATCACTTGGTCACAGCAAGGGCTACTTAACTTCGCATCCACTCAAATGCCGACCTTAAAAAGCTTTATTCATTTGCAAAGTCTAAACCAAAAAATGACAAACCGTAGATGGTTTACTTGCGCGAAGATTGGTTAGCGCTTGACTGTAATCACACCAGGCGAGAAAGAATAATGCAGTCTAGGATGTAGTGCTTTTACCAAGAATAGCCTCTCCTTAATCCCGTTCTTCTCCTCGGAAGAGGAGGCGCGTCGGCTGTCGGCTTTCACATTCCCTTCCTAATGCCTCCTTCAGTAAGATAACACTTTCACTATGTGACTATTTCTTCCCACTCTGTTTCACTGTCGAGCATTGCATTATATTCTTCAGGGAAAGATTCCTGCCCACCTGTGACACCAAGATGTGTCTATACAACTTAATGCCTGTGTTATAGATAACAGCGGCCTGTTATACACAATTTATTTTGGAAATATATAAATACATACATATTGGATAATACACCCGGACTCGAGGTGGGGAATCGAACCTACGACCCCCGGAGCGGAAGGGAGGTTCATTACCCACTGCGCCAACGGTCCAGTCGATGTATATTTATATACATGTCAGAATATATGTATATTATTAGAGTTTGTTCATTTCCCAAAAGCGTTCACAAAGAATCATCATCGTTTCTCCTAGTTTTACGGTTTCCTGTCCTTCTTTCTTCTTTTTTTCCTGGTCCTGAAAAGAGAATTAACACCCCATGGTCATCTGCACGATCAGAAAGCCAGCAGAAGCGCTGTCGGCCCTTAATGACGAGTTTAGGCCACCGGGAAGACTCACAAACCGAACGAAACGCGACAGCAACACCATCACTGTATGCGGGCCACGTTTGTAAAATAATTAAACTATGATGTGCTAGACGCCCACTTGTTAAACCGATTGCTACTTATACCGATGGCATCAACATCAACACATCATTTCAAATCCCAGTCCTTGCTCTTTTCCTGAACTGCTCAGGCTTTAGCTCTGACAACCGGCATCCATGGACAACTGAAGTACCAGAAGGTTCGCAAATCCGTTGCTGGCATTTATGACATGGGTATTGGTTTCTGAGATGGTAGGTAGGTAGGTAGCTAGGTAGGAAATCTATAAAAGCGAAAGGTACTTAACACGGAATCTCGAGAACCTCGAAAACAGCATGACGTTAGTAGAGACCGGCCTCAAAGGCCGGCAAGTGGTCACCCATCTATTTTCTATTTAGTATCCAGTCAAAAATAGCGATGTGTGAATATTTTCATGAAATTTAATCTTAAACCTTCATCGTTATCATCATTGTCATAAATAGCCCACTGCTGGGCAAAGGCCCTTTGCTTCTGCCACTGTACTCCTCCTTTCTACTCCTTGCCAATCTCGTGTAGCCACCTCCCGCTACTCTCTTTATATCATCCGCCTATTGAGCTCTTTGACGACCAGGGTTTCTCCAACCTAATCTAGGTAACCCATCTAGGTAACTCAGTCGTAGACCTATGATGTACATATTTACGGTTTTTCAAATTTGTTTTATAATTGTACATCAAGATATAGCTTTTTGCCAAATTGAATGATTCCAACGTTTTACGGTTATTATGGGTTTTGGTTCCCTTTTGTATGGGAAATGCGAAATAAATTACCAAATCTTTTGATTGCGTGGACTGGGCAGATTGATTTTTACACAGCTTCAAGGAATGATAGGGCTCAGTATTTGGTATTACTTTTTTTACCTATACGCGTTTTTGAACTTTTTTGAATTTTTTCTGCTACTTGACATCAGACGGAAGTTGGTCTTCTTAACTCACCCCACAGCCACATCCTCTACAATTTACCCTGGTACTAGGCCGGGTTGACGCTAGTTAGAAAACGTTTATCTATACATACTAGAGAAATCCGGCTGGTCGAAATTCGCCCACAAACCTTTTTGCGTATCACAACGACATATATTGTTCTATTCACAGAAAAATAATATTTGACAATAAATATAACATACGGTTTGCACCTCAGATCATGGAAATAGTGCTGTGGTTGGCACGATTACGCTTGTGCAACATCTTGTCGTCGTTCGCGCAGAGCATGCCCGCTACTGGCTCATTCACCAGGACGGCTATCAACCACGCCAGCGGTGTACTCACTCCGGCCGGATCCTTCTTCAAAGGTACCAATACAAGACAGGCTGTGTATATCATATCATATGTGAATAAATGATTTATAGCGATTTAGTAGCGAAGGATATCTGTGGGGCGACTTAAGATGACCGAATGCCGTCTGACGTCATCCCTGGAACCTTCACAATCTCTACAATCTCACGACTAATATCAACTGCTTTGAAATAGCATTTTTTCAATATGGCGGTGCGAGGGGCAGAAATACAAGGTGGAAAAGTTAAAATTTGAAAAGAGCACATAAAAATTTATAAACATACCAATTTTTTTTACTCTCGGAAAACTTCCCAGGCAAAACTTTTGACTGGCCCGTTGGTGCGGGGGGCAGTAACCCAGCCTTCTACTCTGGGTGAACTATCTAAATGTATTTATTTATATATTTCTAAAAAGCTAGATACATCCAATGAAAAAACTAGATATATCAGATGGTGAATGCCTTCAATAGTCTTCCACACGATACATTGATAAAGGCGCTCAAGTATCATGAAGTGCCTCCCTATCTCGAAAGGTTGTTGAAGGCGTTTCTACAAGATCGGGAAATTCTGTGGGTTGGAAATTCTGGCCGAGAAACATTTCATCGTAGGGTCCAAAGAGGAGTTCCGCAGGGGTCCGTACAGGGTCCCGTTCTCTGGAACGTGGGCTTCGACTGGCTCCTGCGGAGTCCACTTCTACCCAAGATGAAGGTATTTTGTTATGCTGATGATAAGGCACGCACGCACATACGCACAGCACACACACCCCGGGTGTTATAAATATAAGTGCTATGATGTTTAAAGTATAACCCTTCAACTATTGCACTTAAATATTTATAAGATAACCTATAGTTACTATTATATTGTATTAATATGTACAGGAAATCGCTGGCTCTTCGAAATTAGCCCTTTTTGCGTACAACGACATATATTGTTCTATTCGCGGAAAAATAAAATTTGACAATTGATACAAAACACGATTTCGCATTGACACCATTCAATACATGTGAGTCGGAACAAACTTGTGTCTGATATCGAGACACTCCTATCTCACGTCTCGATATGGAGTCGGCTAAATTTAGTCGAATTCAACCCTACTAAGACACAAGTTTGCGCTTTCACCGCTAAAAAGTCCCCCTTAGTCGTGTCTCCTCGATTCCAGAACACTTCCCTGGTCGCCTCAGCCTGCATCGGGATACTGGGAGTCCTGCATATATTTTATTATTTATTTGCATGCCTATAAGTTGGCAAAAAGTTGAAACAAATCCTACATATGTATAACCCTTCGCACAGCACAGTTGCACTTCACTTCGCACTGTCCACTCTGCTCCACGCAACTCAGGTCTACACAGCTCCGCACGCTCCACTCTGCTCAACACAGTTCAACTCTATACAGCTCCACTCAGCATCGCACGCTACGTTCCGATCCGACAAGCTCCGCTCCGGCTAGCACCAAACAGCTCTGCGCAGTTCCACTCCGCTTCGCACATTTTCAGTCCGCTCTGCATAGGATAGATCCTCACAGCTTCATGCCAATCCACACAGCTCCGATCCGCACATAATCATTGAAATGACCATTCCAATGAAGCTATGTCTGGTTCCGGCATAATAACCATCTTACACTGGTTGTCCCAACCTCTATTTTCTTTTAATTTCCCATATAATCAAGGACTGCTAAGAAACTACCCGTAAATTGGAAAAAGAGAGAGATATCTATATTAAAAACTTTTTAGAATTTTAAATTTGTAGCAGCAAATAATTTTAAGCCTACCTTATAATTTGCAGCTACCTTCCCCCATCACCAACCAGCCGCGACTCTGGCTACCCCCACGGTCCTCAATCTGGATCAGCTTTCTCAGGAGCACCTCAGGTGGTCGCAGCCAGGACTTTGGACCAGGCAGGTCATGCACATGGAAATGGATTTCCTAGGTTAGTCCAGTCGCAAATATTTTTATAATAAAACTTTTTTGAGTTTATAAGTGAAAAAGGACGACTCCAAAGTTTGGGCAGCATAAGAGACAAATCATCATTCTCATCATTGGCTATTTCATCTGTTGCAGATGATATTAATGCTGTGTGTGTTTTAACGACATCCGTGTGTGTCTGTGCAAGCAAATTGTAGAATGAGAAGAACAGCCACAACCAGAGTATCAGTCAGTCAGTATAGTCATAAACTGACCTAACCCAAAAAAGCAGATTTTTGGGAAATCGCAAAAAACGTTTTGTCATTTACGATTTATTCCGGTTAAAATTCGATAAAAATTGTTCGTTGGCAGTGTTGCAAGAAATTATGTATTTTAATAATAGTTTTAAAGCGATTAATGATATGGAAATGTTGTTTTACTGATATTTTATTATTTGTTTATCTTTTAATCTAAAAACTTATGTTAGTTAAAAAGATAAAAATAGCTGTATCTCAGTGTTGGATGGAGATATCGAAAATTTCTTAAATTGGCTGATATTGGACGTTGAAACGAAACTGCCTGTATCATTAACTCACCTTAGAGCTAAAACCTAATCGGTCAGTTTATGACTAAGCGTGTGATATACTCTGAAAGAACTAGATGGGTGATTGGGTGATTGTAGTTAGACCTTTTATCAGCAGACTTTATTTATTTATTTTTATTTTATTTTATTTAAATAGGTATGCCAACAGCGTGTTCACAAAACTTAATTTAAAGAATCTTACAAACTATCTTATATTTAGTAGGGAATCCATACAAAAATACAAGAAAAATAGTTTTTAACAGTAGTTTATATGTACCCCCAATTATTGGAGAAAACAACATGCATTAGAATGTTGACTAGTCGAATATATGCTTTATCGTGCAGCTTTACAACTTGATCAATTAAGTGTCTCCACCAATCCCTGTTAAAGTTATTAGAAGTGAAATAATCCTCATTTGAAAAAATCATACCTCTGAGATTTCTGAGGAATTTCTTGCCTTGCACGACATACCTGTGATACCTACAGCCACAATGTTGCCTGAGAAATTGTTTGGCATTTGGGCAGGCTTCCTAGACTTCCTAGATAGACGCCCATGAACAACTTCGGTCTTCGATAATGTGTATTTTTTAAGGACCTTATGTCGCATCGTCATGGAAAGAGCGACGCTGGATGTTGTTTCCACAAATAATAATGTTTTTGTATGTTTCGTTTTCTAGGAGTGGTACGGAACACGCTAGTCAGGGAAGAATAGGCGGACATGGCTATGATGACGGCGCTGCATTTGGAAGAAACTCCCTGGATGACAGCGCAGTAAGTTATTTATGTTTTTATCCAAATTATTGTCAGCTTATAAAATGTATAATCACATTCAAAGGCCAAGATATTCAGGAAGGCGCGGCTGTTGAGTCGAGTTGAGTACCTCCATATTACGGAATCTCGCTATGCCCTATTTCTTACTACAATAAAAACAGCTGGTATAACACAGAAGATAGCATAAGTACTTCAAATAATACAGATGAAAAAGACCATTTTAATTTTCTTTTAATACTTGGTAATAGAGCAATAAGTACTTATACTAAATTCTGTGTCCAGGAACCAGCCAGCTACAACTTTGAGTACATGGTGAACGATGTCAGTGAGGGGGCAGACTTCGGACACCAGGAGGAGCGGTTGGAAGCGAGGGCCCATGGACAGTACCATGTGGTGCTTCCTGATGGAAGGAAACAGGTGTTTTGGCTTCTCCTATTAAAAGTACCCCCACCAGGCGACAAGATCGTCTATCTAATTGATTTTAAAGAGCACTAGATATCGCCGGTTAGTCAAAATTCAGAGACAAATCTTTAGATTTGCATACTACATATATAAGCTTATAAGCTATATATATTCTAAATGTTAATTCTTTGTACAACGGCATCGTCATATTTGACAAATAATATAGATACATACATACGGTTGACACAATCTGAAAGTAAAACGTATACATGTGTGTGTAAATCATTTGGCCCTAGTGTGCGTGAGGTATTATTTTTATAATATAATGTATAAAAAATGGATATTTTATAAAAATATTAGCATTCGCACACCATCCTTTATATAAACTATAATTGTGCCAAATTTGATAAACCTCAGTCTGCGCAATTTTCTTAAAATGGTATCGAAAGTTTTCACTTCAGACTTTAATATATAGATTATATTACTACTACTTTAAAAGGTAGTTTGAAATATAAAAATATAACTTAAATTCTTGTGTTATTTGTTTCAGACGGTTAGTTACGAAGCAGACGAACGTGGCTTCAAACCCAGGGTCTCTTACCAGGATTCGGAAGACCTCGCCCGTTTCAATGGCTACGATGCCAATGCCAACACCCGTGGCTACAACCATGGCTTCAAAAATGGCGGCCGCAATCATGGCGACGACGGGCGTGGCTATTGACTAAAAACGTGGCTCTTTGTTTTAATAAACGTTATATTGTGCTTGTATTAAATTATAAATTAATTGTGTATGTATAATATATTAATTGGTTTGGCTTTTAGAATGGCAGCCATTACTGTAAACTCTATGGTTGGCTTAGTTTTTTGGTTTTAAATACGAATATATAGTGTATTACATATCATATATTTTGTATCGTAGCAGATGCGTTGCCGGCCTTTAATGACGAGATTAGGTCACCTGGAACTCTCGCGAACCCAACGAAACGCGACAACAATACCATCACTTGACGTGACAGTATTGTCGTCACTTCACGCCGATCTGATATGATAAAGAGGTACTGGTACCCGGACGCGCCGGCCCAATACGGCTGAAGACCAAAGGGACTGCAAGCGTGCGTTTATCTGTAATTAGATAAATAGATAGGAGATAAGGATATAACCGTAGATGAAAAGGATAAAAAGGATGCTATCCATTTTAATCGTTGCGGAAAAAGCTATGCAGTTAAATCGGTGCAAGAAAACTGTGCTGTTTAATCGACAACGATTTTTCATATACACGTATCGATAAAACTGTTCAGGTTTTTCGCACCTATTTATCGAAACCTATGTAGCGGATATAAGAATTATCAGCCCTACAACCTTATCTGTCCTCTGATTATAATCAGAGATATATCTCTTTCCTAAATATAGGTTTATTTCAACTCAGTATGAATAGTGTGTTGATGGTTAAACTTCTTGCCTTCTTATCGGTTCGTACGGAAAAGGAAAACCGTCGAGAATGTTCGGGCTAAATTGCGCGTAGACGGCATTCATGAGTGGAATTCAACTATTCTTAGGGAGACACTTTTTTTTAAAAAAAAAAAAACAGGATTGTCGGAATGTAAATGAGTCGAAAAATAAAAAAAAATCAGCATTTCGCACTAAAAAACACAAATAAAGGGTCATGTGTTTATGGTACTCGGGTTATTTATGTACGGACATAAACATAATCATGTACTAAGTCGATAAATTCAAACAGCTTACTCCCACGGCTATTTAGACAATAAATACTAGATCATCTTTCTGCAAATGCATAACACATGCTCACTATGATGATGATCTTCAAATAGACTTCGGACTCAAGTGGGTCGAGACAAGGAAAATATGAAAAATGTGTTATAAGTTAGCCTCTAAGAAGCTTGGCGTCCTCAACCGGGCGAAGCAGTGCTTCCTGCCGGCCCGTCGCTTGCAACGGTGTATTTTTATTCGTTACTTTGCTCAGGTCAATATCTTTTTTTGTTTCGAAATGTGGCACACGGTTTACCAAAAAAAAGGAAACTAAAAATACAACAATCCGCCATGACAGCTAAAACATCCAGCAGTGCATATGACGTTGCCGTATATTTTAAGTGTGTTCCACTAAGAGATCGCAACATTTTAAAGTGCTCATTCAGATATTGGACATGTAATGGCTATGATAGTTGTTTTTTTTGTTTGATATAAACGTTAATTTCTGGTTTACCAAAAAAAAGGAAACTAAAAATACAACAATCCGCCATGACAGCTAAAACATCCAGCAGTGCATATGACGTGTAACGGGAGGGTTTTATTTAACAATTTTCCTGCCTCTATCCAAATACAGATCTTGTAGTTTGTGTGAGGGGGACATCCATTAATTACGTCACACGTTAAGGGGGGGGGGTCATTGAAATGTGACATTGTGAGTCAATGGGCAGGGGTCGAAAAGTTTGTGACATGCTCTTTGCATTGGCATCTCCGCCCAGGATAATATGAGGTGTGCCGATTTCCTTCACGATTCTTCTAAGGTAGTCAAGGTACGGCTCCAGAGGTTTATTGGGTTCGAAACGGATACTATTGAAATATGTAACATGTCTTTATAAAATAAAGATTACTATTACTAACGCTCGCCTTTACTACCACCATTGCCTCCCCTACCTTACTCGCTGGAAGTTACTAGCTTTAACCAGCGATATCATCCGAATTGGATTTTGCAAAATTTTGAATGTTTTAATTTTGTTGTGCCATCTCCAATTTATTTGTTTAAAGTAAAGGACTATATGTTATTCCATGAAACATCAGCTATCTGCCTGCGTGTGCCTTTGTATACGTAATATAGAAAACATTGGCAGTATGCTCTAAATAATGTAAGTTTAACCTGAATAGAAGAACGTGCAAATCTGCGGGCCAACATATTATTGCGGACCGCCAGCGCCCGCTGCTCGCGTTCTATGTCTCTGTCATCATCAAGGCGTTCGTCTTCTATGTGTCCGAGGTATTTGAACTCCGACACCTGCCTGAGAGCTACTCCACAAAGTACTACAGTAGGTTTGAAAGGCATCGTTTTATTATTCCCCCTGAAGACAAGAAACTCGCTCTTTTTAGAATTATATCTAAGTTTACCCCACATCGCGGCGCTGCACAATTACCAGCTCGCTCCGAGCCTGTATATTTACTTTACATAGTACACTCAAAGGTCAAAGCTGCGGAGCTGGATAAAGGGGTAAAAAAACAGTCGAATTGGGTTACCAATGTCTACACGTTTCAAAGCTGCACCCATTTACAGTATACATATATATAAATATTTAGGTGTTGTCGGTCCATTTACGACCACTTTTCTCCTATCGAGATCCAGTCGGAAGCCATCCATTACCCGGCTTCGTTAACAAGTAACCTGGTGTGTGTGGTTCTATTTTAATAATATCTAATATTAATACATTATTTATACAAAATATTAGCATTTGCATTTCTCGCTCGCCTTCAATTGCGAAATTTTCGTAAAATGGTACCGAAGTTTTCACTTCACATTTTAATATATAGAATGTTTGGAAGACTTAATTGCTTCAACATGTTACATAGCAGGTACATACTAAAACTTTTATGATTTAAAGGAATTGGACCGCTTATCAAGCTAGTTGGCTGCAACATATATTGTTGCTAACACTATGTTTTTTACAAACATATTTAAGAGAATCATTGAATAAAATTGCCAACCATACACGTTTTTATATCTGGATACATATTAGTTATAAGTATACAATATAGACCCCACTGGACATTCTTTGCACCCACTCCTATCACACACTTTTGCTTGGAGAGGAAACAAGAGATTTAAACAAAATGTATTTCTAGTATTCTAAAACAAAATCTAACCTTGTTCTCGATCTCTAGCTCGCGGTGCCTCCGAGAAGCCAATGATCCTCGTTACGGGGGAAGTCAAGGAAGTGATACGTCTTGTAGCGGGCGCAGTAGATCTGTTCTCTCCGCTCGTGGTGGTGGCGTTGTTTGAAGTTAGGGACGCGCCAAATCTAGAAGAAAATCATGGTTTAAAAATGTTCTTGTACATTTTACATATTAACGTAAGGTTTAAGGTATATTTGTATAACCTACAGAAATATTTTCTTTACTTAATAGAATATGTATAAGATAATTATATCATATTCATTTATGAACAATCTTGGTACAATCTATCTCCTAATGATAATCCAATTGCAGCATAATAGGAATACTGCTCCTTTAGAGTTGTCGTTAGTGGATGAGGTGATGGTAGCCTCGCAAAAGTTTTAATGCAGTTTGACCAAGTTATTTATTTTATGCCTCTCCTCAGGGTATCGTCTCACCTCAGCTGGGCTTCTGTAGCGTCCATGACGGTGACGAGCCAGTCCCAGGTGTGTTTCAGCTGGCGCTCCAGGTAGCACTGCAGACGCAGCGCGTCGCGGTAAGCCAGCGGGATCATGCGCGGCAGAGAGATGGTCACCCGCTCATACTCCCACAGCAGATCCGCTATCTGACGGATCACGATGCCTGCGCCAAATAAAACTTATATATCATCTTGTCAAATTGGACACATATCCGATCATTATCAAACTTTATAATTAATTATACATATTTAAACACAATAGCTGTGATGTATCAGATCTAGATAGCACCGTCGGCGCCTCTAACATATTTCTTACAATAGTTGCTTTTACGAAACTCCCACGCCAATGGATTTCCCGGCTCGACGGCGTAGCTATTAATTTGAACCCTCACCGAAGGCGCGCGCCAGGAAGGAGGCGGTGGTGGAGGTGGAGTGCGGGTCGTGCGCGCCGGCCGCGGCCGCCGTGGTGGAGCGCCGCAGCGACGCGGGGTCGATGAACACCAGCGACGAGCCGCCCGTCAGCCGCACGCCGCCCGCGCCGCTGCCCGTGCCGCGCGCCGTCTCGCGCGACCTGCTCGTGTAAACGTACGATTGTATGCTTATGTTATAAACAAATAAAAGAAAGCAATTTCAATTTATACATTATATACATTGATATGTGAATGTAAAATATAATTAGTCATTATTGTGATACAACCTATGATTATTTTCATTCAGAGTCTTTTGTCAATCCTATCCCCCCTTTAACGTGCGACGTAATTTATGGAGACCTCTTAGAGGTTACTAAGGAGTTAAATGTAATGTTTGGAATAAATACTATCCACAGCAAATTGCGTAGTAACTATATACACCGATTACTAAAAAAAGGTAACGATGGTTATTAAAATATATATCGATATACCGTATGGCCCATTGCATGGAGTGGGGGGCGAGGTTCGGTCTGGAAGGAGGCGCCGAACGTCTCTCGACAGGTTCGCCGCCGTCTGCGAAGGGCGGCTCGGCCTCTGCGTCTTGCTCGTCCGTCTCGCCCGCCTCCGAGTCCTCGTCCTCGGGCTGCGTGGAGTCACCGCTCTCGTCTTCTGGGTATAGCAGCAGGGACGCTATGCCTGTCGTAGTGCACCAGATAATTTCAGCAATAATATGGAGGGCGGACGCCCTCCAACAAAACAACTCTTTTTTTATATATAAAAGAATATTATAATTTAACAGCATAAAAAATTGCTATTAGCAATATATTTTCTTATTATATTCTTAAATAATGTCTCGCAAGAAATATAGAAGTAATATTAAGTTTTGCATTAATTCTTTAAATACTGTTAAACTTCTTAACCATAAACGTTTATAGTTTTTATTAATATTGTTTTCTTTCTTTTCAAACTTCTAACACTGGTTTATAATTGATATTCGACCTCCTCCGTGTTTCGGAAGACAGGTAAAACAGTGGGACCGATCTGCAATCTAAGCGGACCCTAGTACCAGACCGGGATAACGCTAGGAAGAAGTTTTCTTTCTTTCCCATAACTTATGGTCTGTACTTCTTCTTACCGGCATCGGAGCCCTGCGTGGCGCCAGTCTGCACGCTACGCTGAGCAGACTCTGCATTGTCCTGGTCGTCTGAGTCACTCTCTGTCTCCACTTCAGCCAGCAGGTCTAACTCGCTCTCACTCTCCCCACCTTCTGCACGTTCAGTTCCGTTTTCTACCACAACATGCTGCACTTGACCTCTGAGGAGAGAAATAGAAATATTTATTTTAATGAGCGATGCATTAAGAAATATCTAAATTTTAACTAAAAGAAATTACTATAATGACGATAAATGAGGACGACAGATTACATTTAAATATGGGTGTTGAATATCACTTACCTATCTCCCACCATATCATCATGGTGCTGCGATTCCGTGGGTGCAACGGGAGCTGGTATGTTCGGTTCGTCGGTTTCGGAAGCGTCGTCATCTCCTCCCATAGCTTCTCCCGCAACGTCGTCTGGATATTCAGTCGCTACAGGGGTGGAGGAGCGGTCGGGCACGAGGGTCGAGCTGCCCATGGAAGTACCGCCAGGGGCGGCGCCGCGACCGCCGGTTACGTTGGAGTCTCTACAAACGTACAACAGATTATTACAACAATTGGATCAAACTTATGTAATAAAAATAGTCAAAATATTAATGTTCCTAGTTTATAACAGTCCTTAAGTACAAATATTTGTAATATTGCAATAAGATTTCTATGTTCGAATACAAAAATGGCATACCTTCGTGGATGAGATAGGCGCGAGTGGCCAGTTGACAGTGGTTCAACCCCAAACAGGTCCTCGCTGCCGTTGACCAAGATTCTGTTTGTCTAGAAAGATTTCTTTTTCACAGAAACGCGTAGAGGTATAAAGTTGATCCCTAGAATAACTAAAAAAATCAACCCTCTAAGCCAAGGCAATCAAATTACATGGTCATTAACGTCGCATTTCCCGTACTAGTACATTTGCAAAGGGAATCAAAACCTATAGAGTACTTCACGTTAACCTTGAATCATAAAAATTGACAAGAAAATATATCATGGTAATAATCATTTTTCAAATAATCACCACTTTGGATTTGAAGCAGCTGCTTGCTAGGATCGAATTTTACACCGACATCGCCTCTAAAGTACAGCACTGCACTGATTTTCTGCTGTGTCTTAACGCACGTATCGCCTCGAAACAGAATTATCATCAGAGGCCCTAGCACGAACATTTCGAAACGTTCAAATTCGAAGGGTTGACTGTACTTAGATTTGAGCTAGGTGGAGATTCACAAATCACATTAACCTGGACTATTTATGCGGTGTACCCTAATATTTAATTATCACGTTATTGTATACATTTATTTTATTGTAAATAATCAACAAAGTCCCGTCAAAGTCTATTGGAAGGATTGAGTGAGTGATTGAAAAGGTACAGAGAACAATGTTCATATATACATCTGTCTGTTCCTAAGGTAGACAACTTAATGCCTGCGATATAGGTAACAGACACCTGTTATAAACAAATATTTTTTTATAGAAATATATAAATACATACATCTTATATACGGGAAGCGAAAACTTTAGGTACCATTGTACGAAAATTGCGCGGACAGAGGAAAATGAAATTTGGCACAATTGTAGATCATACTGAGGAAAGGGACGCCTTTGCGGTAAAGGAGTGGATTGGGGTGGCTCAGGGTAGAGGAGAGTGGTCTAGGAGGGGAGGAGGCCTTTGCCCAGTGTGACAGACTAATTAAAAAAACTATTGGCGGATTTAAGCAAAGTAATTTAGTTTTGTTGTTTACAAGCTTATATATAAATATACACATATTTTAGTTAATCTTATTAGTTAGCCTGTTGGCACAGTTGACAGTGGCCCTACCTTCCGTTAAGAATATTTAAAAAGTATCTATATAGTCAATAAGTACGTATGCTATCTAACACTGAAAGTATTTTTCAAACCGGACCAGTAGTTCCTGAGGTTAGCGCGTTCAAGCAGTCCGTGACAGTAGTATCCTTTAGCATACTGTCTTTCTTCCCCATGTACCTTTTATCCTTTTACTCCATCTATATCCCTTACTCCTGTCTTTTTAATTAGAGGTAGCGCCACGCTTGCAGCCGAATTGGGCGTGGCTACTTCATCTATTGCAGATGATCAATGCTGTGTGTGTTTTATGGCACTTCCGTTTGTGGCAATAAACTGTGTACCCTTGGTCAATCAATGCTCGCAATTGTATAACCTTTCCGTTGTGTGACTTAGCCCTTACTAACCGCTCTTTATCTTTCGCGCCATCTTCATTAACCATTTCAGGAATTACACTAATTGTCTTCATATCGTTTTTGATAGTACTGGGCTGCAGGTGAACGATCTCGTCCTCTCCTCTCTATAGTATTTAGCAACGACTTGATTATGTGGTAATAATTTCTGCGTATTATATGCCCGAACCTCCACAATCTACTTTTCTTGTATAACAGCTGCGTTTAGCAGATGGCGCACCGGGCGACAGCGCCGCCTAGCGCCCCACCAACGATCAGACGCTCACCATCCTTTAGCCGCATATGTCGCACACAACCATTGTAAAGATCATTACACGTTGCAACCACAAAGTATTTTTTCTAATTTCAAATCCCGCAACCGAACTGTGGCACGAAGTCCCTTACGAGGCTTCCAATTCTTTCCCGTTATTAACACCTTTTAATTTCGCTCTGTCCGTCCGTCCGTCTGTCCGTCCGCAAGGGTGTCACTCCCTATGATTTTTTATACACATTTTTTTTGTCTGGATGTCTAAGTGCACACAAAAACAGTACAAATAAGTTTTCACCATTTTTGTAAAAAATATTTATTTATCGTATTAACAGCCATCGGTTGAACGGGGCACCTTTTTGGCTTGGTATCGACTTCAACGTATCACTAGGTTGCTTAATCGAGCAATCGACTCAAATGCCGGCCACTGGTCGAGCTACGACCTCCTCACGTTTATTACTCTGGTGTTTCCAAAATAACGAGTATGTACATATATGTATGTACATACAGCATTTCCCGTTTCTCGGCGTCGGTGCCGGTACGGCGGAAATGCGCTGTCGCAGCCGACTGTACACGGCACTGGGAAGACTGCTGATGGTGGAATTGGGCGAAGATGAGGATCGCTTCCACGCTTTCATGATGCCGCTAACTGGTATGTGGGATTTAGTTTGACGGTTGGTTTGTAGGAGAAAGAGAAGAAGAGAGGTGGTATGGTACTGTAATAAAAATAACATATATTAACGTGAGAGAAAGGAAACATGGTATAACGTTTGTAGGAGAGTGAAAATCAACAAAAATAAGCTAAAATCTACAAATCGATGACAAAAAACCTTACTTGAAATCCAAGCTAATATTATAGAGGGGAAAGATTTGACTGATTGTTTGTTTAAATTGAATAGGGTCCAAACTACTTGATAGATTTGAAAAATTCTTTCACTGTTGAAAAGCTACACTATCTCCGGTAACAAAGGCTATATTAAATTTACAAAAAAGGTTAGTCATACCCGTGTGAAGTTGGATCAGACTACTAGTAGCGTATATTGAAGGCATTCCTTTAACCCCTCCCTCCCGCGCACAAACGTGCATTCTACTAAAAGTAAAGATGGCGGATTTGACAAAAAATACGCGGGGTGGACTCATCTCGGGCATGCCGGTTGTTTTTTTTAAATTACACCTGAGTTTAAACCACAAATCGATTGTTTAAGTTGAATATTCTAACAATTATTAGCAGGTATATTTAACTGAAATAATAAAAAATAAATAATTAATTATGTATTAAAACATTTAAGATTTTCTAATATTTACAAATATTAATACATTCTTAAGAAATAATAATATAATCCTGATCTTTTTAAATATAAATATTCCAACTCAGAGAGAGAGAGAGAGAGAGAGAGATTAGTGAATCCGTTTAAACTATTTAAATATTATTACTTGAAACTTATTAATAGGTACAAAGTTTTGTAGCTAATAATACTAATAGGAATATAAAATTAAATTTATTAAAATATTTTTTTTTTTTTTAAGTTATTTCACATTGAGAGCACTACAAACAAAAGTAGAGTCAGTTATAGTTACTTATAAGTTAACCTACACCGCCTTTTTAAAAAAAAGTATATAATATTGCAATTATAAACAATAACTTTTAAAAACTTGTTTCATAAAAACTTTTTACTCGAAAACTAATGTTTTCATACTAAAAAAAGTTTGAGGATACACTTGTGAGGAAATTCCAGCCAAAAACTTCCTTTTTTTATAATTTTTTGTCATATAGAAGTCATTGTTTTGACAAGGTAGTGTATAAGAAATGTCTCAATGCCGAAAATTATTACATGCAAGAAGTTTTACCGGTATTTTTGTCAATATTGATGCAAACTCGCGTGTTTGGCTTACAGAACCGGCGTCCGCCGTCGCCGCGACGCTACTGAGTTTCCCGGACAATTTCCAAAGTTTTCCGACCTCGTTGCGCCGTGGAAACTTCGGTAACGTGACAGAACTCACTGCCAACTTGTAATTTAAGACAATTTGCTTAGACAAAATGTAGAGAAAGAGACCGGTATTTTGAAGTTTCGAACCAATATTTGTTGACTCTCACCTGGATAGATTCCGATATCTTTTCTCTGGGGCCGCTAACAGAACAGAACGTATCACCTGCACCTAAGCAAGCACCGTCTTGTATCCTTTGTTTTCCGAGTGTTTGTTTTGGTCGCGACGAATTCCTCGAGCGATCCGTCAAGCGTATTTGTTTAGAGCACCTGTTGTTTGCGTACCGTGCGGTCGGTTCACTTCACAGAAACTGGCACATGGTTCACTGCGGTGGTTTGTCACTACGCGAAGTCGGGTCGTGTCGCGCGAGCGGTAAGAGCGTGCGACTAACGTGCGCACTAGTTGCCCGCCGCGGCCGGAGTGACGCGCGCCGCACAAGCGTCGTCGGCCGCGCCGCCGAGCGGCCTCTTCTCGTAGTGCTGTTTTCCATGGGCGTTGGTATTTTATAAGGTGACTAAAAATGAAGAGTGCTCTAAAGTTAAATGCCTTAAACCAGGTCGTATTCTGGCCTAATTGAAAGTCTTAACCATCTATGGTCACGTTCAAACACGCAAAATGGATCCCTCTACTGTTTTATTTACGACTACCTGGTTCCCGCTTCTTCGTCCGCATAAAATAAACTTTCGAGAGCACTTAAGACATGGCCCTATCGAAAAATCCGTTTTTAGAGGATGTCTACTATCTTTAAATTACACTTTTTGGCAAATTACGTTTTTTTATTTCTCGGCAATTTTCCAGTGTTCGTGTTAGATGACCTTTCGCTTTTATATATAGTGCAACCTCGATAGAATGACACTCAAGGGACTTAAAAAACATTCGTATAAAGGGAGTCAATCACTGTTAACGTTTTTATTAGAATATTATACAATTAAAATATGTTTACGCTATATAATACTGGTTGGACTTCGCCATACAACTCTATTTATCTTTCAGATTATTAATCTATTCAATAATTCCTATTTTCCTTCCTTTACCAATTGCTTTAATAACCTAACAGTTACAATTGACAGTTGACAGATAAAAAGCCCCTAATTCCCGCCATTATTCCATAATGTTCCTTTTTTATATCTTTGACGACAGTGTACTTCTTATGTGCCAGTGTTGCCAGTATTCCCCGCGAAAAAGCTCGTTGGAAATGTTGACGACAAAATTTGTTAAACCGCGTAATTTTTTACAATGAGGTTTTTTTGTAAAGAGGTTAGATTGGACTACGACTCGTTTCAATAAGATAGATGTGTTTGAACCCGTCGAAACATGAATGACTATTGTACAGTTATCTAGGAATTATTGGTAGGATACGTTATTTAAAGGTCATGTGTTGAAAAATACGTAAATTAAAGGTAGGTTAATGCTATCCATATTGTGCATTCGTTATAAATAGAATTCGATAATTAAATTTGTAATGTAAATATGTATTTGCATTAGCTCATATGGACAGTTCTGGGGGATTAAAAAAAAATCGTTAATTCAAAAAAATCGTTATATAGAGGTTCGTTATATTAAGGTTGCACTGTATAATATACATGTTAATGAATATTTTCCACATCCACAGGGCGAGCCCAGCAGCTACACGCTAAACTGTCCCAGGGCATCAAACGACGTGGGAGTCTGCAGGATGCTTTGAGAAGGTATGTCTTTTGCAAAAAAAAAATAATAATAGTATTTTGTAAATTACTCTCTTTCGGCCTTAATAAGATTATTATAATCAACACTCCAGGCGGGAACCGAACCCACAACCTCAAAGGCGGAAGGCAGGATCACTGCCAACTGTGCCAAAGAGCCAGTCAAGTCAAGAAGGTTGGACTAAAATTCGTGAGGTCCTCGAATAGGTGATTTTAAATCGAAGGATTTGATACGCGACGAAGGTATTTCTCAAATAGCTTCCAAAGTTATTGTCCGATTTCGCCCAAAATAATTTTCCTAATGAACTATTTGCATTTACTATCAACACGAAAATTACAAACCTCTTTATGTAATAGATTAGAAATCTTTGTCCTAACCTAACCTAACCTAACCTAACCTAACCTAACCAGTCCATGCAAACGTCAAGGTGCAAAATTTGCGAGCAAACATCGTATTCCGCGCCAGTTTGACCCTCGAATTTCAGCAACCTCTGATTATGTACCGTTCGATCAACAATTGAAACAGAAAGCCCCCTGTTATTATAATCAAGAAAGGAATCGCCGAAACGCCGCGTGGGAGACAACCGAAAGGGTCCAGAAAGTAGATTCTCCCCCTCTCTCTTTCTTTTAGACTCTTGACAATTTTGACGTTATTTCTTATAAATTTCCCTATAAGTTATAACCCTGTACAGGTTCCGGGTCCATTGCGTTGCAGAGGAAGGAACCAAGGCAGTGCACAGGACTTGTTACCAAAGTATATGTTTCTGGGTGAGTACTCAATTTGTCCATTTTGATGACAAAGTAAATAATAGGCATGATAACAAATTTTAAAAATAGGTTTATAATGTTCTCAAGGTTCTACTACTGTCGAAAAATTTAATATTTCTCCAGAAATTACGTTTAGTGAGTCGAATTTCTTAGCATTCCATAGATTCACCGTGTGGGTGCCGGCTCCATCGTTGATGAGAAACCATCTTTTACCTGGAGTTGAAAGCTACGCGGGATATTTGACCGTAAGTAGAATAGATTCAAAGTTGATGTAGCGAGAATGTTTACTGCACAAATTAAAAATTCTTATTGTATTACTAAATATTTTGGTAAAGTCAAAGTGCACGCCTCATAACGCCAACCTATCTAATTTACTTTTTAGTTAATTATAAATAAACGACACCGAATTACACACCCATTTTCCATATAAAACGATGTGCTGTGATTCTGAAGCCCAAAAAATGAGCCAAGAGGCAAGCAGATGCGTTGCCGGCCTTAATGATTAGTTTAGGCCACCGAGAAATCTCACAAGCCGAACGAAACGCAACAACAATACCATGAGGTGACGTAACAGCATTGCCGCCTCTTCACGCCGATCTTATTCAAGAAAAAGCTACTGGTAACCCGGACGCGCTGGCCCAATTCGGCTACAAGCAGGGCACTACCTTTAATTAGAGGAGTAAGGGAAATGAATATAGTAAAAGGATATAAAGGTAGATCGGTAGGACACAAAGGGGATACATTAAATGGATTAATTCTGCTGCCGTTTTGATTAGTTTTGATGTGAAATATGTTATGCAGCAGTTCAGAGCGTCTAGTAGCGTGGTGTCGTCGCCATGAAATTTGATACAATATTAAATAAATAATAATGATAAATAAATATATACAAGACTATATGACATAAGGACGTCTGTTCCTAAGGTAGACAACTTAATGCATATAGGTAACAGACGTTATACACAATTTTTTTTTGTAGAAATATATAAATGTATACATATAGATAATACACGCAGACTGTTTAATGCTCTAATTGATCGTTTGCTAATACACCGCTTTATATTGTTGCTGGAAGTGAGGCTCAAGGAGTCGTTCGTGTCCGGAGTGTAGTGGTGGCTGATACATTGCCCGGTCTGTTGCTCCTTTGGGTAAGCTTCGATCTCATTCCAGATGCCTTGGAACTGAAATTAAGGAGGATGGTAAGTAGTTCCCCCCAGGATGTGGATCTTCCTTTATCTGTCCGATAACTTGTTAGATTCGCTACGGGTACGCGACCCCGGAGCACCCTAGCTGCAATTTGTGATGTCGAAGACACGGTAGAAATAAAAATTACAGGAACGAAAATACCATTTTCTTTAAATAATACTAAGAAAACTTAATATTCCTCCTCGCGTTATCCTAGTCTAGTACCAGGGTTCTCTTACACTGCAGAGGATGTGGCTGTGGGGCGAGTTAAGATGACCGACTGCCGTCTGAAGTAATCCCCAAGACCAACTTTCCCCGAAATAAGGGGAATGAAATAAAAGAAAGAGACTTTAAATCCATCCAGCCGTTTTCGAATTTTGGCGACTAATTAAAAATGCGTATATAATAAAATAAAGTATTCATAAATTTATACAACTTTCTACAAAGTGATCAAGAGCGGCGGCAGCCGTAACCAGGCGAGGTGTAAGCCAAGCGAAGTGGGCTCGAAAATTCCACCTATTGTCGATCATTAAACCCAGATATTTCATTTGGGACCCTAAGTGTACAACTGTTCCCTCCAACAACAGTGACGCTGTCCTGGGATGTCTCCTCCTGGGCCCAAGAAAAAGTAATGCCTCAGTCTTTTGGGATGACACTTGATGTCATTTGATTAGAGAAAATAGTCGAAAATCAATAAGATAGTAGTAATTAAATCAATGAGGCAAAAATTAGATTCTCGTAGATCAACAGTTAGAAGGGTGGACACTCTTAAATCCAAAAGGACCTGGGTCTATCACCTGCGACGTATGCCAATCACTCCCGTTGAGGTTCAATAGCTCAACGGTATATGGTATGGACTGAAATCCGCAAGTTACCCGGTTCAAACCCCACCGCCGTTGGGGGATTGTCGCACCCACTCCTCATACAAACTCTTCCAGGGATTGAAACATATTGATTCCTCCCACGTAAGATGTTGTAACCCCAAATTCCCAATATCACAGTAGAGTGTTACAAATATGTAAAATAAAAGAAATTGTCATTATATAACACGTTTCTGCATACAATTATATACATTACATTATTATATACAATTATATATTAAAAGTGACTGTATTATTACAATTTTGTTGTTTGTAACTCTCTACTGTAAAGCTGAAAATTTGGGGTTACAGCAACTTACGTGGGAGGTGTCGATATATCAATGGGTAGTCAAAAGGGTAAGAAGTTTTGTTTATTTTATTGGAAAACATTTCGAATAGCTTTTTAGGATTTGTGTTTTTGTTAAGTAATGTTGAAAGAGTTTTGGTTAGTTTTTGTTGAAATAATGATGGATTTTTGCTTGTATTCCATTTCTAGTAACGGTAGATGCTCTTAGATAATCCATAAAAACTTCGTTTGCCATTAAAAATTCTTTTGGTAAGAGCTCTCATATTGAAACTTATTTACGAGAGAGTAGTTAAGAGACCATTTTTAATGACGAAGCCAAACCGACCGAGGTTAAACCCTAACGTTCGTCATCGACAACACATCCAGAAGGCTTGTAGATGCGTTGCCGGTCTTCAATAAAGGAGTAGTAAAACAGTAATAAGCCGATTTTATAGATGCGCAAGCAACACAATTCCCGTTTGTTATCACAACAACGGTATAATGAAAATTATCAACGGAAACTCGAGCCGCGCGATTTCTGTGAAATATGACCAATAAAAATGTCTGCCATTTATTCCACTTTGGGAAATTACTGTCCTTCATCAGATCGATGAATGCGACGCCCCGACGCCGAGTTACTAATAACTGATATAAATATTGGCATCATAGCTATATATAATCAGTGGCATTTGAGTCGTAAACTAGGTTAAGCAGTTCGTACTGCGGCCTGGTGATAGACGGGTCACACGTTCATACACTGGTTTTCAAATATGCGTCCTCCTCCGTGTTTTGGAAGGCACGTAAAACCTGTTTAATCGTATGTTAATCGTAATCGAGAACCACTGGGTTCTCGATTAACGTCAGTGACTGGATATTACTTGTGAGATTGTAGACATTGTTAACTCGCCCTACAGCCATATACTCTGCAATTTTGCGGATCCTGGTATTACACCGGGATAACGCCTACTTGAATAATATATTACACCAACTAACATCAGCCATTGTCAACTACCTATATGATGTAATAATTCTGAAGTTGTTTCACTTATATCAGGTGAGTTTTTAATTGGCACTCCAATAAATCGACCATTGCTGAAAAGCTGTATAGAAAATAATTTACAATCAACGTAGTATTGCATTAATTCTGGTTAAAATTGCATATTACAATCAATAGTATTACGTATAAAGAGGTAGATGTAGTACAAATGGACGATATTTATAGATTTCATGCATAATTTATTTATTGGCACCGGTATAAATAAATGGCCGAATAACTAATATTGCGACCATAAACTCAACTCTCTTTAAACTGTACCTCGTTATTGAAATTGTGGTCGCAGTTTTCCAATAATAGCGCTGTATTGAAAATAATTTAAGCCCAACCGAGTATTAACTGAAGTTTTTAGAAAATTTAATTTTTAAATTCATTAATATAATGAACACAACGATATGAATATGGAATAAATGTATGATTTACTAATATATGTGCATTTTTGTTTATTGGTACCTGAATAAATTCTGCGAAGCAAACGAACCAAGCCCCGTTCATAAAGCGACGTGACGGTTGCAGATATTCAATAACAGAGCTGTATTGAAAATAATTTAAGCTCAACCGAGTATTAACTCATTTTAATAAATTATGAACTCGACAATTTAACTATAAAATAAATTGCATGACTTTATATATTTTAAAGTTAGGTTTACTTATATTATGTGCATTTTTGTTTATTGGCATTCAAATAAATGCTATAAACCAAATCGAGTTCATACAACGACGGTTGCAAATTTTCGATAAAAACTTTACAGCCACAGTAGTGTTTAATATTAAACTCTGTGTGTGCAAAAATACCTTGTTTTGCATTTAGCATATTTAATTAAACGAAACATTAATAAAAACTGAAAGAAAGAAAAGCTTTATTTGAAACTGCCCGTACAAAAGAATAGTTGACCAAGAAATTGGTTTGCCACGATAAGGTCGAATGTCGTTTGCATGTCAATTAGTTATAAGGCTTATTTTTGCTTGATATGCTTTATATTAATTTCTAACAATAACTCTTACCAAAATTTGCTTTAACTAAGAGGTGTCATCCAAAATGGTATAATACTTTTTTGGTCAACTATAGAATCAATAAAATTAAAATTAGATGATGTGAGATGAGGAGTTAATGATTTTTCTTTATTTAAATTAGCATACATGATATTTTTATGCACTCCACATTGTCGGTACTTGACATAATTTGTAAATTTGACATTATTAGAATAACTTAGACATTTGAATATCGAAATTACTATATCCAAATTTTTTTATATCGTACTAATTGAACTCAATTTATTATTATTATTTTATTTTCTTGACACTTTCCGACTGTAATATCTTTTAAAATTATATTATAATAAAATAGTTTCGATGGAAAATTTATCTACTAAAATTGATACATCAGCATCATGTATAATATATTATAAACATGTGCAATTGAATAAATGAATAGTATTATGAATAAATCAAAAAGACATTTCAACAAACTTTAATTCTAAGCTTTGTTTCATAAAAAAATACAAGAAAAGCCTCAGGATTTAAAACAAAATATTTTCCATTTAATTCCGCTCTTACCGTAGAATTATCGGGGTGCTTTAATCGTGGCTTTGAAATTTGTTTTTTGTTTACTCCGCATATATCATCAAGGAGATATTTTACGCAATACAATAATAAATTATCATGGTAGATATTTTTCAGCGCCGCGTCACGCCGCCGGCTTCATCAATCAGCTGGAGGACAGCTATTTTTGGTAGCGGAATTGATGAGTAGCACTTTTTGTAATACTAATGACACTCATTTATGGTGTTGAGTTTAAAAATTGTAATATTCCTGACTAGTCTCCTTTCTTCTTCTTGTTGTCGATGGCGCTTCAGACAGTTCCGTTCCAGAACTCAGCCACGCGAATAGCATCCTCTGTGGCTCGCATCAGATACTCCCACGTACAGGTGGCAGGGCAGGAAGGGCACGATAAGAGATGCTCCATTTTCTGAGGAGCCGCACCACATAAACATCCCAAATCAGAGTCATCCAGGAATCCACTAGTCTGGCAGCTCAATTACCTAGCTCTTTGCCTTTTGCTTTAGCAGCATTTAACTGGTAAAGCGGTCCATTTCGTATAATTAATCTGAAACGCAGATGGGTACAACAATGAGAAAATACAGTCTATGTGTATTACATAAAATATGTGGTCATAATCCTGATGAAACGTTGCAAAGGTACAGTATCCTACTAATATTATAAACGCGAAAGTTTGTACACATGGATGGATGTATGGATGTATGTTTGACGTTCGTTCACAGAAAAACTACTAAATGGATTTTCCTACAACCACATCTTCTGCAATTTAAGCGCACCTTGGTAGAAGAAGGAGGTAATAGGTAACGAGACGTACGCAAGTTTTAATGACGGTCGATGTAAAACATAGTTTAGGATTTTTATATAAGGAATTAGCGTGTCCGGCAGACGCTGTCCTACCCGAACGTTGGGTTAATTATTAATTACTACATTCTAACATCCTATAATATTACGTACAACAAATCCATCCATCATCTATATACAAGAAAAGAGCATACTCATTTCACGAAGGCCGGCAACGACATATTTTAATTTTTAATCATTTTACCAAATTAAATAAAATTACATTTAAATCAACCTTACGACTAATATCACTATGTGACATTAATCAGGTCCCACTATTTTACATGCCTTCAGAAACACTAAGGACGTCGGATATCAACTATTACTAGAATGGGTCACCCATCTATCACCCGGTCGCAGCAAGAGCAACTTACCTTAGCGATCGACTCAAATGCCGATCACTGGTAAGGCCACGCCCTACTCTCCCGTGTCCTACTAAGCTTAAATTAGGAGTGAGTTTTTCTTAGCTTCTTTTTCTGCAGAAGCCAACCAGGCAACTAGAGGAGAGAGCTGCACACGCTGTAGAAGCTGTCAAGTTTGCTGAAGAGGTGAGTTTTTCTTAGCTTCTTTTTCTGCAGAAGCCAACCAGGCAACTAGAGGAGAGAGCTACACACGCTGTAGAAGCTGTAAAGTTTGCTGAAGGGGTGAGTTTGTCTTAGCTTCTACTTCTTCTGCAGAAGCTAGACAGGCAACTACTGTGAAGTTTGCTGATGAGTTGAGTTTGTCTTAAACCGCCATATAGCCTTGCTGATTATGAAGAGCCACCGTAGCTTACAGACTTTGTCTGACTTTTAAATATTATGGGATCTGTATCCCTCTCGATGTCTCTCAAAAACCTCCATCTTGATCATGAAGAGAAGATATCGTAAAATTGATTAAGAAAATATTGTACTAGGTTTGTTGTAAAAATTTGTGTGTAAAATTTTTTCTAACCTGCATTTTTCTCTACGTCCTAGCGGACCATCCCCATCCCCGGTCCCAGTCCCGACCTCGTTCTCGGTTCAAATAAAAGCTCGTACATGGGTTTTTGCATTAGCGGACAAGGCATTTAGCGACGCCGCAATCGGCTTACGGGCGAGCCCACCAAAACCCAGCGGCGCCCTTTTCATCCTTGGTAGGACACCGGAGGCTCGCTTACACACTCGGAACCGGTGTCCTGGATGGTTCTACCTTACAATCTTAAGGCGGGAGGAAGAGCAGCCCGAATTGGTGTCTTCTTCAACCCAGCCTTATCCCGTCCATCGATGTAGGCTCTCTATCCCTCTCTCTTCCATGAGCGCAGTGCTTGGCCATACTTCAGAGGTGGTGCCATACAAATTTTAACAAAATCAGTCTGGCGATTTGCAAAGAATCAAAAGTCTACAAATTTATGTACATTGATGATGTTTTCGTTTACTGCGAAATCTCAACTGTCATTAGAGCAAGGCGTTTAGTTGGCCTACCCATGTCATATAAGGAAACAAAATGGATATAATTTGCACTGTCACGTAAGGAGACAAAACGCATGTAATTTCCACTAAAAGCTTAAAAATGAATTATATTTAAACAAACGGTATCTATCTTTATCCAAATATTTCTTTGAAGCTTCGGATGCAGTGGACACGATAGCATAGCCGGGTCAGGATTATAACCTAAATATTTAATGTATTTTAGTCCCTCCTCTATCAAGACATCACAATACAAAAATATAGATGTATGCATGCTAATTGCCACATATAATTCTCAAAAATAAGCTATTTGTATTATACGAAATTTGGATGAGGTAACAAAGACCTACTTCGATTGTGGAATGGGTGTTTGTAAGGAAACTGCTCCAATCTCCCGCCCCATTAATGTCACGCTGCGATATTAGTCGTAAGGTTGTAGAGATCGTGGGGGTCCCGAGGATGGCCGACCAATAGATGGCGCTATATTTTGATATCCAATAGTAGGAATAAGCCAACGTTCAGGCAGGACAACGTCTGCCGAGTCCTCCTCTTCTTCCAGACCTTTGCGCGTATCTTGGGGTCGGTCCTTCAAAATCAATATCGTTTATTCATATAGACTTTTTTAAGCCCTTATGAATGTTATATGTATATTATTATTTTTTTTTTAATAATTTAATCTAGGTTATTCAGTTGTAGGTAATTTTGTATTTTTTGATAGGTTTTTTACAGTACATAGTTCAGCGTCAGAGGCGTTGGTGCACATCGATAAGATCAATACGTCATCTGCAAACATAACACAGGGTGTCGATGATTTGTGGGAGTTCGTTTATGTATATAAATCATCATAAGGTCTCCGAATATCTTTAATTTAAATTTAATGGAATTACTTTCAAAGCAACATTCGTATCTAGCTATTGCGTTTTAATAAGCAATTCGTATGAAAACTGGCACACCGACTGCCGTCTAATGTCATGCCCGGAACTCCCACAATCCCACGAGTAATGTCACCCGGTGACATTAATAGGAACTTACCGTTTTACTGAGGTCGGATATTAGCATTAGAATTGGTCACCCATCTATCACCCGGCCACGGTTAGAACTGCTTAACCTAGCGATTATTGATCGGCTCGTCTCGTATTAGTCAGTAAACCAATCTCCTTTATGTTCTTTCCATATAATATGAGATAGGCCGAATATTTTATGAAATAATTTTAAATGGCACGTTAATCAAAAGGTCGTCCTCCAGTTTAAATATTCTGAAGTAGGTTATAAAACAAATCTGAATTCATTATTTTAAAAGAATATTTTAACTACCTTTCTTTCATTTCTTTTAAACTTTCCCCTTTGAAATATGGGAAATAAAACAAAAGAAACAAAAGTCAAAATTGCTTTAATGCAAAATTGCAAAAGCCTTTTCTGAGTATTAGCGAAACTAACGAATAACGATTATGATTTTTATATGTATAGAAGATTTCAGTTTAAAATATTCCGAATGGTTAGTACTGTAGTAAACAGACTTTTTATATCTGTCCCAAACGAAATGACTAATAGGCATGGCAAATTGAGCATTCGAAGTCCTAAAAGCTTTTCCTACTAAGCTGACAATCATTACAACAAAATATAGTGATTCGTCAACCAAATCAAAAAACTTTTTGGGCTATGATTAAATTAGTGTCGCATCATATTACATCGAAAAAGGTCGCCGTTTGGAACAAAAAAGCGGCATTTCCTCCTCAGCGTCAAGAATTGTACTGACGCACGAAGGTCGCAGGTGTAGATTCTAGGTTCAGCGCGCATGCGCACTCTCGACACCCAGGACATCAATATTCTTTGCGGTCCGACGTACCCCCGGCCACACGTTTATCGTCTTTACGACCTGATAATAAGACGATATTTAAAAGGATACTCGGTTGCCGAACGACGGGTTAAGTTTGCACGTCTCTCCGTTGATGCGGTATGCAAAATTCAGATATCAGCTAGTTCGGGTCAGCGATAGAATTCGAATTGTAGACGTAGTAACACCGACATAATACGTATTCTCGCATGGAATTATAAGCCGTTTTAATATTGCAATCAAAGATTATAATCGCGTGCAAATATTGGGCTAGGTAATCGAAGGTGTGCTAATTGTTATTTGTAACAATGCTATCGTTTTATTTAGTACGGTAGCGCGGTTCGAGCGATATTTCATGCTGTATGAATTGCTGTAAAGCGTTTAATTGAAACGCGGCGCTTTGTTTGCGGAACACGGCCACGTAATAACCGGTCGTGTTACGAAAGATTTCTGAGTAATTTAATAATGTTGCTATATCAAATAACATATTGTGATATCAGCTATTGTTACTTGGGCTTGTAGTACTTTTTGGGGTTCCGTTGTAATAATATCTCCATGATACGTTAAGCTTATTATATATATACAACAATAGCTATATCACATAACACGATATCTCGAACACCGTGGGATGTACAAAAATGAAATTTGGAAGAAGTAGTAACTTATTGGACATCGTTTAAAAACGAATTTTTCGATAGCACCAGAAGGAGGTCTAAGGGCTCTAGTAAGTTCAATTTTATGTATATGAAGTCGCGGGAAATAACTAGTATAAATACTATAAATATACATTCAAGTCTTGGGCCAGAAATCATGCCCTAAACCTAACCTAACCCACAGCAAAAGACAGGGTTACTGCCACTCGATATTAATACAAATAAGATATGTTTTTTTTATATAACAAGAGGCAAACGAGCAGGCGGTACTCTTAAGTGACTACCGACGCCCATGGACAGCTGCAACACCAGGGGGATGGCAGATGCGTTGCCGGCCTTTGGGAAATGAGTATGCTCTTTTCTTGAAGGTCCCTAAGTCGTATCAGTTCGGAAATAGAGACGTTGGTAATTGATTCCACAGAGGAATTGTGCGTGGTATGAAGTTTCTTGAAAAATATGTATCTTATTTGTATTAATAATAGATATCTATCTTATTTATGTTAAAAATAGATAAAATATATATCTATATATTTTATCTATTTCACCATTTCTCTAGCTGGGAATAGTACAAATACTTCGATTAAACTTGTGCCAGGTTACGGTGGGAGAAACTTGCAACTGCAACTTAGTTGTTTGCCGCAAGTTCGCGGGAAATTTGCACTTAATGCCGCTCTCATAGTTGAAATAGTTGCTACTGTCGCGCGATAGACTAAAAAAGGTATTCGACTCGTACAATTATGTGACTCGCGTTTACAGTATTCTTTAAAAATGTACTTAAAGAACTTATGTGTTAAAACTGCAGTAGTATAATAAAGGTAAAGACGGTATGACAAGGTAGTCACTCACTTAGTTGCACACTCACTCACGTGAATCGACTGTCGGTTTGCCCCTTGTTGTATAAAAAAAGTAATCAATTAATTCTTTTATCGTTGCTTTTCTTTACTTTTATAAGATTCTTTAACTTCTCTAGTGATTGATGTGACCACTGCCGAATCATTTCTATCTATCATGGCCGAAAATGGAATGGAGGAATGGAAAATGTGTAGGTAAATCTAATATTCCTACTCACTAAACATCTGGGTCGCAACTCGCAAGAGTCCTAGTGAACGAGCTCTGGGCCGTTATAAAGTGCGTAATTAAAAAGGGAATTCCCAGTTAACAGGTTAATTGTAATCTTCTTTTAAACAACTGTCTTGACCAAAACCAATGTAACAAATTCTGCGATTCTTCGTGTTTTGAAAGCGACCTGGAATTCTTTATGCGATGCACCCCCTTTGTCCCTTGCCCTTTGTTGAGCAAGTCTTTTGCCCAACTGTCCGTGTCAATTCCACTCATAGCGTTCCAATTCTTGTACAGTTATAATTCTAATATTATATAACATATAATATCATTGTATAAAATGAAAAGTTCATACGAAAGCAAAATAATTAATGCTCATATTGCAAATTTACTTACGCCATCAATATCGGGTATGGGGTGAACGCAACCTACTGTTGACAATAGATACCAGTCAAATGCTGCCAGGCAGTGACCATCTTTATAGCTAAACGTTCCCATCGTAGACAACAAAAGAAGTGGTTAGACACGAGTAATATTTAGAAACGTATTGCATTATAAAAATAATTGCTGAAGATCATACAAGTTTTTTTTCCGTCTACCCGCAAAATTTCAATTTCAAGATGACATTGGGTGAAGTGGTCGTGGAGTTGTTATCAATTGCTGAATATAATTTAATTAACCTGAATTTTATTATAATTATTGTAAACCAAAGGCCGGTAGGCACTTCGGTGCCTGCTGCTTGCTCGTCTGCCCCCTTGTAAAAAAAAAAGAAACAAAGGGAGGCCTTTGCCCAGACGTGGGCTATCAAGGGCTGAGAATGTTGACCATGAATAATACACCGCATATATAATTGATTTTGCCTACTCCTCCTGTGACATTTAAAATGCCTGGATGTACTTTGTTTCTAATAAAGTTCACTCACCACGTACCAATTGTTAGTTACCTTTTTTAATTTTCTTCTTTTCACTTCTTTCACCATATGGCATCTTCATGAGCATTTTCTTTTTTAAGTTGTAAATAGTACTGAAATAAACAAATCATCAAGGGTAATTCGTTCCGTTCCTGTTCCCCATTACCCCGATCCTCGTTCCGTTTCACGTTAAATTAAAAATAATTCGATATGGTAGTAAAGTATTCGTAATGTTATTAATTTTCCGTCTAATTTTCTTAAGAACTCCCTCCTGACAATATTAAACATAACAAAAAAGAATTAGCAAAATCGGTCCAGCCGCTCACTCGTGATGCCGTGGGTTTTAGTCATTTCTTCTACTGTTGAGCTATTTTGACTCATCAATTTGCATTTGTGGCAAATGTTGATTGTGTGCTGATCATTTAAGTAATACTAGCTGTTTCCCGCGACTACGTCCGCGTAAAATTAAGCTTGCAGGAGCCCTTAAAGCTCCTTAATGTAGCCCTATTATAAAATCCGTTTTTAACTACTACTAATTATAAAACACCCCAACCCCCCCCCCCCCCCCCCCCCCCCCCTCCCCCCCCCCCCCCCTCTTCCCTCTCTTCTCCCTTCCTCTGCGGGAAAGAAATGGATTCAAATGGGTCAGGAAAGGAAGGTGTGGTTGGAAAAGGGGGAGGCCTTTGCCCAGTAGCAGTGGGGCAGTATAGGCTAATTTAAAAAACGAGTAATTAATGTGGCATAATGGATGTGGGGAAGAAGCCAGCAAAACTGAAGTGAGAATGGGCTGGGCATGTGGCAAGAATGGACCCGCAAATGTTACGTCTCACGTTATGGACTCCCAACCATTACTGGGAGCTGCCGACGACCGAGATAACCACGGAAGAGGGCGGTTTTCATCGCCTAAGTAACCACCTATACCCATGGACATATGTACTACCAGATGGCTCGCAGATGCGTTACCGGCCTTTAAAGAAGGATTTAGACCACTGGGAGCTCTGACAAACCTAACGAAACGCGACAACAATACCATCACTTGAAGTGACAACATTGCGGCCACTTTACGCCGATCTTATGTGAGAAAGAGGTATTGGTACCCATACGTGCCGACCCAATTCGGCTGCAGGCCAAAATGACTGCAAGCGTGGCGCCACCTCTAATTAGGTTTACGATCTTTTTTTTTTCCAATAAAGCTGTCGTAGGAGATCGGTAATGTGCCGGTTATTTTTGGCGCCAACATGATATCCAAACAACTTAAAATATATTTAGAGTATAATGTAAGTATTTTTATTGCAAAGTGGCTAGGAGATGCTTTAAATCTTTTACCATATCTAGTCTAGGTGGCGTTACCACGTTACCAGGCTCGATAAAATCCGCAATGAGTACGTTCGAGGAAGCATTCCACCACAGGACATCTCGTCAAAATTTGAAAATCTACCCAACCCTTGACATTTCCTACCGCCGCTCGGAGCCGTGTCACGCAAGCCTCCTGTCTCGCATGTTACAAATGTTCGTTGCAGACATTTTGCACGGTCACGCTGATCGAGAATATTTTTAATGTCCAACAAACAAAACCAATGGTAGAAAAACTGTCTTTTTCTATTTCCGTTGCAGACATTTTGCACGGTCACTCTCAGAACATATATATCTTCTTCTTCCTAGCGTTATCCCGGTCTAGTACCAGGGTCCGCTTAGATTGCAGAGGATTTGACTGCCTCCCCATAATCAAGTGTATTTGTAATATCCACAAAGAATCTTACAATTTTTGAATATTATCTTTAAATGCAGTGTAATCTTATTTTATTCCAAAATTAAGGAAGAGGATAAAAATGTCCAGACATAAAAGTTGCAGATTGTTTTCGACGCTTTTCGGTTTAAAAATCGCCTATTTGAAGAAAACATACACGTGATATCTTATTACACCCGATATTTTGTGATTTTTGTGGCGCCCCCCCTCGCCCCCCCCACCCCCCCCCCCCGCCACCCCAGGTGCCGGGTCCATCGCGTTGCAGAGGAAGGAACCATAGCGGTGCCCGGGACTTGTGACCCAGGTGTAGGTTTAGGAGTCTTTTATTTATGAATATTGATGTAAAAGGCCTACGAGAATAACTAGCATTGAATTACATAAAATATTAATAACATAATATGTAATTATATTACGTAATACGTAACTCCTACACACTATATTAAATATATCGTTTAAACCATCTGTCATAGATGTTGTAGACCAATGATGATGATGATGATGATGGTGGTGGTGGTGGTTGTTGCCACTTTGAGGTTTTTCACAGGACTGACTCGGCTAGTTCGAAATGACGCGAGTGAAGGGGAATGAAGGAAGTGATGACTGACGTATCGAAAGGTAACAGTCATTCCCATTCATTCGACGTCATTTCCATCTGTATCTGGTTCTCTATTATTAATTTATACAATAATATATTTCCTCTTATAAAATAAATCTAAAAATTTTATATTATATCTAATAATCGTATACAACAATATATTTATCTAAATATATGTCTAATAATATCTAACAGTATCATCAATCTTAACTATTGTTAAAATACGTAATTGCTTACGATAATGCCGCGTTTATCCTATTATATATACAATAATTGGTAAATGACAAAACAATTCCTGTTATTTCCAAATACATCATATTTTTTGAGTTAGGTCACTTTATAATTAAGCGTGCGATATATCGGGACGTGTGTGTGAATAGCTCATAAACAAATACGACAAATTTAAAAACTAAACTGTTACAGCTTTTCAATACGCCCGTAAAACATTGTCGAACAATATTTTATTTGCAAAAGCAATTCTTTAACCGGAATGCCGAATTTCAAAATGAAGTTAATAACGGATATTCGAGAGTTATGCTCAAATATTCCGTTTCATTGTGATGGAATTTATGACGTACATACATTCCATTTGGTGAATTGCATATTTACCGCGCAAATAATAGCCGCATACGCAAATATTACATTAATTATCTTGCCGTTTAATTTAAAACACTAATTAAGTGATGCCACGATTTGTTTGTTTATTTGGAAAATAAATCGGACTCTGTTTTTGTAGTTTCGCACACAAATAACAACGACAGCTAGGGAGTTCTGTAGGGATGGTTGATATTTATCGATGTTTGCGAGAAAAACATTCCTCCATCGACAACATTCATAAAACCGAGATTTCGATGTTGTGACTATAATGTTACAGATATGTGCATAAGCACAGAACATATATATCCATCTATTATTAGGTGAAAGGAAAGTTTTCGGTACCATTTCAGGAAAATTGCGCGGACAGTGGAGTATGAATTTGGCATAATTACAGTTTTTAAAGAGGATGATGTGCGAATTATAATATACAAAGCTGAAGAGTTTGTTTGTTTGTTTGTTTGCTTGCTTGAACGCGCTAATCACAGAAACTACTGATCCTATTTGAATAATTCTTACAATATAAAATAGCCCATATGTCAAGGAATGCTATAGGGCATATATTATAGTTTGTCTTAGTGACTTATATGTTAGTATAAGTAAATTAGAATTTCCTTTTCCTACTGTTACAATAACACTTCCTTTTGCTTATTTCCTTTAATACTATGTTAGTTAATATTAAGTCTTGTTCTATCCTATCCTATTTTACTCATGCTGTAGTCACCTATAAGTGCAGTGACATTTATCTATATGCTATGTTTTTATGTTCTTGTAAATCACGTATAAATGTACATTGTGTTGGTGCCCTTTAACAAATAAAATAAAAAATAAAATCGCGCTATTATTGAATCAATTTTTTTTTTACCTAATTTTACGCGAACGAAGTCGCGGGCGCAGCTAATATTTTTATAAAATATGCATTAATAATACATTGAATTATTAAAACAAAACCTCGCGCACACCAATGCCAAATGATTTACACACACATGTATAAATTTTACTGTAAGATTGTGTCGATGCGTAGCTTTCACGATCTACGACAAAAAAAAATTTATACCTTTCAATAAAAATTTAGTATGCTAATCTAATTAATTATCGACAAACAGGTATTTATTCAGAATTTATCATACATAGGCATTTTTTTTTTAAGCTGTTATACGAGTTTGTGATTTTTTGTAGGAGTTACGACAACGATAGCCACCGCACACCTCAGGGATTTAAATTTTAATTCATTAGAAATAACTTTAAAAATATTTCGACAAGCAACAGAAATAGATTCTATTGGAATTCAAAGCATTCTTTCTCAATCTTTTAATGAAAACAAAAGCGTTTACATCAAAATATCAAGAAGCAAAAAACTAGAATAAAAATTAGAATCTTCGTGAACGCAGACAGAGTAACGAAAAAATGCTCCACGTCTGTTTAAACTACAATAATTTGATACAGATTAAGGGGTAGAATGAGCATGTGATGTATATCGACATTAAGAGATTGTATAGAAAAGCTGTTATCTTTACCAATACCTACTGAATCATATATTATATGTATATTCGCATTGTAAATGTACGCATTTCCGTCGTATTACAATAGATATAGTGTTCCACTTGAAGGGAGGCTTTGTAACAGTAAGCGTTTCTGACAAAAGGTACGCGGGAGAGACATTTGCGCTTTGAACAACTTAACATATAAACGTACAACGAATATAACGTATAATAAAGGCTAACAAAGGACTCATTTTATTTGAGAGCTGGGATAACCTTCTTTCAAGAGAAATAGGAGTCTCTAAACATATCGCGCCGCACAGTTCTACCTGTGGAAGTAAAAGCATGTCGCTCTTTTCAAAGAAGGGAAATATCTTCTCACAAAATATATGGGAATTTCGCGGATTTTACAACAAGGGGAAAAATTATTGTATGTCCACAATTAGTAGAGCCACACAATGTACAATATCCAAGAGAGTGAACCGGTGAATATTGTTTATGACTGCAAATGTCTTATATCCAGAGACACGTGAATCTACAACAATATAAACCATCTATGTGGTATCCAGTTTCGAACGGTATTTAACTCCTCACGCGTGGATATCATATGTGGCGACAAAGACCTTCTCGAAAGAGACATGGGAATTTAAGGGTAACATCTAGAATCATAATGTGCATGCGAAGGCTCTCTGACTTCAAAACCATTCACAGTATGTTGTCCTTATATTGTGCATACTCAAATCCACCCAGCGCATTGACTTTATCATGTAAAATTACTGTACAGACAACCAATGTTTTTCTATATATTATTGTATCTTAGATTGGACTGGTGTAGCTACTTGGCGTTGGATTGCTAACGACGACAACTTCAATCGATGGATTTCTTCATCTTTTGTTTTATTATTAACAAATGAAATTGAAATGAAACGTATTTAGATATAAATGAATTTAAAAAAAAAAAACGGAAATTCGGCGACTATTTCTCAACTAGCTATTAAAAGCTCACTTCGCTCTAGTGTTATCCCAGGGTCCGGTTAAATAGCAGAGGATGTGGCTGTGGGGCGAGTTAAGGTGACCGACTGCCGTCTGACGTCATCCCCGGAACCCCCACAAACTTACGACTTATATCACACAGTGACATTGTTTGTTTGCCTGAACTCCGAAATCTCAGGAATTACTGGTCCGATTTGAAAATTATTTCAGTGTTAAGTACTATCAGACGAAGGAAGAAGAAGATGTAAGTACTTAACTAACTTCTATATAAAACAATTAAGCGCAGTCCTTTTGGTCTGCCACCGAAGTGGGCTGGCGCGTCCGGAGTGCCAGTACCTCTTCTCACATAAGATCCGCGTGAAGAGGCGACAATGCTGTCACGTCAAGTGACGGTATTGTGTTCGGGTTTCGTTCGGTTTGTGACATAAATCTGTCAATAAAGCAATCAATCTATCCTCGCTAGTTGTGGTCACACAGTGACATTAATGGGTCCCACTCTTTTACGCGTCTGCCGCAACACGGAGGTGGTCGAATATCAAAAACAAACTAGTGATGGAATGGGTCACCCATGTATCACCCGGTCGCAGCAAGAGCTACTTAACCTACCTATGCCACGAGTTGTGAAATACTAAGAGTTCTTTGCGGTATGCCTGATATTTTTTACTTGTCATAGAAGTGGGCATCAAGCCCAGCTGGTTGATAAAAAAAATTATTCGGGGCCTTACAACTGCGTTGTACAAGAATAAACCTATAATGCCTTTCTCTATAATGTATAATAAACCAACCAATAATAGGGGGGATTACAGTAGTGACTCCACATTTGACAAGTACTTACTTGTAAGAAGCGTTCCTCTTATTTCTATCTATCGTTATCTGGGTCTAGTAACAGAATCCGCTAAAATAGAAGAGGATATGGCTGTGGGGTCAGTTAATATGACCAAGTGTCGCCTAACCTCATCCACAAAACTCCCACTTTTTTTTTTATTATCCGTTACGCTTACTCTCATTAACATAGAATCTTTTTCATAGATAGCGTATATCTATGTATGTCTAGAAAAGTCACCTAATATGAAATATCGAAAACCGCGGGACGCACAAAGATGAAATTTGGCAAGCAGGTTGTTTATAGTTAGCAGATATCTGCCAAGAGTAGACATTATGCCGCTTGCGCTTTGCGGTTACTTTTTTTTTAACACAGAAATGCATGTATATATATATGCGTGTATAACGTTAACATTAACGTCGTAAGGGATAGTGGGGGGTCAGACAATGACATCAGATGACAATCGGTCATCTTAATTCGCCCCACAGCCAAATCCTCTGCAATTTAAGCGGATCCTGGTACTACTACACCAGAATATTGCTAGGAAGAAGAAGAAGAAGAAAAACAATATTGTATTTATCCTACACATTATCAAAACAATCGTAAAAATTCATGATTACCACATTTCTGCTATCTCTCATTAAATACATTATTTTTTAAGTTTATTGAACTTAATCTGTAATATCGGTACAAATTTAAAGGAGGGGGCGAGCACAAAAGATCCAACAGGGTCGAGGTGCATCCGCCAAGCGGGCCCCCACCAAACATAACATAACATAGCATAACAACATAACATCTCAGTGTTGGATGGAGATGAAATAATTAATTTATTTATTTATTTGGTTCGCTGATAGAGGACGTTGGAACGAAGTTGTCTGTATTATTAGCACGTAATCCGTCAGTTTTTGATTGAGCGGGCGTCATATTATGGCGTTAGTATGGAATCTTTCGCCAGACCATAAATCGGGCAGGACAACATTAATCGGGTCCCACTGTATTACGTGCCTTCCGTAACACGGAGGAGGTCGGAAATCAAATATAAGCCAGTGCTAGTATGGGTCACCCATCTATCTCCCGGTCGCAGCAAAAGCAACTTAACCTAGCGATCGACTCAGATGTCGACCACTGATTAGGCCACGATCTCCTCCTATACTAACTATAAACTACCTCCCTGCAAAATTTTATCTTTGTACTCCTCGCGGTTTTCGAGATATCATGATAACGTTTCGCTGTTATATACTCCGCGTCTTATTTTTGACTCCATCGACTCAAAAGGTTGCCGCCTTCTGATTCAAAGGAGAATTGGCTCTTTTTTTGCAACTATTCCACAGAAATATGCAATTCAAGAAAATCTTTAATGTGGCTTTTTATTATTACAATCTAACAGAGAGGAATCTTTTTTAAATTATATTTATACCGTGACCGTATATCATTTGGTATCTGTATGTATTGTTTTACAAGTTAATTGTATTATATAAATAGTTTTTTTTTCTAGTTTCTCAATTTCCACCACAGCTTATATGCCAATTTTCACTGCGATTTCTGGTCATAAAATTTAAGTGCTTCAAAAATTTTCTTTGTATACGTTCGATGGATTTATTTAAAACAAATATAAACTAGTACAAGAATGGGTCACCCATCTATCACCCAGTCGCAGCGAGAGCAACTTAACCTAGCGTTAAATCAAATGCCGACCACTGATTAGGGCACAACCTCCTCTAAATATGTTTTAAAATATAAAATTTAAAAATATAAAAAATCGTTGTCCATTGACAGCGGGGCAAGGACTCAAGGAACCAGACCGGGAGGGGGGAGGGTGGGGAGACAGAAGGCCTCTACCCGGCTAGGGACCTACGCGTGAGGAACTCGTCGAACGCGGGGGGGCTGAAGGCCCCCCCGAGCCGACCCCCCCGTACTAGAGGGGTCTAACGTCGTGGATCTCGACGACTCAGGGGTGTCCCAACTGTACGGGACCGACCGGCCCCTGTGACGCCGCGGGAGGGGAGGGGTTGTATCGGATGCGAGTCCTCGGCAGTGCGTGAGCGCAGAGCGAGGTCCTCGTGAACCAAGACCCCCGTCGCCGCCGGCGGGGACGGGGTGTGAGTTGTGTTGATGGTTGTGTGCCTACTGAGTCGGGATCGTTATCGATCGTCAGTTGGTCATCGGGGTCTGTGAGAACGTTTTTGGGCCTCCTGCGGAGGGCAGGGGCCTCAGGGTCGGGGGTGTAATTACTGGCTGCCACAATTAGAGGGTTGGGGTGTCGGAGGGCTTTCTCAAAGTACCGTTCCGCGGTGACTTTAAAAAAGTGTTTGATCGACGGGAGCTTTAGATCTCTATGGAGGTCTGAGTTTCGGACGAACCAGGGTGCTCCAGTGGCTATTCTGGTAAAACGGTTTTGAATCGTCTGCAGACGTTTCATTTTGGTTTTATTGATGTGTCCGAATGTGACACTCGCATAAGTCATGATCGGCCGTATGCAGGTCTTATATAACGTCACCTTATTTCTAAGGGACATTTTGCTACGGGCGCAAAGCATAGGATAGAGGTGGTTGGTCGGAAATCTGTTTAGAACTATCCATATCTTCCTTTCGGCATTAAAACTGGGCATCTCCTTTGTGAGATCGGGTACAAGTTCCGTATTGCAGCTTCTAGAGTAACCCCACTGCGACAGCAACGCCTCATTTTTATTGATCTGGTGTTTGATGCTCTCTCGGCGATCCAGATTGGTGATCGGGAAATTAGACGCGTCGGAGGAGCATTAACCAGTATTTCTCTGATGGGCGTGGGCTTGAAGCGGTTTTTATGGAAACATTTTTCCCATTCATAAGCAGCTGCTTCGCGTCGGCGTAACATGGGCGGTGGAATGTGCGCTAGTACGGAAAGCCATGGGAGTGGAGTTGATTTTATTACTCCCGTTATGAGGCGCGTGGCTTCGTATATTCGTTACTTTCGTCGTTTGTTTTGCTCAGCAGGTAAGGGTTTCCGTAGCCGTTGAATTATAGTTTGGTTTTATATGATGCCCCATAATATAGCTGAGAAAGCGTTTAAATGTAGTGTTCCACACCAACGAACGAGTATGGTACAGTTGAATGCTGGCTATAGTTGAACGAGTATGGTACAGTTGAATCGTCAGACCTCTTACATTCAATTTCTGCTATGCCATTCTGTTTTATAACAGGCAGCATGTCAAAGGTGTTAAGGGTTCGTCAGTGATTACCAAAGATTTAGTGAAATTGTTATTATTAATTTATTTCATAACAAATATAGGAACAGTACACTATATTCTTCGCGCCCTTAAGCCAATCGGGTTATCTAGGCACTGCAAATTCTTCACGATACCAACCAAAAAACTATACAAATAAGTGTGGCTCTAAATGGACAGAAGAGACCACAATGCCATAGTTGATCCAATTGATATCTATAATGTTGAATCTACGACGCGAGGAAATAAATGCGCTAATAGTATGATGAATATTTAAAAATATGTACCGTACTTCAGAACTAGTACTAACTACCAACCCTATAAAGCAAGGCCGAGTCTACCAGTTATTCATACTTCTATAACGACGATCCATTACCGTCATTATCGATATAACTCTATGATAGACCAATTGTTTAACATCGATTGCATATAAGAAATCTCCGTGGGTAAAATTTGGATCTTGTATTTTATAAATGGCCATAGGGTTTCCCAATTCCCTAAACAGTCTGAAAACATCGTAAACGTGAGCAAATAGATCTTTTTCAGCGTAATGTAAGAAGACTGGTGTGGATATTCTTGATAAGTCGTAACGAGGTGGAAATACTCTTCCATAGATATCTAGGTTGCGAAAAAATCCGTAACTATAGCGTCTGAACTCCTTGCTGAGTACACCTTGAGCGTAATGAACCAACTGTTGTACAGAACACCCAGCTGGGTTGTGTCCCAATATTACAGGCAGCATAGTCTGAAAAATCACAAAAGCCACTGCATCAATTAAAGAGAAACAATAGTACATCTTCTTTCTTCTTTTTCCTATCTTTATCCCGGTTTAATACCAGGGTCCGCTTAGATTGCAGTGGATGTGGCTGTGGGGCGAGTTAAGATAGCCGATTGCCATCTGACGTCATCCTCGGAAACCCGATTTCTTGCAACCTTACGATGAATATCACAAAGTGACATTAATCGGGTCCCACTGTTTTAAGTGCCTTCCGAAACACGAAGGAGGTCGGATATCAAATATAAACCACTAGAATGGGTCTCCCATCTGTCAACCGGTCGTGACAAGAGCAACTTAACCCAGCGATCGACTTAATTGCTGGCCACTGATTAGGCCACGATCTCCTCAGAAAAATTAGTACATACCGCTTACTATATTCAAAGAAACTATGTTCTGGATATTCAAAAATTAGATCTTCTATTGCGTCTCTCTCTAGCTCTCTTTAGCTCCAACGTCTATACTTAAACTATACGGTACTTGGTCATATAATGGCGGCTCCACATTATGGCCGTGAATTTACACCGCGAATTCACGGCGCATTCTCCACATTCACGGTATGCTGACAGTCGTTCGTGGAACTCGCCGTGAAATAGACGTGGAAAATGCTTATTGATGACCTTTTGAATAGCCTCATGATATGTATAGAATTGTCTTTATTAATTATAAAAATTTCATTTCAGACTTTCTTTAATGATTCCATTATCAGAATTATATTAATATAAATTATAATATTGCACTCTGTGGCGAAATTTAATTTCACGAGGCCGTGAATGTGTGTACTCGTGAACGCCGTGCGAAAGAGATGCGAATCTTTTGTCGCCGGACAAAATACGGACTCTAGAACTTCTTGCTAGCGTTGCCTCGTCCTCGTTAAATTGCAGAGGATGTGGCTTTGGGGCGAGTTAAGATGACCGACTGCCCTCAGACGTCATCCCTGGAGCGTCCCACAATCTCACGATTATATTAGTAAGTGACCCAATCGAGATCCACTGTTTTACGTACCTACAGAGACACGGAGCTAGTCAGAGGTTTTAAAAACCGATGTTAGAATGGATCACCCATCTCTCAGCCAGCCACGATCCGCTTAGCCTAGCAATAGACATATATCGATACCATATGGAAGAAAATCGACATCAAGATTACCTATAAATGAAAAATATAACTTAAAGATACTCAAGCTAAACCCTGTCAACATAATCGCTAATAAACTGTTCCCAATATCCAAAAGGATTTTTTTTGTTCGTTGCCCAGTTTCAATATCAGAAACAGAAAGAACTGGAAACATCAACTTTGCAAATATTAGCTCAATCAAAGACGTTGCAATTATAAATGCAGAGCAGATAAAAGCAAACGAAACTGTCAGTAATGACAAAGTGATTGTGCCCGTCCGTACTAAAGTTGGCGACATTGCCCTCAAACTTTGCAAGTTGAAGTTGTAATGGGCAGGCCACATAGTTAGAAGAACGGATAACCGATGGGAAGAGTCCCGTAAACGAACTAATGTTGCCGACATTGCTCTCAAACTTTGCAAGTTGAAGTGGCAATGGGCAGGCCACATTGCCCGAATAATGGATATAGGGAGCAAAGGTCAAGCATCCCAGAGGATGGCGTCCTGGAACTGTTGCAATGTTGGTCGTTATGATACGTGACAAAACCCGGAACGAACAAACACTATGAGCTATGTTTGACTCGGGCATAGTTATGAATTTCGCTCTGATTTTAACTAGCCTTTAAAAAGAGATATTATATATTCTTCTATACTACCTCTATTTTACTCCATCCCTTTACCTGACTCCTGTCTTTCTAATTAGAGGTAGCGCCAGGCTTGTAGCCGAATTGGGCCGGCGCGTCCGGGTACCAGTTCTTACGTAAAATTGGCGGGTTTTTTTATGTTACAAGGAGCAAACGAGCAGGTGGTGAGTACCTGTCGAAGCCAAAGATAGTCTGTTCTGGTATGGTGTGATCTGGTCTGGTATGGTATGGTATAGTCTGGTATGGTATGATATGGTCTGGTATGACATGATCTGGTATGGGAGGGCCTGGTGTGGTATGGTATTAACACGGCATTAACCTGGTTTAGCCCGTTAGTGATGGAGGTACGGAAATAAAAGTCAGGTCGAGATTTATTTTGCCGAACTCTAACTCGGGCTAAGGAATTAAAAACTTAGTAAGTGTTTGTCGCTGTTAAGAGATAAAGCGACGAATTCTTGCAAAGGTTCAATGATTTTCCCTATATGATTTTCTGACACGCTTGAGTATTGCGTAAAATCACGTCTTGGGCTCCCTACCATTAGGTACTAGTTTATTGTTTCTTTTTAAAAGAATATTAGAAATACGTATAAGTGTGTTTTATATTACAATTTACCCTCCTTCTAAGCTTAAATTAAAAGCTTGTGATAGGTGTGAGTGCGACAATATCCCAGCGAGGTCGGGATTTGAACCGGGTACCTTACGGATTTCAAACCATTCTTTCTACCGATAAGCTACAGATTCCATATGGTTCAGTATTATTTTTGTTACTTACGCTGTTTTGTGTTTTTCGCGGCACAAACATATCTATCTTGGGCCGCTGATGTCTAGCGGCTCCCTGCGTACCTAACCAGATCGTCCGTCGACCGTGTAGGAGGCCTTCCAGCTTTTCTTCTACCGGTACGTGGTCGCCATTCCACTACCTTTACTCCCCATTGTTTGTCATTTTTACGGGCTATGTTGCCTGCCCCTTGTCGCTTCAACTTGCTAATTTTGACAAGCGACATAGTGTATAGGTCACAGCAAGTGCAAGTACGTAGCGATCGACTCAAATGCCGACCACTGATTAGGACACGACCTCCTCCTCCTTCTTAGCGTTAACGCGATCTAACACTAGGTTCCATGCGGTCATTGTACCAGGAGTTGCTGATGATTAGGACACGAACTCCTCCTTCTTCTTAGCGTTAACGCGGTCTAACACTAGGTTCCATGCGGTCATTGTACTGGGGTTCCTTGAGGAATTATGTGAATAAATATATGTTGAGTATTATTAATTCATCCATAAATTATATGTGCAACAATTATTCAATTGGGCAGCTCATTTTTTGAAGTAGGGGATGAAGGTGACGGAACATCAACAAAATCAATTTATGGAAACCCATAACAAATGATTACAAATCAAAAGATCAAGGTTAGAAATTTATATAAGAACAATTTTTTTTAAGAAATCAGCAATATAATTCTAACACATTATTCTTAACGTATGTCTATTCAAAGAAAAACTCCTGAGTCCCGCGAACCCCAGTTTGGGAATCCCTGATTTAACGGTTTACGGCAAGGAACAGGTAGCCAGGGTCTGGTGATGGAATGCTGCCTATAGAATCTAAGTCATAAAATCCAGCCCCCTAGGAGTCCAATGTAGAGGGACAAGAGTTTCACTGCAACAGGCGTCACCATGATGGGTACCACGGCGAACCCTAAAGCCTTTAGTAGTGCCACCATCCACTCTGTCTTTAAGTAACATAAAAACAAACTAAAAACTAAAAAATTAGGTAGATCCTAGGTACCAGTCATCAGACCACCTGTATCCATCAATCTGAGGCATTCAACAAACGCAAAAGTATGTAATATAACTTATTTAAGTATAACTTATTGAGCTCTGACCTCTCTGGGACAGACAAAAATTAAAAAACAAAATTTACGGGTGTATCTAGAACTCTTTGTACTTTGGAAAGAAGGTAGCTATTAGAAAATCACAGAGATTTGAACCATGTCACGATATTGCGCGGGATAAACAAAACCATCTCGCTAAGATTCCCAGAAGCCAGCCAGTCAATTACGAAGCCTATGTTTTCGTCTTCGAACCCATACAAATTTATACACCGAACTAGACTTCTGAGAACTCCAAAATTAGCGAGAATGAAGCTAACCGGGCTATTTTTAGTTTTCTCAGACGTTTTTTGCTTTTATAAGAAGATCACGAATAATAACTACACGAGAGGAAAGTGTAAGTATGGAGTGGAATCATCTTTTTAACTAACTGTTTCCCGGGACTTTGTCCTCGTAAAATTAAATTTATCTATAAATAGATATAGGTATGTAAAATTCCAGTTACCCCCCTACTAAGCGTAGAACTTTTTCCAGGAATAAGTGCGGTACTAGCCCAGTGTGGTAGATTTTAACCCGGTCTTTGCGAATTACCGTCTACCCTATCCACCGTTGTGCTACCAAGGCTTAAGACAAAGATTTCTCTGGCTAAAGTCAGAGGTAGGTTGTTTAATTATAGGTAGTGCCATGGTTGCAGTTCTTTATGGCGTGCAGTAGAATTGTGGCTGCGAGTGAGAGCACCAGTATCTCTTTTTCACATAAGATCGGCGTGAAACATCGGCAACTCTGTCTCGTCAAGCTATGCTATTGTTATATTATTTGTGTGAGTTCTCCGTGTCCAAATACCTTCAAAGGCCTCAATTAGGGAGTCGCGTGCGCGCCGTGGCCCGCACCGAATTTAAATATACGGCGTTGTTGAGTGCTGTGCTGCAGTGAGATCTTAGGCGAAGCCAGAGGCCACACTGCCGGCGACGCGCAAAGCCAGAGGCCACGCTGCTCGCGACGCGCAAAGCCTCGCTTCTCCGTAAACGAGGCCTTAAGGCTTCATTTACGGAGGTGCGGCGGGGCCCGTACCGAATTTAAACATAATAGCGTTGTATGAGTGCGTTTACCAAGAAGCGATTACGTTTTCACGCCATGCCGAACGCGACGCGCAACACCCCGCGTCTCCGTAAACGAGGCCTACAGGCTTGCAACGTGACGCAAAAAATCTGTGTAGACGCTGTACGGTGAACCGCCTGCCCCACGTATGATAAAAAGCCATATTTTAATCCTAGACACGCATATAGCATAGATTCTTGGTAAATATTAATTGTGAAAAGCAACCGGAATCTCTGGTGTAGTTATGTACCTATTATATCACATACACTATCATTAGGTGTCGCGTAATTCGACGCTCGTTGCACTGTGTGGTACCACCACCACCACTGCCAAGCGATTACGTAATTATCTCTCTTTATGATTTCATATTTAATCACCGTCCATCATTCTGCAATAGTGTGTTTAGACGGGCACGCGAATTGTTTCCGGTACTCGGTTATTTATATTCGATTGATTGGTTTCGGTTACAATAACAATTCGCTTTTCGCACCTACTGTTTGGTTTCGTAGAGAAGAAAAAAAACATAAACCATACTACGAAATACTATACAGTACTACACGAGTGTAATGCTTAAAACGCGCATATAAACGTACCTACATGCATATTTCATACATCGGAGGGCCTAGCACGAACATTGTCGGTTTCACATTCGAAACCAAACGTCAAATGACGGTTCGTGCTTCCACATAAGTAAGTTTTGTACACTTACATGGCCGTAACGTCGAGGATTCGATACGTGCGAGTTCTAATTTCATTCGTGCAAGCCACATTTAGAAACTAACTAATTTGCGTCAAATAGTAGCATTAATGTTTCATTTGACGTTCGGTTTCGAACGTAAGAGTAAGTAAAATGAACGAGAATGTCCGTGCTAGGCCCTCTAGGGGCGTAGCACGAACTTTACGAACAGAAATAAGTCGTCGGGTCGACTTTACTTAGGATGAAAAATTTCGTGCTAGGCCCGCAGCGGACCATTCTTAGCGTCAACGCTGGTTGCATTAGCATTGATTAAAAGCGTGACACGATTATGACTTGCCTCCTGTTTGTTTTGTACGAAAATTTTCAACCTAAGTAACCGCGACTCGTTGACTTACTTCGATTCGAAATGTTCGCACTAAGCCCTTTGCTCAGATGCTTACTCGCAGTTTTTTATGTTCGATGGTGGCAATCCTGATAGACATTTAACACAGATTGCAACGAACCTTTTACTTAAAATAATTCAATGCATCATCTACTTTTATAATTTCAATAATTATTACAACTAACTATAATATTATTTATGTAGTATTTATGTATTTATACATATTTATCGTATATATGATTAACATTTATTTTTAATCTATGTAGTTATTTTATATTATACATATCATCACCTATGTTCATAAGTATTTCATTTATTATTATGTATATTATTTTACTTTTATACACTTAGTTGTTTTTAGCACCACCCTTTCCGATTCTTAAATCCTCTCTTGCCTGGGTTGTCTGTCAGAGATCGCTTTAAGCGATAAGACCGCCTTTGCGCACTTTGTACTCAAATTGCAATATTTTTTTTACCATTGTATTTTTTCCTATGTGTGCAATTAAGTTTAAATAAATAAATAAATAATCCCAGTTACCTAACCACTCCATGATTTCACTTAATAGATGCCGGTAAATAAGCTTGATTAGTAGACCGGCATTTGAGTCGATCGCTAGGTTAAGCAGTCCTCAACGCGGCCGAATGATGGATGGGTGACCCATTGTAACACTGGTTTTCATACTTCTAGCCTCGTTCACATTTCAGAAGGCACGTAATACAGTGGGTTCCAATTAATTTTACCAAGTTATATTCAGTCGTGAGATTGTAGAGATTGTGGGGGTTCCGGGGATGATTTCAGATGGCAGTCGGTTGTCTTAATTACATTTTCTACAATTGAAATGGATTAGACCTATATGACTCCAAAATATTGGGAGTGAAAGTCTAAGGTGAAAGTAGATCAGAAACGGCGGCAGCAATCACAATGACAGAGAATCGCGACCTCTTTTCCCGCCATATTATTTTACTCTTTGCTTCCCTTTGACCGCAGACTACACTAACCTCTTCTAAATGATAGACATTGGCATAAAAGCATAGAGTCATTATTCTAAGATAAATAACTCAACCTACTTAGGAGCACTTAAAATTCACTAAAGTAAAACAATCCTCAATTTTGCATATTTGTGCCGTTTGATAACTAATACAACATAGATAAAAGACTGACTAAGCTTTTTGGTATTTGTAATAAGGAGTGTTCTGTTCAAACTGAATTTTCTGGGTCAACTCAAATTAAACATGTACATAAAAATAAGATTGAAATATTAATATATAAATAATTGCAGTTTCGGTACTGGTAAATACTATATACAAGACATTTTTTATATTACAACACATCAATACAATAAATGTTTCCATCATCCGACAAAACGTTTAAATGACTAATTATATTATTATTATTTTAATTAATATTTTCATTGTATTTAAATAATTAGCATACGGTATTGTGGTGGTTGACGTCAGTGTAACAAATTAATAGAGGCGGGCCAACTGAATAAACTTTCGGTATAGATAATAAAACATTTACATTTTAAACATTATTCGATACGGCAGACTAAATAAGCAAACTCAAACAACTTAACAATTTTGCAATTTCATATGCTTATATAATTTATTTAAATTTTAGTACATCGCGACAAAACTTTGCGCTCGTGTAATGTAATAATGTATTATCTATTTATAAGTAATAGATTGCCTTTAAAAAACAGTTGCGGGCCACATGCGGCCCGCGGGATACGCATTGCCGTACGCTGAGACAGACTGAAATCTTTTGCTCCATTCAAACCCAAACCCCACTGAGCTGGCATTGTGTATATTAGAAAGAATCCCCGAAATCTCGATAGCTAGCGCAGGGCCGCTGATACCCACAGACCATTAAAAGACAACTAAGTCACCGCCAACAGCCAAACCACCACTATTGGACGATACACCATTGCACATCCTACAACCTGAACCACGCTCCGATTTCTGAATGAGTCCTGCGTTGAAACACAACACAAAAAGGGCGCAGGTCTGACACTTGTTAGCAGAGTTGTTTTTATTTAGAATTCGGGTACACTACTGCAAAAAAATTCTTCTTTTTCATGAACAGAGTAACAACAGATATCAACTACTAAAAAACTAAGCCACAAAGCGATTACTGGTGGCGATGGTGGAACCACGCTAATACTATCTAATAGTATTACCGTCGTGGAACTTTCTAGCAATCGTGGAAGGTACTGAGAGGTACTGAGAAATGACATTGTGACTTTCCCAAGAAAAGGTCTGATTCACATAGTAATGACGTGGGGTGTTATTTACACACGGAGCCTAATTTTCAAATGGGCTCTTCAGAAATTTAAAGCAAACGTTAGGATTCATAGAGCATAATATACAGTTGCAGACTATATTAGAGATTAGCTGTCAGCCGGCATTTCTCTTTCTCTCATTTCAATGACTCTGTTGATCTACATTAACACGTGAATGCTCTTCCTTACTGGTTCCGCCGTTGTTTTTTAATTAACATAGTGAAAAAAAATTCCAAGCATCTAATTGCATATTCTGTTGGAGCAGTCCATTTTGTATGATGAATAAAAGATCAGCAAAATTGTTTCACGCTTCACTTCTGACTGGAGATTTCGCTGTTCGAGAGACAAAAGTGAAATCGGGTAAAATCATTAGTGAATCCCCGATAATGTACCATTAGATAGCTGAAATCAAATCTATAAAAATACTAGGGAAAAGCTGCCACTTTTAAAATTTAATTCAATGATTTGGTTCAATTTGGTTGGCTTATTTTTTTTTTTTGAAAAACAATAATTTTTCTTTCTTCTTTTTTAAAAATTGTTTAATCGGTCAAAACTCGTACTTACTAAACATACTCTAACAGTTATTTATTATCGCGCATCAATTTTCACTCGCAAACGAATTTCTCATTGCACGAACTCATTAACTTTTGTCTGTGAGTGAAAAATTTTAAAAGCTGTGCGTATAAGCTAAGTTAAACCAATTAACTTTCACTTGTTGAAGTTGTAGTCAGTTTATTTGGGGTATTTTTGAAAGACACGTAAGTTATTACAGAATAAAGAAACAACTTGCGCCATTAAAAATATGCATTTGAACGTCTGGAGTCTGGACCAAAGTACAGTAAAAATAAAAGAAATAAACTTATTCAATTCTAAAACAAAAAAATGCCTGCTACAAATTTAATATGCCTGCCTTAGGCCCACTTTCCACTAAGCGACAAGTCACGGTGGGTTGAGTCACGACATACATACATTTACTCAAAAACTAGCTGATGCCTGTAATTTCGTCTGCGTGATTTCGACTATTGTGTCATTAAGGAGAGCCTTTAAATTTTTATAAACCATTTTATTTTTTATCTATTTTACATAGATATTTGTTTATCTATTTAACAAGTATCGTAAACTATGATCTTTAAATCCGTATAACGTGAACTGAAAATAATTAATTAATAAATTATTTTATTCGTGATCTCCTAAATAAACTACACACAAATATATGAAAATACAAGCATTAATAAATAGGATAAAGGTGAAACGTGACAGTTGTAGATAACAAAGTTTCCGTAGTATAAGTTGGAGTGAAATTTAGGTTGTCCGTAGCTTGTTAGCTACGACTGTTCGTTCAGTGGAACATTACCTTAAATAACAATAAAAACTTATCAAAACCATATTATTGTTTCAGATCACAAAATGGCACGAATAACGCTACTATTGGTGGCATGCCAAATTCTAACCCTGCCATTGATAACTCAAAGCAGCGATGAAAATCCCTTCCTGGATCTGGCCTCGTCGTTCCTGCAGAATATGGGCGATGGCGGGAACAATAACGTGGACGGATTGGCAGCTATCGGGAACATGGTTGGGTCACTGATGCAGGGCGATAATGCCAAGAATCTGGGCTCATTGTTCGGCCAAGATAATGGGAACGCCGGAGACGTTTTGTCAGGTAATTACCCTCTGATAAGGGTTGTAACTTTAAACGGCGCTAAACGTTCCATTCTAAACGGTTATTCGGTTAGACAATTCGTTTTCGGATTCCAGAAATGTTTTTCTCTTTGCTCCACAAAAGGTATGACGAATTATTTTTTATCTTTATAAAGGAATATCCTGAATATGTCAGGTATGTCTATTGTTACGAGCCTAGTGTCATAGATTAGACTAAAAATATTACGTTGTAAAATGATAATTTTTTATTTTAAATTATTGCTAATATACTTTCTTCTCTGTTTACTTCTTTTTTCGTTCGTTTTTGTTAACTAC
>JANCMC010033613.1:48794647-48855466 GCA_024363005.1 Charaxes varanes | reverse complement strand
CAATTAGGGTACCGCACATAAAAATGACCACAAATTTAACAAAATCACTGAATTCACAAAAAATAAATTTCTTAATACTAGTAATTATAATATATTTGCAGGTACTTAGTATCGGCGCAGTACATAATAAACAGCTTCATTGACGCGCAAGGTTTCCCGAAGAACACCCACTTCAACATCAACAAACCCGAAAAGTCCATCACCAGCCTCACCAACTACGTGCTGAGAAAGTACCTGGAAATGGACACTGACGTCTCGGACTACGTGAAACCTGCAATTGAATATATCAAGGTAGCTTTTTATTTAAATACATACATACACAGAATTTTATGACACACGGACGTCTACTCTTAAGGTACGCAAATTAATGCACACGCTTGTTATACAATATTTTTGTATTTTGTATATAACGGGCGAAGGTAACCACTTACGATCAGATGGACTTTCTGCCCGTTTGCCCCCTTTTATTCTAAAAAAACACACTCAGACCGGAGGCGGGACTCAAAATCACATCCTCCTAAATGGAAGACTGGGTCACTGCCGACTGCGCCAACGGGCCAGTATGGTTTTTATTCAGATATTGCTCCTAAGACAGTTTCGGGGAATTTTTGATTTTGACCTATTTTTGACGAGTCCAATATATCAGATTTAATGACAAGAGTCTGGGTCCGATGGATATAATTTCAGAATTAATGTGACTTGATTCAAAATTCTTGCTAATCTTAAATTGTGAATTTAGCAAAAGGCAAGAATTTTGGACGCAATCAAAGGCCCTAGCACGAACATTTCGAACAGTTCGAGTCGGATGAGTCGACATTGAAAATATCCTCCTTAGTGTTCACGCGGGTTGCATTAGCATTGATTAAGAGCGTGATACGATAAAAAATTGCTTCCTATGGGCCTAGAACGTATTCGAACGGTTCGAAATGTTTCTGATCGTTCGTGTTCGTCCCTCTGAGCGTTGATACTGTGTATTTCGGTTGCAATATTTTAATTATTAGAAGGGTCATCGTTTTCGTGTCTTAATTAGTACTTATTTAAAAATTACATTCAATAACAGTCACAGAATTTAGAATCACATTAATTCTGAAGGTGTTTTATATGTTAGATATTCTCTTATGGACAATTCTAATATAGTATTTTGTCTATGTTGCGGTGAGTAAAATATGCATTATAATTCTCTACGCTATTCCAGCTATATTTCTTAAAGAAAAGCTGAAAATTTTCGTTGCTTGTTTGCTGGTGTTTTCGTTTACAGCTAAATCTGCTATGGCGAAAATGGTTAAAATTAACAATACGTTTGCAAAATACTGCTCATGTGCATTATTTGTTTTTAACAAATGCTGCATGTGGCGAAAATGGTTATCGTGTAATTTGCTTACGGCGAAAACTGCAGTAGTAAATGTGTTTACAACTACTACAAATGCTGTAGCGAGACTGGTTACAATGCATAATTTGTATAAAACGAAAACTGGATATGGCGAAACAATTATGTGCATGTGGTTCACAGCAAACTATGACGTTATAGTGAGTGATTTGTTTTAAAAGAAGTTCTGTAAATATCTTAAATGGTCATAATGCATGTTTAAAACATGCGGCGAATGTGGTTATTAAAACATACATAATTTGTTAACAACAAATTTTGCAATTGGCTAATACGGAAATAATTTAAAATTTGTTTTGAACAAATTACTTATACATGTGGCAAAAATGACTATCGAGTGTAATTTGTTTAAAACAAATCTCCATATGGCGAAAGTGGTTATAAAAGATTAATTTGTTCCAACAAATCGCGAAAATGATTACAGTACGCCTTATTATCAAGCAGATTCTGTAAAAAACGAAAAAAGTAATAATTTTAATTTCCTAAAAACAAATTCTGCCTATGGTAATAATGCTCGTAATAAATTGTTTAAGACAAATTATTTATAAAGCGAATAGAGCTGTTATGTGTATATTATTTACTGCGAACTCTAAAATAACGAAAAAATTCTTAACGAGTCAATTTTAACATTCTGTGTGTATTGAAAATTATTGTAATGCATATATTTTTTATAACAAATACTACCGTGGCGACAGTGGTTGTAAATACTAACTTGTGTACAACAAATTCTGTATATAGTAAATCGTTACAATGCAGAATTTGTTTACAGGAAACTCTCCGTATATGGCGAAAATATATTATGTAAATCTTTCTTTGTTTAGAATGTACTGTGCATTGGCGAAAATAATTGTAATGACTGCTTTATTTCCAACAGATTCTGCATCTAACGAAGTTGGTTATAGTGTATAATTTGTTTACAGCGTACTGTGCAATGGCGAAAGCCGTTCATTACATACTCGTAGGATAAAATATTTTAAACTACGCTACGAATTTTAATTCGGATTTCACCAATAAACAGGAGCCACCGCACGGCCATCGGTGAGGAAAGCGACCAATAGATGGTGCTATATTTTGATATTCAATATAAACAATACGAGAAAGCCAACGTTCGGATAGGACAACGTCTGCCGGGTCCGCTAGATAACTTACGTTATAAATTACGGGTATCTTTAGGTTCCACATAAAGTTCGTGACTTCGGTACAGGCTACACGTCACGAATGACTCTAAAAAACTCATTGCAAAGTGTAAGGAGCATTTTTAAGTGTGTGGTACTACCCCTTTGTCAGAAGTGTTCCGCTTCTCCATAAAATAGTGTAAAATAACATAAACTTAAAATAAATTCAAGTAAAATTTATTTTAAGTTTAGGTTATTTTACAGTAATAATTTAAAATTAAACTAATTCCACCCCCTTTTTTAAAGGAAAAAGCTGTCGAAGTGATATCGTTAATATTATTAGACAGATTCCTCTAAATGAACTAAAATACCGCCATATTATTATAGCTTAGAGACCATTGTATTATAAAAGGATGCAGATCGCTTACGAATATGGGTGTCAGTAGGCACTTCGCTGCCTGCTGCCTGCTCGTTTGCCCCTTGTCACACAAAAAAAAAACTTGTTATATACGTTCGTGTAAATAATTATTAATCATACATTTATGTAACAAAACATCCTTTTTTTTATGTTACAAGGGGGCAGATGAGCAGGCAGCAGGCACCGAAGTGCCCTTTTATCTATTTCCAGGTGACCACAACAGAAACTTGAATTTGGAGGGGGAAATGGGAATACTTTAAAAAAACATTAGAATGGGTCACCCATGCATCACCCATCCGCGGTAAGAACTGCTTAACCTAGCGATCGACTCAAATGCCGACCACTGATTAATCTACGTCCTTCTTCTCTAACAAATGTTATCGTTATCTGTCTCAAAATTTTGTGAAAAATCTACCAGGCCTATGAGAAACAGTTGAATTCTATAGTTTTGGCGGTGGTCCAGCATATATAAAACTACCTCCTTGCCCAATTTCATCTTTGTACGTCGGCGGTATGGCTATGTAGTGTGGCCGGGGACTTTTTGTGCACAAATTTTTGTAGTACTTTGTAGTCTTTAAGGACAAAAATGTACAAACACTTTGAGCTATGTCTGGCTCCGGCATTGCGGTATTTTGTAAAAGCGGAAAGTTTGTCAGCGCATGCTCTTAATACAGGTAAGAACAATGGCACAATATGGAGTTTTAGTAATCGTGGCTTAGGGAGGATGTCAAATAGTCCTGTATCTCTTATTTATGGTTTTATTAATGAAATCAATGCAACTGGTTAATGGAGTCAAAACCATATTTGTAAAATGTTTTACATAAGCAAACTTTATGATGTCTTTATGTTATGGATCCTTAAATAAATTTAAAAAAAAAATTATCATTCAAATGAAGGTATGTCTGGCTCCGGCATTATAAAAATGACTATTGAGAACGTCGCTCGAACTCTTCTTCTACGGTAGAGCAAAAAGGTGTACAGAGTCTAGTACAATGCTACTGACACCTCTCTGGACATTTTCGGAAGTTTGTTGACCCGACGCCCACGTTGCAATTAAGTGTTGAGTCCTATGTATGTACAAGAAACTAGCTCCTGTAACACAGTTTAAACCAGCTCAGGAGCTAGGACTACATAATTGTTCTTTGTTGAATGTGTTTTATTCTGAGTAAAGATATTTTTTTAAATTATTTTGAATGCGTAATATTACAGTATTTCGTGAAGTTAACCTTCAGGTAATAATATTGACTTCTACTCAACTAAAACTAACAAAACCTGCGCATGCGCATGCATTTTTTTTAAAAGTTACAAGCGGCCAACGAGCAGGCGGTTCACATAAGTGGTTCTTTTTGTTTACGTGACCTGTCATTAAAGTGTCAGTGTCAAAGTGGTTTTCTGGAGATTATCACCAGAGCAACTGACACCAGCGATTAAAATGCAATAAAGGAGTTAAGGGGAAGTAGAAGGAGTCAAAATTTGATGAACTAGTATTAGTCCACGGCTCTTCTCTAGTTGAATAAATAAATAAACATGTATAGGACTATATGACACACGGACGTCTGTTCCTAAGGTAGACAACTTAGTGCCTATGTTATAGGTAACAGACGCCTGTCATAGGCACACAAAGGGTTCCGTACCATCGCGTAATACCTTCACCACAATTATCTGTGACGTAAGGATATATTTACGGTTTTCGGAATTTTTCATAAACTTTCACTTCAAGATATAGCGTCTTGCCAAATTTCATGACTCCAAGTCAACGGGCACAGTCAAGTACCCTATAAGTTTTGGTTATTTTTGCAAATGTATAGGAAGTGTGACGTAAACGGCCAAATCTTTTAATTGCGCGTATACCCTTCTCGAAGTACAATAATGTTGGAATTTTTTCAATAAGTGCCGAGACAAACCGTATACATGATCCAATAGCACTTGTGTTTGTTACCTATAAAATATTTCTTTTTGTAATAAAATTATTTAAAAAAAAAATAGGGAATGACAACCAGGTGCAATATTTGGCGTTAAAATATTCTTAAGTATTTTTTAAAAACGGAATATATTGTAAACTAAATGCTTCCCGCAACTTCGAGAGCCCTTAACCCTCCCTCCTAAAAAGGCCCTATCGAAAAATCCGTTTTTCCAACTTCAAAGGATCGCAAACTTCAGAATTACCGAAATCCAAAGACACCTGTATGCAGTATCAGAAGGCGAACAGACGCGTTGCCGAATATAGATTCCACAGAGTTGCCTAATATTTAATTGCTGCTGAAATTCGTAGGGATTTTTAGGGTAGAACAGCAAAACCTACTATAATCTATAGTGTAATCCCCCTATAACACAGTATAACATTATAGGAAAACGCGTTGAAGGATAATTCTCATACAACGCGCTTATACGGCCCCGAATGCGCATAAAATAATATTATATATTATGGATTAATATTAATACGTTATAAGAGTACGGTGTTATATGAGGGAGTACAGTATATGTTTCACATTTATTGGACTAATGCTTCAAAACTTATTCCTCAATGTTACGTTTACATAGAGCTTGAATTTAGAGTTGATTGACTTAATGACAAACTATTATAATTATAAAAAACATTACCTTCGTCTTGAGTTCTAATAAAAAACTAGCTTTACTTTGTGACTTAGTCTGTGTGGGTCACCCTTATCACTTAGGTACTTAATTTTTTTTTACAACTGAATCTTAAACATACCTATTAAATAAAAGTGACTCAATCCGCTTCGGAGTATTTTGGTAGAAGACACCGTGACACGAGAATTTTATATACTAGATAACGTTTATATAGGTATACATAAGCACGTCCTTTGACAAAATATGAAAAACCGTCTTAAAATCTGAAAAACCCCAACTACTAATCTTCTCATTCACACACATAGAGATCAGCAATGTACACGCGTCCAAAACAATGATGCATATAAATATTATTTAAAGATATAAATCCTTTAAACAATCTCTATCGTCCAGGGAGGCCATTACGGAATAATATAGTAGATAACAAGTATCGCGAGGTTTATTTCCAACCAGAGAAATGTGCGTTCGTACCGATACACTATATCATTTGAATAGATAGCTTCTAAATCTAGACCAGTCGACAACTCTCATGAATAAGGAAATATTGGATACAAGACCCGGGATTACTTTACTTGTACCATCTTAACCACTCCAAGTATCTTTAAATTAATACGTGAAGCAAAAACTTTCAGTAACATTTTAAGAAATTTGCGCGGACGAAGGAGAATGAATTTTGGCACAATTATAGTTTATACCGAGGAGGGTGTGCGAATACTAATATTTTTATAAAATATACATCATAAATATGTTTGTATATTTAATTATTAAAACAAAATCAAAGCACACCAATGCCAAACAGTTTACACACACTTGCGTATATTTTATTATAGGGTGTATTTTGTTAATACAATACATCCAATGTAATTAAATTGTCAAATTTCAATGTTTCTATTTATTATAAATGCGAATGTGACTGTTTTTTTTTCATTCTTGGCTTAACAAAGTAATTTTTAATATTTCTATTTCTTTATCTTCAGTTGTGAAAAAGTCAAAATTTAGAAAAGTGGACATAAAATTTCAAATCAAATTTAGAACTTCATCTTTTTTTTAAATCGCTTATTATCCGTGACTGGCGCCCATCATTCGAGACACGAACGTATATTTTTAAATTATCGAATTAACTTTATTGATGTGCATTCGTTGTAACTATTGTTAAAGACTTCATAAAACTCAATATTGTAGAGATTGTATTGTAAAGAGTAGTCACAATTATGTGCTATGATGAGTGAGAGCCTTAAAGGGGTTTATGAGAATCTATAATTAGAACTTCGTTGTAATATCATTGAACTATCCATACTACTTATTACCCACTCATAGTAGACCAGGACTGAAACCCTTGAATATGGTAAAAACTGAAAAAATAAAATATTCAAACCCATTGAAATAGGAAGACAATGTAACAAAAATGATAGAAAAATAATTTATTGGCAATCTGAGGTCGGGAAATTGTAGGGGGTGAGTGTTTAAAAAAAAGTTAAATGTAATATAAATATTCACAGCTTTTGTAATTACACTTTTCTCATATAACCTCAAGATTTACACGAAAAATTCATATGATCAAGTTTTTGGTTTTTTTATCTTTTACAATTTTTTTAGCATGAGCGTCTAAAAACGCTGGTGATCTAAAATATGGTAGTACAACCATTAATCTAAGGATCCCTAAGTCTTGAGAGCAGAAAAGTCCCGTCATGGCCTCACAATGAGGCACCGCGGCCCAGGCAGCACCGATCGCCCTTGTTTATTTAATAAACACCAATCCTTCTGGCCGTCTGTCCCTTGTCAACTTTTTATCGTCTTTTTACCTTTTCGACACGATCTCCGGTAGCTGGTGTGAGGAATCACTATAAAAAATACTATAGAACTGTGCTACATTTATTTAGTTCACTAGCTGTACCTGCGACATACAGCTAATTTTCAATAAGGACAAAAACAAAATATAAACATAGATCGTAAACAAATACTTATAAATATGTTTCGTTGTTCGTTAGTTTCGCTGAAACTTGAAATCCGCTTTACGGATTTAAGTTCTGTTTGTTTTGTTATATTCCTCTATTTCAAGGAAGGTTTAAAGGAGAAGAATTCGAGGAAGATTTGAAAAATTAATTAAGAATACAAAAAACAATGCAGATTTGGTCGCTATTTCAGAATATTTCAAATAGATAACTTTCGTACTTTTGACTGACTTGACATGTAATATTATTATTTCATAAAATAATATGGCACGTCATACGGCCAGTGTCACGTTGTATGGAAAAGTCTTAAAGGGGTTTGGTTAACTGGGTAATACTTCGTCTAAGTAAGCAGACGAGCCAAAATTTTGGCACGACTTCTGACAAGTCCGCTAGTTATGAAATTATATATGTTAATCTATCAAAAAGCAAAACTAGCAGCTTCGTTGACGTTTCCAAAACTGAATACAAAATACAATCCACAACCGTGCGATTTTCAAGAAACTTCATACCTTGCACAATTCCTCTGTGGAATCAATTATCAGCGTCTGTATTTCCGAACTTATACGACTTAGGGACCTTCAAGAAAAGAGCATTCTCATTTCCAAAAGGCCGGCAACACATCTGCGATCGCCCTGGTGCTATCCTCTTTACTTCTCCACACACAGGCACAGGCGCTCAAAAGCAGACCAGAATTACGATTTAACGATATTCTATTGGGCCAAAATGGACTCATCCCATCATCAGCTCCTTTAGTCTCTTCTAACCTCCAATGAACAAGATTTTAGTATTTTCTAAGCCCCAATGAACAAGTATCTAAAGCTGAGTAGAGCTAAGTGGAGTCATAATTTAATGATATTCTATTTGCCTGTATTTACGTTATTCCAACACTCTCTCCCTTTACTCTTGTTCACACCACTTTCACGGCTAACTGAGATCGAGAGCCTGATAATATCGTAATCAATACCTTACTTATAAAAAAAAATGTACCAAAATCATATATTTTATGGACATATCCATTGCAGAAATGCACTATATTCATCAGGAGTAAATTTATACGTCGACTCACATTTAGATAAAAATTGATTAGCCTACCACCAGTTCATAACTGGTCTTCATTACGCTGTATGTGCGTCTGATGCAGAGTTATGCTATACTTACGCTGACGCCTCCCCGTCGTCTAGTCATGGGGATAGTGCACGCTTGGCGATTTCCCCACTGCACTCCTGGGATTTACAAAAGTAGTTTGAAGCCAAGTTTTAACTCGCTTAAACATGAAAATGTATTCCTTAGAAACGCGTCTATGTGTTCTTACATATGTAAGTACAGTTTTACTGTTCTGTAGAATCAATAGCTTAATGGTAAGTGTGGTGGACTCTATGTACTCTCCCACACCTGGACAAGTGTCCTGTCCATATCTGGCCATAACTGGTTATATCCACTACGGGTACGCGACCCCGGAGCACCTGCCAAAATTCATGTTTGTAGTAAACAAATGAAAAAAAAACTGACAAAGTTGCGAGACTCCTCCTTAGATACCTTAGTTTCGCCATGTCGCAAAATTCGTCTTTAGCTAACGTCCACAGACTACCTCTTTGCCAAATTTTAAGTTAAGCAAAGGAAGGACTTTAAATTAGATTTTTCGAGACCCCTTGGACGCCCGAAACTCTTCCCAATTAATATAATGCCAGATATAGCTCTAAGTGTTTGTAAATTTTTGTCCTTGAAGACTACAAAGTTCAGAAAACCTAGATTACATACAACAATCGTAAAAATAATCATGGACCCTGGTATTTAACCGGGATAACGCTAGAAAGAAGAAGAAAAAGAAGGATACGGATACTACAGTCATAGACGGAATAGGGGGAGTGACAATAGCAGCTAAGGTAGTCCCACAGCCACATCCTCTGCAATCTAAGCGGACCCTGGTACTTAACCGGGATAACGCTAGAAAGAAGAAGGATGGAGAGGAAAAAACGGATACGGATACTACTGTCACGGACGGTATGGGGGGAGCATTCTTAAAACTTAGAACAATAAAGATCTCGATTTATCAATTGACACATCATATCAATGCTCAAATGCTCCTTATCCCGTTCACCTTAAGTTTATGATCGCAACGTTCGCAAGTGGAACGGGAAAAATAGCGAGCGTGGACGTTGCGATCGCTTAGTGGAATACATCACAAGATGATATTGTTGTCACATTCCGTTCGGTTTGTGACGTGTCCTGGTGACCTAAACTCATCTTTAAATGTCGGAAAAGCATCTGCGAGTCTCCAGGTGATGCAAACACATAGTATAGACGGGAAGGTCGGATATTTGAAAACCAGTGTTAGAATGGGTCACCCGTCTATCTTCAGGTTGCTGTAAGAGCTGGTTAAACTAGCAATCGACTCAAATATAGGCCACTATTCAAGTTAAGACCTCTTTACTACGAGTCCACATTGAATACTTTGATGTTTAGTTTAGTTTTCACTTCTCTAGTCTGTTCTTCTTAGCGTTTCGTTGGCGCAGACACTAGTCTATCAGTCCAACCAATCCGGCAGTCCAACCAGTCTAGCAATGCTCGTTTGCCCCCTTGTAACATAAAAAATATATATATTTCCTGATACATGGATACATTGTATCTTTCAAAAAATATTGTAATATTATCAGCTCAGTAGTTTTCGAAAAGCGCGGCAACAAATAATGTATAAGTTAATTGATAATATATATAAAAAAAAATCCACCAGAAACGTTTTCATATAACACCACGTTGCCACGAAAAGACTATATGGCTCGCACTCTTATAGCCGCTGCACACGCTTCTATAAATTGTTGCGAAAATCTGTAGAGTTACGGGGGGGGATTTGCCTTGCAGACGGACAGGGCGAAACTATAAGGGTTCCTCGTAGTACTACAGAACCCTAAAAAATCACAAGTAAACAATTTTAACAATTAGCACCACCAAAATCAATTATGAAAATAAGTAGATTTCGAATTTGAAAAAAAAAACAGAAAAATAATTAACTAAAAGACTACCAAAGGTAAAAGATACCACAGGTAAAAATCGATGATAGGTACCAAACATCAGTATAAGGAAATGAATGCAAAGTTGTAAAAGTTATTTAACATCGCCCTGTGCCTCTAGGGTTTCCTGACTCAAAATTAACAGAAGAAATGAAGAATAAAATAAAATCCACCAGATTGCACCTCGCCTCGATGTCGAATGAAGTCAAAAAAGTAAAGTGAGGTGTGGCTTCATCCGCCCCTCTCGGGTGCCGTCTTGGGCCATGACCCAAGTGGCCCTGCGTTAAATACGCCCCTGCGCGTATGATATATCGGGATTTCCCGACTAGTTTCGAACCCGTTTGGGATCCTTCTTAATGAGCTCGCTAAGAAACGGTGCCGGCGCTGATCAATCTCCATACAAATTTAAGTAAACTTTACCAACGCGTAAGAGTTAGAAAACTCGCACTAAGCGCTCAGTACTGGACGCACACAGGCTGAAATGATGATGATGATGATAATGAATTATAGATTTCTAAATTATTACTTTAGATAGTATTCACTTAATTTGACCATTGAAGTAAAAAGTACGTGAACTTAAAAAGAATAACAATGGATTAAAATTTGAATAGCTTATATTTAAAGGCAATTTTATTTTAATATAAAATGATAATTTTAAGTATAGTGATAAGAGTAAAGTAATGTAACGGTATTTGATACTTCAGCAATAAAGTTGCGCTGATAAACATAAAAAATATATATTTGTTGGATGTAGGATAATATAATATTTGTGTACAAGAAATTTGTACCGGTTTCTACAGTATGCTTAACGTATTTAAGCATCATAACGGTAGTCATACATACATTTATAACCAGCCCCTTTGAATGTGCGGTTTGTGCAGAATTTCCAGTTTTACAAGTAGTTTAATAACAATTATTGTCTCTACATTTTATGCTTTGAAAATTTGAAATTGTAAATGTTTAAATCTGGTTACAAAATCTCTTGTTTCCATATGAATTAAAGTACATATTTGAATGTCTTGTACTATTTGGAACAGACTCGACTTGATTATAATAATTATCTGTGTTTAGTTCAGAGTTTAGTCATCACACTAATTATAGAACGCATCTATATAATTGACATTGACATCAAGTGATCAAGGCATTAATGTCATATCAACAAAAATAAAAACTGACGGCTAGATGTTAAACTGTTCTTGATTTTTGTTGTATTTTATTTGCGGAAATAAGAATATCCATGTACTTATATTTACGATTTACATTTTGAGAAGTTAAACTTGTTTGCAGCACGACTTTAGCGGTGAGTGTCGATATTTGTTAGCCACAATCAAATTATTATACTCATACGTTTCAGGCACGTAATATCGTTAGATATCGTAAACTCTCAAGTATATTTTGATAAGGCAAGTCTATATAACGGCGGGAGTCGTACAACGGCCGCCGTTATACAGATATACTGCGATGAAACTTAGTTCTCACGCTAAATGCAAGATCTGTTTCAATTGCTATCATCGCCAAAGATGCGATGAGATTTTGATAGAATCTTTTTATGGAAGACTTTTTGAGTGTCGAGTGTTAAAAATTACAATTTAATATTTTTTTGGAAAGACAAATTTGTAATTTTTTTATCTTATAATGTGGTACGGGCCAAATCTACAGAGATCTTATAAGTATATGATTTTTGCTTCAAAGATGCCCTCGCTGCGAATTGATCAGAGTGATTTGAAGTGCAAGAATGGGTGTGATTATTTTGGTAACCCTCAATGGCAGGGTTATTGCTCCAAGTGCCATCGTGAGCTGCTTCATAGACAAAGGCGTGCAGGTGACTATAAAAATTTCACTTATATATAAATAAAATAGTATAACAATGAAATTTCAGCTATTTGGTAATGTGTCAAAATATTCATTTTATACTAGCCTTTCTTAACTAATCTTCTTTGTTTTGTCGTCAAATAACATGACAATGGTGGAATAAATTATACCCTAGGTAGGCAAAGAAAACATAAATAAACCAAGAATTAAATTGAAATTATTTTTTTTTTCATTTATTAATAATATCTGAAACTACTGTGTTTCATGATGAATATACATTCATCATGAAACAATTGTTTCTTATTGAAAGATTGTACAAAAGGGTTTGAATGTGCACTAAAATGTGTAGAATTTTATTTCATTCTGATTTCACTCAGTTATTATTGTATGACCTAATAATTTCCTCTCTTTTTGAATATAAACAAGAGAATAAAACAGTTTGAAAATATGTTCCATATAAAATGTACAATTTTTTGCTGTCTTTGTTCAGTTCTATAGAGAGTATAGTATTAGATAATAATATTCTTTCATATGATGCTAAACTAGAAACTATATCAGAAAATAGTAAATTCAATTACTTAGCAAATTTATTAAAATATGCCCATATTAGATATCACTTGGAATTCTGAAGTATTCAAGTATAATAGGGTACTTTAGACTAAATACTTCAGTTACTGATTAATTTCTGATGAATGCTAAAACTCTAACTGGCTTTTAAAACAAAAAAGTGGCCAAGAGAGGGTCAAAATTAATTATATTTAGAAGGGCTTGTGTATCTTCTTCTTTTATTTACTGTTATCCCGGTACATAACCAAGATCCGTTTCCACTTTGCCTGATCTTATGCATGCCGTATTATGATATGTACATAGAAGCGATAGAGGTATTTGTTAAATAACTTCAAAAGTTAAAGTAGTCTGATTTCGCTCAAAATAATTTTCCTAATGAGTTTTTAGCATGTCCTATCAACATGAAAGATTTAAAGTCTTTTCATCTATTAGTTTGGACGTGGGGGGGACCAACTTGCCGGCGGAGTGAGAAGGATAAACATATGAACGAACAGATGACAGGATAGAGTAGAACTATAAGGGTTTCTACTTGGGCTACAGAACCCAAAAAATGCTGAGGCAATATTGGTCTTTATTGAATTCAAAGCAAACTCCATATCTAAGGTCTTTATTGAATTCAAAGCAAACTCCATCTATTATTTATATATCTTAAGATTAGTGCATGTTAATATCTGTACCCTATGACTTTGTTTGCCTGTTTCGAGATTTAACATGACTGACATCATGGTAGGAATTAGAACTATGCAGTTTATAGTACTATTATTGAATTTCACTTGTTGATATTGTTGTTAAAAAACTTAAATTAAATAACAGAGGTATTGGTACCCGGACGCGCCGACACAATTCGTTTGCAGACCAAAACGACTACATGCCTGGCGCTAGCTCTAATTAATCTTTCATTTTGTAGATTGTATCCCCATTGAAATAAGTGGACTTTAGTTCAAATGCAACACTGCAGTACAATTGAACTTAACCTACATAAACGAAATAATTACCGATGATTGATAAGCGTTAACATAACCTTCACTGCCAGTGTTCCCTCCCCTACCTAGCCAAATCTGGTATGATCCTACTAGTGCGTAATGAACTTATGATAGTTCTTGGCAAGCCAAGGTCTTTTAGTAGGTTGTACAGGGATTTTACTGGTAAACCTTCAACTTGCTGGTAAAGTTCCTACCTCTACCGCGTATAAACTGGTTTTATAATCGTTTTTTGCGAGCTCATTGGTTAGGTCAAAGTACGTAGGGATTAAAAAACTTCTTTAACCATTATTAATTGAGGAGGTTGTGGCCTAAAGGTCAGCGTGCAATAATATCATTATCGCGTTACATTCGGTTATCTTTGACGAAACGTATCGCGACGTTAGGCCGGCAACGCATCTGTGTGCCTCATAGCGTCATTACCGTTCTTTGTAGTGAAACTAGAAAAAAACAAAAAAAATCAATAACACGATATAAATGGTATACAATACACAAAAGAACTGCACGAGTATTCAATATTACCTAATCTTATATTAATCTAATATTAATAAATGGCTTTATCCCGCGATTTCGTCCGCGTAATATGAGTGGGTGTAAACAATGTAAGACAGTCTGACAGTGAATAAATTCTATGCATAATGCTGTGGTATTATTATGGTAATACGGCGCGAACTCATTCCGAATGCCAAATGTTCCGGAATCAAATATGGCCCCTTTAAGATGGCGGCCTTCTCAAATGGGATGAATTCGCAAAGAGTCATTACATTCAATAATTTACTTAACGCAATTTACGTCCCAACAGAGGAGATCGTATATATTCAGTAGCCGACATTTGAGTCGATGGGCACGTTCATCAGCTCTTACCAGGAAAAATCTGATGTTCCGCGATTGCCGCGAAATTCAAAAATCTTGATTAGTTTTTTTTTGTATTGAAGTAATCCTTTCGTTCGTTCCTATATTGGATTGATTTATTTTCTCCGCGACTTCAATATTTTACGAAAATTATACATTAAAAAAATTCTCTTGATTTCTATACTAACAGCGAGCCGCAACGACTTCGATAACCACTGTTGTTTTAATGCCGGAGCCAGACATAACTTTATGCCGGCGCCAGACATAACTTTATGCCGGCGCCAGACACCGCATTTTATAATCGTACCTACTTCTAAAACCAGATTGTTGTTTCAATTATCTGAACTATTGTTTGATCACTGTGGCTGGTACGGGACATTGTAGTCAAATATTTATACAAACTTTGAGAACATGTTAAAAGTGCAAACTGAGAATATAGCGATGAAAAAAGTGTTCCAATATTTGAACCTATAGTCTGGTACCCATATAACACAATCTTTACGATTCTGGGTTGGATCGTGCAAAGGTCTCTTAACAATATCGCAGGTGCTCTAACCATCACCCGATGTACGGCTCCACTCACTGGTCACTCGGAGACGATTTGAATATGTACCAAGAGAGCGACGGCTATTTTGGAAGCGTACGACTTAACGCTTGAGGTGCATTGAAACCATCATGTTTTTGTATTATGTGAATAAATAGTTTAAATTGTGCAGTTTTTGGATTAATTTTGCCGGCATTTGAGTCGATCGCTAGGTGAAGCTGTACTTACAGTAGTCGGGTGACCGATTCTGACACCAGTTTCAAAATATCCGATCTCCTCCGTGTATCGGAACGGAAGAAGAAGAATACAACAAACTCTGTCGGGTAATTTAATGATAAAGTATACAAACGACACGGCTACCGTTAAGAAACCAAAATACTACCATGAAGTAGTCATGTATATGATGTATGTGACCAGGGATGATCAATAAAAGAGGAATTAATTTACTGCTAATTCTTTATTTAGCAGACGCTGCCTTGTCAGAACGTAAAATGAAAAGAATAACCTAGATACCCACTGCCAAACAGATTTATAATTTGTTTTTTTTTCAGGCGCCTAGCGCTAACAATAGCTATGTGCGTTTTATCACAGTTTCACCAATAATTCAGATGCGATTAGAGCAATTTAGGTTGTGGCCTCTGCAATCTTAGCGGACCTTGGTACTAGTAACTGCTTGACCTTGCATTCGACTCAAATGCCGGCCACAGATTAAGCTACGACCTCCTCTAAATCGGGTGAAAATAATACTGATATTATATTTGACAAACATCCTGAATTCCACAAGACAGCTCCACGTCTCTCTCCATGCATAGTAAAGCAGCTCTACAAAATAGAATCCAATACTCATCTAATACTTTATAGTCTTACTGGGGGCGGACAGACGGACGGAAGGACAGAGTGAAATTATAAGGGCTCCCTGAAGTACTACGGAACCCTAAAATGATCATGACAATAAGGCTTGTATTAGATTCGTTCAAATCAGAGGCGCCAAGGACCCTGGTAAACTCAGCTTTTAAATTGAACATCTTTTCAATATATACATACTTGGTGTTTCCCTTCCTAATCTGGTAATATCGAAAAAAATTCTTAGGGGATTTGGAGTGTGGATAAACTCCTACGGAGTGATTAGATTTCTTTGCGTCTTGGGCAACGTGATCTCAATTAGCAGGTGTCCGGTCGAAACAATTACACACGTCTCTTGCAGATGGTGGTATCAAACCAGTTATTTATGATTTACAATATGGACGACAGGCCTGCGACGATTGCAATTTGCAAATGGACGATATATCAATTGGTTAATCAAAATCTAATCGTGATTAAAATTAGCAGATACATTGTTGTGTCTGCGCTAGGCATCGCATTTATGTTTGCAATGCCGGATGGTGTGCCCCACCCCATTGCATCAAAAGGACTAACTACCTACTCTGTCACTTATTTGTTTTAGCTGATTATGCGCAGAGATCGAAATGGTGCCCATAACATCAATTGAGCTTGTTCCACCAATCAAATGAAATTCTTCATGTCGTTTAACGCAAGCCGATTACTCAGCTAGGCATTCCAATTAATTGATGACGAATTTGATGCGCGTACGCATTCATATCGCTTGTTATTCGATTCAATTCAAATTTTATACTCAACGATTGATTTATGAATGGTTTGAAGAAAGCATCGCAAGCATTGCTCAAGATCACACTTTAAGCGTTTTTCTGCTATTGAAGGCTGATGATAGCGGTTGTATTATGAATTAAAAAAGTGACAAATTCATATCTCCGTTATAAATAAACCTTTATTATAATTTCTAAAAATTAGATATTTTTTATGTTTAAGAAGCTGGCAACTGATGAACTGAGTTGACATGATATCATCACAAAATCGTTGCTTAACGAATTAATTATCTCTTTATGTTTCAAATATCAGATAAGCCGAAATGAGTATTTATTTATATCGTCAATTCCAAATCTTCTAGCAATATAATAGTATATAATTTGTTAGTATACGTACATTACGTTATCCTCAAAATAAATTATAAGTTTTCAAAAATATATCTAGACAAGCAAAGCTCTGAGTTTCAGCGTTTTAATGAGTCTTTTATAATTTTATAAAATTTTATAGTCTGCGCTTTGAACCTAATTTATGCCTAAGTTAAAGGTAATAGACGCCTGTTATATACAAATGTTTTTTTAGAAATTTATAAGCACACATAACGATAATACACCCAAACTCGAGGCGGGAATTCGAACCCACGACCTTCAGAGCGGAAGGCTCTTACTACCAACTGCGCCAGCGGGCCAGTTATTATATAAAAACATACACGAATATACATAGTTCCATAAAACCTCAACCGGGGTTATCCAGAATGGATGAGTCGCTAAATTACAATAATTTCATAACAAAAAACAGGAAGCGCTGGATTTAACCTATTCTTGACTATTGGTAGGCATACATACTTTTACTTAGGTAACAACCAAAGTAACACATTGTATGTGTTTTCCTTTAGGGTATATTTCTCAAGCACTTGTCTATATCAAAATATAAAAAATTTATACAAAGAGAATTTTAAAACTCCTAGGTCAAAATATTTCATATTAGTTCTGATATATACTGGTGAGACACTTAGAATACTTAAGGAGGGTGCTCAGTACTCGTTATAAATATGTTATAAAAATAGGTACCTAATTTTTGATCAAATTTTCTTAAGATTAGGTAAAGTGTGGCCTTACGTTCTGTGGTTAATTTGCTGTTACAAAAAGATAGTTCGTAAATGCATTTCCCAGCGTAAAAACTGGTCAGTTATAAAAAAGGTTTAATGACGGCTGTCAGTCAGCTATAATAAATAAAATTAACAATTCAGTTTAATTTTTGGCTATACCTATTAAACAAATAAGTGTTGATTGAAATAGGTATTTTTGCCTGTCCTAAACCAGTCGTAAAGTATGATGGGACAACGGACCAACATCGTGCGTCCACACTAGTGTGTCCATGCGTTCCGTTCATAATTAGTTAACTTTCTCTTAATCTCAAGTAGGAGGTAATCGATATTTACATTTAGTGTTAATTTTTTTGTCATATATGATCATCAAATATCAGGTCCCCGAGTATCGTAAGTGTCACACCAGTCAACCTGTACGTGTACCGACAAAATATATTTTCATTTTAAAAAATGCTCTGTTTTTGTTACTAATTTATCTAAATACTATAAAATTACAATATTTTGTTATCTATATACCTGCAATAAATTGTAATAATTTCCGACATTTATAATCTCTTTGGGATTTTATTATTTCGTTATAGTATTATTATGACGTTTTTATGTATAAATAAAAAATAATGACATTTCGCTCCGATAAATGATTTTATCTATCTTTTATACTAAAAGAAATATTTCCAAATTTATGCAGTCTTAAATCTGACACGTGACCACTAGTTAGGTAGACATTAGAACATATATATCGTCATGGTAACAAATTATTTTTGATTTGAAAAGTAATAACATAACATTAGATTCCACGAGAGGAAGCATAAATTGTTTTACTTTCTACTAATATCCGTTTCACACGTAAAGTTGTTCAAATTAAGACTAAATGGTCAATATGATGGTAAATAAAACAGATTTATGAAGATTTTGAAACATTTCACAAGTCGCAAAACACCAGTTGAATGTTGTCTTGAAAAATATAATTAAACATCAATTAATTGAATTATCTGACCCGTCATCTAGCGTCTAAATACCGAGACGAAAATTGAAAGCTATATTTTAATTGCACAAGTTTAAAAAGAAGAAATAAAACCCGCCGGCATCATTCCAGTTGATAACATAATTGCGCGTGTAACCAAATTTATTGAATCTTGCCATGGTTAGGTCGATTTTCAACTCTATTGCATCGGAATTAAGAACCCAAAAAATTATGCCAGTGAGCCATTAAAAGGTTAAATTGAAAGGAAATGCTAATAGTTAAAGACAACTTTCAAAATTTATCGTTTCTAGTTTTATCTTCAGTATAATTGATTGAATATTTTACAACAGTATGTTTTGGTAAGTAATGCAGTTTTGGTTCTAAAGTTAAACAGTTACAAGACCAAAAAAACAACAACTGTTCCGTCATGTTCAATCGAGTTTTAATACGCATGAAAAACTAAACTACTTTGCTTAAATCCGCCACTTAATCATTCGCTATCTCGAAAGGAAAATTTTCAACGAGGTTTATACTACTTGTCCCAAAACCTTGCATCATCGCCATAGACCGGCAACCTACTGGCAGGCATAGGCCACATCGTTGAAAATGAGATGCAGGCGGGCCATATCGTTAAGAAATATGATGTTAGCGGGTAACACTTACAAAATTTGGTGTCTAATCATTAATTCATGTAGTAGATATAAAAGGCGATATTACAAATGCTGAATTTTAGTACAGCGCTATTGTTACTCCCATTGTATCATCCGTGACGGTAGTACCCGCATTTCTTCTTTCCATCTACCTTTATATCCTTTTACTCCAGCCCTTATTCCTATAGTCCTACCTATTTATCTAATTAGAAGTAGCGTCACGCTTGCCAAACTTTTGGTCTGCGGCCGAATTACTCGTACATCTTTCTCACATAAGACCAGCGTGAAGCAGCGGCAATGCTGTCACGTTAAGTGATGCTATTGTTGACGCGTTTGTGTGAGTTCTCGGTGGCCTAAAACCTTTAATAAGGGATGACATAGAAGATGTCAGTCTTGATGAGATCCGTCTACCAGCACGTAAATAAATAAGTTTAAATATAAACAGGACTGTTTGACACGCGGTCGTCTGTTCCTAAGGAAGACAACTTAATGTCTGTGTTATAAGCAACAGACGCCTGTTATACAAAAAAATATTTTTTATATAGAAATATATAAATACATACACATGGATGATACACCCAGTCTCGAAGTCGGAATCGAACCCACGACCCCCGGAGCGGAAGGCAGTTCACGGCCCACGCACCACATAAACCCAAATCAGAGTCATCCAGGCATCCCCACCTGAACAAGTTCTCTTTGCTAACGTTAGGTTTTTGATGAAGTATTGTTATTTATTAATAGATCAACCTTAGAAAAATGGAAATATACTTTTTAATAAGTTGTAAAAAATTAAATAATTTCTTAATACTTAAAGACAATTAGAGGTAGCGCCCTGCTTGTAGCCGAATTGGGATGGCGCGTCCCGGTACCAGTATCTCTTTCTTACATAAGATCGTCGTGAAGTGGCGGCAATGCATCATCTTCGTCAGAACTTGAAATTTGGCTCTTATCACCTCGCTGTCCTCAAGTCCACCGTGTGATTTTCAAAAAACTTCTTATCCCGCACAATTTCTCTGAGGAATCAGTTACCAGCTTCCGTGTTTTCAAACCGTTACGACTTAGGGACCTTCAAGAAAAAAGCACATTTAGTCCTCAGAGTCCCTACCGATCCGACGAGCCTTCTGCTACTTTTGTGACTCAGGAACTGCATGCCAGGTTGCCCCTTTTTATATAAAAAATGCAAGATGTGAATATGCTACTTGAATGAATTTACGGGAATCTAATGGTCATAATTTCTATTATTAATCCTATAACGGCGGAAATGACTCCTTATATATCTTTGTATACTACTTAACTTTCATGAAGTTATAATTATTATTTACAACTAGCTGTTTCCCGCGACTTCGTCCGCGTTATAATGCGAGAATCCTTAGACCTCCTTAATCAGGCCCTATAGGAACAACCGTTCCTAGCGGATGTCTAGTAAACGTAGGCTACCTCTGTGCCTAATTTGGTCTTTGTACGATCGTGGTAATATATAATGTGTTAAGATGCGATGCAGTGCGGCGGTAATGCTATGCAATATGATTAAATATAGCTTGTCTCAAAACTTGTTTACAATGATGCATTTTTTTCCTCTGTAATACCTTTTTGTCACGGTTCCATATCGTGAATCATTGATCAAGTCCTCTCAGTGTTTTCCAATTATGTAAAGAATATTTCTTGACAAGCCAAGGTATACTAAAACACCTTAGCTTGTCGAGGAATATCTTATACGCGGTAGAGGTAGGAGCAAGGGGGCACTAGTAGGATCATACCGGATTTGGCTTGGCATGGGAGGGAACACTGGCAGTGAAGGTGACTGTTAGTGATCACTATAAAGAGCGCGCTCTTTTAAACCTATACCTGGGTCAAAAGTCCTGGGCACTGCTGTCTGTTTACAAGCACTTTGATCTGTGTCTGGTTCCAGCATAATATAAAAAGAGACTAGATACTTTATTAAGAAAAGAAACGGTAGTGAAACACTTAGGTTATGAGTTCCTGGCTTTTGGACTAGCTTTAACTGTGTTTCAGGATCACTTTATGTGACAGTATTGCCGCCACTTCACAACGATCTTATGTAAGAAAGAGGTACTGGTACCCGGACGGGCTGGCCCAGTTCGGCTACAAGCATGGCGCTACCTCTAATTAGACAGACACGAGTAAGGGAAAGTGATGGAGTAAAAGGATATAAAAGTAGATGGGGAGGAGAGAAAGGGTGAGGATACTACTGTCACGTACGGAATAGGGGGAGTGACAATAACAGCCACCCGCACGGTGAATCCATGGAATGCTAAGAAAATCGTCTCTTGGCTCCGGCATTACAGCAATATAAAAAGCTAAAGACATTATTAAAAAAGTTGGAGTACAATCGCTTGAGACACATAATTTAGCCCATACTGACCTTGGTTTGCCTCAGTATAAACTTTCGCTGAAGATTTCGCTTAGACTATTACTGTTAGTTGAGGCCTGCTGCGTCGTTTATGGGTTTTATAACTTCTAAGAGATGTTTTTTTAAATTAAAAGAGTATTAGGAAAAAGCTTTTAAACTGGCGAAAGGCATATTAAAGATATACCCAGTATTCGTCACTCATCTATCACCCGGTCGCAGCCAGAGCAACTTAACTTAGCGATCAACTCAAATGCCGACCACTGAGCCAATCAGCATTGACTTAGCAGAGGTAACCAAAGAGAACTATTACGCTGCGTTCACACGGTTTCGTGTGTACTTCGCTATATATTTTAGATGTGTTTTAAAACCAAATGCACAGTGTGAACGCGTGTATTCAAATACTGGTGCGACTAATCCGGATCAGGAAAAAACCGATCCGATAGCCACAACGCCGTGTGAACGCAGCCTAATCATTTTAACCACATTTAATTTATTATTTAAAATGAAATCCATGCGAGTAAATTTCGAAGAAGTTATCAAAGGAGACCTCAATATTTATTTAACTGGTGACATACATTTACTTTAAAAAATTTGTTTCAAACTATATTCGAAGGCCAGCAATATTTCACGCGGCGATTATGTTGAATTAAATTTACATATATACACGAAAAGTTTGAAATATATGAATGTTGAAATCGTACAAACAAACGGATCGTACGTAAGAAGCCGTCCGCTTTGCCGCCTTACCTATTTGCCTTAATTCACAGGCACTCAGTCAAACAACTTTCAAGTTGAGAATTAGGAACCGCCTACGAATTGGTGCGCTAAACAATTTCACAACACTCTAATTGTGTGTTATTTACATTGAGCGGACTTCATTGCTTGTTTTTATGTAGGTTGTAAATAATGGATGTAGCCTCTCTGATGGTACGCGTCCATCGCAGCTTATAGACCAATACCATCTGAGTTTAAGTGGGTATATGAGATTGGGGTGGTTTAAATTGAACTATGGAAGTCGGTTATTGGAGTTTTTATCACACACACAAAATTCATACAAATAGTTTCTGCCGTTAGGAGTTTATACATAAAGATAATAATATCACTTATTTCATTAGTTAATAGAATACTTTCATCGCATTTAACTTTCATTAATAAAATCCCATTAAGCGAGGCATCTGTTAGTAATAAGATTACAAAGCGAAGACGAACGATTCAGTGACTTAGTCGGTGGTTATTTTATTAATTCCGCTGCCCGGTGCTGGCGCGCTGCCAAGTGGGGTAGCTTAGAGCGTTTAATTAACGAGCGTCGAACTTTGGACCTGTTGAAAGCGCGCCGCGCAGAATGAACTCACTCACCACGTACTTGCGCCTTCTAACTAATAAACTTTTATCGCGTGCACTTCTCACTTTACTAACTTGTGATGTCTGAATCTACGGTTTTATGGGTACACGTAAGCTGAGGAGGGCCTAGCACGAACATTTCGAACCCTTCGAGTCAAAGATTCGTTTTTGAAAAATATTTGTGTTTGGCCCGCCACATCGGACCCTCCTTAGTGTTAACACAGGTTGCATCAGCATTGATTCCATAAGATCGGCGTGAAGTGGCGGCAATAATGCCACGTCAAGTGATGGTATTGTTATCGCATTAAGTTCGGTTTGCGAGAGTTTCCGGTGGCCTAAACCCCTTTTTAAAGGCCGGCAAAACATCTGTAAGCTGTCTGACGGCGCAAATGTCCATGGTTGTCGGTAATCACTTAGGTGACGTTTGTTTGTAATATTTAAAATAAACCTGTCTTTCCATGTAAATTCAAATATATTTCTAACGCATCGCGTATGATAAACGTTCAGCCTTCACTCATGTTTCGAGTACGATATCTTATCACAATTTTTACATAAAAAAGGCTAAAATTGAGCATAAAAAGATGGTAACCAATTCGTATCGGCGTAACCGACAATGGCACTTGAAGGTGAAACCTGATAATTTGCAAACAATGATAAGGAAGTATTATCAATTCGTTATCATTGTTCAGACTGCACGTAGACATTATATTTGTTGGAGAGTTTATTTCGAGCCGTTTTTGTGTGTTTACATGCGAATGTTTGTTTGTTTGTTTGTTACGCTTTTACGCTTTAAATTTACTCATCAAAAAGTTTTGCATAATTTTTTTAGTGATGCAATTGTAAACCTATGCTAGCACGCTACCATACTAAAAAACAATTTGTACACTAAAATACTTTTATTACTCAAAATAGCACATATTCAATATTAGAATATTTATTTAAATCAAATTTCTCATATTTCATTGACCATCTGTCAAATCCACCTCCTCTTTAAACCCCTCCATTTGGCGGGAACTTTCTTCAGCGATAGCCAAAACGCGCCAACCAATCAAATGCCACCTGGTGTTGCCAAAACAATTATTAGGGTCTTTGACACGAGCATACTCTATTCTGCTATTGAACTATAGGAGCTTCAAGTTAAATTGGGATGATAGTCTATATGTTTTATATGTGAAGCAAAAACTTTTGGAACCATTTTACGAAAATTGCGCAGACGGAGGAGTATATAATATGTCACAATTGTAGTTCATATGAAGAAAGATGTGCGAATGCTAATATTTTTTTATAATATGCAATATTAATAATATTAAAACAAAATGACACGCACACCAATGCCAAACGATTTTACACCATTTACACACACATGTATTGGATGTTGTCAAAGCGTAATCGCGACAACCGTATGTTATATTGTCAAATTTCATTTTTCTGTGAATATAACAATATATGCCGTTGTACGCTAAAGGGTTTTGGGTGAATTTCGAGCACTAGCAGGCGATCTAAAGTAGTTTTATATAAGCATATAGTAGGCGAACCTAAAGATTTGTGGGTGAATTTCGACAAGCCAGCGATCTTTGGTTACTATAAATCTGTATAGTATATGAAGCTAGAATTTGCACTCGACGATGGAACCTTTATCTGCCCATCAGGACGATGTCAACACCTCTACTTCACCAGTGGCACTTATTTTGCAACATTCGAGCTGTTCACATATTTCATTGAAACCGAAGCAAATGTATGGAGGTTGATTCATTTCGTGTGAAGATAACGAGCTGTTTTTCAGTTAACATAAACTATAGTAGTGATGCCTATTATTTTTCGTATCTATAACAAACATCAAGGAACTTAAAAGCAAGAAAATAATTGGTCCTTACATATGATAAATACATGTCAAGACACGGTCCTCTGTTCCTAAGGTTAAGTTCAGTTTTAATTAAAAGCCGACTGATACACAAATATTTTATTTATATATATAAATACATGCTTCGTATACATACACACCCAGACTCGAGGCGGGAATCGAACCCACAACCCCAGAGCGGAAGGCTGGGTCACACTCAACTGCGTCAAGAGGGTAGTCAGCTAGTCGATCTGTGTTACATTTGACAGTCCCTTAGAAGAGTAGAGGGATCTCGCTGGTATATAACGCTGCAAAAACTGTTAGACATACACGTATGTAGTGTGTGAAGGAAATGTTTACCTAGAATAGTTCTACAAAAAAGCCCGCAACAGCATATAACTATCGTTCATGTTTGAGCCATTAACGCCTAAATAGTGAACCATTATGGAACGGGAAAAGGAAATGAAACGGGAATGGGGACAATATTATAGGATAATAGAATGTATTAAGTGACTGGCCCGATGGCGCAGTAGGCAGTGAACCTGCCTTCCACTCCGGAGGTCATGGGTTCGATTCGCACCCGTACATATTTTTGGAGGTCCTTTAGTCTATTGTTTTGGATACATAGGACTATATACACGCGGTCGTCTGTTCCCAAGGCACGTAACTTAATATCTGTGTTATATGTAATAGCCGACTGATAACAAACATTTTTTTAATATATAAATACATAACAATATACGTATACACGCAGACTCGCGGCGAGAATCAAACCTAGTATCCCCGGAATGGCATACAAGTTCACTGCAACTGCGCCAACGGACGACTAGCCAGTCAAATCAGATGTGCGCGTCATGAAACTACCATACTGCTAAACCGATTTAAAATCAAATTTGCACACGGTGTGCAGTTTGATCTTTGAAAATTAGGAAACTAGAAAGTTGGGATAGCTTACATCTCAATTTATCACAAGTCACAAACAAAAATGAGTCGCTGAAATGTATACACGCGCATAATTTCCGAACTACTGCACCAATTGGATAATTTCTTTTTTGTTGTGTTCTTTACTGCTAGAACAAGGTTTGTATGATAAAAAAGGAATGGCAAAGCGAAAAGGAAATGGAACGGGAACGTTCGAACCAATACGATCGTTAGAATTTAAGAGAAAGATCATTGTAGATAGGTTATTCTTTTAGTATTGTAAGAGTCTAAGGGCGTACGTAGTCCTCATAGAAGGTGATTTGCCCCGTGTAGTATGAAAATAAAATTTAGTCTAGATCCAACGTTGTACAATTTTTTATAACCCTTGACAAGGTAGTGCATAAGTTGGGAACAGATAGCAGCCGGCTCGCATTTACCGCAAAAACACTTAATTTACGGAGCACCCCGCTCTCACTGGACTCTGTCGTTCCGAGGATGACGTCAGATGGCAATCGGTCATCTCTTCTCGCCCCACAGCCACATCTTCTGTCAATTTAAGCGGACCCTGGTATTAGAGATCAGGATAACTCTAGGAAGAAGAAGAATAGATATAGCCATTCTTAGCAGACGTCTACTAACCATAAACTAGCTCTGGGCCAAATTTCGTATTTGTACATCATCACTGCGGTTTCGTGATCCTGGACTACCGTAACTGCTATTGTCACTCCCCCTATACCGTCCGTGACAGTAAAAGGTGCAAGAAATTGCCTATATCGTGTGAATTGTCCAAAATATAACGACTGAATGAACAAAACAACGTACGAACGAAAACTCTGCCAACTGCGAGCTATTCTGGCGTGTGCTGCAAAAATCATTAGACTTACACGTATATAGTGTATGAAAGAAACGTTTATCTTAAATAGTTCTACTAAAAAGCCCGCGACAGCATATATATTTGATGATTAAGCCGTTAACGCCAAAATAGGGAACCATTATGGAACGGGAAGGAGAAAGGAAACGGGACATACTATATATAGACCCATAGACAACAATGCTCGCAGGTGCGTTGCAGGCATTTAAAAGGGGTGACTGGTGAGACACTTAGAATACTTAAGGAGGGTACTCGGTACTGGATACTTGTTATAATTACGTAATAAAAGTAGGTACAGGTATATATATGTAATACATAAAATTCTCGTGTCACGGGGTGCCTTGCCAAAGTCCTCCGAAACGGCTCGATCGATTTTCATGAAATTTTGCGTGCGTATTGGTTAGGATTGAGAATCGGTCAACATCTATTTTTCATCCCCCTATGTATGTAAACTTAAAGACATCAAAATAAATATGGACATAGGCCATAAATCATCACGCTAAAATTGAACCTTTTTATTTAAACTAATTTTACGCGGACAAAATAGCGGGCACAGCTAGTATAGTATATACGACCCAAGGAGATATATATATATAATGTTGTTGGGTTTCAAATTAAGTTTTTTAATCTATACGCACGCACGCACTTGTCGATGGTCTCCTTCCCGTAATACATCCCTGCCCCTACGCACTGCCGCAAACATGGCTGCTTTGACCTCTCGGCACATATGCGCCAACTTACTCCCCAAGTCAAGCGTGCGTAAAAGTTTTACTTAAAAAAAACTCCTTAAAATAGAGACAATATGCAAAACTGTAAATACGACAGAGACTCGATCACAGTTGAATTGTATCAAAAAATGAATTCTCATAAATTTAAGCCATTTTTAATTTACTAAAATTTATACTTTTAATAGTACTGCCCCTAATTACCATAAATTTTTAATCACTTGACAATTATTTGATAAATGCACGTCGACGGTACAAAGGCCGCCTATGATCAAGGATCTAAACATGTTATTAACCCTAAATGTACCAGTAAAGGTCTTCCCACACGAACCCTTAAAGGGGTCAATCTGAAACAAACACGAAGGTGGCACAGCAAATCGTACGGTAAAACTGGTTGACATCACTTTATTAAATCCATCCGTAGCATGCGGTCAATTATAGATGTTCGCTCCCAATACGAACATAGAAAAACTGAGAGCCATTACAGACACAGTTACGTAAAACGTATAACGTTTTCAAGATGGTCCAAATGTGACCAAGACGCTTGGTTGTGTCTGTGCAGCGATTTTATTATGAACTCAAACTCAACCACGCACAGTAAGGTCAACTAATCGCGTGATTTCCTTAGTGGAGTTTTAGCGGCTTTAGCATTTTCACTGTATGCACTATAAATCTATAAAAAGGGGAAATCGTTGATTTCGAGTGATAGTAAATAGTGGTCATTGAATATAGCCGTTATATAGATCTATTCAGAAATTTTTTCCTAAACATAAATTTCAGAATGGCCTACTGTGTTATGCTGAAGAAGTAATGAGTTCGTTCGTTTCCGCTTTGGATGCAGCAGTCCAGGAAGAGTTTGATGTGGCTGCTCAAGTGTCTGATGAAGAATGGGAAGCCATAAGGCCTACAAAGCTTCAACGGAGAGATACCTTATTAAAGCACGTACAGGTAACCAGCTGTGAATCCAGGATCGGAGGTAGCACGCCTTTAATCTTTCCTAACCAATACGTCATAGGAAACTCCAAGAAAAGGGTATTTTATTCCTCAATGTCGTTAATGCATCTAGGTGCCGGCATCGCCATATTGTTTCCATTGGCAGTGGTAGTAAAATTATAACAAAAGACAAAATCTGTACATACATTTCGAAATTCTTAATCAACACCTGGAGGTTTTCTGTTATTTAAATTTTCCATTTTTACGTAACTGTTATGTATATAAGGTAACATGAGATTCAGTTTTGACGAAATGGTCTTGAACTTTCGATGCTTGGGTAGAGATATATTCTTTAACTTTAAAGAGAGTATTTATAATTATTTATAGCAACACATTACACTTAAGAGCAAATGCGGAAACTGTAGTTCTTGGCAAGTTATGGCTGCTGATACTTGGGGCAGCACTTACACAGTGTCAAACCATGAACAGAGGCCCAAAAACGTGACCACTCAAGTCATTGAAAACATCGACCTGTTGCATGTACGTTATACTATAATTTTAATAACACCTATAATTAGAATTGTGGGAATTTGCAGAATAACTCAAATTATAAACTTTTCTTTAATATTGGTATCTCTTTGTCTTTCAAAAAACAAAATGTTCATCTTTTATTATTATTTATATTATAGTAGTTGTATTGTTACATCTTTTCGTTACCTCGATGTGAAAGTTCACAAGCGTGGGATTTCTAGAAACTCCTTACTTCGCACAATTTCTCTGTGGAATCTGTTACCAAGTCCGGTATCGGTTTCCGAACCGATACGATTTAGAGATGCTAATGAAAAGAGCATATTTATTCCTGATAAGCCGGCAACGCATCTGTGAGGCCTTTGGTGTTATAAATGTCCATGGGCATTGTTAGTCACTCGGGTGAAACGCCCGCCGATTTGCACACCGTTTTATGAAAAAAAATCTTATTCAGTAATGTTCCCATAATGTAGCTATCGTTATGTTTTAATTTTCAATAAGTTTATTCGCTCTTTAGTACCATCTGATAAAACGAACAAGTACTTTAACCTAACCAATGAGCTCACCAAAAACGTTTATAAAACCAACTTATACGCGGTAGAGGTAGGAGCAAGGGGTATACCAGCAAAATCCCTGTACAACCTATTAAAAGAACTTGCCTTGTCAAGAACTATCATAAGTTTATTAGAAAGGACATCTAAAGCCGCACTAGTAGGATCATACCAGATTTAGCTAGGCAGGCGAGGGAACACTAGCAGTGAAGGTGAGTGATGGTGATCACTATAAAGAGCGCGCTCCTAAACCTACACCTGGGTCACAAGACCCGGGCACTGCTATGGTTCCTTCCTCTGCAACGCGATGGACCCGGTATACGCACGGTGAATCCATGAGATGCTAAGAAATTCGTCTCTCTCTCTCTCTCTCTCTTTTAGATAGCCTTTCGAGGTTGGCGATAGCTTTTTTTATTACCAATATCTTCTACTAGTGTAGCTGTTTCCCACGGCTTCGTTTTGGAGAGCCCTTAAAACAACTCAATCTGGTAAAAGGTTGTTTTATAAGATACTTAAAAGCCATTTTTTTAAGTCGGTTGAAAGCCATTAAAATTACTTATATCTTTAGATCGCGTACCCGTCCGAAAAAATCGCACTGGCTGAGGCAGAGAGAGGAAAAGCACGCGTGGTCATTGTATTTCCAGCCAACTTCTCCATCAGCCTGCAAGATAGGATGCGGGATCCGAGACACGCTGATGCCTACACCATAATGAGTTCAGACATAAGAATTCATATGGACGATACGGGTAAGATTCCTTCAATAATAATTGATTTGCTTTATTGGATTTTTTTTTTATATTGCAAAGAGCAAACGAGCAGCGGCTTACGTCTGCACCACTAGAAGGCTTATAGACGTGTTGGCGGTCTTTAAAGAGGGGTTTATGCCACCGGGAACTTTCAGAAACCAAACGAAACGCGACAACAATACCATCACTTGACGTGACAGCATTACCGTCTTTTCAAGGCGATCTTATGTAAGAAAGAGGTACTGGTATCCGGACAATTCGACTAAAAAACTACAATCGTGGCGCTACCTCTAACCTATTCGTTTATTCCTAAAATATAAATGTTAAAAATACTTTTACCCGCAAGCTTTTATACTCTCGTTTGGATAAATTAAAGTTAAAATGTAGTTATTAGACAATTTATTGTAACCAATAAGATTAAAAAGAGTAGACAAGGGCTTTATAATCTTATCCTCTTTATTTGTTATTTTATGAACGATACGGGTAGGATTCCTTCAAGAATCCTTGATTTACTAAAGTATGTCAAGGATTCTTGCAGGAATCACATTTGACTTATTCGCTTATCAGTGTATAAAAATGAGTGTTGACAATACGTTTATTCGCCAGCACATTTAGGTATATTAAAGTAAAAATTAGAATCTAATCGTTAGCTTATTATATATAGCTGTTTCTCGCTACTTTGTCCACATAAAATTAAACTTTCTTTTGAACAAACTTGTTGTGACCCTATGACAAAATCCGCCCTCAGAGGATAAAAATTTTATCTTTGTACGACCCGCGGTTGTCGAGATTTCATGTTAGGACGTGTCCGTTACAATATTATATGACGAAATTATTTAGCTTTTAGCTGCTAAAGTAGCACCTGATTGTATCAATTATTTAAATGAAGTGGCCAAGAGTGTGTGATACGATTATGTGGAAGGGTTCTATAGGATAAAGATATTTGTTAAATATCTTCAATAGTTTGCCGATTTGGCTCAAAATAATTTTAAGTTTGGAAATACACAGAGGGACCTGTATTTTTAATGGCCTTAGGCTAAAAAGTGCTTTTGGAAAAATAAACACGTTGCGTGCAAAAGCGTGATGATATATAACCTTTCCCGACAAATGTGCTATCTAACACTGAAATAATTTTTCAAATTGGATCTGTATTTCCTGAGATTATCGCGTTCAAACAAACAAATTCTTCAACTTTATATTAATATACTAATGTATAGATTGCGAGTTTTAACCCAATGTTGGGCAGTGGTCAGCAGTCATCAAGAACTGATTCTCAGTGTCCGTTAAGATCCATTATCTAAGAAGACAAAATCATAGATGCTATATGTGTATAAATTGTCGCAACTGGACTTGTTCCGTAACTTCAAAGAAAAAAGGAACCCTTATCGGATCACTTCTTCATCCGTCCGTCTGTAAGTCAATATCTTGAAGTCCCTTGAATCTGTAAGAAAATTAGCCTTCTAAGAGTAAGCAATTAAAAGATATGGCCGTTTAACTCACATTTCCTCTACGTGTATATTCGAAAAGGGAATGAAAACTGACTCCGTTGAACTTTTTGGCTATATTTATTAAACAAAAAAGTGATGGGAATGAGTGAAATAGGTATTTTTGTCTGTCCTAAGCCAGGACTACGCAGTAACGTTATCAGTAATCACTACATAACCGATCAAGACGAACTCCTTTTCTGATTAGAAACAAAACAGTGCAGTAATGTTGTATGAAATTTCATTACTGCACTGTTTTAGATGTTTCTGTAAAGAATATAAGATACTTTGGGCATTTTTTGAGATGGGAAAAACCATTGCCTTTGCGTCATCGTCGCCAAACGCTTTCCATCAGCTATATCTAGTCTACTTATATATATACTTCTCGGGTGAACAAAAATCGTGGAACTCATCACTTACAACATAAGAAAAATTAATTATTTTTAATTGAAAATAAAACCGTCTTCAAAAGCATCAAGGATCTAAAAGCAAAATGATTGGTAACTTCATATTATAATATAGAGACACCTACTGATGTCTTGAAGACGGTACCAGACCAAATACGATCCCCATGTGTTGAAGTCGGTACCAAGCCAATTATGATCCACATGTGTAGAAATCGGTATCAAGCGAAATATGATTCCCATGTGTTGAAGTCGGTACCAAGCCAAATACGATCCCAATGTGTTGAAGGTGGGGAGGACTGATGAGGGCTGCAACGTCTGTGACTACCCCGTAGACACAGCGTTGCACACCCTCGCTGATTGTCCCCGTTGGGATATTCAACGGGCGGCGCTTGTCACAGCCTTGGGTGAGGACCTATCGCTGGCCGCCGTGGTTCGTGCTATGGTGGCCAGCGATGAATCCTGGGAGGCGGTGAACCTCTTCTGTAGGGACGTGATGTCGCAGAAGAGGGAGGCCGAGAGGCAGAGGGAACTGGGTGAGGCAGCGGTGCGCTCTCAGCGACGGGTGTGTTGGTCGATATGCTCAACCACCGCAAAGGAAGATCATTGTGTCCGGGCTAGTTGGAGTTGCCCGGGACGACCGTGCCTCGCCGGCAGTTGTTCGTCGGAAGGTCTATATATAGTGATCGTAAATAGAAACTTCGCTAGCGTGAGTTACTTTGTATGGAGATTTTCAGTGTTTGTACTGTGGTCGTTGTCATCCGTACAGCGACATCTAGTTTTAGCTTTTTGTTGTAACCTTTTCCACTCGACATCATTGCCATCTTGTTATGTAGCGGGGGGAGAGCTTTAGAATCACATTATGCAATTAATGCGTTAAACAAAATACATACATACATATTGTACTAGAAAGTACATATTCTTTTCAAGTCCATGATTTAAAAATTACGTAATACGCTTCTGTGGTTAATGTTTAAATACGATGCGAGATTAAAGGACAAACGGGCAGGCGGTTTATCTGATAAGGTTACTTGTATAAGCTACATCACATAAGTAATGTCAAATATTTTTCAATTGTATGCATGTCTTCTTCCTAGCTTATCCCGGTCGAATACTATTAGATAGTAGTAAGTTCACCAGATTAACTCAGATAGTGTATTTACACAGCATAAGATTTGCAGCTAGGTATCTTAATCATAAATTCAACGACAATATTTTTAGTGAACTCCCGTATCACTTGTCAAACACAACAATAAATCGTTATGATGCACGGTGTAACAAAATGGCGACGGTGAATTGATGCGCGAGCTTCCCTCCAGATTTGATTTATTGTTTCATCGTCCACAATATGGAGCTCGGTGACATTACATTTTTCTCATAACAGCGTGTCGTCCGGGACTTGTGGCCCAGGTATAGGTTTAAGAGCGCTGTTTCTAGTGGTCATTAACACTCACGTTCTCTGCCAGTGATCCCTCCCCTCCCTAACCAAGTCTGATATGATCCTATTAGTGCGGTTTTATATTATTCTTTATAATAAAGAACTTATCATATTTCTTGACAGGCCAAGGTCTTTTAGTAGGTCGTAAAAGGATTTTTCTGGTATACCCCTCGCTCCTACCTGTACCGCATATACGCTGGTTTTGTAACCGTTTTTGGTGACCGCAGAGACGGCGACGTTTTCTAATTAAGTAACCTCTTTATTATTTTTTACTTTTATTATTAGATATTATTTATATTTAGTCCTAGGTACTTTGTCCTTAGTATTTAGTCCATAGGTTTAAGGTTACTTAATTGAATAAAGAGTAGTATTATTATTTTTATAAATTCAACTCTCACGCCCGGATACATAATACATATATATAAGCAGACAAATAGAGTATTTATAAACATACTTAAGTACATAAAATTATTATTATTATTATTAAATAATGTTCTCAAGTTCAAGAGGAGGTCGTAACTGACATTTGAATCGAAGCAGTTTCTACCGGGACTGGGTGATAGATAGGTGACCCATTCTAACACTGGTTTTCAAATATCCAAACTCACGTAAACCAGTGGGACCCGATTGAGTGGTATTAGTCGTGAGGTTGTAGAAGTTGTGGGGGTTCCAGGGATGACGTCAGAGAGCAGTCTATAATGTTAACGCACCCCACAGCCATATTATCTGCAATTTAAGCGGACCTTGGCATAGACATGGATGACGTTAGGAACAAGAAAGTGTTATTTAAGATTATATCAGGCGGTTAGAGCGGCATTGAATTGATGTAGCCACGTCGAAATTTCGTTCTTCTTAATGAGGAAACCGATAAGAGAGAGTAAGAGAGAGTGACAGCCCTAGCTGTGCGAACCGTAAACGCGAATCGATTGCCACTGTCACGTGCCACGGTGACCACGGCGCGTCCGCTCTAACGGGATCCGGAATAAAATTCGGCTTTTGTGTTTCCACTTTCTTGTTTAAAGACATCACTACTCTTTGATATATTTTATGATCATTTTTGTAGTGGTAGAGACGATTAAAATCATTTTTTTCTAACCAAATATATATACGACTTCCGCCTCCAGAAATGATCAATTTCTAATCAGTTATAATATTATTTTATTAAATAATTACAGTTGCAGCGGAGTAATATTTACTTTTATAAAATGCTAATTTATTTACAGGCAGTTTTTGCCCATATTAAAATGATAATTTATACTAAAAGACTTCCCTTTTTCTGGGGCAGTCGAGTGGCAAATCAAGCATGACGCTTGTAACAAATGTCATCCATTCGACAATTCAATTCACAATTGTATTAGATTCAATGTGTAAATATGTACCTACATGGTGCATGACGAATTGGGGAGTTAAACATATAAGGTCAAAGATGATATTGCGTTTTTATTTATTCACAAATCGAAACTATCCTCAGTTGATAAGCCTAAAGAGATTGATATTCACAGGTTATTCCTATGTTGGATCCAGGCAGCTTAATTTGAATGATCATTTAGCGTGGCCGGTGACTTTATGTAGCTGCACAAAGTTTTGTAGTACTTTTGTACAACAATGTACAAGCACTTTGAGTTGTTTGGCTCCGGCATTAACAAATATCCCTTACCCGCTACCAGAATCCAATTCTTTTGTTACTTACTATCTAACAATATTTTTTTTTAATATGAAACAGGGGTGAAACGGACAGCGTTGTCTGCCTTTGAGGAACGAGAATGCTCTTTTCTTGAAGCCGTTGTTTCTTTGTTTGTTTCGTTGTAACTAGTATATGCCCAGAAGGAAATAAATCGTCTTATACGTAGGAACATCCATGGGATTAAAAAAAACATTTTTTTCTTATATTTAATAAGTAATATCTATACTAATATATAAAGCCGAAGAGTTTCTTTGTTTGAAGGCGGTAATTTCAGAAATTACTGGTCCGATTTGAAAAATTTTTTCATTGTTAGATAGCACATTTTTCGAGGAGGTATCATCACGCTGAAATTGAATCTTTTTTTACCTAATTTTACGCGAAAGAAGTAGCGGGCACTACTAGTTAGTAATATATAAGAAAAATACTAATTACATAAACATGCCAGCCCCTACCAGGAACAGAATTTTATGGTCAAGTTCATAAACCGTCACGCTGCGTGCTCAAGGATTTGACATAACTTCATTTGTTTTATATAACTTACGTCAACAGTTGGCTTAGTGTTTCATTTCCCTTCATACAAGTTATGCCGAGTCATAATTTTTGACAGATATTTCTTGAATTCTTTTTTCATCCGTGTTTAATTATCGAGAATTAAAGTGTCAATTTTTTGACATTGACTTTTAAATCCCGAGTTTTCTATAATGGCGGCTTCACATTAGTGTCGTGAAGCTCCGTTAACAAGCGTGAATTTTACGCGGACGAAGCCGCAGGTGACAGCTAGTCTTGTATAAAGAAAGAATAACATTCCGATGCGATAGCCATCTCGTACAAAAATACAAGCCCTTATTTTAAGAGAAAGTAGTGTTCTTTATTTATTTATAAAGGAAAGTTGAATTATGAAGGTTTCAGTCAATTTAACCTACTTTTTATAAGACGTGTTTTTAATTTGACGTTACGTATTTAAGTTTTTTTTTGTTTTTTTTTTATTTGAGGCGGTCGTGGCCTAATCATAATGGTAGTTGCTTACTAAATGTGGTTGGCATTTGAGTCGGTCGTCAGGCTAAGTATCTGTTACTGCGACCGGGTGATAAACGGAGGACCCATTGTGACACTGGTTTATATTTGATATCCGACCTCCTCCGTGTTTCAGAAGACGCGTAAAACAGTGGGACCCGATTATTTACATTGAGTGTTATTAATCGTGTAGTTGCAGAGATCGTGGGGGTTCTAAGCATGACGTCAGATGGCAATCGGTCATTTTAACTCGTCCCACAGCCAAATCCTTTGCAATTTTAGCGTACCCTAGTACTAGACCGCGATAAGAGGTGTTTCGTATTTAATTTTTTGGTGATATAGCATGCAATTATGTACTAAGAAGACATTTTGGGCACATTATGTTTGTCGAAGTAAAGAAATATTTCGCATAATTTACAAAAAATAATCGGGTCGTAGGAAGCCGTTGGATACTAGCGGCGCAATACCGCCATTCGTGGAAATTAATGGAGGAGGCCTACGTTCAGCTGTGGACGGTTCGGTTTGTGAGAGTTCCCAGAGGCCTAAACGTTGTCAACACTATGATGACAACACGGAAGTAGGTGATAGCTAAGTGCTGGTTGACTGGCACCATTGCAGTTGTACATGGTTTGCTACCGCTTGCAGTCGGAAAAGGGGATTTTAATGATTGCTAATTTGAATAAAACAATCTCCACCAAGTGATATAATTCGTAGCAATTCATTTATAAGCAAAAGCAAATGCTAAGTCTCATATTCTATGTGAAAAAAATCGATAGTCACTTACCGCCCGCTCGGTTACCTCCCAGACTCGAGGCGGGATTCGGATGCAGTTGAAAAATGTAGTGCAATAAAAGTTAAACTCGCTCAATCATTCGTTCAATCATAGCACAATTTTAACACGGAGATCCGAAGAGGGACGAAAGTCAGGGACATAGGAGACCGTGTTACGAGATTCAAGTGGCGATGGGCAGGACACTTGGCCAAATGTGGTGTTGGCAAATGGAGTTGGGCCTTAATAGAATGATAAATACAAATAAAAAAAAAAGATGCTCCGTTTGCATGTAAAGTTCGAATTAATCATCCATAATTGACATTTCGCACCACGGGTTCTAGCGCGGCACTGATTTTCAGACAGCTTATGACGTCACAGACTCACACTGATACAATACGGGAAGATCGTTCACTTTATAATTATTGATATGTGGTAAAGGAATGAGATTAAAAATATATTTAAAAAAAAAAAAGATGATCCGACGTTACGGGTATCAGATCCGTCTCTTTTCTACGACTATGACGATTCGTATAACGTTTATAAAGGTCTCTTGTTCGCATACAGTTATGTGTCCTCATACAGTACACCAGCTTACAACAGTCCTTTGGGCAGGACAACTCCTGCCGGGTACGCTAGTACTGTTGTATATTTAACAATGTTATACCAGGTGTTACGATTGAGTATACCATCTGGGCTTTCAAAATTTCAGATGTTTGTGATATTCGCGCTCCCCCCTCACATCGCTCAATCATCGAGTCACACGATCGAGAGCAAACCCTACCAGTACCTGTACATAGCAATAAAGGTCATCGGTCTACTGACCATAGTCACGGTACTGTACATCAGCGAGGTGTTCTTCCAAAAGATTTTCGTGACTATAAAAATTGGTATATGAATTCAAATCAATACACAATTTGATACGATGAGATGAAAAGGCCCCTGTTACGTACTTTTAAGTTTTATTTACATTGCGGTTTGATGTAAAAACATTGAAAAATTTGTTTCTGGTTTAAAATCACATTGGGACAGATAGTAATAATGACATTATCAGTATCCAGTCAAAAAAAATGGTCCATTTCAAGAAAAAGCAGACGAAAAATTTCACCACCGGGGAGTCTAGAATCATACACCGAACCCATGGGATGCGTATTCTTACTAATGCCACAAATCTCTGTGAGCTCAAAATTCGGACAGACTTTGGTTCGATTCAAATAAGAAACATTTAACAAAAGAGCATCTACCTTTCAAGCGCATATTTGAGCCTTCTGTTATAATGTCGAAAGTCACACTAAGTAACACGATCTTGTGTGTTCATTTCCCTGTACCATAAAAAATGTCTAAATAATAGAAATTTCATACAAATCGGATACGCAACTGCTTACGAGGCAAATGGAAATATGTCGACTTTTACTTTTTTATTTAATACATATCCCCGTATACTATATGCATATACTAATTCTCTATTTTGTCATATATACTATAGGAGATATTTCTATATGGAAAATCTTTATAAGTTGTCTTTGAGATACTGTGGACGTCCAGTCATGGCATTCGTCCGTTGCACAATGGATCCGCAATTTACATCAACGATTGATACGACGGATTGACGCGCACAGACTTTCCTCCCTATATAGTGCTATGGCAATTTATTCCTCCTTAAATTATAACCATGCTATGCCTGATTATATTTCAATAACAACACGTGACAACAATGCCATTGCTTATAAGAGACAGTTACAGTAACAGTTTATTTACATTGCGATTTGATGTAAAATGATTGTTTCTGTTTTTAAATTCGCTTTGGGACAGATAGTAATAATGATATTATACAGTATTCAATTAAAAAAATGGTGAAAAAGTTGGACATTTCAAGAAAAAGTAGACAAAAAATTTCACCGCTGGGGAGTCTAGAATCATGTACTGAACCCATGGGATGCGTATGTCTTTTACACCCTGTATACAGTAAGTATTGAACCATATATTGCCTCACGAGGTACATTTTGAGATAGTTGCCGGATTTAATTCCAATGGTAGTTAGTGCTGTTTGTTCTTTTCATTTATAATTAACGTTACATATAAATTAGAGAAATAATGTTAATACATTTGATTGATAAGATATACATATAATTTATAAGGGTTTTTTGTGTTCCTTTTTTAAACTATTTCTTCTTCTTCATTATTTTAGGTGTACGGTTCAGCGGTGACGTTCTACGAGAGCTACCCGCACGGCCAGTTGAACGACTCCCAAATGCATTGGAAAAGTAGTGCCTAATTAGGCCCGTAGAGGCCCTGCTAACTAGTACACAGGCATTAAGTACACAAATATATATTTTTGGAAATATATAAATACATACATATGGATAATACACCCAGACTTGAGGCAGGAATCGAACCCACGACCCCCGTAGCGGAAGGCACGTTCACTGCCCATTGCGCCAACGGGATAGTCGAATATATACAATGTTAGTATGATACCCGCAGGTAATTCCTTATCAGTACATGAGTGGCTCACTAGCATTTATATACGTCCATGGGCGCCGGTAGGCACTTCGGTGCCTGCTGCCTGCTCGTCTGCCCCCTTGTAACATAAAAAAAAATACATTAGTTTTTTGCTCAATAACACAAAAAGGCCGATCGGCATAAGCCATGAGCAGTAGACGCGTGACGCCGATTTAGAGCTACCGCTGATTTAATAGAATCAAGCATAAACCGTGACTAAACGAGCAGCCTCGTGAGGCAGCCACGGACTTTTGTCAGGTAACGTTTTTCAATTGGAGTAGGTGAATTATGCTCGGGCGGGGTACGCCCTGACTGAACGAGAAATTTGCTTGTTCAGTCAGGACATGGCTATTTAGAGCATGTGCATTATCCCTGGGTGAAGCAGGTTTAAAATTATTCGCGGATTTGAGCAAATAAATTGAATTTTTCCAGCTCATAAGTTATGTCAAGTAGTGATTGATTCAATACAGGCAATTTTGTTCTTCAAAGATTCCTTATTTTCTACTAACTTTATACCATTTCTTCTTATACCTGTTTCTTTTCATTGCTGAAGTACTTTTATACTTAAAGGTTAACGTAATATCTAACTGGAGGGCGATTCTCAAACACGTAGTAAAAACAGTTTACCGTCTGCGGAAAGTTTTAATGGAGTGCGGCTGTAACTTGCACTATCTCCTGCCCTCGGTCTTTTTGTACGACCATAACCAATATAGAAAAACTTATTAAACTCAACCACTATCTCTTATCGCCTCTATAAGAGCTCATCTTCTTTATATAATAAAACTAGCTGTTTCCTGCGACTTCGCCCGCGTAAAATTAAACTTGCAAAAGTCCTTAGAACTCGTTCATCCGGCTCTATTGAAAAATCCGTTCTTAGTCTATGACTATAAACTATCTCCTCTTCAAATTTTATCTTTGTATTTCCCCCGGATTTCAGATTACATGATAGGTCATCACCCCGCGGTATTCGAGATTTCCTGATAGGTGACCGGTCATTTTTATATATATATATAGATTAGCTGTAACTAAAATGAGCCAAGTGTACCTAGATATTAATCCACGTTAGAAAGTCTAGCGATATTTCGAGGATTGTAGTGGCATCTAGTAATTCATATATCGTAATATTTGTCTCTCAGAAAGTAGCGACATCTAGCGTTATATTGCGAATCTACATGGAGTAACCTTCGTTCAGTCTGTTGGAAAGTAGCGACATCTAGTACCTTATTCGGAAACAATCGGAGATTAATTTTCGTATCTCTTCAAAAAATGGTCTTTGGGAATATTTCAAATACGTGGTGTATTTATAATCGTCCAAAAACTTTGGACGAGCTAATTTTCGTCATGCTATCGCAATATCAAAACGCGTGTTACAGTGAACCAAAACTTCTAGTTTTCGACTCTCTCACTGTATTAAGCAGAATCGTACACTGTAAAAGCCATCTCTATAAGACGTAACTTAAAAAAAAAAGTAAAAAAAACTTTAAACGCGCTGCTATATATTAAAACAATGAAAGATATCTCAAATACTTTTGGTTTTATCCGTCGCTCCAGGCGCAGCGTCCCAGGGGGCGCCACAGCTAGGAGTGGCTCTTAATAAGCGATTATTTTAAATATATTTCATGTGAAAAAATGTAAACGGAGCAAGTAAGGGGTACGCCAAAATGGAATCCAGCTCCACCCTAAAATTAACCTCTGGCCGGCGCTGATAACAGTGTTTAATAATAATATGAGCAATGTCTTTTTAGACGCATCACCATAGGTGGGAGATATTCGTGAATCCTGTGGGCGTGGACGCGGCGGTAAAAGTGACGGGCACTCGCTGTGTGGCGGGAGGGGATCGCTGGAATCCATACTTTACGTAATTAGCCGACCCCCTCAACGTAAGTATATATTATTAGTTTCATATATACATCATCATCATCATTTTCAGCCCTTAATAACCCACAGCTGGGCAAAGGCCTCCCTTTGTTTCTGCCACTCTCCTTACATCATCCGCCCATCGGGCCATAGGACGACCAGGGTCTTCAAACTAATCTAGACCACCACAAGTGTGTGTGTCAAATTCTAACCAACGCCTTATAGAGTTATAAAGTAGGAAACCTTTGTGACAGTTATAAAATAACGTAAATGTGTAACATTCGTTAAAACCGTTTTATTTCCGAAATAGTTATAACTTCAATTTTCTTTTTAACCTCTAGCACGACCTCTACAATCAAGAATGTGGTTCGGACAATCCGCTGCGCTGTGATGTTGGCGACCTTACAGCCAGACTGGGCACAATCAGTAAGCCTTTTGTTCCTATTTCCAAGATCTATTAAACCTGAAGAGTTTGGTTGTTTGCTTCGACGCGCTAATCTCAGGAAGTACAGTTCCGATTTGAAATATTCGTCCAGTGTTAGATAGCTCATTTATCGAGGAAGGCTATAGGCTATATGTTACGACGCTAAAATTGAATCTATTGTTTTTACCTAATTTTACGCGGAAGTAGTTGCGGGCAATGTTAGTAATATATATGTAATTAGCGGACCCAACAAACGTTGTCCTGCGTTCTGCAAGGGCGGGACGTGACTTTGTTTTATATATAAGATAAAGTTGATAAAGTTGTTAAGTCGGTCATTGTCATGTATGGAAAAATATTATTCACATTTTTTGCATTGCGTTCATTTCAATGTTTTCAAAAATTCGGGTTATACGTTTTAATTATTATTAAATAAATACATATATAGTCACGGAAAAACTACTGAATGGATTTTAATAAAACTCTACAATAATATAGTTTATACATCAGAATAACACTTAGTCTATAAATTATAAAGATATTGTGTGAATTGTTCAATATATAACGATAAGTTTCAAGTAAGTAGGAGAAAATTCAGCCATCTGCGAGCTATAATTGCGTGCGTTGCAAAAACCGCTGGAGTTACACGTATATAGCGTTTGAAGGAAATGTTTATCGTAAATAGTCCTATAAAAAAGCCCCTGACTGCATATATTTATTTTTCATGTTTAAGCCATTAACGCCAAAATAGTGAACCATTATGAAACGGTGTCACAATAATGGTGCAATTAACTTTTTTTTAATAAGCCTTTTGTGTCCAACTGCTGGGCAAAGGCCTTTCTTGATCCACCTTCCTCTTTCCTGGACCAATCTCATCCATAACTTCCCCGCAAAGGTATCCAAGGTATCCAAATCGACGCGCCACCTCTTCTTTGGCCTGCCGGGTCGTCGACGGCCATTGGCAGGCATCCAGGAAGACGCGATATTGGCACATCTTTGCAGGTGCATTGGAACCACATTCCCAGTCCCTCCCCACTTCAGCTTGCTACGCTCAGTCCGTTTAACGACGTCCACGGTCGAAGACGCCGCCATGTCGTGCATGTCTCATCTGTCCGTAACAGGGCACATGTATCAACTTTATTAACCATAGACCCTCAGGAAGTCTTAACAAGTAATATCTGCGAGTAATGTGACCATATTTCTTTGAGATATGTGTTACGAGAAGCGCTTGGTATTCCATTTCATATTGTATATTTCTGCATATGACTTGGGACAGTCGAATGCTGAATACATAAAGGGGCGGCCATCTTTTATGTACTAGTAAACCCGTTCGAGCAGCAAAACAAAAATGCTCAGTAATTGTTCCATTCATCAATATTTTGTTATAGAGCGTCACCAAACAATGACCCGAGGGAGGGGGGTTAGCTCAAAATACAGGATGGAAAAGTATGAATTTTAAATACAGCTTAAACTAAAGTACTAACGAAATGCTGGGAATATAGCACATAAATTTACTCCCAGGGGGTAAACCTACCTTTATCTGTCTGATAACTGGTCAGATCCACTGCGTGTACGCGACCCCGGAGCACCGTGAAAATGTAATATAGTAAAATGTTTATGGCACCAGTCGACAAATTGTAAAAAGTCAGTACTTTTGACTAATCATATCTAGACATATGTATTTCGATGCCCTGAATCCAATTTTACAGTTTCATCAATGCACCCTTAAAATTTTAGGTGAATTACAAAAAAGTACAAAATTGTATAGATTACCTATTTACAAAAATGTCATAAATAAATATCATAAAAATAGTAATATATGATAGTAATTCAATAAATGCAAGTTGCATTCTGCAACAGTATTTTACCTTGCGAGGTGACGGTATAGGTCGTCGATAATGTCAAATTTTCCGAAAAAGGATAGTTGATCAATAGACACGGTGATATTTTAATCCGAAATATTATTATACAAGTAGGAGTAATAAATTTCGTCATCAGAGGGCCTAGTATGAACCTTCTCGACAATTTTACAGTTTAACTTATTTTTAAGTTAGAAACAGAAAGTCAAATGAAACGTAAATGCTACCGTTTCACACAACTCAGTTGCTAAAATTCGATACCTCCTACGTAAATTGTTGTAACCCTAATATTAAAAAAAGAAAGAGTAAATAGTCTAGGTAAGCCCGCTACATAGACTGCGAGGCCTACCTCATTTTGCATTGCCCAGCGACCCAAAAAAGAACTACCTCACCGAGACGCCATGGCGACGTCGCCGGCTGCGTATCCAAATAATTTATGTTAAAATTTAGTACACGTAACTCACTTGGCGACGGTTTGGCGTTGTCGCCAAAGTAGAAGCGTAGCCACGACTATTACTATTACTCCATTGACAACGACAGATATCCATGGCTACGTATCCATATTTTAACATATATTTGGGTACGACGATAACCCAGCGGGGGTGGAGATCTAAGGCAGCACCACACAGTTGTACCCTGTATCTAAATTTTGATTTAATAACTTGTACATATTTACAATAAATTTTCTTTTTATAATTTAAGATAAACGCAATTTACTAGCATCAAGGACTAACTTTCGTATTTTTTTATAATGCCTTTATTTTTTGTTTGAAAGTGTATATTATATTGCTAAATAAAAATAAATAGGTTCCATTCCACCCTCTACCTTTTGAGGCCCCAATCGTCATCAGCGTAATAACAGTTAGTCGCCTAAGGACAGCGTAGTCTGTCAGCTTCAGATAGACTTCAATCAAAATCACCTCTTCTCTTCTTCTTCTATCTTATAGACATAAAGAGGAGAGAAACGAGGTTCATGAAAAGCCATTAACATAATTCCACGCATCTCCTTCGCCTCGATGTCATAATCTTCGAACGGATACGATTTTATTAAAAGATATTCCTCGGGTATCTCTATAAAATCTACTGTAAAAACCAAAATCAAATCATAACATTTTGTCGGTGAGTCTGGCCCTATCGTCGAGTCAAATCCTACAAAAAGTTAAAAAAAGTGGCCAAGAGCGTTTCAAGACACGCTTATTTAGAAGGGTTCCGTATCAGACACGCGCTAAAGATATTTGTTAAATAACTTGTCCGATTTCGCTCAAAATAATTTGCCTAACGACTTTTTAGCATGCCCAACAAGGAAAATTTCATGTCTTTACATCTAGTAGTTTTGAAATCCTATGGAAACACTATTTCACTATATTTATATCATAGAGGTATTCCCCGCTTTGAATTCGCTCTTATATAAATATTTGTAAAGACAATATAAAACAAATTATAACAAAGAAAAATTTGATCCAAATTCTACTTAACTTCCCAGGAACAGCAATTGGGGTAATCTAAAATTACGTATTTCATAAAATGGCGTCTAAATTAAGGCATAGAGAAATTTCTATACTTTATAACAATTTTGTATGTGACATTAGATGACTGCAATGCGGAAATTATTCAAATGGACAATATCAAAGTTATTGGTGCTATGAGATTTGGTAATATGTCTGTTGTATTTATCTGTGGAAACTTTGCTGTGTATGTATTAGTTTTAATAGCATTAAGTTTAAGAATAATTAAGAATTTGACTCCGAGGACATTATGATAATAGTCTTCCTAAAATTCTAATGCCAAAGTTAGATATAGCTCAAAGTGTTTGTACATATTTGTCCTTGAAGGCTGCAAAGTACTAGAAAACTTTGCGCGGTCGCACAAAGTCCCCGGCCACACTGTATGATCATTGAAATGAAGCTATGTCTGGCTCCGGCATAAAAATAATTTGTTCCATGGATTCACCGTGCGGTTGCGCGTGAAATCTTATGAAAACTATAAATATTAAAATAAATTTGTAAACTACTACGTGATGGTACGGAACCCTTAGTGCGCGAGTATGACTCGCACTTGCCTGGTTTTTTTTTGTGTATACTAGCCACTGAGAATGCTTTGAAAGAAGTCTAATTGTTACAACTTTTGGAGTTGAGCTTTTTTCAAAGCTTAGCTAGCGATAGTCCAGGTGATTCGGTGATTGAACAAAGTTCCTTACGGATATCAGCCTGAAGTGATTTTTTGCTTTTAGTTACGAGCGAAATTCGAGATACGAGTTCGGTTCGGTTCGGTTCGGTAGTAACACGCAATCGCAAATTATCGACATATAAATAACAAATTATAGTATAAGTATAAAAGCAAATTATCGATCAGGCCTGGTTGGGAGTTACAACGAGGACCTTGACCTCTGCATGGAAAAAGCTGTGGCGTGAAGCTGTAGCTGAAAGGATCTATGAAGAATTGGAACCCGGTGTTTCAGTAGAGGAGGAGATTGTATCTCTGGGGAGGTCATGCCCTCCACATTCACGGGATGCTGACAATCGTTCGTGAAACTCGCCGCGAAATGGACGTGGATGAATTGCTTGCTGAACTTTTGAATAGGCAATTCAATTATCATATGATTAGAACTGTCTTTAGTAATTATAAAAATTCTATTTCAGACTTTTTATAAAGAAGCAGTTATCAGAATTATATTGACATAAATTATTTTATTGAACCCGGAGGCGAAATTTAATTTCACGGGGCCGTGAATGGGGACGTGTACCCGTGAACGCCGCGCGAACTTAACTAATGAGGTCACCAAAAATTGTCGCACAATCAGCTTATACGCGGTATAGGTAGGAGCAAGGGGTATACCAGCAAAATCCCTATACAACCTACTAAAAGACATTGGCTTCTCAAAACCTATCATAAATTCATTATTAGAAAGGACATCTAAAGCTGCACTAGTAGGATCATACTAGATTTGGCTAGACAGGGGAGGAAACACTGACAAAGAAGATAAGTGTTATTGGCCACTATAAAGAGCGCTCTTAAATCTACACCTGGGTCATGAGCGTGGAGTAGCGACAATACTGTCACGTTATGCTATGATACTATTGTCACGTTTCGTTTAGTTTGTAAGCACTCTTGCAAACCAAACGAAACGTGACGCCATACCCCTTCTTAAAGGCTTGTAACGCATCTTCAAGCGACCTGGTGATGCAGATGTCCATGGACATCGCTAGTCACTTAAGTAAACCGCCTGCCCGTTTGCCCCTTGCATATAAAGTAAAAAATAACAAAATAGCGTGTGAGTTGAACCGCCCCTCGTAGTCTGCCGCCCTGGACCCCTCTATCAAATTATACTTATGCAAAATTTTGTAATTAATGATGGTTAAGTTGTGTGGGTGAAAGGCTAAGATAACTACAAGGAATTTTTATAATAGAACTAATATTAATTATATATTTAATAACTAATATTATAATTCAATATAATAGGAAGTTAGAATACTAAATAAATTGTGAGTCTTGGGTCTATTCCTGAAATTTCTACCATTGTGAGGGTTCCATAGTACGACAAGGAGCCCTTATAATTTTGCTCTGTCCATCCGTCTGTCTGTCAGCACATACCTTATGTGCTCGTAGTATCACATCTTCAAAATCGGTAGCGTGGAAGAGATCGTCCACTGTGCTGCGTATGATATCGTCCTTCGTTCTGTTCAGACCATCAACATGGACACGATCAACTCGGGCCTGAAAACGAATTTTAATTAGATAGATAGAATTTGTGATGTGATAATATCTTATACATCTATAAATGCTGGGATTTTGCTGGTATACCCCTTGCTCCTACCTCTACCGCGTATAAGCTGGTTTTATAACCGTTTTTAGTGAGTTCAACGCCATGGTGACCTCGCCAGCTACGTATCAAAACAAATCATATTAAAATTTAGGACAGGCAACTCACTTGGTGATGGTTTGGCGACGTCGTCAAATTAGGAGCGTAGCGAATACTATTAGCTACTCCATTGGCAGCCGCAGGTATGCATGGCTACATAGCATCGGTCCGTTCGCTACGATACCACAGACAAATACATGGACACCACAAACTTAAAAAAGCCCCGATACTCCTCGTTTAATTCACACTAAATTAATCCCCTACGCCATTAACCCCTGTTCCTAGTGAGGCTTTAGCGTGTTCTATCAACATGAAAAATTTCAAGTCTCCATGTCTAATAGTTTGGAAATGCTAGAGGCGGAACACCTTACGGAAAGACAGAGCGAAATTATAAGGGTTCCTTGTAGTACGGAACCCTAAAAACTATTGTCTAGTATTTTATTTTCTTAGAACTTTTATTATTCTATATATGTATTGTAAATCTTCACCTTCCTGTTACTTATTCTAACTCTTTCCTAGTGCATCTTGTCAAAATCTCTATGTAATAATGTATCCGTTATGGGTGTAGTTTTGGGTGTTCTTGAAATAATATTCATCTTGATTTGTGTATAGTCCGCACCATACGTTTTAAGCTTATATTAACACAAAAGCACTCCTTTTCGGCACTGCACTGTTAATGCTACAGAAACTAGGGATAATAAACTTGCACTACAAGTTATTTTTTAAACAAATAAAAAGATTTATCTAAATTTTCCGTGAACGAAACATGCGATAGACAACAGCCACCACCAGCGATGTCTAACTGACAATGCTGCCAACTTGGATTTTTTTTGTGATATCATTGCCAGACTCGAAAATAAAAGATATGACTATAGACTATAGAGCTGCTACAGTTCACATAAGAGGTTTATTTATAACTTAAAATTTACCCATTGTAGACAGTAGCAATACTATAATTCTAATATTAATATAAGTCACAAAAATCACTCTTTTTTCCTTTACAATCAAATGTTTAACATTTCTGAATTTATTAATAATATCATACAAGATTTGGAATTTTTTTGGGTTCTGGAATTCATAGCTGCTTTCACTCATAATTTTATTCGCGATAAATGGTTACACAGTTCTTCTATTTACCAACAGATGACAGTAGTACCTGGTATGTTTTTTACAAATCGAGCAAATATTATTTTATAAAATAATATATGGCTATGGCATACTCTTTGCAAGGGAAAACTGTCTCATGAATTGCCTTACCCAGCCGGTCTCAAGTCATTAAGAATTCTTGAAGAATAAATTGTGGTGATTAATGTGTGATCCAAGAAGATTAACTAGTTTCATAACGTGACAAGAGATGGCGATACTTGTATTAAAATTACTCAGAATTATAACGAACAGTCGCTACAAATGTTCTGGCTCTTGGTTACAACACATAGCTTGGCTTGAACTTTTAAGCAGCTTAGTATATTTTACATAGTCTTTTTCGGTGCCTTGTAATTTTAATTTATACTACCTGTACCCGTGACTTCGTCCGCCTAAAATGAGATAAAAAAAATAGATTCAGTTTTAGCCTGATGATTTATAGTCTATAGTTTTCCTCGAAAATGAGCTATATACTACTGAAATAATTTTTTAAATTGGACCCGTACTTTCTGAGATTAGCAGGCTCAAGCAAACAAACAAACAAACTCTTCAGCTTTATATATTTGTAGAAAAGTATAGATTATCTATAGGTATAAAAAGGTAGAAATGTGGAACATCACTTGAGAAGATGTTTTTTCTCTCAGATTAAGTCCTCAATTACCATAAATTTTTAACGATATAGAAACGAATATATAACATTTATTAAAAAATCAAAATCACAAGAAAACAAGGAAATGACTGTTAGAATGTGTAAACTAACGTCGAAAGTAGGTTTTTACAACCGAAATTATTTACAATTTAAATTAAGTATTCTGACGTAATGTTGCGTACATTTATTTAGCATATTATGATTATCTATACATATGCTGTTTCCTTACATTCGTACGTACTTCCTTTGAAATACAATTTTTTTACAACTAACGAACGTTTGATTTCATTAAGCGACGAAGTGTGACATATAATAGCGACTAGCATTTAAAAAATAATTCAGTCAAAAATAGTTTTTGGCTTAGATCAGAAAATAAGAATTATGCAATTTTATTTTAAAAAATTATGAAGTAACAAACTTTTTTCAAATAAAAATCTTAACCGAATCTATATAGTTTTTATAATGCTACGAAAAATAATAACGTTAGTGCATCTAATTTCACACCATAAAAATTAAAGGAATATCAAATCGTAGAAGTATAGAAAGAGCGGAAATCAAACTCATTGCTTGCATGTGCCGCACTGCTGCGCATAAGGCCACCAGAATATTATCCCCTCTCAAAAAATTGTACTTGTCGTATGTCATAATACCTTCACGGTGTGTGATCAGACTGATCATAGCTGATGGGCAGAACAGGCCTTGACTCGAATGTTTATAGGCTGTATCTTTATATTATTTTGTATGAAAAATCCGTAAATTATGCGTTTGTTTACAAATGTAATAACTGCAAGCAATGTGAATATTTGGCTCGGAATGTACGTAAATTAATATACGCCTAATTCTTATACATTTCCCTAGAAATTATTCTAAAAGCAGAAGGGGAAAAACCTGTCCAATTTAGTCATTATTTGATTTCGTATAAATTGTGCATTTCTTACAAAAAATCTCTAATTCAAGCTATTTTTTATTTGCAATCGATAGTTTACGGTGTAAGGATTCTAAAACAGGTAAAGCCTCTCCTGCGAGCCCTATCTGGAAAGATATAAAGTGCCAAATTTTTAAGCACCACGGTAAGGACATACTATTTGAAGAAATAAACACAATATTGTGGTCGTTGACCCAGAATACACCCAATTTCGTAAGTTAACCACCTTAAAGTAAATTCATATTGAAGATGTGATTTATATCTTATATATATTATATATAAGATAACTGAAAATGTATAATGAATAACCATTATTTTTGACTTCGTAAATTAATTAAAAATATAAGCATTCACAATAGTGATGTAGGATCTCACTGATGGCTTTCAGTTGCTAACTGAGAATCTAGGGTGCGCGGGAGCAGCAGCGGGATGTATGGACAAACGTTTCTATAGACCGATATGCATCATGAAAGTAAGAGACACGGTGATGACTGTACTACATGGACAAAAAATTATAGATGTAGTATTCGGTTTTAGAAAAACGTAATTTAATTACATTGCACTCAATAACGAGTGCAACAACTGATGTTGAGTAATTAAATTCTAGTCTTTAGGTATATAGAGTCACGACGCATTAATTGTATTTAAAAGGACTTTTTACAAAAGCTCGGTAATGATGTTTTGACCCTTGGAGTCAAAAAAGTATTCACGTTTTGAGAATATTGTAAAACCCAAATTGGGTTTCGAGTTACTTTTGGTGCTACAAACATATTATAGTGCGATATGGTTTTTAATTAAATAAAAGATATGTAGGGACTGATGGTATCCTCATTTAATAACTACCCTCATTATTACCATGACCTTTTCATTGGCATGCAAATTTATTGTGTGTCCTTGGATAAAGTTCTTATTATTATTATAATGTGATCCCGGATTTTGAGCCGTCATTTTGAGTCAAAATCTGACTGCTTTGGTATGGATCATATCTTTGTAAGAAGACATTGTTTTAATCAACCGCTGGTTCTACGATTTCTAAATGACTGTTTTTTTAAGTCTACGGTACTACGTATATGTTACTAGTACCTGTATTTACTACAATGTCAGTTTTTATATCGCCCAGATCAGGGGTGGTATAGACACGTGGACCATTATTATTTCGAAGTGCATTTTAACGCTAAAATTCCCTCAAGATTGCTATTTTTTAATTTTTCTGAATATTCGTTTTCCGTTTCGTTAAACTAAAAAAAAAACAGACTAATGTAACTCTACCCTAATTAAAATGCATTTATTAGCTGCCATGTAATAGTTCCTTACAAATTTTTTTTACAATTTACTACTTCGTATATCTCTACGGAACCCTATTTGTGCTCCTACTGATAGCAGTAGGGCATGCACTCGAATAAATTTCTACACATATAAATATATAAAGATACATATAACCTTAATACATGTAAATATATTATTACACATACATATATATACAATATGATTATAGGTGATTAAGACCACAGACATACATTTTATTGACAATCGGTCAACAAGTACTTTTTTTGCCGACTTTTAAAAATCTGTAATGAGGTAGAGTTACGGATTTTGGGAGGATAAACAAAAATTGTGAGCCGTTGCCTTAAACAATTGTTTAAGTATTAAAATTATACACTTTCAAATATTAATAATAAAATGAAACTTTATTGGAGTATATGTGAATGAAACTTTATTGGAGTATATGTGAATGAAACTTTATTGGAGTATATGTAAATGAAACTTTATTGGAGTATATGTAAACGAAACTTTACTGGAGTGTAGAATAATATATAACGTAGTATGCGACATTAAAGATTACATTTGTTTTTTATTATTTCCAGATTTTATAAGAGAAAATTGTATAAAAACAATTTTATAAGAGAAAAGTCGGTTTGAAAATGTCGGTTACAGCAATGACTCGTGAGGTTTTGGATTGATCTACATTGCTTCTCTTAAATTCTTTTTTAGTTGATTTTATGTAAAAATAATAATTGGTATAGAGACAAATTTCTTAGATTGATTTTCTAACCTTCCATGGAGTCATCGTGCGGGTGCCGGGTCCATCGCGTTGCAAAAGAAACAACCGTGTCAGTGCCTGCGATTTGCGACCCAGGTTTCAGAGTGATCGGATTGTGTCAAAGCGTAGTCATGATGACCTTATGTATATTAATTATGAAATATAACAATGTCGCTGTACAAAGTATTATTTAAAACATTATTTCTGTAATAATTGTGTGTGTCAGCTCTGACGCACGGCTGGAGTTTACTCCCTCTCTTTCCATACTTCTCCTTCCCCCCTCCTTATATATGTAAAACTACTTCTTTTTTATTGGAGATAGACAAGCGCTTGATCGCAGTCACACTTGATAAAGTGTAGATGCGGTCTACGGTGGAACGCGCTTTCCTAGAATGAACCTATTCACTCTTGCCTTAAAGATACCCATGTTGTAGTGGTCTGGGAACACAGACGCCGGGAGAGCTTATAGCCAACATTGCTCCCCAGCCAAATCCGGTGTGATCCTACTAGTGTGGCTTTAGATGTCCTTTCTAATAATGACCTTAGGATAGCTCTTGACAAGCAAAGGTCTTTTAGTTGGTTGTACAGGGATTTTGCTGGTATATCCCTTGTTCCTGCCTCTACCGTGTGATTTAATAATAAAAAAAATGGTAAAAAAATAAATTCACAGCACCGCATAAGGTCGTAGCCTAGTTGAAATCCATAAATCCGCGGCAAAACAAGGCGATAAATAAGGATCGCCCTTAGACACTTGCAACACCAGAAGGCCAACGGGAACTCTTACTAACTGAAACGCGACAACAATACAAGCACGTGACAACATGGTCGCCACTTTAAACTGGACTCATATTAGAAAGAGGTACTAGTATCCGGTCGGGCCGGCTAAATTAGGCTACAGACCAAAAGGACTGCAAGCGTGACGCTACCTCAAATTAAAGAAATATATAGGAATAAAAGAAGGGACGGATATAATGGTAGATGAAACTGAGAAAAAGAGTGCGGATAGGTAAAAATTAATTGTCGTAACCCCAATTTCCCAGATTTACACTAAAGCGTTAAAAACAAGTAAATTGTAATGTAATCGCCACTATTTAATATATATTTGTATACAATGATGTAACCGTCAATATGGAATATATAGTTGTCTACAGACTATTGTATAAAGATGTATTAAACAATGACATTTTAATACCAATTTCCATGTTTGTAACCTGGACGAGACCTTTGCTCAGCAGCGGGACAAATCAGGTGTAATAACAAAAAGGAAAATTACAAAACTTTAAAACCCATAACTATCGTCGCCCTGACCTTTTTCTATTTAGACATCCAAAACTGGTTACCAATTTAGAAGAACTCATTATTACCCGGAACTTCTTTTTCTTTTCGTTTCAATGGCAAACTATATTTTTGGTGTAAGGGCCTATATTTTCAAAGCCCAAAAAGTTGCGACATCGATTGCTCGACCGGAACCGGCCATCAAGTCCTCCCGCGTGCAGGTATTGGGACACGCAGGACATGATGTGAGGTGAGACATTTTTTGGACTACACCGCATAGGCATTGCAGCTCTGTCTGTGTTTTTGCTCAGAAGTGGTCTGAGCAAAAACCTATCAATTTCTTCCATCATACATACATATACAGCATGCAGGTGTGAAAAATGTTAATCTAGTTACGTCATTTTATAAAGGCAGATTTATTAATATTTGCTTTAGAATATTACTAATAATCAAGTGAGTCATTGACTGACCATTACCATCGTGGCAATCTTTAGCTAGACACCTTTAAAGTTAATTAAATTTGAATTTGATCGGTTTCACATACACCTCAAAATTGGTACGTTTGTTTAAAATAACGTAAATGCAATATGAAATGTTCCCCGAAATCTGGAAAAGTTATTGTTAAAGGTCACAGAAATGTGGGTTTCGCATTTTTCAGCTAAACGAAAAGTTTTCTCATAAAGTCCTCCATATAAGAATTGTAAATCACATAATTGTCTATAAATTTACCTACCGCATGCAAAAAATCTCCTTTAAATAATACGCTAAGGCGAGCGTCCTGGAAATAAAAATGCAGCATTCGATATTAAATATTATCCCAAAAATTCTTACTAGCAAAGCTATATAAAATAGAATTTTCAAATATTTCCGTTACAATATTATTTATAAATAATGTATTATTGTATTATTATCACACACGAGTCACACGCCTGAGAATGCCTCTAGAGGCAAACGTCTGAGGCAGCCTCGCATAATATATGATTTATAAAATATCTAAATGTATATTCCCAGATGACGCAGACACCCGTCTGACTTGCCAATAACTACACATGCAATACAGACAATGTAAAGTTTGGTTACCCATCAACGTAAAATCTATTTTAACACAAGTGAACAATTTATTTCCATCTATACTAATCTAGACAACCACGCTTGGTTTAACAACATCTTTTAAACTCCAACAACCGCCAATTTTTCCTTACGATATGGCTAACGGGCTTGCGAAGACTCTATGCGTTAACTATTTATTACTAGCGTCCCGGCTAACGTTATCCTGCCCCAACGTTGGGTTATGTAGTTATTGACTGCCCGTTGGCGCATTGGGCATTGACCCTGCCTTCAACTCCGGGGTCGTGAGTTAACTTCCCGCCTCGAGTCTTGGTGTATTATCTATATATATGTATTTATTTGTTCCAAAAAAATATATATATTTGTATATAACAGGCGTCTGTTACCTATAAAACAGGCATTAAGTTGTCTACCTTAGGAACAGACGTCTGTGTGTGATATAGTCCAGTATATACATATGTTGTTAGTATTCACTAAATTTTATTATCCTATTATATAATATTACTATTCTCGTCCTTCTCCCCGTTCTCGTTCACTTTATATTAGAAATAATTTAATATGAAAGTTGAATATTCTTAAATTTTCTAATTCTTCGCGCACTTTACTTAATTTTTTCTTTCAGAAGGTTCATAAACTTCTCCTAACAAAAGCAAACACTCCTGACGATGACAAAAAAGAATTAGTGAAATGGATCTACCCGTTCACGCTTAATGCTGTGACCAAGGGAAATTGGGATTCATTTTTATATAATATAGATAACATTATGGTCTAATTCGATATAACTAGACCATAATGAGATATCAGATGAATATTATTAAATGTGGCTTAATATCTTTGGGCCAGAAATTATTATCGAAAATAAAAGATTGTTGGATATCACTATATCGCTTTAAATACTTACGCTACCTACCGAATGCACTTAACTGATTGTTTGATCATTGATAAAACTAAAACTATTATCAACATTTTATATAAATGCCTTAATTATTGATTTTTGTTAGTCACATTATTATAATCAAACATGACGAACATTTGGGCTACATTATGTATCCTAATTGTGTACACGTCTACGAGTGTGTATAGTGCGAGGATATTGGTATATGTTCCTACACCGTCAATTAGTCATCAAGTAGTGTTTCGCCCTTTAGTGCATGCTTTGGTAGCGCGAGGCCATGAAGTCACTCTTGTGACCACCGATCCGGTTTTTGCTAAAGGCAAAGCCCCTGGTAACTTAACAGAGATCGACGTCCATGATATTTCTTATGAAATTTTTAAATCTCTTCTCGAGTATAGCAGCGGTAAGAAAGAAGATCTTTTGCTGCAAGTTCTTTCTCTATTCCGAGCATTTGGAGATGTCGTTGACGCACAACTTCAACATTTAGAGGTTCAAGAAATATTGAAAAAGGACAGAAAATATTATGATTTATTGATACTTGAGGCCTGTAATCGCGTGCTTATGGGATTTGTTACTATATTTGATGCACCTGTGATATCTATGAGTTCTTTTGGAGCTGTACCAATGCAGTACAACACTTTCGGTGCACCAATACATCCGCTGTTATATCCCACGCCAGGCAGACAGAGGTTATATAACCTCTCTCTTTTGGATAAGGCAATAGAATTGTTTAAGATATACGCGTTTGAGTTTTACATAAAAAGTAGTAACGAGTACGATATCAACATAATCAGGAAACACTTTGGAAAAGATATTCCACATTTTGATAAATTAGCAGAAAGGTTCGACATGTTGCTTCTAAATGAGCATCCATTTTGGGCAGATAACCATCCTGTACCTCCTTCTGTAGTATATATCGGTGGTATACATCACACCAAAGAGAAAGGATTACCCACGGTAAGATAATAAAAACTGGAACATCATTATTTTAAGATTTTTCATAAAATTTGAGCGTAAAAATATTTACACAGATTAAACTCTTGTTATTATTAATTAGAAAATTTTAAATCTGTTTACTCCCCTAGTTTGAAAAGGATCGTGTTGTCATAACCTAACATTGTTTTAACTTTTAGTAAACTACATACTTCTTTGTTATAATTAATTCCATTTATTAAAGCCGTTTAACTTAAAAACGTTTTTATTTTATGTTATAAAAAAATCCAAAGCAAAAGTACTGAAAATAATTCACGATACGTCGCTACCAAGATTTTTTCAGATGTTGGGTCCCAAGCCTTTTGTATGTGGGGTTTCTGGGATCTTATTCTATTTATTATAGTTTTAACAATGTCACACCCACTCCTAATACAAGCTTTTAATTTTAGCTTAGTAGGAGGTGAAAAGGGAATATTAGACATACCTAAAAAGTATTTCTAATATCCTTTTAAAAAGAAAACAAAAGAAAAAGTTTTGAACTTCAACGTTAATAGAAAACCAAAGCCTTATAAAAAAAAAAAATAAGACGTCTAATACGTACGTACGTACGTGCAAATACCAAAATTTGGCAGTTTTTTCATGTACACAAACTATTTCAATTAAAATTCAACAACCCTACATAATACCTTAGGGGGATTACGGGCTGTTGCTCAAACAATTTCTTAGCTAACTATCTTTTCTCGGGGTCTCTAAGTTACAAAGGTTCAAAAATAATTTGAAGAAAAACGTAGTAACTTACCTGCGCACTACTCAGTGCCCTCGTGCATCGCTTGCCTCATTGTGGGGGTCATAGCCGTGGTCCCAGATCTATTATCACTATAGTTTAGATATAAATTAGTTTTATAATACAGACATATCATGACCAAGAGGCACGGTGTAGAACAATTTGGGTCACTTGTGCCCAGGAATATGGTTCCTTTCTATGCAACGCGATGGACTCTTCACACGCACGGTGATTCCATGGAATGTTAAAAGATATCCCCACGATCTCTACAACCTTACGACTAATCTCACAAAATGACATTAATCGGGTCCCACTGTTTTACGTGCCTTCCGAAACAAGGAGGAGATCGGATATTGTTGGGGATCGGTGTCTTAAATGAGTTATATTGACGGGGCAATAAAACACCGACCTTTTCTTATCTTCATAGACTGTATTTACAAGCACACAATATAATTAAAAAATATACATAATTTTATTACAAGTTAAGAGTTATCTCTGCTTACATTAGTTTATTGTGGTAAATATTATGCAACCTATTAAATGTACTCACTAAAACATGTCCATGGCTACAAAAAAAGATTTTCAACTTGCTAGGCTCCACAGCCTAGCAAGTTGAAAAAATTCTTAAAATAAATATACCAGTGACCCCACGGTCACTGGTATATTTATTTTAAGAATTATAAAGCAAAATGAGTAAAATCATTGTTTTCATTGCAAATTAATTATTAGGAGTAGTGACAATAGCAGCTAGGGTAGACCCGGTTCTCGTACCCCTTGTGGATCTAACTAGTTATCCGACTGATAAAAAAGAAGATCCACCATCTGGAGACAAAACCATTGACTATACTTTTAGAATAAACTAGACCAAGCCCAATACCGTCGCAAGCCATTATAGCTGATTATAAATTTGCATAATTCCGGAGCCAGACATAGCTCAGAGTAACACCACGGAAGCTGCCAAAAAAGTGATAGAAAAGCACGCCCTTCTGTATTTAGGGTTCATGGCAGTCGGTCATCCTAGCTCGCCCCACAACCTCATTATCTGCTATTTAAACGAACCCTGGTACCAGGCCAGGACAACGCTAGGAAGCAACGAATATTAAGCAGCCTAAAGAAAATTAAAAAAAAAAGAATCTAGTTTCAGCTTTTGAGACGGAACTAGATAGGAAAAAAAACTTCAATTATCACAGATTTAAGGGCCACTTGCGTTATAAAAGCCCGGAGGAATTTATAAGAAGAAGGTAAGTGAAAGAGATGACAGCCCTAAGTGAATATCGAGCGCTGCCGGCCCTTAATGACGAGTTTAGGCCACCGGGAAGTCTCACAAACCGAACGAAACGCGACAACATCACCATTACTAGACGTGACAGCATTGCCGCCACTTCACGCTGATCTTATGTGAGAAAGAGGTACAGGTACCCGGACGCGCCGGCCCAATTTGGCTACAAGCATGGCGCTACTTCAAATTACGATTAGTATCACAAAGTAACATTAATCGGGTCCCACTGTTTTACGTGCCTTCCGAAACACGGAGGAGGTCGGATATCAAATATATAAAGAGCCTTTAAGGGGTTTAATTAAATTAAGAAATATATAACAATTGTTTTGTTAAATTCGTTGTAATTTTCTGTATCAGTTTACCAGTGAGGGCCAGAGTTAGATTAAATTTGAAATAAGATCTTCAAATTGATCTAAAGACTAATTGGTTAAATTTTGAATACAACTCTGGAGATTAAGAGGGTTTCCGAAGGTGAAAGATCGCGATCCTCGTAAGTCCGCTGGTCGTCGTTTGGTGTTTTACGAGGCCCGAGTTGGATCGCTTCAAAAATCATTTCTCAAAGGCCGGCAACGCATCTGCGAGCCCTCTGGTGTTGCAGTTGTCCATGGGCGCCGGTAGTCACTTAGTTGAACCGCTTGCTCGTTTGCCCCTTGTTATATATATAAAAAAATAAAGAATTATCCAAACATTAGGTAATAGGTATCACGAACGCATTGGTTAGAAATAGTGGACAATAAAGGTTAAATGTAATCTGATCGTGGGGCTTAACAATGCACAGGGGAGCGACAATGGCGGCATTCGGCAATGTAACATTTTTTACATTCGTTTGAGCTATATCCTTAAGGATTTCAATTCACTCTCTCCACCGCCGAATTAATTTCTTTTATACGTGTCAAAGAACTCCACCTATACCAATTGATTTATTTTAAACAATTTTGTTTGTAATTGAGTCTGTTCACTCAACCTAACCTGATGCTAAATTCATGTTTTAATATTTACTCTTCTTTTCATCAGGACATTCTGATATGACTCGTATTTAATTAACAGTCATTTAAACAAATAAAAAAATGCATTTTCGCTAACGCTCTCACTCTGAACTGCCTTTTTTAAACATAGTTTTTTTTTTAATTTCTTATTTATTGTAGGACAGGATTGTACAAACGGTCGATCGCTATCGAAGTAATAAGGCCAATTTACATCAAAGTGGATTTAGACCAAACGAACATAGAGCTAGAGCTAGAATAAGAACATTCTTTCTCAGTTTTTTAATGTAAATGCAAGCTTGTTCTTAGCCTTTAATAATAATTAGAGTCTTTGTGAACGCAGACAGAACAACGAAAAAAGCTCTACGTCAGTTTACACTAAAAGAATTTGATAGTGTAAGAGCAGAATGAGCATTCGCTCGTCTGATGTTTATAGGCCAATAACAGATTAGTTATACTCGGTGTAGGAGTGGGTTTTGACCAAACGAATGTACAGGTAGAGCTAGAATGAGAGCATTCTTCCTCGATCTTTTAGTGTAAATACAAGCTTGTTCTTGATCTAGCTACACCTCTATGTTCGTTGCATCTAAACTCACTCTTGTACGTAAGCTTATTCTTAGCATTTAATAAGAATTAGAATCTTTGGAAACATCGTCAGAACATCGAAAAAATGCTCTACGTTTGTTTATACTTATGAGATTTAATAGAATGGGAGCAGATTTAGCACTCGCTCGTCTGATATATAGCGGCCTTAACAGATTAAATATACTCCTTATAAGAGTGGGTTTCGACCAAACGAATATAGAGGTAGAGCTAGAACAAGAGCATTCTTTCTCGATCTATTAGTGTAAACACAAGCTTGTTCTTGTTCTCGCTACACCTCTATGTTCGTTGAATCTAAACTCACTCTTGTACGTAAGCTTATTCTTAGCATTTAATAAGAATTAGAATCTTTGTAAACATCGTCAGAGCATCGAAAAAATGCTCTACGTTTGTTTAAACTAATAAAATTTAATAGAATGGAAGCAGATTTAGCACTCGCTCGTCTGATGTATAGAGGCAATATACTCCTTATAAGAGTGGGTTTCGACCAAACGAATGTAGAGGTAGAGCTAGAACAAGAGCATTCTTTCTCGATCTATTAGTGTAAACACAAGCTTGTTCTTGTTCTCGCTACA
>JANCMC010033613.1:48735970-48794547 GCA_024363005.1 Charaxes varanes | reverse complement strand
CCAAACGAATGTAGAGGTAGAGCTAGAACAAGAGCATTCTTTCTCGATCTATTAGTGTAAACACAAGCTTGTTCTTGCTCTAGCTATAACTCTATGTTCGTTTGATCTAAACCCACCTTTACACCGAGTATAACCAATCTGTTAAGGCCGATATACATCAGACGAGCGAATGCTTATTCTGCCCCTACTCTATCAAATCCTTTTAGCTTAAAGATGCTAGAGCGTTTTTAGTTGTTCTGTCTGCGTTCGCAAAAATTCTAATTCTCATTAAAGGCTAAGAACGAGCTTGCGTTTACATTAAAAGAACAAGAAAAAATGTTCTAGTTCCGTTTGTTCTGTGTAATCGATCCTTTACTGGAATCTAATTCAAGTTTCGTTGCGATGCATTGAACTCATCAGCATTATTGAAAACAATGATCTTGTTATTATGTTTTGTTTACTGATTTTCGTTTGACGTTTTGTGAAGGTACCTATCTTGTGCCTTTAGGATAAAATAAGCATGACAATAGTTTTTGAAAAATAGTTTTATAATGTTCTCAAGATTCTACTATTGTCAATAATATTTCTGCGGAATTTAACGTTTTTATACTTAAAAAAACATTATATTTCATTTCATTTATAAATTGAAGGATTAAAAATCGCTCCAAACCATTCGAAGTTGTCATGACGTCACTTTATGTTACCAGTCCGTTTCACTAAGAGTCACCTTGACGTTTTCTCCGTAACGATCGCAGTCGTCAAACGTCGAATATCTGAACAAGCATTTTAAACGGGTCGCAATTATAATATACGGTTACGTCATACTCTATGATGGATTTTAGCAATCATGGCGGATTGTTGTATTTCGTAGTTCCCTTTTTTATTAATCCCTATTATTCTCACTCGCAATATAAGAAAAAATGCGTGCGTAACGCTTTACGTATCTTAATTTATCAGATAAATACACAATTTAAATGGTTTCTGATTACTTTGTACCGAGAATAGGCATGACGCCTATTCTCGGTACAAAGTTGAAAATATATCTCGAGAAATTTTATTCCGCGTAAATGATAGTAAATTTCAAAACGATCCTCGCTTCTTTCAGAAACACGTGTAACCCTGCAAGCGTGTAACGTCATCTTAATTCCTCAAAGATAGTAATTTTCCTTTGCACGGCTAGAAGCAAAAATGATATTTCTTTCTCGCCTGACTGGACGCGATAATGACTTTTTAAACAAGTTGAATGTGATTTTACTGAACGTGGAGTTAGGATAACACGTATTCTTTGTATTTTAAAGTCTTCTATACATTGTTAAGTTTACGGAAAGTGATAATAGAAGGAGACGGACGAATACAAAAATTCATACAATAGCTTTTTTTTTTCTATTTATGTATAGTCGATCAAGAAAGTGTTTTACTATTATGGATGTCAGTTCCTAGTTAAAGAAAATTTTGCTAAGGGCTATTGTTAGAGATTAATATAATGCATAACAAGCGAAAATAAGCCTTTTAACTAATTGGCGTGCAAACGACACTCGACCTTATCAATTTATTGGTCGACTATACCAATAAGAATACACATAACAACAAATAGGGAAATCATTGAACAACGGATTAACTTATAGAAGATATCTCTTCCTTGAGTGTAGGAGAAGTAGTTAAGAGTAAAAAGTGCAGGTACTTTTTTTAAAATTAGCCTATAATGTCTTACGGTTGGGCAAAGGCCTCCCAACTCTTAGACCACTCTCCTCTATCCAGAGCTAAACCAATCCACAGCTTTCCCGCAAATGCGTCCAAGTTGTTGCCCCACCTATTCTTCAGCCTACCTGGTCTACGGTGGCCATTGGTGGGAGTCCATATAGTCGCAACATTGGCCCACGACTTTGTGTAGCTGCGCAAAGTTTTGTAGAACTTTGTAGTCTTCAAGGACAAAAATGTACAAACACTTTGAGCTATTCTCGCTCCAGCATTAAGAAACTCCTTTGACAAACCACGAGGTGGCAGTTGTTTATTAAAGCTCCTCGCTATAAGACCATTGACTGAGGCAACGATCGGGACAATGTCTGCTGATTTAACGGGCGTGATGATTTCTTCGGTCAGCTCCGTCAGCGCCTCCTTTAATTCCTTGTTTGCTGCAACGAAGTTTGTTCCATTGACTGAAATTGTGTATTTTGCAATGTGGAATGAATTATTGTTACTGCTTTTAAGTCACTGCGTTCCGTTTTAAATAGGCTTGTAACATAAAAAAAAACGTAGATGAAGTTGCGGGAAACAGCTACTTGGACGATATTTCTAAATACTTATAAAAAGATGTCTTCATCAATTCGTAACAACGTTAAACATGATACATTTGACAGAGCGCACATGAATGTCCTCTAAACTAGTCGAAAAATTGATGGAAGAAGAGGTGTGTTTTCTCCCCTTTAAGTAATAAAATCTTATTGCCAGCTCAAAGAAACAAATATCCTTTGCAATCTCATCCAAGCATGATTTGACGCGAACAAAAGTAGACTTGATAATCCACAAAACAGTTTACTTATATTAGTCCGAGAGATGACTGCTAGTTTTTCGCTCGCGCTATACATTGTATTTGAAATTATTTCATATAGTGGCCAGCTTTTAGTGATGTTGAAGGCTATATTAAAGATAAAACTGCTTGGAATTGAGATGCCCCAGTTTTGTACTTTATAGTTAATATGCAAAAAATACAATATATTCTTTAATTTCCTCTTCCTATCATTTTTATGCTGACGATTTACAGCTATATGTATCTACACCTCCAGATAAAATAGACGAAGCCGTCGTTTCCTGAAACTCCGGCCTAGTTAAAATTTCTTCTTGACTTCAAATAAATGCAAAGAAATCACAGGTTATTGTCATTGGCAAGCCTAAAATGATCTTTAGAAAATACGGAGCAAATCTTAATTGAAAAGCGAGTGGAGTATAAGAAGTAATCAAGGCGGTTTATCTCTCCGACAAATGAGTCGTCGAAGTTTTTTACAACTCTATTCGAATGTGACAAGAGACTAATTAATGTAGGAACTATGGTAAAGCAGCTTTGTTATGTTTATTTGTCTACAACTTCGTTAGTTTTAATATGCTGGTATTTTTATAAATACTAGCTGTGCCAATGAAAAATGAAATTCCATTTTAGCGTGATGATATATAGCCTTCTTCGATATGTGTTAGGCACACGAAAATAATTTTTCAAACCGGACCAGTAGTTCCAGGGATTATTGCGTTCAAGTAAACAATCGTCGGCGACCCAGCTCTTTCCGTTCGGCTCGATCCTTTGGCTATGCGGAGAGATGTGGCTTCACTCTGCATCTTTCCAATTACAAAGATCAAATGCGGTTAACATGTTTTTTTTAGAATAGCTTAACTGGAAGATAAACGAAAATATGAAAGGCATACCTCAAAGCGTCATACTTTTACGAATATGAATATTATTAAAAAAAATATGGTATTTAAATAATGAGAAATTAATTATAATTAGAGCGAATATTAAGACATAAAATATTTTTATTACTATATTTTTGCGTTTTATCTTTGCGCCAACGCCAAGGCGTTGGCGCTTTTTCAGCGTCTTCAGTACAAAAAATATATTAAAACCACATGCACACCAATGCCAAACGATTTCTGTGAATAAAACAATATTTTTCGTTGTACACAATAGGCTTTGTGGGTGAATTTCGACCAGTCGGCGAACTCTAATATTAATTGTAACATAAACATGGTAATTAGATACTCTAAGCAATTTATAGATTGATTACTTAAAATTTCAATTTGAATAAACTATAATAGTTTTTAAAATTGAAATAAATTAAATTAAAATATAGTACCTTTTCACCTCGTCTTGTTGCGTTCATTAGCGATTTTTATCAGTAGGGATTTAAATCTTTTCCAACTCCCTACATAAAATTATTCCGCGATTTTTAATGTTTGAATTTTTTGTATACATTTCTGGAAAAAGTGTCACCTATTAAAAAGCATTGATACGATTTTTTTTAAAACAAATAAACATCACCTTTTTTTCACGTTTCCCGCGAGCACGTATTACATTAGTGTGGACGAAATGTGGAATGAAAGGTGGGAGCGAAGGTCGATATGCTCAACCACCGCAAAAGAAGATCTTCGTGTCCGGGCTAGTTGGAGTCGCCCGGGGCGGCCGCGCCTCGTCGACAATTGTTCGTGGGAAGGTCTATATATAGTGATCGTAAGTAGAAACTTCGCTTGCGTGATTTAGCTCTTGTACTGCGGTCGTCGTAACAGAGACAGCCATCTAGTTTGCTTTGGTGCAACCTTTTCCACTCGACATCATTGCACATAAGTATAAATATTAAGAGAAAGAAATTTTGGCAATGTAGTGCTAGCGAATGAGTTGAAGTGTGTGTATTTATGCATAACGTATTTCAGTTATATCATTCATTGCAAACATAGACATTGTCAAAGCCAAAACAGTTCAGGACTTTACTTACCGGGTTCGGATCAGAGGTTTTTACTCATCGGGTTGCAAATTAAATAAAAAATGCTGTAATATTACTTAATAGAAACCAAATCAAACACTTATTTTTAATTGATAGACTAGCGAATCGCCCCGGCTTCGCACAGGTGCAATGTAAATATGCAATTATCGATGTGACTGTTAAATGTCAGTTTTGAATCGAGTGTTACACCCAAATCCTTAACAATGGACACTCTTTCTATTAAAACATTATTTAAGTAGTAGTTATAATACATTATATTAATTTTTCGCGAGAAGGTAATAACGGAACACTTTTTAACGTTGAGTACTAAGTAATTACGTTTGCAAGGTGGTATAGCTTTGGAAACTTTTTACAAAGCACAATTGTTCTTTCTTTATTTGCAAAATTAATGCGCAGCAATAAAGTCTTTAATGCATATGAAATAAACGTCAATATAATTATACAATCTCCTTCACACAATATATGTAAATATATAAATAAAATGTTTTCTATGTAATTACAGAAATTCACACGGCGGCGCCATAGCTTTAATTGGGTCAAGCGATTTTAAACGTTGTTTCATTGCATTTACCGGCAAATTTACATAAATCGCTGTATTGAATTTCCCTTTTGCGGCCGGTTGTAAATTGTGTTTAATGGCTGTGTTTTCCGATCGTGCTGAATTGTAACATAGTAACATAGTTTTATGACTCGATCGACATTGGACATAGTGTGGCTGAAGTAACTTCACTCCAGTAGTACCGACAGAAGTGAAAAATGCTACCTGCCAATAGACAATCGCCTTAGTGTCGGTAACGGTGACTGTGTCACAAGATTATTGTTGTTTTTTTTCTATTTCAAAAATGCACAACGCGCCTTAAGATTTTTTCAATTCTAAAACATAATATAGTATAGATAATAGAACATGAAAAGATTTATATTACGTGTAACGTAGACTACAGTGATATATGGCAACACTAGTTACACATATATACAACGTCCGCTTGGGCCACACTTCTCACTTAGGGGTTAAAAAATAGTTTTTGGATAAGGATTAATATAATGTGTATAAAAAAAAAAACACCTTCACAAATAATACATTATTTTAGTACAAATTTGGTCAGCATAAAAAAGGTTATAGTAAAGTTGGCACTTTAAAAGATAGACATATTCAGTCGCGGACTTTTATTTAGACGTTTTAAAGGGAAAAAATTCGGTAATACGTGATTTTTGCGAAAATTTAACCGTTTACGCAGCGGAATCTCTCAAATTGGCGCTCCGCTCCTATTGGTCTCAGCATGATGATATATAGCTTATAGGCTATATTATGTAAATGCTATAGCATTCCTCGATAAATGGACTAGCTTACAGTGAAAGAATTTTTCAAATCGGACCAGTAGTTCCCGAAATTGACGCGTTAAAGCAAACTAACAAACAAAATCATCAGTTTTATATATTAGTTATATACTATAGATATAGATAGAAATCACATATATGTCATCATATACTCATGTACATATCTGGAAAATTAAAATAAGTGATACGTTTTAATAACGTTTTCGCGGTCAACAGGGCTGTGCACAATTACGATTGGGTGACCGAAATTGCGATAATCATATGCGGTTTTCTGTATCATAGGTTTCATATTGCAATGCTTAAAAATATAACCCTTTCATTTAAAATCTTAAAAAGTATAGGTAATATTTTAACTGCTTTATGAGATTTGAACAGACATTTATCATAAAAGCTTTAAGTTAATTGTTTTAGTTAATATTAATATATTTAAAACCCTTTTCACTAAAATTATACAGTTGCAATATCTATTTACATTTTGTACTTGGGAATAGAAAATGTACGAGATTTGAAAAGGTGCTTCGGTAAAGTTTCAATACTCGAGTTCAAAAGCTCTCGTTAAGAGAATGTCGTGGATGATTGTTGAAATACGACCTTCAAAGTGGTTTTGAGGCCATTCTCTCAGAGCAACATGTTGATTCACGATTCATCGACGTACATGCCATCTCGATCACGCGACGAATCTAACATTGTTGTCACGCTGTGCATCTAAACATTGTCACGTTTTCCAACTAACATAGCCAATTTCATAACATATACCGAACTTGGACAGTTTATTTATAAACAACATTGTTAGTTTTTTATAATATAAGGTGTATACAGCATATAGACTGCCATATGCATTTATTAATTAAAAGTGTTAACCCTAAAAGGAACACTTCGTATTTTGAATACGTATTTATCGACAAAAGATCAGGAGTTATAAGTTGTGTGTATAGATAAAATAAATTAAAAGTATTGTAGTGTGGTGCGTTTTTCAAATAACATGGATAGTTTTAAAACTAATGTATATATTTCCTTCATTTTAAATTAATACATATAACGTATTTATCGGCATGATGTCAAAAGTTACAAAATACTGTTCATAGACTAAATAGTTATACGTTTTCTGAATACAATAGACTTAAAAAGTGACATAAAAATATAGTGCATACTGAGCATTGATTCATGTAGGTTCTCACCGTTTCTGTTAGTTATGTTGTCTGCAGTTAGACTGGTAGCGTGTCTCGAACTCACCTTATCACGTTAAACAACTAACAAGCACGTCACGAAACGCGCGGTCGATACGCCGTCGGCGTGCGGCGTCGTCGGCGTCAGGACAGCGACTGCTAGGGCGGGCGGGGAAGTGTTTACAGGACGAATTCAGAGTGACAACGATTGTTTGCTTTGATTTCCTATTAATATTTGTTTGGCGTTATTGTTTGTGACACGGTGATCATTCTCTCTCTTATTATATCTAGAGAAATAAATACTATTGAAGTGTCTGATTGTAACGCCGAAGTTCAGATTCTTATACTAAATGGACTTAACGTGATCATATGTACAATATATACGGTAATTCCCCCGAAAGCGAAATGAAAGCCCAAGCAAGTGGACTTAACAGCTCCAGTGCCCGACTACATTCGCATTGAATTCTATTGCAGTAATTGTTTAATTAGAATTATGTTAATTTCTTTGTACGATACCCTAACTATTTTGTTAACATTAAAGCAGCCTATATTATTTCTTATAACATCAACTATCTGCCTGTGGAGATGCTGTCAAATCAGTCTAGCTTCGTAATGTACCTGTAAGAAACAAAACAAAATTTATTTTTTGTGTCATGGTTTACTGCATCAGTGGAAACACAACACAAATACAAAGCACTCAAGCATACTGGCAGATGCTATTCGGGAAAATCCCTGTATACATGCGAAGTGCGACCGCATACCCCGTGAATATGTTCTAACAAAAAACTACTAGGTAGAACTACACGAGCAAACAAAAGATTACTCAGGAATCAACGAACTACGTATATACACTGATGGATTTAAATCGCGAGCGGGTACAGGTGCTGGTGTCTACTCGCAAGAATTAAACATCAGAATATCAACTGCTCTGGGAACTTATGGTCGCGGCGAAAACGTCGAGGTGACGCTTAGCGGAACGCACTGTTAAGATAAAGTGACGTCAGGACAACTTCTGCTATTTTGGAGGGAATTTGAATCCTAAAGTTTATTTTTTATTCTGCTATAAAAATGTAAATTTCCGCAGAAATATTAACTCTTTTGGCAATAGTTACATACTTAAGGACATTAGAAAATTATTTTTCAAAATTTGTCGTCTCGCCTGTTACCTACCGGCTTGAACTTGAAACAATGTTCTAAACATGATTAGGCTTTTTTCTTAATGGGCAGAAATAATGTGGTAACAAATTTATGTATACAAATGAAGTTTAATCTAATCAAGTAGGGAAAGAGCCACAATTTCAATTCTTCACACAGAAAAAAAATTACAATGAACATGTTTGAACGCCTTTGTCGGCGTAACTTCTTTTTCTACTTTTGTTTCTAAACTGGGAACTAAACTTCTATGTCTGCGTTTCTGATCTGGGTTCAGACGTTTTAACACCAAAAATTTAATTATTCGTGTCGCGCATGTTATAACAATATAAAAGAAATCAGTCTGTGCGGTCGGTAAATAACGTTTAGGAATCCAATACTTCCCCAGATTGCTATAGATTTATTATTATTCTACAAATATCTGAGCTTAAATCCACCCACTGGAGTAGCCGATAAATTTAGACTGCAAATGAAAGCGATGGAAATCAATCTGTGCGGTCGGTAAATAACGTTTAGGAATCCAATACTTTCCCAGATTGCGATAGATTTATTATTATTATACAAATATCTGAGCTTAAATCCACCCATTAGAGTAGCCGATAAAGTTAGCAGCTTTCTCGGCCCTAGTATAGTCGCGTGCGCCGAAGGCCTTGTGGGGCACGACAAGGGCGGCAGTTATGACGGAGAGCCATTAAAAATATTTCTGTATCAATCGGCTCTTACCTACATAACACCGGTCACCTACTTTAGGGACAAACAGCCGTGTTTATAGTCCTATGTGTTTATTTGTTAATCTTGTGAAGAAATAATAAATAATAGTACCTCTGTAAGATAAAATAATATATTTTTTTTAGAATATTAGGAATACTTTTTAGGTATGTTTAGGTACTGGTACCCGGCGCTACCTCTAATTGTAATGTGGATTGATTTATAAAAATTGTTCATTATAGAATATATTATGCGATGCATACTTTTATTTAGATATATCTCATTATTATTTCGTTGGTACTACTGGACCCAGTAGGGTTCCTTTTCTTCTACATTGAGGTATTCCAGTCTAGTACCAGGATCCGCTTAAATTGCAGACGATATGGCTATGGGGCGAGTTAAGATGACTGACAGCCTTCTGACGTCATCCTCGGAACCCCCACAACCTCACTGTCGGTAAGTATATTTTTAGAATATAAGGATAATAAAGTTAACGTAGTTCTAAAACAGTTTTCTTTAGTGGAAATAGTTCACTGAACTTGTGTTCTGGAATGTTTTAGACTCTATAAATGTTAACCTTTGCAACTAAATCTTAGTTTAACACAGACAATGTCAAAAAAAAATTACAGACTGAATTGTATAAGGCAGAAGTAGAACAACTAATAGGAACACATTATTTTTTAACGTTTTGGAAGTCCAAGGAGAATGACTATACTTACGTATTAATCTTTATAGTGGCCACTAACACTCACCTTCACTGCCAGTGTTCCCTCCCTTGCCTAGCCAAATCTGGTATGATCCTACTAGTCCGGCTTTAGATATCTTTTCTAATATGAACATGACATTTCCCGACAAGCTAAAGGCTTTTAGTAGGTTGTACAGGGATTTTGCTGGTATACCCCTCTCTCCTGCTCTACCGCGTACATTAAATATGACATCACCTTTTCAGTTAATTACTTTTAATGTTTTTAAATATAATCTATACTAATATATAAAGCTAAGCAACGTCATTCAAAGTGGTGATCATGAACAACCACATGGGTTTTATGATTGTTAGTCGCACTCTACACACATTGGGGTACGTCAACACGTATGGAAGAGTTAGCAAAAACATACTTTTGCAGGTATTTCTTTTTTTTTTGTAAAGAAAGTTTTGTCTATGTATTGACATAGATAATAAATAAATAATGAAACTTAACAAAACCGTTGACCTATTTTTTATAACTAGAGATCGCCGGATGGTCGAAATTATCCCACAAACCTTTTTGCGTGCAACGGTACACCCTGAACGAGCGTTTTGAATATTTGATTACGTGTTGAGAGAGTACATTTTTTAACAAAAAAGTATCCTTTTTTATTTCCTCAGTAGTATCTAAAGAAGACGGTCTTCTTCAGTATCACTTAAACGCTAATCCGTCTTAAAATTACAGGCAAATACAGTATTTATTATTTAGTATTTTTCTGCATTTAACTTACAAAATAAGACAGTTACATTGTACTTTTATGTAACAGTAAATGTTAATTATTGACCACGAAGCTCACGTGTAAGTATCCCATGCCCGTTGTCAAACAACGTGTGTCAAACCTCTTTAAGGTGTGAAGGCGATACCCCAAATATAATATATAAAATGTAATAGACTTTCGAGTTTCCGAATATGTTTTAAACTACTAATATGTACACAAATCCAGTGTTATATTATAGGTAAGAGTTTCTAGTTATAGTCAGGATAAGAAACACGTCACTTATGAAATTTTATACTTAATTTAAATGTACATGTCGTCATGAATCCAACGGAACTTGTGCAAGCCGGATGTAATTTAGAGATTTGATTTGGTTAATTAAATTAAATACAATTTTAAGACATGAGGTTGTATGTTTTTGAAAGTAGCGAGGAAACTTTACTGAATAATTATCTATTTATGTATCTGTTTATGTACACATAATATAATATATATTATCTTTATATTAATAGATGAACCAAAAACTTTCGGTACCACTTTACGAAAACTGCGCATACGGAGGGGTATGAAATTTGGCACAATTATAGATTATATACAGGAGGGTGTGTGAATGCTAATATTTATATAAAATATGCATTATAAGCATAATAAATTATTTAAAAAAAAATTACGCACACCAATGTCAAACGACTTACACGCACATGTATACATTTTATTATTGGATGATGTCAAAGCGTAATCATGACAACCGTATGATACATTTAACATGAAATGGAACAATGTATGTATGTCGTTGTATCAAAGCATGTGATACGCAAATAAAGGTTTATGGCCGAAATTTGACCAGCCGGCGATATCTAGGTAAAAATAAAAATGCCAATAGTACTATTGCTTTGTATTGCATTCCTGTTAATAAGTAGGCATAACGGAGCTGTTTGGGAATAAAGGGTTAGCAACTCGTGGTATTTGTAAGTATCGATAGATGACGGTAACTGCTTATGGTCAAGTGGATCTTGTATAGATAAGCAATTTGCTAGCAACACAACGGTGCTCTAAAAAACTTCCTAGAGAACCTGTTTTGCGATATATGTTACTCAAATACATAGTTGTCCGGTTGTTGTATTGTTTTGTGGCCATTCCACCGACACAACGGTCGCATCGGGCTGTTAAATAAATGAGTGTTTCGGGCGGTGGCTGAACAAACCACGCTGTTAAACAAAATGTCATCGAAAACCACACTATTGGTACAGATTTATTAATTTGACCATATTTAATATCTACATTTGCCCGAGCGAAGGTTTACAGTCTATTCTAGGAATTTATTTTGCACAACAAGTTTGTGGATTCAGTTGTCAGCTCGTGTGTTTCCGAATCGATACGAATTAGGAAAAAAAGCATATTCGTTATTCAAAGGCCGGCAACGCTTCTGAGAGCCTTCTGTCAGTAGTCCATGGGCGTTAGTAGGTACCTAGGCGGACCTCTTGATATGATATCCATGCTAATATATAAAGCTGAAGAAATTGTTTGTGTGTTTGCTAGAAAGTCCATTTATCGAGGAAGGCTATAGGCTATATACCATCGCTCTAAAATTTAACCTTTTCTTAAACGAATTTTACCCGAACGAAATCGTGGGCTCAGCTAGTATTGTAAAACAAATACCACGATGTGTCAAAATTTTTAAATAGCTTTTAAGTCAAAACCTTTCCTTTTAGACATATATTATGATGTTTTTAACTTAATTCCAAATTTTTAGTAAGATACGTTTCATTATAAAAGTACTTACACGAACTTATTGGAAATTATAACGCTCAAGTTATTTCCTTACGATCCACTGAAGTACTCTCTATAGAGGAACCATTAATAATGCGTAAACTGCAATTTTCAGACCAATAAAAAAGCTTTTTGCCCCATTCAAAGGGGAAGTTTTTGACACCCGCAATTATTTTCGACACCACTTCTCCATTAAGCACTTCTTATCGTTTCAATGGCAAACATGATCTTCATGAATTGTTGGATTAGAAGGTAGTGACCAAGAAAGTGGCCACATCAATCGCTTTATCTGATACAGCCATTAAATCCTCACGTGTGCAGGTGTTAGGAAACCCAAGGCACGACATGAGGTGGGAAGTTGTTTGCACGGCACCACATAGAAAACTCATCTCGGTATCGTCCGTCAACCCCTACCCTGAACATGTTATCCTTGCTTCAGCTAACCTGGCTTTGAAGTCAGTTCAAGCACTAAGATGAAATATATTAGCTGTAAAATTATATTATACACGTGTCAAGTATGCAAAAATTTAACAAGGACAGTAAATACAAAGCGGTCCAAAGTCACGGGTTACAGCTAGTTTTTAGGGTTCCGCAGTACTACAAGGCCCGTTGGCACAGCGGGCAGTGACCCTGCCTTCCGCTCCGGGAATCGTGGGTTCCATTCCTGCCTCGAGTTTGGGTGTATTATCTATATATGTACTTATATATTTGTACAAAAGATATATATTTGTGTATAAATAACAGGCATTGAGACCTATAACACAAGCATTAAGTTGTCTACCTTAAGAATAAACGTTCGTGTATCATACAATCCTGTATAGATTTATATTTTATAAATTTGTAAGTTACAAAATATTTCAATCTGCCAAAATTTGCACTGAAACTTCAAAAGAGATTTACTGGCTGCCATAATAAAAGCTTCAAAGAAGAACCATTTATAGCAAAGTAATGGAATTAATTAATCAACAGATTGGAGCCAAACAGTTTAGATAAATGATCAAAAACTGAACGGACCATTACAGAATGTCCTTTATTTGAACTGTAGAATGCTAAATTGTACGGTGGTTAAAATAATTGACGTACACTCGATCAAACTGGCGTCAGTTTAAATGGGACCAAACATTTTCAATATTTAAAAGATTTAGTTGTTGCGTATTTGTTCTAGGAGGTTGTAGATTAATCAGTAGCCGTAAAAGCTCTGACTTTGCCTCCTTATTTCGGAGAGCTAGTAAAACAGTGAATCAAGATTAATGTTACTGAGTAATATTAGTCGTGAGATTGTAGATTGTGGGGGTTCCGAGGATGACGCTAGACGGCATTCGGTCATCTTAATTCGCCCCCGGAGCGAAATTATCAGTATTCCTTGTGGTACTACGGAACCCTAACATATGCGTCTAATCTTACTCCGTCTATGTACTCATCTAACATGTCCTCAAATGAGCAATTCTTGTGTATACTTATGTAACTTAAATCTCGGAAGCGGCTCCAGAGATTTTTATTAAATTTTTAACCTTACTGTCTATTATATGTCATGATGAATAAATATGGGTGCACCGATCTATCATCTGCGTCAATTTAGCGGAGAACCTATTTGGCTTGGTACCGACTTCAGCACATTGTAGGTATTGTCGACCAAGAGATTGATTTGCCACGCTAAGTTCGAATGTCGTTTGCACGTCAATTAGTTAAAAGACCTATTTTTGCTTGTTACGCATTACGTTAATTTCTAACAATAACCCTAAGCAAAATATTCTTTTACTTAATAATCTTTTAGTTAATTAGAGGTAGCGCCATGCTTGTAGCCAAATTGGGGCCAGCTTTGCTTTATAGTTAACTCGCAAAAATGTGAAACAAATTGTCCTGACCAAACGTTTGGTTACTTACTATTTGGGTGCTTTATTTACTTCCCCACATACTTTTCTGTTAAGAACGAACAAAAAATATACCTACATATCTTCTCATCTTTCCCTCTAAAATATCCCCAACACTGCCACTGGTAATCCGATCTGGATTAACTAAATACGAAGCCTATTTTATTTAAAGACAATAGGTGTAACAGAAACATGTATGCTCCCTCCTCTCTATCTTTTTTTTTATATATATAGTAATTTAGCAACTACTTCTAATGAAAGAATTAGTTAATATGTATAACATAAATATGTCAACCAAATTTCTGAACATCTAGAAATACCTGTCAGCGCCGCACTCCATCAAGCGACGAAACGTGACCGATGGAAGCAACATACCCAAAAACTCTGGAGTCACGATCCTCAGCAGTGAGGGAACGATTAAGAAGAAGAAAGCAAATATCTGTATATATGTATATTAAAATCAAAAGTTCACCTAACATAATCTCGAAAACGGTGGGACTTATAAAGATGAAATTTGACAAGGAGATGAATATTGAATGAAGGTTTATAGTTAAAAGACATGCGCTAAAAACACGGAGGAGGTCGGATATCAAATATAAACCAGTGCTAGAATGGGTCACCCATCTATCACCCGGTTGCAGCCAGACAAACTTAACTTAGTGATCGACTCAAATGCCGACCGCTGATTAGGCCACGACCTCCTCAAAAATGTGAAATGTGTTGTAATTTCAAAAAGGACCGCTTCAAAGGCAATTCTTATCTATTAATGTATTAAATTGACATATCTTGTCTTCATCTTTTATTACTCATGGGCCATTGTTAAAACTATTTTAACAAATAAGTATTTACTTACTTTTACGTTCGAAACGAAACGTCAAATGAAGGTTCGTACTTCCATTTTACGCGGCGTATATGGCGGCCGTAACGTCGAGGACTCGATACGTGCGAGTTCTGATTTCATTCCTGCAATATTTAGCAACTAATTTGTGAATAACAGTAGCATTTGTAGCGGCTGCTACATAACTAGATGGCAATGATGTCAAGTAGAAAAGGTTACACCAAAGCAAACTAGATGGCGCTGTACGGATGACGACCGCAGTTACTCACGCAAGCGAAGTTCCATCTATCACCCGGTCGCAGCCAGAGCAACTTAACTTAGCGATCGACTCAAATGCCGACCACTGATTAGGCCACGGACTCCTCAAATTTTAGATTACAACCACAAATAAATATATAATAAGACACTGACCACTCTTCCTAAGGTATTCAAGTTAATACCTGGGTTACAGACGTCTGTTGTACACAAATATTGTTTCTTGTACAAATACGTATAAATGGGGAAAAATAATAATATTCCCCAACAGTGGGAAAAATAGGCTCTAAATAAGTAATATACTCGCAAACAACATTTTAAAATTCGAATATCTTCTTTTTTCTCTTCTCTGATGTTATCTTATTTGTAATAGTAATTTATGATTTAGACTATTGTTATAACAACCTACCTAGCAACGGTATATTATGACTTGTGTCATAGAAAGATAATATACAATTTATTTATACAAGCCGTGATAATATTTTATCAGATAAGACGTATATTTGGACATTCACATAAACGCGACGCTGTTTTATAACTGCGCGTGAATCATATTATTAGTTTAATTAGCACCGCGGTATATCTAATATTCCCGTTTCGCCTCCTACTGAGCTAAAATTAAAAACTTGTGTCAAGAGTGGGTGCGACAATATCCCAGTGGCGGCTGGGTTTGAACCGGGCACCTTGCTGATTTCAGTCCATCCCTTCATCCGATGAGCTTTGAAGCTCTATAATGGTGAAGAAAAAATATTTTATAAATATATGTGTACAAAATTATTCTACCAGGATACAGTTTAGATTCCTTTGATACGATGGTACTTTATTTGATTTAATTTGTAATATAACACCTGGATTTTGGGGTTTCCAGAGATATCATCAGAGAGCAGTCGGTCAACTGAACTCGCCCCATAAGCACACACACATCTACAATAGGCATGACGACAAATTTAGAAAAATAGGGTTATAATGTTCTGAAGTATCTAGTATTGCCAAAAAATAATTATATTCCTGCAGAAATTAACGTTTTTATAGCAAAAAAAAAACATAAATTTAAGGATTAAAATTCGCTCAAAAACACTCGAAGTTGTTATGTTGTCACTTTATGTTAACTGTACGTTCCACTAAGGCAAGGTCATTAATACCCTAGGGCTGAAAGGGCCAGGAATGGAATGGGGGCTGCCCCGGGGCGAAATCCTGAGCGGGTCATACCGCAACCGCGCTTAGCTTTTTTGACTTTACTTAACTAAAGAAAGTCAACCCTATTAACAAAAAACTACGACTTTATGATTAAATATTTTCGCCCTTTTCCATTAATTTATGAAACCCCACAGGCAAGAAGCGCTAAATCTGAAATAATTTATAAATATAGAAGGCCAGCTGTTTCCCGTGACTTCATCCGAGTAAAATTGCAAGAACCCTTAATCTGATTCTCTTAACGGACTTCTACTAACTATAAATTACTCCCATGATAAATTTCATCTTTATACGTCTCGCAGTTTTCGAGATTTCGGGTTAGGTGACCTTTCGCTTTTATATATACTGTTTTAACGCTCTGCTCGATGATGGTGATAAATAGAGAAAATATATTAGTAGCGTGATGACAATATCACATTCATTTTACATGTACAATTCACGGTTTCGCACTGAACCAATAATAATTAATCATTACTATGTCATAAGTTACTTCACGTTAGTGAGTATATTAAAATCTATAGATATTTTCACATAAATTGCGTCGGGTGTCCGGATTCTAGCATTTTGAGAGGTATTTATACTTTTTTTTTTAAATACATTACGGTAGTTAAAACTACTTACCATAGACCCACGTTTAATCATAGTCACGATTGGCAAATTATGTTGACGTAATTTTTATAGACATAAAATGAAAAAAAAAATGTTAAGTAAAAATAATTATTTATGCATACAAATTTTCATACATTACAATATAGAATAAGTTTCTCATAGAGAATCCATTGTATTAAAATTAATTATGTGAAGAATATATTTGTATTAGGAAACGTTTGAAGGTACTAAATTCTAAAATATGTGGTTACTGATTAAGTAGTTTTAACTGCTTTCAACATCAATAAGTAAGAGTTTCAATCAAAACTACTAGCATAGCTAGAGAAAAGTCGACTGTATTTTTTATGGAATACAGTTTATTATCCTGGCACCCTCCACGGGAAACGTTGGGTCCATAGAGTTAGTAATACAAGACTGCACGGTTTAAATACTTTCTGTATTGAAACGTTGTGCCAATTTAGAAAGAGACAGCCTTTCATCTAGGATATAGATATCTTTGTTCCACTGTACGATGATTGATGAAACAACTATATCGTTATTTTCTTTGTACCTCTTTCTAATATGAATGCGCACTCTATTCTTACTAAGTCTATGGTTTGAACAGTTGTCAAATAACATTCATAGACTCCGAAATAACTATTAAACACTCAAATCACGCTTGCATATTGTCAATGTACCAACTCGAGTCACAGATAACACCGTCAACTAAAACTTTCGAAGGACCAATACGGAATATTCACACTACGTACATGCGAATTTGCAGAATTTGTCATACGTACAGACAACCTATAAGAAACCAATAAAATCATAACCTCAAAGTAAATTTGGAACATAATTAAATAGTTTTACTAAATACAGTAACAAAAAAGTACCTGACCAATCTTTTCTTTTTATTTAACGAATACTTTTTGTAATTTCTACTTCGTAACGTTAACGTGAACATAGTAAGAGTTTAAGCCTGACTCTTGTTTCTTATTTCGGAATATCGTATGAAGCTAATTTATAAGTCTATAATCCTACCCAATGAAAAAGCTAAAACACTGTTCACTTCACATACACAATATAAACCTCCATGACTCGAGTCTATCACCTATATGGGAAACTAACACGGACAAAATTACAAGGCTAACAGATAAAACCAGCCCAACTTAAACGACTACAACATTTTTAACATGACACACACACAGACACAAACGTCAACAAAAAAGATTCACACATAATAACCACGTTGATTAAAGCAAGGCCTAATAAAAACAAATAACATCTTTAAGGTTCATGTTAGATCATAAATAGTTTGGTTATTTAACCATAGTAAAACCCGATTTCTATATTTGTACAAATTTTCTTTGTACAATTGAGTATTTTAATATCTGTATCTTTACATTATGAATAATATATATCAGATGGTTATAATGCCGGAGCGAGACATAGCTTCATTTGAATGATCATGTTGTGTGGCCGGGATCTTTGTGTAACTGCACAAAGTTTTGTAGAACTTTGTAGACTCCAAGGACAAAAATGTACAAACACTGAGGTATGTCTGGCTCCGGCATAAGATCAGCCCTAAGATAATACTCGGTAGAGGAAATTCTTCGCATTATTTGATTAAAAAACTATTTTATTAATTTTTAAAATATGTATGTATTGTTAGTTTTAGCGATAATTAAAATTATAAAAGGAGTTGTATTGACTTGTATTCAGTGTGTAATCGTTTAATGTGTATTACCACCATGATAAACATAACTTAGGCGAAGGTTTCATAACTTAGGATTGGTCGGTTGTAATGTTGGTACCAATGAAATATCTTTGGAACAGTGTTACCATAATTGAAAATTGTATCAACAATTGCCATCGGTGGTTGTTATGACGGCAAAGAGATGGAACTTATAGGTGCCTTTAAAAGGCAAAGTGTTAAATATATCTGGGATTATTCATTAAGGTCTTTGAGAGCAATAAAGAAATTGCAACCAGGTCTTTGTGTTATTTTTCACCAACAGTATGTACATCTATCACTCTATGCTTCTATTTTGTAAAAAAAAAAGAAAAGATTTGAAAGGAAACTTTACATTTATCGAGTTCACAATCAACTCGAATACCAAAATTGAACATCCTTTTCACAGACTAGAACTATTGAGCATATCGTGTGGTCCATAAGCCATTATGCCAACATCGACGACCATGCTAGTAGATTTTTCACTCAAAAAATGCACGCCTCACCACTAATTAATTGGAATGCTTGCTTGTGTGTGCAGCGTTTTTATTGAAAACTCAAACTCAACCGCGCACTGTAAACCAATGATATTATATACGCAATTTTGCATGTAGAGGTGAATACTTTGGAGGTTGACCGATTTTCAACCCTAGCCAATGTGCACGCAAAATTTCATGAAAATCGGTAGAGTCTTTCGGAGGAGTTTGGCCACGCAACCCGTGACACGAGAATTTTGTATATTAGATAAATGTATATAGGAATATTTGACACACGGACGTCTATTCCTAAGATAGACGATTTAATGCCTGTGTTATCGGCAACGGACGCCTGTTAGACATAAATATTTTGTAACGTCCTGACGAAAATTACGGGTAGTGCGATTCCGCAGAAATCGTCAAGTAACGAAATATAAAAATTCAAAGGGTTACATATCACGAAATTTCGAAAACCGCGTTACGTACAAATAGTAAATTTGTCAGAAAGTTTATAATCAGTAGGCCACACCTTACGTTAAGATAAGTTTAAAAATAAAATAAATTTAAATGTAAAGTACTTTACGGTAGACCGCGCTTGCCTATTCACTACTACTTCCTAGCGTTTTCCTGGTTAAGTGCCAGGGTCCGCTTAGATTGCAGAGGATTTGGCTGTGGGGCGAGTTAAGATGACCGATTGCCATCTGACTTTTTAATGAATTCACTCAGTTTCGCCAAGCCGGTTGGCGCCGTTACAAAATGGACGCAAAATATTTTTATCGATACACAGGAAAACGCCGAATTTATTTATTCAACATCGTACTGCGTCAGATATAACATTATTAGGTATTTTTATAATTATTATTTCATAATATTGTAGCGGCTGCTACATAACTAGATGGCAATTATGTCAAGTGGAAAAGGTTACACCAAAGCAAACTAGATGGCGCTGTACGGATGACGACCGCAGTTACTCACGCAAGCGGTTGTGGGTTCGATTCCCACCTCGAGTCTGGGTGTATTATCAATAAATAAAAGTAATTATATATTTCTAAAAAAAATATTTGGTTATAACAGGCGGCTGTTACCTATAATTTAATATAGATAACTTAACAAAATAAGGTTGGAAAGTTAACAATACGGGGGTTCGAAGATGATTCTCAAAATTTGGTTTGTGTACGTAGGTTGACACGTTATCGCTTCGGTCCATTCGAATCACATGCCCAGCCCATTCCCACTTCAGCTTTGCTGACTTCTTCAAAAAAGAAATATCAGGGACTTTAAGTATTTTCGTTTTAAAATTCAAGAAAATTCAAGTATGTGTAATCAGTTGCACCCCTGACTGATGTGAAGTCGCTGTATTCCTTCAGTAGAATATCGTCTAGGACCGCCGCCTCAACGAACACCACCATACTTTTGTCCTGAAAAGAATATTCAATACATTTATATAAACGACTGTTTAATAACAATTTGCATTACTCTGAATCCTCCTCATGTCGTCTTCCTCATTACTTAAGGTCGTGGTTCCCTCGATCAAATAGTCCTATATAGTCCTATATATTGAAAAAAAATGAAAACTGAAATAATGCTTTCTATATTACAAAGCCAATCTTACTATGTATGTTAACATTTTACATAATGTGTGATTATGGTTAGCCACTTATCTCTTCACATCAAAAGGTACTAAATATAAGCTAACAAATGACGAATTGTTGCCGATTCTTCTCTTGGCTCGACTTTCCGAATCAGTGGTACCTTTTAAATTGTTTGACCACGACAAAAGCGTGTTATAACCCTACTTGAGGAAAATCGTCGGTTGGCCTAATTCGAAAAGGTTTGTGCCAAAAAATGGACACGGAAACATGTATAGTTGTTGTATTTAACAGGCGGGATGATCGGGGAACTAGCGTGAACACGCGCGAACACCGCGAAAACCGTCCACATTATCGTTCACGCCTATTAACGGAGTTTCACGGCACTAATGTGGAGTCGCCCTTATGAAAAACCTGGTTAACTGACTAATAGTAGACGAGCCAAAATTTGATCAAGGCAACGTCTATAATATCCGCTAGTAATATGAAATCTGTAAAAGTTAGTTTTTTAGTTATTAGTTATGGATGAGATTGGGCCAGGAAAGAGGCAGGTGGATCAAGAAGGAGGAGGCCTTTGCACAGCAGTGGGATACAACACAATAATAAAAAAAATAGTCCAATGTTGTGAAACTAAGTACCTTTTGGAATTCACTACATGGACGGAAAATCGCCAAGAGCGTGTCGAGACAAGCTTATACAGAAGGGTTCCGTATTTGATACGCTATAAACGTATTTGTTAAATAACTTCAAAAGTTTTTGTCCGATTTCATACAGTAACGTCATACGCTCTGCTGAGTGTTTTAGCTGTCATAGCGGATTGTTGTATTTTGTGGTTTCCTTTTTTTGTTAATCTCTATTAATCACCCTCGCACTTTAAAAATAAATACGTTTGTTAAGCTTCATGCATCTTATTTTATCAGATAAATACATAATTTAACACTTTTTTGATTACTGTCGTCATGCCTATTTTAAATCTTAAAAAGTTAGCGATGGCTATGTCTATCTCCTAAGTATAACCCACAGTAACCTATTTTATCTTTTATCAAAAGAGTACAATGTCATTTAACTAAAAGAAATAAAAAAGAAACGTCAAAGCGAAAAGCAAATGGAACGGAAACGGAACGGAAACGGAACGGAAACGGAACGGGATCGGGGACGGGGACGATAACGGGGAATAATGTTACAGAATAATAGAATATATTAAATAGTAAGTAATCCAATGTTCGGACAGGACAACGTCTGCCGTGTCCGCTAGTTATATGTATAAAACAGGGTATGCCTTACTTTGTATACGGGCAATCGTGAATATATACTTGGCAAAGTTTTGTAGTACTTTGTAGTCTTCAAGGACAAAAATGTACAAACGCTTTGAGCTATGTCTGGCTCCGGCATAATGTTACTCAATGTATATTCTGTTTCATCCGTTTATACATAACAAATAGGTTTAAAAGATGATTTACAAGAATTCATTGAATATTGAACGTAACCCCAATCTAAAGTTCATATGCATAGACAGGTGTTATTAATATCATGTAATATGAAATTGTAGATGATGTATCTTCGAACACTGTTATTTTTAACGATATTATGGTCATTTTTGAATAGGGTGATGTTATTGTAATGTGTGGTTTTAACACCATATTATGTAACATTGGCGCGTTACGTTCGTCGTAAATGGCAATTTAAAATGAGTAGCATTGATGTGACGATAATTGTTGTGAGAAACAAATTATTTTTAACCGACTTCAATTAGTAGGAGGTTCTCAATTCGACTGTTTCTTTTCTTTTGTATGTATGTTACGCGATTACTCCGCCATTCATTAACCGATTTTGATATTTAAATACTCCTAAAGTTCACTTGTCATTAGAGCAGTGCGCTTAGTTGGCCTACCCATCTATGTCTATTCTAATATATAAAGCTGTAGAGTTTGTTCATTTGCTTGAACGCGCTAATCTCAGGAACTACTGTTCCGATTTGGAAAGTTCTGTCAGTGTTCGATAGCCCATTTATCCGGGAAGGCTATAGGCTATATATCATCACGCTGAAAATTGGCTCTGTTTTTTTCTTACCTAATTTTATGCGAACGGAGTCGCGAGCAGAGCTAGTATCATATACGTATAGACAAAATACATCTACTTTCCACTAAACACTTAAAAATAAATTTTTAAATAGAAAGAAACCCGCCTTCAAAGAACTCCTGTCGATTCCATCCGTTTAGCGGAGAACTTATTTTTGGTACCGACTTCAACACATCAGCCGGTGTCTACTAAATCGCATGAAAGTACCTACTAATTATTTTTCGCTTTTTGGTTCCCAAGGAACCGTATCAGTCTATTTTATCAGACCAAATAAATTTATAGACATATTATTGTATTATTTATAGACGTATAGAAGAAAACTGCAATCGATTTAATTATCATAAGGGCTCCTACCTCACGCCGTGGCGACGTCGCCAGCTATGTAGCCATATAGCCATATAGGATATCTGCAGTTGCCAAATGAGTAGCCAGTAGTAATGGTCACTACACTTCTAATTTGGCGACGTCGCTAAACCATCGCTGAGTGACTTACCTGTCCTAAATTTTAATATGAATTGTTTGGATACGTAACAGGCCACGTCGCCTTGGCGTCTCAGTGAGGTAGAGCTCTTATACCCGCAACCTTTAATGTATCGTCTATCTCTTTTTATATACAATATAATCATTGTTTTTGCATTGAAATGTTTTAATGACAATATTAATTGTGCTACATTAATAAAATTCAGTATTAAATAACACTTTAAATATACAAATTTTAATCTTATATAATCGGATTTCTTATGGTAATGTTTTTTTGTTATTAAAACTTACGCGATGTTTTTTTATTAATATAAATCTCAACGCGATGAGATGATTAAACTCAATTAGAGAACGTTATACCGTTTACGGTTTTGTGCATAAATCTACATATTTTTACGAATCACCATTATATCTTCGCTAATTTGGACATTCATATCAAACGGAATTATTATTGGTTAGGGATCATCCATACAGTCACACGAATTTTGCGACTTTTGAACCGTTCCTCCCTCCTTGTCACAGATTGATTTATTTGATGATTGAGACATTTACTACACCCCCCCTCCCCTTGGGGTGACGTCACAATTTTTCCATTTTATGCATGTATTTAAAAAAATTAAAAGAAACCAGTAGCTTCAGTTTTTTTCAATTTTGTTTTGTTTTTTTATTTTGACATATGACTTTACAAAGCCTTTGACCTCCCCTGCCCGTCGTCACACTATGTCACAATTGAGCGACACCCTCCCCGCTTTTAACTTGTGCCGTAATGCATTGATGACCCCATATGGGATTATATTTATGATAATTATGCAGTTTGAGTTATTTTTTCCAAAAATGTATGTTTTTTTTCTCGAAGTTATTGTTTGCACTCTAATGAGTGATATTCCGTCGGGGTAAGCTGATATTTATTTTTGTAAATTTATCGAGTTGTGAATGCTACCATACGGCATTATGGCGCAAAGCGACCAAACCGATCGCTCATCCGCTTCTAACATATCCGTCTCTCGCGGAATGAGCTATATTCCGTCGGAGGAGGCTGACATTCTAGCTAACAACGATAGACACTTACGCTTTCGAAAGGCTTCTAGAAGCATTACCGGCATTTGAGTAATGAGTATAGTATTTTCTTCAAATACAACTATGTAGACACAAATTTAATTTGGTTTTGTGTACAAAGCGATACCGTTTCTCACGTTCCTCATTGTCGGTGGCGTCTATAGCCACTGAAATTTACAATATGACGTAAAGACCATTGTTTCTGTTTAGCCATGTATCACCGTTGCATTTGCAACGACGGAACATGCATGCGACCAGCAGAATTTAGAATAATATTTTCCAAAACAATTGAATGTGCAAAACCGCATACCTGTGTTTAAGAATAGAAAGACAAAGGCCTTTCAGAAGGTTTGTATATTCATAAACCACAATGTACTAATAATAATTTATCTGTAGAGTAACAAAGAATTAGTACTCTCATACAATTTAGTACATATGTACCTACTGCAGACGATTCTGATAGTTATCTCTTATTATTATTTTTAGGAATAAAAGATCTTTAGTGCCTGTAGTATCTACTGATACTACGTAAATATTATTAAGTATTTACTGTAATTATAATTCATCAAATTGGTGTATGCACGCGTCGTAATCACACTGATCACAATGTACTTAGATAGTTGTTATCCAGTCAACGGTCGTAGCACAACTCCCTCGCATAACCGATTGTCTCTGTATTTATAGTCTTATGAACAACTACCCTCCTCCATGTATACACTACAGCACCAAAATTTAAGCCTTGACTGGTCTGCGGAGCTCCGAATGCCGGAGTTGAACTAGCTCCAAATGATGCTTGGCTTGTTTGAGCTGTGCTGGTCGGTGCTTGACCGGCTTGAGTCGTACTAGAGGATGCTGGCGTCGTCTGTGCTGTGCTGAATGAAGTTTGGGTCGTTGGTGCCGTTCCAAACGCTGGTTGTGTGGTACCAAACGATGCTGGAGTTGTCTGTGCTGTACCAAACGAGGCTGGAGCGGCCTGAGATGTTCCAAACGATGCAGGAAATATAATCCAGTTCTTAAATACGAAGCTCGCTACGAAGCGGTGTCGCGGCGGGAACCGTTCCCGTCGCTTTGCGACAAACCTTATATATCTACACGTGAGTCTTGAATGCCGTTGTTATATTAATTAATAATATATAGTTGATATGAACAATTATATTTTATATTATTGTATTTCGAATCAAAATATATTTTACTATATTATTGGTATATATGTTATGACAAATTGGTATGATGCTATCACTGGGACATGATGCCTAACATCTATATCCATATGTCGGGACTTTAGGTTGTTCCTTTTTTGGTCCATAGTTTGGTCGTTTTTAAAGTACGGATATATACAATGTACACATAAAGCTCATGGAAAGCGTTCGGTAACGACGCTGACGCGAAATCTATGTTTTTTTTCACATCTCAAAAAAGTCTGAAACACGTTTAAAAAAGTTTTAACTTGAAAATTTACCTGCTCGTATCTGTGCCTGCAGGCCTGAAGTGGAAATCACAATATGGCGAGTTAAGGCACGTTAGATCTATCCTGGCAGCAGCGCGCGCTAAAGAAGAAAATTTTCTTTAAAACCTATATACATATGTATTTAAAACCTATATCACCTAAAACGAAATCTCGATAGCCGCGAGACGTACAATGATGAAATTTGGCAGGTAGTAGTTGTTACTTAATAGACATCCGCTATGAGCGGATTTTTCGATAGGGCCAGATTAAAGAAGGCAAGTTTTATTTTAAGGGGACGAAATCGCAGGAAACAGCTAGTCTATACATATAAAAATTAATAGTCATTCGCTAAAACTCTAAAACCTCTGGACTTCTTATATAAAGCTGAAGAGTTTGTTTGTTTGAACGCGCTAATCTCCGGAACTACTGGTCCGATTTGAAAAATTATTTCAACGTTAGATAGCCCATTTATCGAGAAAGGCTATAGGCTATATATATCATCACACTAATTTTCACCTCATTTTGCGTGAACAAAGTCGTGAAAACACCTAGTTTGTTATGAAAACGTTTAGAGAGTACGGGACCAAAAGATTCAATTATGATATATAAGCCAAGGTCGCTTAAAACCAGTCGTTCACAATAATCGTGGAGATTGAAAATAGACCTTTTGATTGACGTTCCAAGTTCAAATGGCCTTTAATCCAAATCATATGACTATTTGTCATCGCTTCTAAAGTTACCGTAGCGTCTTCTGAGAGTATTGGAAATTCATTGAGGCACTGGTTCGAATCTCAGGTTGGCAACATTTTGTTGCTTTATATATTTTTTATAATTATTTAGATATAATTATTTTAATTAGAGGTAGCGCCATGCTTGTAGCCGAATTGGGCCGGCGCGTCCGGGTGCCAGTACCTCTTTCTCACATAAGTCAGTCGTAATGGAAGCACCAATGAAGTATTTTTAGAAAAGTTCTACCATAATTGAGAATTGTATTAACAAATGGGCCAAGCATTTATCTTCCATGTAATAACTTAATATAACTGTGACGGTATAAATTACATTAAACCTCAAATAAGTTTTGATTATTTATTTTTTTGACAATTTGTATATAAAGGTACCAATTTCGAAATAAAACAACGAAATATAATAAAATATTTTTATACTATATAATTAAACTTAACAATTATTATTTAAATTTAAACAGCACTACACTGACTTTCCGATGTGCCTCAACGCACGTTTCGCTTCGACACCGAAGCACCATCAGGAGATAGACTACAAAGGTTATTCGTAAGCTATATAGTAAATAAGAACGAAACAGTTGAGTTCCTTTTTGATCACGTAACCGTGTCAAAGTCAAAAATCAAAAATGTTTTATTTAGTTTATACACTTTACAGTAGGTACTTAAGAACTTCATATGTATAATAATTATTATTTTATGAATCGTTATTATATCATTTTGTGATAAAATTTACTATAACTTGCTCATGCGCAGTTGACATATCCGGTACTGCGCAGGCGCGACCGGAAGCTACTCTAACAATATATAAACTTAACTTATATTTATAATTAACCATCTTAAATATCCGATGCCCATTGTACACAACGTGAGAAACCTTCTCGTGGTAAAGGTAAAAACGAAAACAAATAATAGAATGACAATACTTCAAGTGGTCTTTACTATCATGATCGCCCGTTGATTTCAACATAACGACTAATCCCAAGACGCCACTCGATTTTGTTTTGACAATTAAAAAACTAGCTGTGCCCACGACTTCGTCTGTGTAAAATTAGGTTAAAATTTAGATTCAAATTTAATTCATCCTAGATACATAGGCTGTCTAACTCTGAAATAATTTTTAAAATCGGACCAGTTCGATACTGACCTGAGATAATCACATTATTTAAATTGCCGGCCATTATTGTGTAAAGAACATGGAGATGCGCAAATAATTTTTCTATATAAAGATTAGAAAAGAGCTTAACTGGAGTGGCAAAGGGAATAAGATATACTTAAAGAAGTCGGTCCCACTGTTTTACGTGCCTTCCGAAACACAGGGAAGGTTGGGCATAAAATATAAACCAGTGCTATGGGTCATTTATTTATCACCCGGTCGCAGCAAGAGCTACTTAATTAAGCAATCTTCTCAAATGCGGACCACTGGCCACGACCTCCACAGGCGAGTCTTGTAATACATAATATATGGGAACACGAGTTTACTAGTTCTTTATAATGCTCTATGTAATTCCGTATATATACTTCTTTATTCTAATAGAGTACTTCCAGAAATTCATATCACTATATTCTCTCAAAACACGTCAGTCATGGAAAAACAATATAACGCAGTGTTATTTGTCGTGTCTAGCACACGACAATGTATATCGCTAATCTCTGCTTTTGAAAGGGTTCTATAACGTACTGTGTTATTAGCTGACACAAGATAGATCGCATCGCACGCCCTTGGCATATAAATCGTGAGCTTGTACGCTTTATTCTATTTGTTTCGTCTTTTTTATTTCCATATTTACTATGACTCGAATAGTTTTTCATGTTTTAAGTAATATTCAAAAGAGAACACAATATATGACAAGGTCTTTTAGCTCTTTACATATTTAAAACGTCTACTGCTTATTCCGCTTCTAGAAGAATCGGCCCTTGATCAGTTAGTCTTTACAATATAATTTCTTGAAATGTACCTAAATAAAATTTTTGTGTAAAATCATGGCTGTATCCAAAAAGCAACGTTACTCAGTTTGTAGAGGTCGTAGAAGTATAAGGAAACGTTAGTTTTAGAAGAATTAGGGGAAAGTCGTGTTGTCCAGAGGTGAACTAGCTAGTAGTTTATTGATTCCTACATGTATGTATGGTATGACCTTGTATTATCAAAATGTTTGCAGATGCGATGTCAACCTTTGACAAAATTGAAATGTGCGTGCCGTTTTCTTGAGGTCTTCTGTCTAACGGCATAAGGCTGAAATTAATTAAAACTGTCTATAGCTAAATTTAAACAGCATGTTAAAAACACGCTTATTCGGAAAGCGTATTATACAATCGAAGACTATATTAAAAATAAAACTGCTTGGAATTGAGATGCTCCAGTTTTGTAATAGTTAACATGCAAAAATGTAATTTAAACTCACTTTCGTAAGGACTATTGAGTGTATTGTAAAGTGGCCAACGAGTTTCTTGCTGATTCTTCTCGTGGCTCGACCGACTCTTCCGAATCAGTGGTAGCTTTTAAAATATTTGACGATTCAAAAGACCTTGTAAAAGTGTACATGAATAAAATATAATTTGATTCTGAATTAAAAGAAAACATGTCTTTATAGAAGCACTCGAATTCAATTTAATGTAACAACTCTAGGAAAACTTAATAAATACGTAATTCAACAATTATTTATTTTACTAAGAATTATCGAAGTAACGCCTGAGCATTATTATCAATATTGACTACAAATATTTGATTTTCGACATCGTTCAGGCCAACTATCGCGAATTGATTGGGCGAGTCTAAAATTTAATAGTATGTATGTTACCGACCAAATTCGATTTCGTGTTAATCTAGTTTTTCCTATACCAGATTAGCTGTATCGCTGGAACTAACCCGCTTAGTTTCGCCTAGGATAAACAATTTATGTTACCAGTATTTTGTATCAACATTCGACATTTTATTAAGTATTAAGAATATTTTTCGGCCAGTCTCATGGTCATCGTTCCATTTATTATTATTTACAGATATCCTGAAATTGTACAAGTGTGGAAAAAATTGTTTGATAAATGTAGATTTAATTCATTTTCCTTAAATTTCCAAAGCTGAGCGAATACTCATTAATTAATATAATTTTAATTAGCCATTTGCGCAGTTAAACGAGTGAGTCAATTTTGTTTTTATAGCAAAATTATAAAGAAACATATTAACGCGCAATATGTGTCTGGAACACAGCCAAGTGATAGACATTTGATTCCTTTCCGGCAATTAAATTGACATATGAAGATCTGCGTGTACAATTTAATACGCTACTGCGTAGATCTCTCTCATCTTTCATCATCTAGGCTTGCCGTTGGCCAAGTTGTCAGTAACTTATCTTTCTTCTGGCGTTGTGTGTTTCATTAGGGATCTTTGTCTCCACGTCGTCAGGGCCTCCAAATGGAGGCCGTTTGCCGTAAGAGGCCCTCCTTCTTCCACTACCCCCCCTCCTGGTGAGGCTGTCAAGACCAATAGGGCCAACAGCAAAAACAACAAAAAAGAAAAAATCGTGTAACATTCCTGTGAGTTTTAGTACCTATATGAATTCATTATGGTTAAAATTGAAGGTGCTATGTAACGTCAAAATTACTTTTTACAATTTGTATATTACTATATATTCTATACCTATAGCTAAAAGACAAGTTAATACATTTTTGTCTGGCAGTCTGTCTGTTTGTTTCGGGTAGTTTCTAAAACAGCTGGACCGACTCCAACGGGACTTTCACTGCTAGATAGCTAATTTTACAAGGAACAACCTAGATTACTTTACATTTAGCTAAGTATTTAAGATTTCGCAAAAGAAGTTAAGAACCTCAAATTTCAACTAAATCACTGAATTCACGAGGGCAAGGTCGCGGATTACAACTAGTTACATCTGTATTGGGTGTATTAAATATATCGACATACACACAAATGTATCCATATAGCATTTCATTTATGGCTTTATCGTGAGAGTGCCAGAACCATCGCGCTTTAGAGAAGGTACCACCAAGGACTTATGGGTTTGACATATTGAGGTATTCCTGTAGAAGAAGTTCTTGACAAACTGAGGTATACGAGTACATTGTATGATTTATTTATTTGAAAAAATATTTATATTTGTATGTTATTTATTTAATACTGAATCAGTATTTGTTAAAATTATTCAACTCCCGTATGGTCTAGTGGCTAGGATACCTGGCTTTCACCCAGGAGGCTCGGGTTCGATTTCCGGTACGGGAAATTCCTTTTTACATTCAACTTTTTACATTATCATTAATTATTCCTCTGTCACACGGAGTCACAGGATATAGCTTTACTGCTCCGATTTGAAAAATTCTGTCATTGTTAGATAGCCCATTTATCAAGGAAAACTATAAAGTTGAATCATTTTCATTACCTAATTTTACGCTGACGAAATTGCGGACACTGCTAGTAGATAAATAAATCCGTTGGCTTGTTCTTTTTTTTTACTGCATTTTTATGCATGTATAATTTATATGTCATACTAAAGATTTTTTGTTTTGTTTCATTGCACGCTACCGAATAAAACATCTTTTATTTTATTTATTTAAATATCTATACGTATATTCGTTGCGGGCGGTCATACAGACGAACAAACGTAGGGATGAAAACTTTCCTTATAGGATTAGGGAACTCTAAAAAAGATCGTTTACATACTATGTGTTTTGGTAGCACGTTGCGGGCGGTCATACGGACGGACGAACGTAGGGACCAAAAAGTTTCCTTTTAGGACTAGGGAACCCTAAAAATATCGTTTATTTACTGTGTGTTTTGGTAGCGGTTCCGCAGCGATACAATCGCGATGTAGCATAGTAGCAATGTTATCTACTTTGGTCTTTACATAATATATCCATTCTGAAAGAACTACACATCACTACCAGATTATCCACTACTTGCTACCAAAGAGTCCTAACCTATTTTTGTCATATCGCCCGTAGAGAACCAGAAAATTTAGCTAAAATGGTTGTAGTAGGTAAGGTTGAGGGCAAAAGATCACGAGGTCGCTCCCCTACACGCTGGTATGACCAAATTAGGAACATTCTGGGACTAAATATTCCAACTGCCTTGAAACGTGCCGAAGACCGAGTGGCATGGAAGCAGCTGGTTTACCTCTCCGTGATCTGATAACATAGATTTGGTATATGAGTAGAGTTATATATTGCGCTAGTAACTACTCTGACGGTATGATCATGGAAATTAGGTATATAAGTAGAGTTATTTAGAGTACTAGTTACTACTCTGACGATATGATCATGTAGATTAGGTATATGAGTAGAGTTAGTTAGAGTACTAGTTACTACTCTGATGATCTGATGACATAGATTTGGTATATGAGTAGAGTTATATATTGCGCTAGTAACTACTCTGACGGTATGATCATGGAGATTAGGTATGTATGCACGTGCATAACTTCCGAATGACTACACCAAATTGGATAATTTGATTTTTGTTGTAATCGTTATTGTTAAAGGTTTGTTTAATAACAAAATAAGTGGCAACGCGAAAAGGAAATGGAAGGGAAACGGAATGGGCACGGGAACGGGGAATAATGTTAAACGATAATAGAATGTTGCAAATAGTGAGTTTTTGAAAATATAGGATTATTTTTTTGTCTCTGTGTATCTTCTTATAAACAGAGTATTAACTCTGCTTATAAGAAGATACCTTTAATTTAAATAAAAAAAACAAAAAAAGTTCTTTCTAGTCTCAATAAAGTTTTTAGATTGAAAGTTTGTCTGTTCAACCCTAACAATAACCCTTAGTAAGATTTTCTTTAACCAGGAGCTGTCATCCAAAATGGTAAAACACTTTCTTGCACGACTATACAGCTATCGTGTAAGCGTAATAAATAAATAATGAAAACGAGTTGGTCACTCGTATTACAATGCTTTCTGAATTGTAATACGAGACCAGTACGAGTCAGATCGTGCGGTGTGACAGTCGACGCCTGCTGGACACATTTTTTTTTGTAGAAATATATAAATACGTACATATAGATAATACACTCAGACTCAATGCGGGAATCGAACCCACGACCCCTGGCGCGGAAGGCTGCGTTACTGCCCACTGTGCCAACCGGCCAGTAATAAAAATATTGTATAACATTCCTAATAAAGTAATACAATTGTAACCTGCTTATCGTCGATTTCTAAAGTTAACGCCTGGTTTTACTAACTAAGCCATTCGAGATTATAAGAGTCAGAGTTCAAACAATTAAATAAAGCTGAAGAGTTTGTTTGTTTACTTGAACGCGCTAATCTCAGGAACTACTGGTCCGATTTGAAAAATTATTTCTGTGTTAGATAGTCCATTTATCGAGGAAGGCTATAGGCTAATTTAATCTATGTAGCTAGTTGTAAATAAACTCTGACACGTAATATTTAACTATGAACTGTTTTTCAGCATCGAATTTCCGGCAGAGTTCCCGGACGATCCTGAGGAGGTCAGACCCTGTAGTGAAACCCAAAGACGTCGCTGGCAAAACAGACTGCAAGATATTATGTTTCTAATATTAGTATTTAAGCAAATGTATAATATGCTAGTTGTAAATGTACTTTCAAAATAAATAAAAAAAAATTTCTTTTATGCAGTCCCAGACAGACACTTGAATTTTATTTATTTGCTAGCTGCATCGCCGTGAATCGAGTGATTATGTTAAATTTTGAGGGTTTTTATTTTATGCGCTAATACTATTAACTGATAGAATCAGGCGGTGCTTTGCGGAAATCCATGACATGCATGAAGTCTTTACGAATAACCTTTGTAGAGGGCTTAGCCGAAGAGGTATAGTCGACCAAGAAAGTGCTGTACTATTTCGGATGACTGTTCCTAGTTAAAGAAAATTATAATTCAAATTCAAATTCAAACGATCGATGAGTCGTATATACGACTTTATCAAGAACAATTTTGACCGGTTTTAATATTATTGAAGAGACAATTTCTCTAGGCGCATTGGATATTTTTTGAAACGGAAAAAACAATTGAATTCACGTCATCGTCACGTAACGTTTTCCACGAGCTAAATGTATACTGTGTATATGCGGTTTCTAGGGCACCTCGATGATAAATATTAGTGCATTAAGTTCGAGATAAATGTGTTTGCTTCGTCCAGTCTAGCCCGGACATGGAATTACTGTTTATACAGGTCACCGACTTTGGAGACCGTTGCAAAAGTTTGGACTGTGTAAAAATTTTGTTACTAAAGGTATTATGATTGTCTTATTTCATATTCCGTTACTTTTAGGACTCGATAGCGTATATGGTTTAAAACTATCATAGCAGCGGGTGGAAAGTGAATGGAAATCTTAAAAAGAGCATGTACTCGTTTCATCGGGAGTGTTTATACTAATACAGCTTAATTTTCTCAAATAAATAATACAATGTTGACCTCTGCTTTTAACGTGAAATTAACTAAGTGAAAGTGTCGAACAAATTGGCAGTTTCTTAGATTGGCAGGTATTAATCCTGAACGAACGATTTTCCCACATTTTCTTCTATTTCCCCGGCAGTTTACTAGAGAATCCCTATAATACTTTTGTGTTTGAATCCGTCGGTTCAAGTTCCTATATATTTTTGTATACTGTAGACATTTTTCTAATATCTAGGCTGAAACATTTTAAAGTTCGTTTCTTTTGTTTAATAATTATAATTTACCATCTAGCTTTATATACTCATTTGCACTGCACTTGGATTTTATGCTTGTTAAATTAACAAATAACCTTAGTAGATTCTATCTCCTGATGCAGATTCGGTTTGGAAGCGAAACACGCGCTGAGACACAACAAACATTTCGGTTTAAAAATTGGGGTTAAATTGCACAGATTTTTTATCATTTTTGTTATCTAGTTTTACATGGTTAATATTATTATTATTTTATCCCCCCAGTATTATACACTAGCTGTAACCTGCAACTTTGTTCGTGTGATTTCAGTGATTTTGTTAAATATTTTTCGACGTTACAAAGAGACACTTCAATTTTATGCTTATTAAAAAATAATTATTATTATAAAAAGATGCTATTTATTAGCAGAAATGTAACAAAAGCTTAAAATTATTCCTTAGCAGGAGCATCTGCGACCATTTCTAAATGCTAATAAGGGGCGATCTCTTAAAAGCTGCACTTCTGCAAGGACTATGCCACCCCTGTCCGTTTGAATAATTATTCAAAATTTATTGCAGCAGTTAATTTCAAGTTCAATGTTTAAAATACTAAAGGTGTTTATTATAAAAATAATTTAACTAATTTATAGGTAATAGGTATCGATAGAAAAATCGCTCATGTTAATTTAAAATTCAATAACAACGAATAATCTCTTAATGATATAAAGTGTGCATGAGCAGTTTCATCGTTCAAAGCAATATCTAACAGATCCTGATGTGATAAGACAGGATATGACATTTTTGGAATACGGGATAGTTCAAAAACTCAATAGTACTCATACTTAGAGGCATTTATTCAATCTAAGAATACAGTTTACAAACTTAATTCAAAATTAAGATTACCCAACGTAATATCTAAAGTAACAATTAAAATGTATTCTTAGAATGAATGGGCATACTCGTTGGTTTTATACCGAGTTCCTGTGATACATCACCTGGAAACTCGGCCCTGATTTTCAGTGTATGTATAAGACATAAAGTATATAATACATATTTATACATATAAATATATAATTAGTTTAACCGTATATTATTCGTTGAGTCAAAAGTTCAGTGACGATAAATTTTTGCCGCACGGGCAAGTTCTACCATAAATTCCGTGAACATTTGAGTCGCAGCTACTTCGAATTCAAGTTTCGAAACCAATAAAACTTATTGGTATAATAATTTAGAAATCTCTGTGTGAGTTTAAGTGGCAATTAGTTTCTTCGATGCTCTCTTTGTAGACTATTGTACCCGGATTTTAAAGTAGTTCCCTAAGCATAAATGCTGCATACCTACTTCAACTTTGAAGGCAGTAGTAATGTAAGGTATTGTAAAAAATTCAAAATGGCTTCCCTTTCAATATAAGTGATTGTGTTATTCTTTACTATTTATTTGATTTAAAAAGTGAAATTGAAAACCGAACGAATTTATCCAATAGCTATGTTATGAGGGGTTCTCAATTCGACGGTGTTTTTTTATGTTTCTTACCTTAGAACTTTTGACGTCACAATTTTGCAACTTAGTCAAAGGCGTATAACCCAAAATTTATAAAAATCGTTTCTCAAAACCTACTGGCTTCTGCTTACCCTCCTTCAGTCCACATTCCCCTTTCTTCTACGCGCAGAGACGAACCATAGGGTTCACAAAAATAACGGTGAAATAATTTTCCAAGTTATACTTCTTAATTATTTTATATTTCAAGAATTACTATTTAAGTAATTGATAAATGAGTTAACCTTTTCAGAAATGGAAGCCAATTACTGAGTTGTATTATTATTCATGGACTTAGATGTGACGCTGAAATAAATGGGAAGGGATAAGCTGTCTAAGGAGAAACGAGGGGTAATGTTCATTTGTTTTGTGACTAGTCAAAACAGGCGCGAAATGGAAATGATATTTCGAACAAACTTATGAGATAAATTGGGAAATATGTAGCATGTGGGAATTCCTAAAGATTTCACATTTATATCGTCTGCTGGAAGTCGATAATAGATGATTTTACACTAATAATAATAAAAAAATACTATAACTAAGTTCTACAATGAATTATGGACTTAGTGTGACGTTGAAATAAATGGAATGTGACAAAATATCTAATGCGAAACGATAGGTAATGTTAATTTGTTTTGTGACTAGGCAAAAAGGTGCGAAATGGAAATTGAATTTCAAACAAACTTCTGAGATGAATTGGGAAATAGCATATGGGAATATCCATTAATTAATGATTTCATATACATAAAGTCGGTAATAGGTGATTTTACATTAATAATTTTACTATATACATATAACTAAGTTAAATAATAATTATTAATAGTCGACCAAGAAAGTGTTTTACCATTTAGGATGACAGTTCCTACTTAAAGAAAATTTTGATAAGGGTTATTGTTAGACATTAACGTAATGCATAACAAGCAAAAACCTGAACGCACAGGCCCAATTCTGCTACAAGTGTGGCACTACCTCTAATTAAAATGTACGCAAGGAGGCAATAATTTTGGTAAAATTTATTTATACCACAAAAACAAGTTTATTTTGTTAAAAATCTGACCCCGTTCTTATAAGGCGTCGTGCTTAACCTATCTTAATATAATTAAGTTATAAACCAAGCTCATGACAAAACAGGTTAATAATTACAAAGTATTGTTATATATATCACTACTGACAACTTACAAGAACATTCTGGACGTTTTGACAAAGCAAAGTAGTTTAGTTTCTCATGCATGTCATGGATTTCCGCAAAGTAACGCCTGATTCTATCAATTATTTAATGTATTTTATTTTTCTCTTACAATGACTTATCAAGAAAATGTGTTTTCTTTTACTATTTCAACTTCAAATTTAGCAAAGTCACAATAGTTAGGAATATAGCGTAGATAATTTAGAGACATGTTATATAAAATCCATATAATGCGCGTTTTTCAACAGATACATCTTCGAACTAATCAATTAAAGAGCTCCTTTCTAGCGTCGCTTATTTCATATCGGAGGATATCGCTTACAGATTTGACCCTATAGTAAAATTGTAGTCCGCGAGACGGCAACAGAGAGTAGATCTTTTATATTTGTTGTTATATCATGAATACTTATTATGCCGGAGCCAGAATCTGGCTGGCTGTCGACGTCTGGCTCCGACATTAAGACTAGCATTCTTCAATAAATAAATTCCTGAGATGAATTTTGAATATCTGTCAAGCTTTCAGAGTCTAAACTATTGAACGCTCTTTTATTATTAGCACTATGCGTGGCGTCCATATTCATGTTCTCCCTAATTGTAATGCCTAAAGTATCCCCAAATCAACTCCAAAAACTATAATTCAATGGCCTCTACAATCTAAGCGGGCCCTGGTATTCAACCGGAATAACGCTAGGAAGGAGAAGAATAAGAAATAATAATAATACGAGTCGCTTCATTCGACGATATAATATAACCAGTAGTTCCTGTATTCTACAAGGTAGCCTCGCACGTTTAAGAGATGTACCAAAAATCGATATACCATCGACTTTTACCGATTCTCTCAGTCGTTAAGCCCGAACGTGAGTCCATTTTCCCCAAGAAATGCTCAGTTTTGAATCATTTTTCGTGCGCTGGATTACATTACCCGGGATTAACAATTGATCGCTGAAGATCGACACTTCGGTGTACTAAAGTCAAAATCACGAATTGTTAAATAATTCTTACCTCGGGCGGGTGACAAATGGGCGACCCATTCTGACAATGGTTTTCAAATGTCCGACTTCCTTCGCGTTTCGGAAGGCACGTAAAACAGTGGGTCCCGAATTTGCGACTGAGCGAGATGTCACTATGATTTGTGAACGTTTTTGATCACGCTGTTATTAATTCTCTGAACAGATGAAATGAGTCCTATTTCGGGCTTGGGGAATTCGTTAGGCTTAAGTGAAACAGCCTCATTGATTAACCGTGAATGCTAGTTAAATTCCTGTGATATATGTAATAAAACAGCTGGTGATATCTGTAACGATCTGAGCATATATCCATCCGTTCTGGATAATCAAAGGTAATAATTAAAATGGCGTAACGGCAGAAAGGTCGCATCGCAAGTTACAGATTTTGACTGTGATGGTTTTTTTTTCCTGTATTTGCTCTGTTTATTTTAATTCTTATACTGTAACAATTATGGTAGCTGATGTATCTTTTATTTTTTTTTTTATTTTAATTAAAAAGTTCTCTCAGTGTTATAAAGCCCATTTATCGAGGAAGCTCTCGGTTGATCCGCTTGCTCGTTTGCCCGCCTAAACTTAAAAAAAAAAAAAAAAAAAATTTTTCTTTTTTACAATGAAAATGTAATGTTTTATTTAAACTATATAAATAGAAATATTAATGATATTGTCACAGGGTTGTCACATATTCGAAGCCCTTGGAGTGACATCAGTTAGTCAAGAAATCCGTACTTTAATAATAATTTGTATACGTTTTTTCGGCGCTCGGTTCACCTTGATAAAAATTAATATAGCTTCGACAATTTGAAGGAAAAATTTGATACCTCGTTAGCTCTTTGGTTTGAAAACGGACTAAAATCCGAAAGATGCTCGGTTCTAATCCTTGCTAGACTTTTGTCGTGCCCTTAAAAAAAGTTTCAAAGGGAGGAAATATTTACATACAGATAGAAAAAAACACACTGATGCAACAACGGATTTTCAGCTTTTAGACTTTTTCTTATATTTATGCTACAATTTCTAATATATTATTACTAAATTTCATAATTTTATGCCAACCAGAAGGACAGTTATCGAAGGAAACAAGATTTTATTCGTTAGTTTATATATATATACGTACGTTTTCGTCATACCGCCATCAATGATGAATAACGGAAAACTTTACATTTTTAATTACAAATCGCTTTGGTAAGCGACCCATAGATGGCGGTGTAGTCACTATAAATATCCATAATAAACTTTTGTAAATCGAAAGGTCGTAATTGGAGGCTTCTACACGTATTGATATTAATATATTACTTTTTCTCCAGCACGCCCCTTCACCAAGCAGTGATCGCCAGAAATCAAAGGATATTCGATCTTCTACTCAAACAGCCCACTTTGGATACCAACCTCCGAACCATTTCCGATGAGCATCCCCCATTGTACTATGCGCTAGTCGACGACAGACGAGCGTCTATATCCTCAAGTGAAACTCTGGTCATGAATGGATCCATAAAATTTTAGCATATCATATCTTATATATACAGCTGAAGAGTTTTTTTTTTTGCATAGCAATTTCTCGTGTTTAAATTAGTTTATTAGATACCAGCTTCGGTGTTTCCGAATACGACTTAGGGACTTTGAAGAAAAGAGCATACTCATTTCACAAAGGCCGGCAACACATCTGTGAGCGGTCTGGCATCGCAGTTGTTTATTAGCGTGTGCTAGTGTAGTCATTCAGGTGAACCGTTTGCGTGTTTGCTCCTGGTTGTATAAAAAAATGAAATTATATTACAGAAAAACTTTAAATACAATCCCATAAAGCAAAGTTTATACAATCATGGTCAGCACTTAATCGCCCACAGCTGGGCATAGCACCCCTTCTTTTATGCGACTCTCCTCTGCCAGTCGCATTCACCTACCTTCTGTCACCCTCTTTATGTCGTCCATCCATCTTGTCATCGGACGACCTGGATTTCTCTAGCCCACGTTCCGTTATTGTCCTAGACCACCTGTCATCACCAGGTCTAGCCATATGTCCTTACTCAGCTCCATTTGCGTTCGGCTACCCTGTTTCCGACGTCCTTGACTTTACTATGAACTCGAATTTAGATTTTTTTAATAGTCAGTCTTAAGGATTGATGCCAAGCATGTCGTGCTCCAAGGCTCTTTTTGCAACTCTGAATACAGTATCCTGTGTGACCGTCCATGTCTCAGCACCATAAGCCATGGTGGGTAAGTTTATATCACATGCTAGTGAAATATCAACATCAGAATTCGTAGGCAGCTCTGCGGTATACCCGCTAGGTCGGGTTAACTAATGCAATTGATCAAACAGGCAGCTACCTATTAACTCCGCCTGAGGCAACTTTAATTCAGGTGAAAGAATAATTTGTAAGCGTTTCCCTTCTGCCGAGAGGTGGTAATTACGGCTTGTTTTCTTAAAAAACAACAGGAATTTCCGTGCCGAAGCATTTTTGAGCGATTCCCTAAGATGAATTCAAGTTGAAAATGAAAATCCTTGTAACAATGAAGTAGTTTCATAATCGTTAACCAAAATTTATATTTTGTTTCCAACTTCCAAAGCCTTTGATGATTGATGAGTAACAAAATGTTTAGAGTTGAAGGGTTTCTACGTAATCTGTATCTATACTTCTATAATATATATAAAGCTGAAGAGTTTGCTTCTGTGTTTACTTGGACGTGATAATCTCAGGAACTACTGGCCCGCTTTAAAAAATATTTCAGTGTTAGATAGCCCATTTATCGAATAACGCTTTCACGCTAAAATTGAGTCTCATTTTTGTCTAATTTTACGTGGATGATGTCGCTGGCACAGCTATTTTACTTATATAACTCGAAATTAAGATTCTAAAAACGGTAAAATAAGTGCATAATTATTATTATCAGTCAATGAATAAACTCAACTATAAAATTATATTCCGCTATATCAAAAATTAATGTTAAATATAGTTTAATCAAGTAAACACTTCCAACATATAAGCTGAGAGGTGTCGAGCTGAGAGGTGTGTTTTGGGGCATATCTCACTGTAGGCAATTTTATAGTTTATAAGGTTTATTCTACTATTTGTAATTGTATATGTTTGCAGTGCTATGTGTACCTCAAATAAATGTTTTCTTTCTTTCTTTCTAATTCAAACTTGAAAGAGAACAATACATAATTTGCGAATCTTTTGACAAATCAACGAGGAACAATGTTTTAGCATAACAAATGCAACTTCCTGAATCTTTCACAGAGCTCCCCTCGAAACCGGTGATCTTCGACGAGTTTGGCAAAGAAATATCCGGAACTGCCGGCCCTTACAACGAGGGTGGCGACTTCAAGCTGATTTGCTCCGTCAATGGGGGTGAGTACAATGTTGGAAACAAAGTGGCCCAATTTATAATATAATAGATGTATTGTTATATACCCTAAATTAAAACAGATTATAAATATTTTGCAAAATCCAGAAGTACACAAGTCATATCCATTCTTGTGTCAAAACTAATCTTAAAGAAAATATGATAACTTTATTGATGAACTTTTACTTATAAACTAATTATCGAGAGAGGTTTTTAAGGAATTTTTCCGCGCCTGTTACATTAAATATTTTTTTGAAGGTAAGAGAATTAATCTTCATTAAATAATATTGAGAGCGGCGTGCTTTCCTTGATTTCGTAACAAACAAACCCGTAAAAATAGATGCAGAAATGGAGTAAAAAATAATGCATCATGAGTCGTGCAACAGTATGACAAATGGGTACTCGGTTTTCGATGATAAAAGTCACCATTTTCATACTAGTCCGGTTTTATTTTACGAGCGAGCGCATGATTTGCCTAAATTTCCTGTTGCTCCGAACATTGGCCCTTTGTCTCCCTACAAAGGGATGGAATGGAGCGAATAAATGATGAGTTTTAGTAGGAATTACTTTCTCGAATAGGAAACACGTCAATCGGCTTTTTGCAAGGGATTGTTTAGGTCTCGTGTGCTCCAGTTTTATTGACGTCGACACATTATCTGTAGCTCCGATGGCTTTACTTCTGTCTTAACTTTTGTCACTATTTCGTTCGTTTCAACCTTCAAGATTATTAACTTCACTCTTACTTAGTCAATGTCACAATTTGTTTATCCAAATTGGTTGTTTTATAACCATTGTAGAGCGTCATATTATGTGTTATTACGTTAAAAAAAATTCAAGTTTTTTATTGAAATTTGATTATAATTTATTGTTAAGATGCATCGAAGTAATTTATGAATCGATGAATTGAATAACTGTAGTTATTGAATTTATTGCTCTTAGAAGCATAACTTAACTTGATCAAAGACGAACTTAAAATTTGATGATGCAAAAGAACTGGTGTTACAAAATACAGGCACGGTTTTACAAAAAAAATTAAGTCTCAAATGCTTTGTATTTATTTACATGAATATATATATATATATATATATATATATCATGCATGAGAAACTAAACTACTTTGCTTTAATCCGCGAATGAATACGAGGGAAAATCGGTGTAATGCTGCAACAACAGTGGGACCCGATTAATGTCACTTTGTGATATTAGTCGTAATTAGAGGTAGCGCCATGCTTGTAGCCGAATTGGTCCGGCGCGACCGCGTACCAGTATACCTCTTTCTCACATGAGATAGGCGTGAAGTGGCGGCAATGCTGTCACGTCTAGTGATGGTGTTGTTGGCGCGTTTCGTTCGGTTTGTGAAACTTCCATAGGTTAGGTTAGGTTAGGTTAGGTTAGGTTAGGTTAGGTTAGGTTAGGTTAGGTTAGGTTAGGTTAGGTTAGGTTGATGCGTTGCCGGCCTTTGAGAAATGAGTATGCTCTTTTCTTGAAGGTCCCTAAGTCGTATCCGTTCGGAAATACAGTTCCTGAGATTAGCGTATTCAAGCAAACAAACATACAAATTCTTCAACTCTATACATTAGTATAGAAGTATAGATAAATCTCACTATTAAACTACATTATTACTTCACATAAAGTGGATTTAATCGACAAAGCAAACGATAGAAAAAAAGGTTTTTGCCACTCGTTTTCGCAACTTCTACTCATATCTATATCAGCAGACTATCACGAATTGCTGATTACTTAACATCTGTATACTTATTGGAAACTTTGGTATGATATAAATATAAATCTATTCGTTATTGACTTATATACAAATTTTTCTAAATGGTTTGTTGCTCATAATGAGTCTACTGCCATATGCCCAGTTTTCACCTACTACATAAGCAGTAGACCTTGCTGGGTTAAAGGCTAATCTTATCTACAACTTCCTCGCAAAGGTATCCAAATCGTCGCACCACCTTTTGCTCAGCCTAACGGGTCGTCGGTGGCTATTCATGAGATCGGCGTGAAGTGGCGGCAATGCTGTCACGTCTAGTGATGGTGTTGTTGCCGCGTTTCGTTCGGTTTGTGCGACTTCCCGGTGGCCTAAACTCGTCATTAACATAATATAATGACCATTTCTTCAATACTACTGCAGTCATTTTTTCTTTCTATATGACGTCTTGGAAATGTTACAGATACTTTTTTACTTTGTAGTGTATACATGGAGGAGGGTAGTTGTTCATAAGACTATAAATACAGAGACAATCGGTTATGCGAGGGAGTTGTATGATTTTATTAATATCATGAATTTTAGATACAGCTTAGACTACAACAGGAATAAAATGCTGGGAAGGAAACAAGTTCTTACATTCATTCAAATTTCTACATAACAGAGATTTGCTTTAACAGTCAAATAAGATATGTATTTGAGTAGATTTAGGGCTTTGATTTCTTTGTATTTGGCTACATTTTTGGAATTTCAAGGAGAGATAGAAGCTGCCCCACTCTTGGTGACACCCTTGGCAATGAATTACTTTAATTTAACATTACAAATTTCACCCGGATTATAATTTAATTAAAATATTTGATTTGCAATCAAAAAATATTGAACTTTCAATTTATCTTAAATAAGAAGGAAGTACTTATTCAGTTTTGTCAGATGGTCTATATTCTGTAATATGATCCGAACTTTAAGACAAGTGTGCTATTAATATATTATGTCATAACCTCGTTAAATGAAACCATTGATGCGTGTAAATTAATAAGTTTTTAATAACAACCTAGGTATTGGAGACAGAAGAATTCCTGGGACTTGACTCCGACACCCTAGCTACTTTCACCTCGATTGTACTGTTGTTGACGCATAGGTTAGAAGAATGAGCGTAGCGAAGCTCCCATCTCTCCGTTCCCGCTCCAGCCAGCTAATTCTTGGTTATTGTTTCATTTTTAAATCCAAAATACCATTGGATATAAATTTAAATATACCTATGCTCAATTTTGTCAATAAGGCAAATACTTTCACAATGTCATACATATCACATGGACAGCCCGACCATGCGATACGTGCATCGTCAGAACGGCTTAAGCTTCAACTAGCCAGTTTATTTAATGTATTGTTGTGAAATCGGCGCAGCTTCTTCGACATTACAAAGATGCAGGTAATAATATCGTATTTATTGGGAAAATATTTTGATTTAAATACTATTTATATTAAATAGTATTTGATATTGCTAGGTTAAGTTTGCTACAGTCATTCCTGCTGTTCATGTTCACAAGTACGCTGCGATTTTATTAAGTCGTATTGATAGAAACTAGAAGCTCTCAGTATATTAATGTGCTAAATGTTTATTTAGTCGTCAATTTGATCTCTGTTTTCACATTAGGCGTGTTTCCTTCGATAACTGTCCTTCTGGTTGGCATAAAATCATGAAATTTAGTAATAAGATATTAGAAATTGTAGCATTAAGAAAAAGTCTAAATCCGTTGTTGCATGAGTTAAATTAATACCAAGTACTGAGATTTAGGCTCCCTTGAAGCTGTGCGAAACATCAACCCTCTAAATATACGCAATCAAAAGATATGGCGGTATACATCGCTTTTCTCATACTAGTAAAATGTATGAAAATGGACTCAAAACCTATATGGTACTTTCCGTTGCCCTAACTCTATCTATTGTTGAAAACCGTCATGTTAATCCGTTCAGTAGTTTTTGAGTTAATTTATTTATATTTAATATATTATATTTAATACTTGTTCTACACAATAAAGATAACAATAAGTAATAACTTAAAACTAGTTAAAGTGCGCAAGGCTGGTCTTATCTATTATCAAAATGTTTGATGCTCTACACCAAAACATAGAGAAAAATCAGTTTAAAATATTTGAAAATAACCTATGTTATAGAAATATTGTTTTGTTTTAAAATTCATTACTGTAGCAAAGATTGATTACTTACAGACAAAAAAAGACGTGTACAAAATAAGTTCCTATACCTAAGGTTACTTCCAAGAAAACCTCCTAGCTTAAACAACAGTCAGACGATTAAATATTTGTTTTTAACATTATTTGAAGTCAAATTTGCAGGAGAAACGAGTTTTTTATCTCAGTATTCCATGGATTCACATTACGCGTGCTAGATCCAGCGCATCGCAGAGGGAGGAACCCAAGAAATGCCCAAGATTTGCGTCCCATTACTAGGTTTGAGGGGTATCTTTACTTTGCTAATTAATGCTCGCCTCCACTGCAATGAACACTGTTCCTTCCCCTGCCCAGTCAAATTTAACAAATCAAATCTTGAAGACTCCAAACAAAAACAGAAGTCTAAGAGAACTTGCAAATTAGACGATTAAAAGTTTAGGACATTGATGTAGTTTGTGTGTAGATATGCTGATGCGATGTCCGATAATGAATTCAGCTGATGATCTGGAAGATACTTATCACCCCGCTTATCACAATTACGAAATGAATGATCTGATTATATCTATATGTGTCACATGAAGTATGTAAAAATTACGTATGCAAAGCCAAGCGCACGCACAAGTCACGGAAACTTCGCTTTGCCTTATAAGGCATTTCGTTTGTCTATAAACAACACGACTGTATTTAGTACTCGCTGATGCCTACAACATGGTACCCATCGAAATCAATTGGAGGATAATTTTTCGGGTTTTAAATCATTTGCTAAAATTAAATTGTGGTATGTTATGCTTTGTAATATCGATTATCCAAAAGGAACTCTAGAAAAGAACCATATAAAAGGTCTTACATCATTTTTGTTATTATTATTAATGAAGTCTAGTGACATTAACCAGTTATGACAACTCGTGTGAAGGACTCTTGACCTAAAGCACACCATATTTATGTAATGATATTACGTAAGTAGTCAATGTTACGTGGTTAATTAATAACGTTCTAAAACAAACGATTTAGACGATTTGTTCTAAACGCAAAAGTGATAATAATATACAATTTTTACAAAGAAAAAAACCGGCTTCAAATTGTCTGAACTGGATCAAATTGAACCAGCTTTGAAATACAAAAAGGTTCATCAAAATTAGTTTAGAGGTAGCGATCACAAAAAAAACGGCCGAATTGAATACCTCTTTTATGAAATCCTTTAGAAAACATTTACATAAACATTTACTTGGGCATGGCAATGCATGCCGTGGTGACAGATCGCCTCTCAAACAGATAGTGGGACCCGCAACATTAGCTGTTTTACAAAGGAAAAAAAAATGATAACCCCTCGTTTCTATACTCTGTTACCAAACTCTCTATACTCTATGATTCGACCAAATCAAATAAGCATCATTGACTGTATTACCTATCGTGTTTCTGCCCTAAATATCGATCGATTGTACTTTATCTCCCATTGTATTCATCGAGCATTCAGAGCAAAATCTATTTAGGAGATCAATAATCTAGATACAACAGTGTGATCAACAATAACATTAAACTTGATCCAATCAACATACAGGCGTGGGCGCGACAATGACAAACAACAGCTGTCATTATTTTACAATCTAATATAATAACGCCTCTGCGCCGTATTTCTTGCCTCCATTTTTTCTGTCATGACACTGAAATCATAGACCGGCTATAACTCTGACCTCTTTGGTCTATGATATCAAATTTTGTCTATGGCACAAAAAATATCTGACTGGAAACTATGGCAAAGTTTTATTTTAAAAATATTCTTAAAAATTATTTTTATCTATGTCATTAAAACTTCTTATTACTGAAAACTTTAGTTATAAACATATATTTTTTAAGGTTTTCAATGATGGATTTAAAGTTAAAACCTACGAGAGTATAAATTAAGAAAATGTCCGCCATAGTCTATTATTACGACAAACCACAGAATAATTGCCCTAAAAATAATGAGCGATATTTATGAAACGAAGACAAAAAGATTACAATAGTTTTAAGAATCATTAACCTTAAACTTAAAATTTTAATAACCTTAAATTACTCTTTGCTCTTGTAATATTTATACTGCGTTTATTATAAAATCCTTTAATTTGCTATGCTTCGTAATAAAATAGACTAACTTTATTCAGGCATGAAATAATACTATGTCTAAAAACTTTAGTCTACTTCACAAAAATTTAATTTTATGCTTAACAAGATATAGTGTAGTAGTTTGAAAGGGTCTACTCAGCTTAATTTAGAGTAAACACTCTAAAACAGATTTTCAGTAGCCCCCTTAATAATAGGCTGGCTGATTTTTATAATCGTAATTTTCAAGGGGACCTTTATTTTTTATAAATAAAATAAATCCTATAAGGTACTTCTCGCTGATAATTAATATAGCTCTCTGTTGGTAAAATCTTTTTATAGTTAGTAGAATATTTTTTCGTTTATGTCTACATAATATTTAAAAAAACAAATGTTCCTCTTTATAATCAGATGTGAGTCCTTGCATGACACCAAATATGGACCTTTTAGAATAGTTTTTTCTTCTTTTAAGGATAATGAACAACAATGTGACTATATTTAGAGCAAGAATTGTATGACAAAGCTGACATCATTTTAATGACTATTAATAAGGTCAACTTAAATGGAGCAAAATAACACGACTCAGGTAGAATTTTTATGTAGGTTAGATGGATAACAAACGTACGGCATGAATAACTAACCTGGTATTAAGCAAAGACATTGGCCTATAGATTATCATCATTGTCAACAAATAGACGTCGCTGGTAATAATAGAGTCTAACTATATGATGTAGATTTTCACTGTACGGTTTATAATCCTTATATGTGTCACGTAGAAGGATGGATCGTGGTCACTTGGCATTCTGCAGCGAACAATCTGGCGCCATCGGTTCCGGTCCAAAGACGCTGTCACCGCCTGATACAAGATTTTCGAGGAGGTGGCTTCATTTGAATAATATATTTATATTACTATAAGTATATTGAGTACTGAGTACTGAGGAGATCGTGGCCTAATCAGTAATTTGTAACATTCTTAGTATAAGCGCTACGCTTGGGATAAATCCATCTTGTTACGCTAATTTTCAATCTACGCTCTCGTGTTTTATAATTATCTATCTACTCTATACTTGCGATAATAGACATTTTTAATTAATATATTTTTAGGCAGGTTTGTGTGACAAGATCGCCGCTGAATTAGACCATTAACGATTTCAGACCATTTAAATACTCTTTCGACTTTTCCTTTATTTCTTTTAATTTTCCGTGAAATAAGGAGAATGAAACAGAACGAAAACGTTTTGATTCCTTTTTCGAAATGCGACATAAATGTCAATATCTTATTATTGCGTATACTTAGAGGGTTGATTTTTCGATAGCTTGAAGTGATCACAGACAGATAAAAATAGCTTTATTTAAATTTCACATTTAACAAGCTATTATATATTAATCATTGAAATTGAAATCCCGCGTCTATCGCGTTGTATCGCCTCAACGTCGCGTCGCGTCGGGTAAATAAGCTAATGGGTTGTAGCATCTCTGTAATCAGTACACTATATCAGTGGAGCAACAGTTCATAGGATATAAATTTAACATTTTATTTAATTTATTATATAGATATGCCCCTTGCCTACCAAATTGCTTTCTGGTAAAACTAGTCTTCACTGGTACTGTTTTAATTATTAAGTGATGTCGTCTTCTAGTAAGCACTTCAGGTTCTGTAAATTTTTCAATAAATTTTCAATAGAATTTTGATTTATTTCCTAGCGTTTTTTTTTTTTGAGAAAAGCACTATGTAAGCCTCGGCAGAAACAACAATTCTCTAGCTCGTATTTTTAAAGTCCTCGAAGCATGGCGGTACCTCTAATTAACGCTGCGGGGGTTGTGGGTTTGAGTGGGTTAATTATATATATGTGTGTATTTATATATTTATAAAAAATATTTGTGTATAAAAGGCCTATATAACGCAGGCATTAAGTTGTCTTAAACGGTACCCAAAGTTTTCGTTACACTTGTTAATATATAAATACTTTATTGAAATATGCTTTTTGAGTTAGAAGAACATTTTAATACTATTTATATATAATATAATACAATAGAAACATCTGTCTGTCTGAGTAGGCGTCTATCTTATATAATATCATTGGTGTCGGCACTGACGAATTGATAACAATTTTAGAAGTTTTAAACTACCGAAAATATAATAGTAGTCAAATATTAGCCGCCACGCACGTATCGATGAATCGTAGCTAAGAAAAAAACTGTGCAGTTTAACCCGCAGTTTTATCGATACGCGTTAAATCGTATGAATCGATTTTTCATACGCGTGTATGAAAAATCGATTATGCTGCACGATTTTATCGGTGCGTTTGGATGGCGATCGGTCATTTCGTCAGCCATTTTATCCTTGAATTACTACAAATCACATAAATCAACATAAAGTAACGTTAAAGAAATGCATATTTTAAAATCATGAATATTATAAAGGCAAATGCCCATTTGTGGTACAGATTAGATCAGATTTTTAATGGAAGACACACTTGACATGTTAAATTGTCCTTAAACACATCTGCTTAAAGTGGCAACTGATTGCAGATTTATTAAAATAATATTAAACCAGATTTGTTCAATAAATATTATTAATGTTATAAGCCAGACCTACAGTGCACATGTTTACAAGGAATTTCCCATCTTGTACAATGCATTTTCCAAGGAATTTCCTACCTCGAACAGTGCCTTTTCCAAGGAATTTCCTGCCTTGCACAAAAGATTTTCCAAGGAATTTTCTGTCTTGTATAATGTATTATCCAAGGAAGTTCCTGCCTCCTACAATGCACTTTCCAAAGAATGTTCTATCTCGCACAAAACATTTTACAAGGAATTTCCCATCTTGTACAATGCATTTTCCAAGGAATTTCCTACCTCGAACAGTGCCTTTTCCAAGGAATTTATTAAAAGTTGTTGAATAAATAATATTAATAATTAAAAAATAATAATATAGAGATTTGCTTAGCGAATTTCTTAACAGATGCTTAGCGAGTTTTTCGCAGAGTATATTGTTTTTTTTTACAGTTTTCAGCAAAACGACAAAACCAAAGCTTAGAGAATTTCTCCCAGAGTATATTTACGTTTTTTTTTTTAACTCTCTGGGCAAAGACAGAACCGCGGCGTGTTTAAAGAATTTCTAACAAATCATGACAGTCATGGCAGCGGCTAATGACATATATGAGTATATTATATAGGGATAGAGTTAAATATGATTTTCATGTAGATGTGTCGGTATTCACCTTTAATTTATATTTTTACCCGGAAACACTGTTAACTTCATAAAAGGTATAAATATTCCTAAAAGAGTTAAGTTAAAAAAACTACGAGTATCTTGCTGGTATTTCCCGCGGTTCAACGTGTTCAAACCAGTAAAAATAAGAGAGAAATTAAATACATTTATTAAAAAGCGAAACTAAGTTTTGATCCACTGCCAATGACTCTAAGAAAGCTTTATATATTTTTTTATTATTTTCATTTTGACATAAAAAGGCAACGACCGTGCAGCATACAGCCTATGACCTAGTGAACTTATTATGTTATAGTATTAGACTGAATGCTGGCGCTCGGCAAAATAATTCGTATTTCGAACATTTTTTATTATTCGACAAATTTAAAGCGTTTTATTTACAATTATTTTTTTAAAGTCACATCTTAAAGGTGGCAAACGTTCTGCAACTTCACAAGCATTTCCGTATTGATATTAGTCATAGTATGACGAATTATTTTTAAATATAATAACTTTTAACTTAAAAATACAAACAAATCATAAAATATCATTAAAATAACACTTTAATATCATTACTTAATTATTTCATTAACTATTATTAAAATACATAACTTGTTAATATAACACCGTTTTTATCGAATAATAAATGGAATAAGTCGTAAATGACGAAATGTTTTTCGCGATTTCCCAAAAATCTTGTAAAAAGCGTTGCAGATGTTCTCAAAGAAAAATGGCGTCTTTGTGGCGATTTGAAACAACGGACGAAGTAATTCGCAATTAGCAACTAGTATTAAATAAATCGCTCACCGTTCTACCAGCGTTGTTATTGTGCACGTTGATCTTCGACTGCAGGTCATCGACCTGCTCTCTAACATCGAGGAACTTCTTGGAGAACTCGATGCCGTAAGCTAAGTTGTGGGAGCATCCGCTCCACTCCCATTTGTCTGTTCTGGTGCGTCCCCTCTCGTGAGCTGTCCGATAGCCCAAGGCGTCGCAGCCACAAGACAGCAACCTGCCCTGGGCACAAGCCCGGGCCACCGCGTGCGCTACTCCCGCTGCGGTTAACGCGTAGAGGAACGCAGATTCACGAAATCCTGTAGTCAAATTCAACATTATTTAAATCCTTGTGTATACTCTTTTACCTATAACAAGGTTCAGCCGACAGCGATATATTTGAGTGTGTACCGATGCCCCGAGATTATATTATTTGGTTTCTCCAAAGATGTCTAAATAGTGCAATGAACTTCAAGTTTAGTCAACTTTACGCAAAATTGTGACTGCTTACTGCGTTATACTCGAGGAACATTTTGGGATGAAAAATAAAAATTACACAAGAGGTCCTATGAGCCCCTTATTTTGTGGTTATCCCATCAAATCTAGTGTATCCTCTTTTGTTCGAATCAAGTGTAACCTGTTTTACACTAGAGAAAAACACAAAAACAATAATATGTATGTGTAAAAAATATTTTAAAACGTAATAATATACAAATAAATTCCCATATCTTCCGGTACATCAGTTTCAATATAAACCAGCTTAACTGTCGTGGTCGCCGCTTCGATATAAGGAACGCGGATATCTCGATGTCCGTATAACCATTTCATTGCAATCAATTAAATACAAACTATCCGAGATGCGAAGATAAGCTATTGCCCTCAAACAATGTAATCTTTAACCATAAAGATGGCGATTTGCATTTCAGTTAGGCTAGATGTAGCCGGTGCTTATATGTCTAGAGACGGTTGTAAAATTTCTTATAGAGGGGATACAAAAATATTAGAACCATGTTAATACGGAAATATTATCACCATGGGGATATAGAAGCTATTATTAATTAATCTGGAAAACTGCGAGTCCAGATTCTTATCACGTAATACTTTACCAGGTTATTTTGAGATAGATAGAGAGTTTGTTGCGGGCTCTTCTCAGTGTAGGGCGTGTTACAACCCTTCTAAACTAAGCTTATAAAGCGTAAATTTTATCACCAAATCATATCATAATGATTAAAAAAATAATTATTATACATAAGTCGTTCATAAGTAGTGTAAAGTAAGCAATATAAAATCATAGTTATAAACGACTACATCATTTGATTGCGTATACTTAGAGAATTGATTCTTACACAGCTTCAAGAGGTCACAAACTAGAAAGGTTTTAATTTTAACTTTACATCTGTAGGCGTTTCTGAGAAAAATTATCTTGGCGGGCAGATACACGAATAGACAAACAGATACTGATGCAACAACAAATTTACAGGTTTCGGATTGTTTCCTATACTTTTGTTACAACATATAGCTCTTTACCAAATTTGAATCTCTGCCAAATTCATAGTTAAGTAACTAGGTCAACGAAAAGTACCCTATAGGTTTCGTTTCCCTTTGCAAATATAAGGAAAATGAATAAAGGGCGATATCTTTTAATTGCGAACACTTAGAGAGTTGATTTTGTCATAGCTTTAAGGGATTTTAGACATTAGTATTTGCTATTAATTTCAACTTTATAACTCTACGCGGTCCTGAGACAAAGGGCCTGAACAGACACACAGACGGACTGACGGACGGACAGACAACGAAGTGATCTTATAAGGGTTCCTTTTTTCCTTTGAAGCAACGGAAATTTAAAAATATAAAACTAAACAAATCCATATTTTTATAGCTTCGTCAAACTCAAATGCGTGCTGGTATTAAGGACAGTAATTAACTAAGATGATGTGAGAGAAAGTTTTTGTTTCTAGTTAAAAAGGAATAGTAGAAACCTAATTAAAAGCAATACAACGTTACTAAAGTTTTAGATATTTCATATATCTTGAAGTTCTTTTAAAATTTGGTGGTCTCCTGTACTAGAAGCTAATTGTGTTCGGTTGTAAGTCTTCAAGAATAATTATGTGCTATTCCTGCTATCTCATTGTGTTACAGTCAATAGAATCGCTGACTTGTGCAATAATGTGCTTTTAAAAAGCTATCTTCGTTAAAAGGGTAATTACTGCGATGTTAATATTGACTCTTATTACTTAGTGTTCGAGCAACAGATATTTATTGCGTTGAAAGTGTACGAAAGTAAGCGTAAAGTATATTATTTAACGTGTAAGGTTGTTTCCCCTCTATTGCATAATATTTTCCTTTAAGTATTTTTTTTTATGAAAGATATACCAGCAGCATGTGGAAGATACATTTAAAAACGTAATTAATTATGAATTCCGTTCAGTTTCCAACGATATTATAGGTACATACAGCATTCAAAGTATCGACACTTTTATATTAAAAATAGTCGTTCTTAAATTTGTATAGAATAACTTTTGCTTAGCATGTTTTTTTTTATTTATTGTTGACAGTATTACGTTTTACTAGCGGACCCGGCAGGCTTTGACCTGCCCGAATTTCAGCTTGTCTGTTATTAGGCGGTTAACAAATCTAGTCTTTTCCATTAAACTCTTTTAATTAGGTGTAGCGCCATGCTTGTAGCCGAATTGGCCGGCGCGTCCGGGTACCAGTACCTCTTTCTCACATGAGATCGGCGTGAACCAAAAACAAAAATTAAAAATTCTGACAATGACTCAATTCAGTATAAATTACTGGCAATTTTTGCACAAGGGACGAGAACATTACAAACATATGGGAATGCAGCACCCGGCACAAGTGTACACTGTCATTCAGTGCAATTGAGATGGACAAATTCTGCGTGCTCTTCTTTATCTTTGACTAGTTTCATAACTTTGGTCACCTTCTTTGACCATATCGTCACCCAGAACTTGCGCTATCATTAAGCATAATTCCCTCTAATTGACTGCAGACTACATGCCTCTGGACATGGAGGAGAACTAGCGAACGAGCTGAAGTGACTTTCATGGTGGAAATTGTTGCTAAGATAAAATGAAATCATCACAGTCACCTTCGCTATCAGATTGGTCCAAAAGTAGCAACAAAGAATTGATTTGCTCTTTGAATGATGGACTATCTACCTGAATTAATTTTTCTCTTCGATGGCTCAACTAAACGGGCAGCCAGACATTGACGTTTATTACTGTTTTCTGATATTTTATTTGAGAAAATATGTGAAGAAAATCATTTTATATGTAAGCTAGTGACATGTAGCCTGACAGGCTAGGTCCGATTTTTCTATGTGTGTTATTCATGTGTTATACAATGGACGATGCATTTGCCTTGTCTCTGTGGCCTTTTTATTTCTAAAAAAGAAGTTACTGCGGCAAATGGGGGGAAGTGGTCAATTCTGCGAATTCGCAACATGAGTGACACCTGTAAGACTCCATGTCACTGGTTAAAGGTTAAGATTAATATATAACTCCTAATGTAGACCTACATATGATGTTACCTCCTATAAATATTCAATAAACAAACATGAAAACATTTGAAATTCTAAGTTGTAAGAAGTATATAATTATCAGAACATTTTATATACCAACTTAAGTCACAAAAGGAAACAATTATTTCATAGAATATAAATTGTCTCATTATAAAAATAATCAAAGTATTTCAAAAAAGAGGTTTATTCAGTTTCAGTCATATTAATTTATTATACTTACTGAATTTTTAAGCTTAGCATAAGATTCATTAAATTTATCAGCGTCCCTTGCGGAGACACTGGCTAAGCGTGCGTGAAGTTTTTGACACAGTTGTCTCTCATCCCTGTAAGATCTCATTTTCTCATTAGTTGATAAATAGGACAGTGCTAGCTCATATGCTCCATCTGGAAAAACATATTTATTCATACATAAGTGTCAAACAAAAATACTTAACTAGCTTTCTAGACAGTTAAATATTAATAGTATTCCTTTTTTTTTTACGAGGCTTATGCTCAAGTTAAATCTTATATTACTTTAATACTTAAAAGAGGTAACTAGGAATAAATTCTCAAGATGCTTTATAGAGGAAAATTGACCTGGATCTGTAGATAATCCTTCACACAATTTATGAAGCAATGAAGCGACAGTACTTGCAGCATTTTCCATTTCAATTGCCGAAGTTAAAACTGAGACTAATATTTATTGAAGGACAGTTGCAAATCATTTAAATACAGTTACATATACAGACATTCAAATTCATGAGATTACTAATAATCTAAATGGAAACCTTTAATGTGCCGCTATAAATACTATTCTAATTACGAGTGAGTATTTTTTTAAATAAACAATACTGGGTAACTGTTTGTAAATTGGACATATAGTTTGAGAAAATGGAGATAGGGATGTCAAAAAATAATCGATTCTTAAATAGCGATTATCTGAATACTATAATTCGATATTCAATACATCGATTACAATTCTCAGCTCTCTCTTTATTTAAATAAAAAGATAAGTTATGCGTTGTTTTATTTAACCAATGTAGCTAAACTACGACTTTGTATATGTATAATCATACTTTAAAATGAACTTACAACTTTATATAATTTAAACGTAGAATATGAAATGTATTGAATAAAATATTAATTTAATTGTTTAAGAACATACGAAATTACGAAACAATGAAAGCAAATTCTATATATATGTGTGTGTATATATGTATGTAAGACACATAATTCTCTCTATTTCTATCTTCTCGACGCATTCGCCAACTTACTCCCCAAGTCAAGAGTCTGTAAAAGTTGTTCGTATGTGTTAAATACGAGACTAGCATGTACCTCTGCATACAAGCCTCTAAAGAAATAAATGAAAAAGAAGTGGACACAAGTCTGAAAATCCATGAAGCCTATAATAAAGAGCAATATCTCTATATGTTAAAAATGCCCATCGAAATGCGTAAATAAGTGTGGCGCCACTTAAGCATCTTGGTAAATTTCATTCATAACTTAACATTTGTTTACCAACCAGCGCCATTCAGTAAGGTGGTTGGTCAATTAACAATTTATCTACTATTGCTACACTCATATTATACCATTTATCTACACCAGTATCATTCAGATTGTTTTTGAAGTAATATCTATGAAAAATTTTCTTCCATGAGAGATGTTACTCCTTATTATAGGCTCCATGGTATAATCGTTATCTGAATCAACTCATGTCGCTAACTGAATCGAGTCACCGTGTTCAAAGAGTAATAGCAGTATAGAATAGACTATGTAAACAATCTATTGATTGTGCTGTGTTCATAAAGTCATTAGCTGTGTCACTGTTGAGAAAAGTATCTATCTTCAGTTTATCAGTGCATTATATCAAATCAAATAATAAAGCTATGAATAATATAGGCTAATATATTTTTCTATATTTAAACTATAAGTGGTTATCGTGTTAACATGAGTTTTTCTATAGACGAAGTAAACTTTTTAGTTTACCGATATTTACAAGAATCCGGTACCTATTACATCTTTCGTCACCGCGGAACAGACGCTATTAAGTTTTATTTAAATATTAATATTTTATCAATGTATCAAATGTCGTCTTTGTAGGATTCCATCACTCGGCGTATACTTTTGGCATCGAGTCACACATATCACAAAGCAATATTAACGGAGCTCTCGTTCCACCAGCAGCCCTATTAAATATACTACAGAAAGGTTTACAGTACACAGAGGCAGAAATAACTATAGGCGAGGATGGTAAGTACAGTTTATTTATAATTTCGTTATATGTAGTTACAGTATGTTGAACATCCTTGTTTTTGCAGGCACTGAAACTCGACTGACCGAAAGTCTTAGCCTCATCGATGCTGTTACACCTGATATAGTGGCAGCGAGACAAAACGCTCATAATGCACAAAAACAAGCCAATAAAGAGCCTGGTTCTGGTAGTGAACAAAATGGTGTGGATGTAAGTATGAGACAATTTATATGTAGATAGAATTACATTTACAAAATAGCCTAAAAGTTTGTTTATATTAAACACTACCCATCATAATTAGCATCCTTTTTATTTGATTATTATAATAATGCTGTGTTGACTTTTGCATGCCTTTACAAACATATTATCTGACTTATGACAATGGTAGCATTTCTCAACTTTTATGAACAGCTCTTGCACATCATACGAGGCTAAAGTTTCTTAATTTTTCTAATAGGTAACATATTATGATGTCTTCTGATGAGGTGCATAGGACAGGGTTGTAGAGTATCTATAAGTTAAAATAAGAAGTGAGAAGTAAAACTGTATACTAACTACAACTAACTGTAAACTGTGCAATATTTTGTGTGCAAAATAAAAGCCAGGGCATGTGACTAGTACTATGTAATATTACAGTATGCATAAAATGTTTAGGGCACAACATGCAATGCAGCCTCAACTACTGGAGGTGCTGCTACTCCCAGTGCACCTGACAACATGGATGTAGACCAGTCTATTGAAATTCCTGCTAGTAAGGCTACAGTTCTTCGAGGACATGAATCTGAAGTATTTATATGTGCTTGGAATCCCAGCACAGACTTACTTGCCAGTGGTTCTGGGGACAGCACTGCAAGGTAATATGCCACATAACCCTTTTTGTATCCTGTAACTAATTATCTATAATATTAAAATCAATTGCTGTTTGTTATTCTTGCCTTTTAGTATAAGTCTTTTACTTTATACTGCTGAATGTATTTAGTGGACAAATAAAACCATTTTCCTTTCAATTTTATTTTATCAATAAATTTAATTTATTAATAAATGTAAATTATTGTAAATTAATAAAAAATAATTGTTTTTTAGAATATGGGACATGTCAGATAACCCTGCGACTACACCCAACCAGCTAGTGTTACGACATTGTATCCAAAAGGGTGGAGCTGAAGTGCCCAGTAACAAAGATGTCACTTCCCTTGACTGGAATGTAGGTTTACTTTTGTTTTATAATGACATGATGATGACGATGGAATTCTATTAGAGAAAAATAGGTTTGAGACTAATCTTCTTTATATATAAAAATCCGAAAGATTTGTAGGATGTTAAAGAGTTTCATTGGTAATCAGCTACAACAGCTATTACTTGACCATAACGATTTTACGGTAGGTATTTTCTAATCGAAACCTTTGTCAGGCCTGGACTAAATTAATATGGGACCATTCGGGAAGCACCAGCTTTGAAATGACTTGAAATGAAACAAGAATCATCAAGATCGATGCACCCAGTCGAAAGTGCTGCGGTAACAAACATAACAATAAAAAAAAACACTGGTTGAATTGATAACCTCCTTTTTTTTAAAGTCGGTTAAAAATATAGAAGTTATCAATATTAATGTTCTGCGACATATCCCTCGTTACGCATTGAAAAAGCTGTTTTTTATTAATGCTTCAAAAACAAATGCTGGGAAGTTTTCTCCAATAAATCGCCTTACGAATCTTTATAACGAAATAAATAACGACAACCTACATATCTTCAACAACAA
>JANCMC010033613.1:48672538-48735870 GCA_024363005.1 Charaxes varanes | reverse complement strand
TTTACCCCTACCTAGCTAATGGAAAAGTACCAATATGTTTTACTTCTTGTATTATACTTGAAATTTGACTATAGGATAGAGACTATAGAGTAGTATAGAAGTAGATAGTTTTAAAAATGTCAAATGTATGTTTGTATCTTTTTTGTTCCTCACAGTGCGATGGCAATTTGTTGGCGACGGGATCCTATGACGGTTATGCACGAATTTGGACAACCGATGGGATCTTAGCTTCAACACTAGGTCAACATAAAGGTCCTATTTTTGCTCTCAAGTGGAACAAACGTGGAAACTATATCTTAAGTGCAGGTGTATGTATATAGATGTTAATTTAAATAAAATAAATGTTTACTTTTCATTTTCTATATTATAAAGTATGTATAATATTTTTAGGTTGATAAAACTACAATAATATGGGATGCAGCATCTGGTCAGTGCACACAACAGTTTTCTTTCCACGCAGCACCAGCGCTTGATGTGGATTGGCAAACAAATAACTCATTTGCATCATGTTCTACTGATCAGTGCATTCATGTCTGCAGACTCCATGTTGATAAACCAATAAAAAGTTTCCAAGGTCACACTGTAAGTATTTTGATTATATTTTAAAAATATAAACAACAATGTCTGCAGGTGCTATATTTTTTTCCATTACAATTGATAATATTGTTTTAATTTCATCCTCAAAACACTTTTTAGGATATATCACTTCAAAGTTTATCACTTAAAAAGCATTTTCATTGTAGAAGCCAGTCTTGAGTAATACATAGTATATAATTTTTACGTTATACATAATAATATAGCCATGACAGGACTTATTTTTTAGTCAACTACAATTTACTCTAAATACCATACCAGAATTACATATTTAGACTGTTACAGAAGTACTCTTTGAGTTGAGTGAACAGAATGACTACCTCACGATTGACACAAATCCTACCTAGATGTTAGAAAACAATATGATGAGATTGGCCATCCATAATTTTTTTTTTTTTTCAGAATGAAGTCAATGCCATTAAATGGGATCCTCAGGGACAGCTGCTGGCGTCTTGTTCAGATGACATGACTCTAAAAATATGGTCTATGAAACAGGATACTTGCGTCCATGACCTGAAAGCTCATTCAAAAGAAATCTACACAATCAAATGGTCGCCCACTGGACCTGGCACACAAAATCCTAATATGAATTTGATCTTAGCAAGTGCATCATTTGACTCAACAGTACGTTTATGGGATGTTGAAAAAGGAGTGTGTATACACACACTAACAAAACACACTGAACCAGTGTATAGTGTTGCCTTTTCTCCCGATGGTAAATTTTTGGCTAGTGGGTCATTTGACAAATGTGTGCACATATGGTCCACTCAAACAGGCGGCTTAGTTCATTCCTACAAGGGAACGGGAGGAATCTTTGAAGTGTGTTGGAATTCACGAGGCACCAAAGTAGGCGCAAGTGCTAGTGATGGAAGTGTTTTTGTTTTAGACTTACGCAAACTGTAAGATTTTTTACATATTAACGTTTTGGCAATAAATATATACTGGTAAAATATTAATGTTTATTTTCTGTCATAAATTGAATATGATATAACAAAACAACCCATAAGTTTATGGAAAAAAAATGATAAGTCTGTTTAAAAAAAATATATTTTTTATTTACATAATTGTTTTTCTTTGCATTATAATGCTAAAATTGATATAAACTCAATAAAAAACGAGCAGTTTTTTTTTGCAAAAAATGTTTTATGGTTATGACACGGTTGCAAGACATGATGCATGACTACGCTCGACGTCAAAAAAATCGCACTTACAATATTTTTTATACAAAAAAATACTTAAAAATAACCTAAAACCTAGTGTTGCCCCTTACCCTTGCCCTTGCCCTAATAACGGCTTCCAGGCGCTCTCTCATGGACCTACCCAATTTGAGGAACTTGTGGGGGCGGGATCACGTGCCCGAACCTTGCGTTTCAGGAGGTTCCAGAGGTGCTCTATCGGGATCAGGTCCGGTCTTCTTGCCGGCCACTGCATGACAAAGATCCCGACCTCTTGAAGATTGTCACACACAATAACTGCGATGTGAGCACGAGCATTATCGTGCATTATTGTGAATCCCTCACCGATAAAACCGGCATAGGGGACCACATGTTCTTCCAGGATCTCTGTGATGTTCCGGTGAGCAGTCAACGACCCTTGCCCACGAGTACCTCTGGTCCGGGAGACGCAAACAAGGTCGGTTTTGCCGTCGGCCGACATGCCGCCCCAGAACATACAGGAACCGCCCCCAAACTCTACCGTCTCCTGGAGGCTTAGGTGAACCGTACTCCACAACTCCTGTAGACTCTTCTGCGTCTGTCGTTGCAGTAAAGACAAGTGATGTGTTCGTGAGCAAACTGCAAGCGGGCTCGCCGATGCTCTGCGGTTAATTTGGGACCAGTAGCAGATCTATGAGGAACTATCTTCTTCTAACCGTGGAGACGCTCACGGTTGTTTTGCGAGGTGCCTGGAGCTGCTGCCGCACCTCAACAGCATTAGAGAACCGATTTCTCGATAACGTCGTCACGAGAAAAAATAGCCACCGGTCTCCAGGAACCGCTGGTTCACTCTCCGAACCGAAAAACGTCTCAAATTGAGTTTCCGAACGATATCACACTGTCGCATCCCTGATCGCAATAGTGGAACCACATGGGCGGCTTCATCAGCTGTGGTATCCATCTGGAAAGTTGTTTTTCTTGCGGAAGTCCTTTTTGTGTATCCTCTTCGACGGTTAGTGTCTTAAAATCATATTTGTTTTTCAATCTTGTAGTTACTTTTGGTACTTCTTAAGTTTTGACTACCAAATATAGCGTTAAATGTACTGGTTTTATCAGCGCTATTTCTCTATATATTTATATTTTTCAAGCCTAAAAACATTTTATTGAATTGTTATAGACTTTTTTAATATTCTGTAATGGTATTCAGTATTGTTATAAGAGCCAGTTGTTACGTATTACCTTACCTACGTATTTAAAATATAAACGTCTATTCTATTACACGATTATCACTAACGTTATTCAAACTCGATCTGGTTTAAAAATAGTTTTTGGATAAGGATTAATATTATGTTTATAAAAAGACCTTCACAAATAATGCATTATTTTAGACCAAATTTGATTGGCATAAAAAAGGCTATACTGAGCCAACCTTAAAAGATAGACAGCAAGAACTTTTTCATCTTCCTAGCGTTATCCCGGTCATGTCCCAGGGCCCGCTTAGCGAAAGTGCCTGTGGGGTGAGTTAAGATGACCGATTGCCATCTGACGTCATCCTCGGAACCCCCACGATCTCTACAACCTTACGACGTAGAAACTAAATTCATGCTTTTATCACGAGCTCAACAGCAAACCTAACAATAGCCATTGCAGGGAACATACTCGAAAGGGTTGCAAGGTACAGATGCCTGTACACGGCACGGGTAAATGAAGAATGGGATTCAGATTTTGAGATAAAAACTCGAATTAGAATTGTCCTTGAATCTTTCATGAAAACGAGAAAAGTTTTATGTCACCAAAAGCAAACACATAAAGTTGCGTTTACGAATGCTACATTGTTACACCTGGCCGATAGTTCTGTACGAGACTCGAGGCGGGAATCGAACCCACGACCCCGGAGCAGAAGGCAGGGTCACTGCCCACTGCGCCAACGGGCCAGTCTCTCTCTTTGCATTTAAAGAAATAATTTTGTATAATATTTAGCCATGATACAATAACATTGAACAGGATTTTTTGGGTTTGGTTTATTTTTTATAATTTTTTAGACTTCTTATACTTTTGAAATATAAATTACTAGCGGCCCGGTACGTGCTTCGCTACGTATAAAGTGAAATAAAATAAACAAATCGGAACATCAAATGACGATGCGATCGCACGAGCTTCAATTATTACACTTCTTAGACGTCAATATGTTTGATAGCACGATCATAGGAACTAATTGACGACGATACGATCGCACGAGCTTCAATTATTACACTTTTTAGACGTCAATATGTTTGATAGCACGATCATAGGAACTAATTGACGACGATACGATCGTGCGATCGTCCATTAGGACACTTCTTAGACATCAATATGTTTGATTGCACGTTCGTAGGAACTAATTGAAGACGATGCCACCGCACGAACTGCAATTCGTCCGCATTACTGACGCACTTAAAGTTACCAGCATCTGTTACTTTAGCGTCTTTGATTACCACCTTTCGTTTGCGGCCTTCCTTTACTATGGAGATTCGTTTGTCTGGCTTCAATGGTTGATCGTTCTTGAACCTATTAAAAGTACAACATACTATAATATATAATTTAATGACTTGCAATCAATGTAACTTCATCCTTGAAACTAAATTGTAACCTTGTTTCAGATGACGCATTTTGTTTTAGTATTCTATTTAGAATATTCTGTATATCAGGCATTCAGCTGGTTTCAAGTTTCATGGAAAAGATATAAAGAAGATTGGTTGGTTTGACCTAAATTCGAGTAAGACTACGTCTACAGGGACTTCTACTTTATATATATATTTGTCATATATTATATATATATTTGTCATATATTATATATAGAAATGGCCTGAGACAGATGTTGGACAGACAGGAATGGAGTGGAAAAGCCTATGTCACAAGATAGCCTGACCAGTTTTATATTTGTTATAAATTTTTAGTAATAATTAAAAAGTTTTAGTCTATATGAAAAAAAAAGTACTACAAACCTTTTTGCGTCCCGGTCTTCGTTTAACGGTCCTGAACCATAATATTCCCCGAAGCCATCTCCGTGGTCCGGGTACGCCCCGTCAGGGTGGCGCATTTGTGGAAACGCAGGGGGGTAGGAATATCCATAGCCCTCCATTAGGAAGGACGACTAGAAAATGTTAATGTTTTTTGTGAATATTAATTTATATTTTCTTATTTCACATTGCTGCTTCGACTCTGTCAAATTTTGTTTTTAATTTAACGAATGGTGCCTTAAAATACAAATCATATTTCCCTTTCTCCTTTTTTCTTAAAAAAGCAAATCCTTGGAGCACCCTTCGTGATACATTCAAAAAAATATGATAATATGAGCAGAAATATTCAAGCATGAAAAACTAAACTATTCTGCTTTAATCCGCGAATGAATACGAGGGAAAATCGGTGTATTGCTGTAACCCGAAATCTACACCGCCGAATCCGCCACCAAAGCACAGCACTACACTGACTTTCCGATGTGCCTCAATGCACGTTTCGTTTCGACACCGAAGTCGAAGCATGGGTCTCCAAGCAGCAAGGTGGGGTTAAAAAGCGGTGCTACTGTGTAGTCATCCATCGAACTGAAACAATTTAAAAATACTTTATTTTCCGTCACTGTTCCGGTATTCGGTACTCGATTCTCGTTGTAGTTATGTAATAAAAATAGGTACTTAATTTTTGAACAAATTTTCTTAAAATTAGTTCTGTGGTTAATTTGCAGTTCGAAAAAAATAATTCGTAAATGCATTTCCTAGCGTAAAAAAAACTGGTCAGTTATAAAAAAGATCAACGAGCGTACAGCATACAACCTATGACCTAGTGCACTTATTATTTTACAATATTAGTCTGTATGCTGATGCTCGCCAAATTACTTCGGTTTTCAAACAGAAGTAATAGTAAAAAATGTAGTTTTCATCTGTGCTTTCCCTCTGGTTCTTAGCGTGTCGTTGGCAAACACATTTGTGCTTTCCTTATACACAAAGATACCTAGACAAACTATCAAGTAATTTGTTAAGTTTTAATTAGAATTAAAAAGAAACCATTTTGAGAAAGAGTAAAATCAGAAACAATAAGAAAGAGTCTCATTGGTTTGGCTTGTCCACGGTCATCCGAATCAATTAAAAATCTTTATTTTCATGTTCTCTTACTATTGGAATATACATGCAAGATGATGATTACGTAAGATCCAATAGGGTCGAAGTGCATCTCCTTGGCGTTCGCAATTACATTATTAAGTACATTACGACAGAAAAAGCTTTGCGCATCGTACGCTATCAAGCGTTTAGTTTTAGTGAAATAACGTAGAAACGGATTCTATTCAGAGAATGCATTTTATAAGCCAGCCATAAATCATTAATAAATGTTATACATTTTCGTTTAAAACATAAAGCAAATTTCATGAAGCCAGCTATGATAAAGCATTGATTAATAAAAATCTTATAAATTTTCGTTTGAAATTTAAATCAAATTGTATAAAATCTATTTGTTGAGGATGTTCCAACAAATTACAAGGTCTTTTCCAACCTAGATATAAAGCTTTTTAGCGCGCGAAATAGGGATGACACTGTTTAAAAAATGTGAATTAACAAAAAGCCGTGTGTTTTTGTTAGCTGATATTGTGTTATGTTATTGGTTGTTGCTGTTACATTTTTGCAGAGTGAAGAAAGTAACACGAGGAGCAAAAGTGAAAATCATGTTTTAATAAACAATTTTGAATAGTGACAAAATATAAAAATAGCACACATAAAAATTTAACAGATTGTTTCTAAGTCCTTTTAACGCACTTAAATATTTATAATTAAGAAAGAACTCATGCGTTCGCAATACCTAAATATGCTATTCTCAAATATACAATTATACATTTACATATACAAGTACGTGTAAGGAACATACAATTTTTTTTTAAGATTTTAGATACAAACTTCGTGAACAGTCATAGACAATTGTAACTCTTCTTTACGGAAATTTTGACAACCCTATAACATCAAAAGAGCTTCAAGTTCGAGTGAACGTAAGATGTTCGTGTAATGTCAAGGAGGTGCAATCTCCTGACGCTCTTCGGGTCGGATCTACTCCAAAAGAACGACCTACATAGCGGTTCAATAATTAGGCTTTACCTATGTTACCGTTATATCGTACTGGCCATTTGAAAAGTACGTTAGTAAGTGAACAATTCCAACTGCATATTTTAAAAACATGAAATTTTTTTTTTTTCAAATTCCGACTACATTTCACAAACTTTTGCCTGTTGGCATTTTCTGATTGTCTCAGGTAAAATTTAACACAGATGGATTGGTTTTATTTTGACTAGATTTTTATTGCAATATATTATTATTTTATGTGTTTTTGTAGATCGTCCCATTGCTCGATGGGCGGATATAGTGAGAATAGTGGCGGGAGGTGGCTGGATGAGATTGGCAAGGGATAGGGGAAAGTGGTAGAAGCAAAGGGAGGCCTATGCCTAGCAGTGGGTTATCAAGGTTCGACAATAATGATGGTGATGGTTATTGTAAAAGCCCTGAGTATAGGGATACTTAATAAGAATATAGAGTTGTCTGAAGAACTTTAGGAGAAGAAGAGAAGAGAACAAGTAGAAGAGAGTACTTATTTTGTGAAAAGATGAAAATGAAATCCTAATAAAGGCTTCTTCATTCGTTTCGTTTCAAATGCAATACCTCAGAAAATGAAAGTTAACAAATAATTATTATTATTAAAATAAATTCATCTAGTTCCAATAATAGAAATATGTCCTTGATTACTTGCAAATATGAGATAGTAGTATATTTTAGTGCATATCCTGGTTATATCCGCTATCGTTAAATAGAATTAAAATATTCGTTTAAAAATTTAGAACTAACATAAAAGAAATTATCTTTAAAGGATTATTCAGGTTTTATATAATAATCGATCATACATCAATAAAAGGTGGGTATTTTTATTAAGAATAGTCTATTATTTACACTTTATAATATCTATACTAATATATAAAGCTGAAGAGTTCGTTTGTTTGCTTGAACACGCTAATCTCAGAAACTACTGATGCGATTTGAAAAATTCTTTCAGTATTAGATAGCCGATTTATCGAAGAAGGCTATATATCATCACGCTAAAATTGAATCTATTTTTATTACCTATTTTCACGTGGTCGAAGTCGCGGGCACAGCTGGGTAGGTATATTCAGTACGACTTTTTACTAATTTTAAAAATAGAACATTCATTTCTTTAAGTACAATAATGCCTTTTTGATGTTTATTACCTTAATATGCTTTTGTAGAAAAAGTTTCACGATTTAGTTGTCACGAATATTAAATTAATACCTAATTCACGTAAAAATTGATTAACGATGTTATCTTGTTGTGGGATTTTAACCGATATAACCTATTATTTAGAATAAAAATACGGAATCGTGATTTTATCGTGGCCCGAACGAGAATTGTCGATAGGCCCACCGGTGACCCCGGTGGCCTTCAACGTCTTAATGTATGCCTTTCGTTTTTTTTTAATTAACCAAAATTATTCAGATACACTTTTATATGGAACTATTTTTTTAAGTTTATAATAATATTTTATTGGTTTATTGCCCAGCAGTGGGACATTATAGGCTAATTAAAAAAAAAATTCGCTAAAGATTCAGCAATTAATTGTGACTTCAATTATTTTTTAATCTAACCTGATTAGGCTATAAAATGTAGTGCTAAATAATGGGTGTGTACATTTTAAGGTACCAATTGTTATTAGTCATTCGACATATCCGGCAATCAATAATAATTCACAATATGGTACTAAAACTACGATCTAGATCGTGTAATATTTCTTTGTATTTAATATAAAGAATCAGAGTTTGTGATTGAAAATCGTTATTTGATCCATAACAACGGTCTTCATTCGTCTTAGACAAAGGTATAGAGATGAGAATAGAAGGAGGACCATCTTCTATAATGGGCTAGTTGAAAAGTGGCCATTTGTAAACAGCAAATTATCTTCGAGGATTCAAAGAAAGGGCGCTGATGTGGAATTAATTGACCAATAGCCTTTTACAACGGCGCGGTATAGTATGAATGAATTGACCAATACCTAAAATACAAACAAATTTCTTAAGTGCTTACAAATGCGATTGACAGGTCCTATAGGACTGCAACGAAATACTTTAAATGAAATAGGATTAAAAGAAAAAGTGCTTACAATTAAACAGCATTTTATAAAGGTTAGAGTCCGTCGAACTTTGAAGCATCAATCCTTAGAGGACGAACTCAAAAGCTGTGACCTTAGGAGATAGAATCCCTGTTATCTTTAATGTTATTTTCTTATTATACTTTAACCACAGCTTTTCCTTTATTTTCTCCTGCCAACATTCCCATTTTTTATTAGAAAGCTGGTGCTTCCAATGCAAATTCCATTTCAATATGGTCCAATTCTGGCAATTTGAAGTCGTATATTAAAATTTTAATTACTTTTCACATATATATTTTCAAAAAAAAAAAAAAAAATTTTGTAATTTATCTGTTTGCACAAAAAATGTTTTCAGTTTGTTTTTTATAAAGCCTAGTCAAAAAAACACACCCAGGAGAAGTTAAGATTAAATACAAAAATATTTTATACACGATCGCAACTCTATCTACTGTGTCCAATAGCACGATAACGTCTCTATCATACAGAAGCGTGACATAGTTTTACGCTTTTGTATGATAGAGACGTTATCGCTGTATGATAGAGACGTTATTTTTCATCCCAAATTTTCTAAATAATATTATAATTTCTATTTATTTAAATTCTTTTTATTACAAAAAATCTGGTCCGATCCTGTGATATGTTCGACAAGGCATCTGTGACTATATTTTAGTTTTACATTTCTAACATTTCAGGCTTACGAATAATATTTCTCTTTTATGAGGAGGTAGATAGCTTAGATTGATGAAATTTCACCCCTCAAAACATCTTGATGTCTTAAAAGCATCCAATTTTTGAGAACTCCAACGCAATCTAAAACGCTTGCGGAAGAGAGTTATGTCATACTGAATAACTGATATCGTAATTCTATTATACCGGGCCAAACATAACATAGTGTTGGTACATTTTCGTCCTTGAAATCCACAAAGTTCTACAAAACTTTGTGCAGTTACACAAGCTTACACAGTTTCCCGCTACACTACATGACCATTCAAATGAAGCTATGTCTGGCTCCCTATTTTCATAAAACTTTTTTCATTCGAAAGCCTGATTATAATTCTCGAAATACACAAATTTTCAAATAAATGACGCGGTCAACGTTTTCCTTGAGCCACTTTACGCAAAATCATTTTTTTATGCCAATATACGTGTTGAGTCGATTCGGTTCCACGCAAGTGTGTAAGAGTACCTATAATTTTTATAACACAGTTGTTTTTTTTTTTCTTTCAAGTTAAATAAGAGGAATATTATTATTACTCTTATATCTAAGACGACTCTTATATAAATCCTGTTACGGGCCCGTAGCTCTTAATTACTGTCACAGTCACCATTAATTAGTAAAGGACTTCCTTATTTTGTAACGCGCTTAAGTATTTGGCGAGACATTCTGATGCTCTAAAGCGCGCTTTGCTATTACGGAAATACTAGGAAAAGTATATATATGCACGGATGCTTAGGTTTCCTATGTCCCCTTCAAAAGGGTATGACTATATCCTTTCCTAGAATATTTTATTTAGCTGGAAAGTCTACGCGATGACCACGGTCGATTAATGATGTGTCCAAAGTAAAATCCCTGTGATACCAGCTCCGATGTTTCAAAGTCGATATAATTTAGGAACTTAAGGTTTCAGAAAACAGAAAATGCATGCTTCAAAGGTCGACAACGAACCTGGGAGCCTTCTCTAAGCTAACACATGCTTTTATTTTTTTACGGTTCCATTGTACTAGTACAGAAATTTTCATTCTTGCACAATAAAAATGGAATCACCAAATTCAAGAAGCTATGAATGATGCATCTTGAACATTATTGTTAATAAAGATTTAACAAAATAACATAAATGTATTTGAATATCGTATTTTTGACCGGGCCGTCCTTTTAGGGTTTCGTATTACTACAAGGAACCTTTATAATTTCGCTGTGTCCGTTCGACTGTCCGTCTGTCTGCCCCTTAAGATGGTCCCCTCTTAGCTTTCTAAACTAATAGACGTAGAGACTTAAAATTTTCCATGTTGATAGAACATGCTAAAAACTCATTAGGAAAATTATTTGAAACAAAATCGGACACCAACTTTTGAAGTTATTTAACAAATACTTTTATAGTGTATCAGATACGGAGTAAAAAAAAAAGTTAAAATACAAATTAAACAAAAATCTCTACTGCAGACAAAGTATCTACATTAATACTACATAATTGTTATCGTAATTGTTGTTGATAATTTTGGTTAGACAAATTTAGCCGACTAGGAATGTAACTATGTCTTGGACAAACGTATATCAAAATGAATACATACTTTTAAAACAGATTTTTTAAAGGTAAAATAACTTTTACCAACTTGAAAGTAAAAAATGTGAAATGTATGTGAACTCTTAAAAGAGTTTAAACGTTTTAGTCGTGCAGATGTCCATGGGCGCCGGTAGGCACTTCGGTGCCTGCTGCCTGCTCGTCTGCCCCCTTGTAACATAAAAGAAAAAAAAAATTATCTATACTTAGATGCGAAATGTCACCTAATACGAAATCTCAAAAATCATGGGACGTATTTAGATCAATATTGGCAGGGACGTATTTTATCCTTACTAGACATCCGTTAAGAACGATTTTAGCTATAGATCCAGATTAAGAAGGACGAAGCGCAATTTAAATTTTATCTACGTGAACGAAGTCACGAGAAACAGCTAGTGTTAAATAAAATATTCCTCTAATTAAGGTCAAGAACACTTCAGTAGGCACTTAGTTGCCTGTTGCCTCCTCGTTTGCCCCTTGTAATATAAAAAAAAAATAGTAATAAATAATAAGGTACCAGTTGAGCTGGCATACTTTGTTACTATTTTCTGCCATCTGCTATAGCGTTGCATCATCGTCATTATCCATAGCCCTTTTTATCCCACTGCTGGGTATAGCCCTCTCCTCGTAGATACCATCTTTACCTATATTTCATCAATCTGGTCCAGGTACGTTGCATACATGTATCAAATAATATATTAACACAATAAAAGACTTCAGATTGTCATAAATGGACCAAATTGAAATGGGATCAGACGCGAAGGACCAGCTTTCAATTAATTAAGAATCATCAAGGTCGATTGAACTAGTTGAAAGTTCTGAGTTATCAAACATTTTTTTAAAATACAGCCGAATTGAGAACCTCTTAATTTTTTGTAGTTGATTGAAAATGACTCTTGTTTATGTAACTGTTTTTTTATTAATTTCAATGTTTTTGATAAATTGAGTACCTGAGATTCGGGATGGAGATTCATCCAACAAAGGCCATATCCATTATTGTGATGGACATCAATCGCGCGTTACCCATTCGATACCCAAACTCCTAAAAGCACTTACCACCCAGAACTCGACCAGTGCACACTAGAACACCCAACATACAATTCTGCATCCATACTCGAACATCCCCTTAATATCAATCAATGGAAACCATATCTCTATACCCTAATAAAAAAATGTAGAGGAAAAAACCCTACCTTACGTAATTCGGGTGTATTTTAATAGTCTGTGCACTCAGAGCTGCAGTAATCGGTCTTGGCCATAGACCACCGAATCGACCGCAGACCGTCCTGCAGAGATCAACGCTGTCGAAGATCTGGGTTGAAGAGTTAGCTGTGGGTAGCGAATGCTCTGAGCGCTGACAGCCCTCGTCTGGCAGGCATTTGTAAGTCCATGAAGGCCTAGAGATAAAATATGCTAATTAAAGATAGTGGAAAACGCACTGAAGAAGAAACTAGACGAACCTATTAATTTACTACTAGAGATTGCCACCTGGTTGAAATTCGGCTTCTAATCTTGAAATTTGCGTACCATATGCTTATTTAAAACTTTAAACTAAATTATAATACTAAATACAATGTCTTTGTTGTATTTGACAATTAATATACACACAGTCGCCACTTCTATTTGACACCATATTTTCGTAAAAGGTATACAAGTGTGTGTAAATCGTTTGGCATTGGTGTGCGTGGTGGTTTTATTTAATACATTTAGAATGCCTTTTAATAAAGAATATTAGCATTCGCATACCCTCCTATATTATATATTAAACTATAATTTTGCCAAATTTCATACTCCTCCGTCTGCGCAATTTTTGCAAAATGGTACCGAAAGTGTTTGCTTCACGTTGAATATATGTGTAGATACAATTCATTATAATACAGAAGGAGTAATTAGGAAAAAAATACGCTATTCACTATTCAGAACCTTAACAAACGATATAAGGCCACGAATGCCTACACGTAATTTCAGTTTAATAAAGATCAATAAAATATAATGCACTTTTTACGTACTCGTATACAAGGGAGGCGGGTGGTGTGGAACTGTCACTGAAGCTTGCCAGAAACACCAGCAGGAAGGTCACTGGAACCAGTCGACCCTCCATCTTGGGTTACCTAGAACGATTAAAATAATAATTAAGAAAGTGGCCACGAGCGTGTCAAGACACGCTTTTATAGAAGGATTCCGTGTCCGATACGCATTAAAAATATTTGTTATATAACTTCAAAAGTATTTCGATTTCTCTCAAAATTATTTTTTAGCATGTTCCTCATCAACCAACATGGAAAATTTGAAGTCTCTACATCGAATACTATGGAAAACCTAAGGGGGCCCACCTTGCAGATGAAAAAGTGGTTAAACATAGCGAAATTACAAGAGTTCCCTGTAGTGCTACGGAACCCTAAAAACAACATGAATACACAAATTGAAGAAAGACATTTTGACTTTCACTTGATGCTATCTAAGCTAATCCGCACGTAAGGTATACGATAATGCAATAATTTAAATGACAAAGAGTCAGGACGCTGTCTCTCACTAATATAAATGTGAAAGGCTTCCCAATAGAACGCGAATGCGCGATGGAAGCGCACTTTATTTATAAGATCGTACGACCAAACATATTGATGACTAGGAGGGTCCTAATTGAATTCGCGCGATCGCATCGCCTTCAATTAGGACCCTTCAGACGTCAATATGTCTGATCGCACATTCGTACAAACTAAGTTCGCTTGCATCGCACTATGTACATGTTTCGTGAAAAATTGGTTACGAATCAAATCAACCACACTCGATCGATACAGTTAAGGTATTTTTAATTATAATTAACTTCAATGTTGTACCTGTATCAGCAAATAAACGATTTGATTTAATTCAAATCAAATTGTATTTATTTGTGACACACAGTAATAAGTTTACATCATCAGTTTTATAGTATCACGCCTTATACGGTCGCAGTATACAAAAATTAATTTTCATAAATAGTTTATTACATATAATTTCTTAACTAAATCGAATCATCGACTGTAACAGAAATTTAATTAGAGGTAGCGCCACGCTTGTAGCCGAATTGAGCCGGCGCGTCCGGGAACCAGTACCTCTTTCTCACATGAGATCGGCGCGAAGTGGCGGCAATCAATGTTATTATACCTTTTTGGAATATTTTATGTACTTGGGCATGTTTATATTTGTAAACGGAGGGAGGAGACTGGTTTCCGCAACACAGTTTTGCTAGTGCGGAAGTCAGGGCAATCCTATATATAATTATGATTACCCATGTATTTTGTCCAATAAAAGAATTGAATTCAAAAAGAATGTGAATATCATTTATAAAATGTTTCCTAACACATACTTACAATTCTACCTAAAGTTACTGATGATGTTGAAACTAAGAATAAACCATTGGTATAGTGCGTGCGTGCGTGCGTGCGTGTGTGTGTGCGTGCGCGCAATTTTCTGCAGATGTATTACACTTTTTTCTTACTTCACTTTTGAATGTAGCATTGGTGGTAAAGAAAGGATTAAAGACACTGAAACTTTTATTATAGTTTCTACGAAGCCGAAGAATTTAAATCTTATTATATTAATAACATTTTTTTTGGCTGCAAAAATAGAACAGCTGAGTCATGGATTGAACTGGACTTCACTTCACCCTTTCTATCATTGAGCTATTGTGGTTTTAATCTCGGCCGCCAACTTCTCATATTTGCCGCACATCTCGTTGCCCACTTCTACAAGGCGAGTCGGCTCGGTGGCGGCTTTTGCAGTCTGCAATGGGAACAGTTTTTATTTATTTATTTATAAGAAACAAACAAACAAAAACACACAAATACAAAGGTTTTTTTTAATTATAAATTAACATTAAAAAAACCAATCCGGTTTATCGTTAATATTAATGCTAGTATCTGCATTTATTGTAAAAATAAGTTTGTTAAAACTCATATGAGGTTTTGGGATTGAACCCTGCTCTTACCAAATCGGAATAACATAAAAATTACCCGGCTGCGTATTTTGTGGGCTCGTTTCAGAGCAGGGCTGGTAAGGCAGTTGATGTGGCTAAGTTCTGGGCCGACACAATTTAGTGCTTGCCAACGAAACACTAAGAAGTGCAGGACGCGAGGAATCCTCCTAAACTTAGCTTTTAAATCATAAATTTTGTTACCAAATTTTTAAATAATGATTTAAAAAGCATAATAATTATACACATCAACTTACAAAAACAAAGAAGAGGCCAAGCATCTGCTGGCCTTCTGGTCGTGCAGATGTCCATGGGCGCCGGCAGGCACTTCGGTGCCTGCTGCCTGCTCGTCTGACCCCTTGTAACATACAAAAAAATATATATATGCTTTAATTATAGAATTAAAATCGTTTTTTATTCGTTAGATTCTTTTATACATTGAAGGAAGACGCAGCTAAATCAGCTGCAGAGTTTTAATAGAACGCCAGACTAAGGAGTTCTTAACTCGGCGTGGTGATGGATGGTTTACCCATTCTATCTATAATAATAGCCTTTGTAGGGCGATACGAAAATAATTAGTCACCTGTAAAGGTTTAATTAATTAAATGATCTTTTAATGCGTTTTTTTTTATTGATCAAACAGATTTCTAATGCATGTTTTTTTCAAATGAATAAAACTTTGGTCTCTTAATTGTAACGCACAATGCTGGGATAAGCGTCTCAACGCAGCGTGTCGCGCTTGCTTTTCACCGGTGACGTAGGCAGCGACGGAACAGGAGACCATTTTAGACGTTAATCTTACAATTATGTGTCCGACACCGCATGCTGATTGTAATTAAAGTTTTGCTGTTCTATTTATTTACTATATTTAGATCATTGAATAAAATTTGATGACGTCACAATTATCTATACAACTGAAGAAATTTCGACCACAATTTAAGAAGTTACGGGAAATTTGATGCTTTCAAAACTTACAGAACTTACAGTTGTAGAACTTACAGTTCCATGGGAGACCAACATCCCCCAAGACCACCTGATAAAAACGAACAAGTACTTTGACCTAACCAATGAACTCACTAAAAACGGTTATAAAACCAGCTTACAATTTGACGGCAACTCAAATATTTGTTAATGTTTCTGCTTTGCAATCGGTATTTTGACGAATATTGGTTTAATTGCCATTGGTCAATTAAATCAATTTTATAAAATCGTTTCCTGATGCTACCCGCTTTTCATCTTATTGGCGTTTGGTGCGCACTACAGCCTGGATTTTAAGGTTTAAAGATAATCTACGATCATTGGTTCGTCTCTCTGGAGAGCTACAAGCCGAAGAGATTAAATCAGCAGAGCTACTTCTGTTGAAAGCCAGTCAAAGAAAAATTAAAAATATATTATTTATATAAAAGTATCCCGCCCTTGGCTAAATTATGCCGCTTTGCACGGAAATACCAACAAATAATCAAGAATCATTTATTTTGCAAGAATCTTGCAGAGTATTTGTGAAGCATCCAACTAAGTTAATAGTTGATATTAAACCATACACTTGTAGATAAAAAAAATCAATTGAAATCAATATATTATTATTTTAAAGAGCTAAGAATATTTTTTAATTAAATTCATATGAATAAAAAACACTGAATATGTATTAATTGTAAAAGAGGTGAATTGTGACAATTTAAAATATCAGATTTCAAAATTTATAAGCTTTCTTTCTTTTTACAAAAAGCCGGCTTCAAATTGTCAAAACTGGATCAAATTGAAATGCGACCACATGTGAAGCACTAGCTTTCAAATAAAAAGAATCAACACTATCGGTTCATCCAGTCGAGAGTACTAAGGTAACGAACATAAAAAATGCATGAGAAGCTAAACTACTTTGCTTTAATCCGCGAATGAATACGAGGGAAAATCGGTGTAATGCTGCAACTTGATTGCGTATATTTAGAGGGTTGATGTTCTCGCACAGCTTCAAGGGAGCACAAACCTCAGTACTTGGTATTAATTAAAATATATCTTTACACATTTCTTAGAACAGGATCTTGACGGATAAACTAACAGATAGAAAAAAACACACTGATGCAACAACGGATTTTTAGGCTTTTGCTTATATTTATGCTACAAATTCTAATATCTTATTACTAAATTTCATGATTTTTCTCCAACCAGAAGAACAGTTACCGAAGGGAACATGATTTCATTCGTCACACAATTTCGTTGCTAAATATTGCTAACACGAATGAAATCACACACACGTATCGAATCGTCGACGTTACGGCTATGTAATTCGTGTAAAATGGAAGCACGAACGTTCATTTGACGTTTCGTCTCACACAAAAATAAGTAATTGATAGAATCAGGCGTTACTTTGCGGAAATCCATGACATGAGTCAAACCACTTTGCGAATAACCTTTGTAGAGTCTATCTCCTGATGATGCTTCGGTGTCGAAGCGCAACGTGCGTTGAGGCACATCGGAAACGTGTGACAAGTTTATTAATAGAGAATCGCTTTACCATTGAGTAGCGGTTCCGGTCCCTATATAATAAACTAGCTGTTCCTGCGTCTTCGTCCGTGTAAAATTTGGTAAAAAAGTAAACGGGAACAATTCAGTCATACATGTCTATGTTCAGACAGAACTAGTCTTGGAAGACAAAAAGTAAGTTCTTTAATTTTTCACACACACACGAATCCTAGCACGCATACACAACACGCACACTTAAACACAACCATAAGTACATGCGTTTACATACTAAGAAACCTATAAAAATAATAATGAATTTCCATAATATAATAACTTTCAAATGACTGTAATAAATTGACTAATTTTTTTCATTGTTGGTTATTTTCAGCACAAGTTTTATATGATTAAAACTTGTTTGTCTATCTGTTATAGGTAATTTCCAAAATGGTTTCATTGCAATGGAAAATAAGAAACAATTAATAATAAATAGATATGATTTTCTTAGCATTTTATGGATTCACAGTTCAGGTGCCAGGTCCATTGTGTTGCAGAGGAAGGAACATTAGCTGTGCCTCAACGCACGTTTCGCTTCGACACCGAAGCATCGTCAGGAGATAGACTCTACAAAGGTTATTCGTAAAGTCAATATATGTCAAATAGTTTAGTTCTACATGCATGTCATGGATTTCCGCAATGTAAGCCTAATTCTATCAGTTATCTCCTTTTTTAGCCAATCTAAAAATTATTTCGATATCTCTATCCAAAACTGAGATACAGCTATTATTGTATTTTTAACTAAAAATGGTTTTTGGTGAAAAAGACAAACAAATAATAACATATCATTCTAAAATTGTAGGAGGGACATACTTGTAATAAGGTATTGGTGATGTAGTTTGAAGTTTATGTTTCAGGCATAATTATTATTATTATTATTATAAAATGTAGAAAATTCATCCATTAATGGCCGCGTTAGCTTTGCATCTTCCGCTATCTACTCCAGATTGTATTTTCGTATTTAAAGACGCCTTTACTCAACTATTAAATCACTATCCAAAAATAACTTCTCCCGATCTACGGGGATATTAAGAAACTTTGCTAGCAAAGTTACTTGATCCGTTTACGCAGACGAAGTTGCGGGCACAGCTAGTATAAAATAAATTTAAATACTTTTAAGTACCCAAAAAATAAAAATTTACAAAAGGTGCTCGTTCGGATCGAGCAGCGGCGAAAATTTTTAACATTTTTAATGTTTTTTAACTAAAAATTCGATTCCAATCATCAATGATTACTGATACACCTCACAAAATTATTAATCACGCTTTGAAAAAGTATACTTGTGTACAAATTGACAATTTATATAATACTAGATGTACCCCGCGACGTCGTTCGATTGAGCTATTGCGGCTCAATGTCTGTATTCAAATCGTTCATTTATAAAAGCGGAATGTCACTTTTCACGAAATCTTTAACCCGGTCGCAGCCGGAGTTACTTAACCTAGCGATCGACTTAAATACTGACCACCGATTAGGCCACGACCTCCTCATGAAAAGATATATTTAAAACGTAGTTCTACAATATTTAATATGTAAATCTGTGTCGACTTGTATAATAATTGTTATGAAGTTTGGAATGGGCGTTTTCAGTGTTTTTAATGCATGAAAAACTACTACTACAAATATTTGTAAGTAGAAATTAAACTATTGTATTATAAAAGTCTATACTCTATTAATTTTGTCTTGAGACAAAGGTAAACAAACAATATGCCAACAATATGTTGCCAAATTTTAAATGTACCACTTCTGTACTATATTAATAATACAAGATTTTCATTTCAATCAATTGTATGATTTATTGAATATGTAGAATGAGAAACTAAACTACTTTGCTTTAATCCGCGAATGAATATGAGGGAAAATCGGTGTAATGCTGCAACCCGAAAGCAAATACCCATAAATGTAACATCGTTTTATACCTTATCTGCAATTTAATCTTACTTATTTTGAATATACGAGTAACGCGGAGAAGAGGCGCTAATCGCCAAAAAAAATTGAAAATTATAACATGTAAGTTTATATAAGAATATAGTTGTTATCTGCGACTTAAATTAGGCGAAAATTTTTAGCGTGATGATATATAGCTTGTAGCCTTCTTCGTAAAATAAGCTATCTAGCACTGAAATAATTTTTCAAATCGGAGCAGTAGTTGCTGAGATTAGCAAAACACTACTTGTTTTAGAAAAGTTTCAGTTCATTCTGCCACGAGAATTTTTAAAGGCTCTGAAAGGTATCGGAGAGGATTCAAGGCCATCGCTACATCAATTTTATACGCGCCAATATTTACAGTACGTCGTCCACTTTTAACAGTGTAAACAATAACAATATTGATTTGGGACTTATTATTACGAGTAGTATGCCCATACTAGCGGTGTCCGCGACTTTGTCCGCGAAAATTTTGGTTAAAAATTAAGATATGCCTGATAATATGAAGCTTATAGCCTTTCTCGATAAATGGGCTGTCTAACACTGAAATAATCTTTCAAATCGGACCAGTACTTCCTGAGATTAGTGCGTTCAAGCAAACAAACAAGCAAACTCTTCAGCTTTATATATTACTAGAGCTCTATAAAATCGAAGGGTCTCCTATTCCGAAATCTCGAAAGCTGCGGGACGTACAAAGATGCATTTAAGCAAGAAGGTTGTTTATAGTTAATACACATCCGCTATAAAAGGATTTTTCGAAAAGGTCACATTAAAGAGGTCTAAGGGCATGTGCAAGTTAACGCATAGAAAGTAATGGGAAACAGCTAGTACTTTATAAGATGAATAGAACAGCTTTATACATCGTAATTGCTTATTGTAAGCTGCTAAGTAACAATAAAATTGGTTGAATTTGAATTAAAACCGATGATATAAAATATTAACTCTAGAAAAGCAGCTATCGGAAACCATACTGGTGTTAGGAATGAAAGTACCAGCAAACCTTTGAACCCATTGTTTATTGAATAAGGAATTGGTTATAAAATACCTTCAAACGCAATGAGAATTTGACTTACAATAACTTTTGTAATACCGGAGCCAGACAAAGCTCAAAGTGTTTGTACGTTTTTGACCTTGAAGTCCACAAAGTACTACAAATCTTTGTACAGTTACACAATGTCCCCGGCCACACTACATGATCATTGAAATGATCATTCAAATGAAGCTATATATGGCTCCGGCATAAGCCAAGTTTATGTCGCGTAACATTAACTAATTTAGAGCCCCATAAAGTAATTTAATTACGACTTGAAAAGCGCATATAAACAAACAAACTCAAATTTTACATTCCATTCTCGTTTTGTATAAATTTATATTACACCTAAAAATAGAAGCAAATTTTATATTAGCACATATATTAAAACAAACTGGTGCGAAATTTTAGGTTAATGTATACAAATCGCCAATAATGTGAACTGGACTCATTAAAAACTATTCCTAATGGTTCGGTTAATATAAATAGAATTAAGGTTCTGTATCAAAAAAATCTCATCTCGGAAACTTTCGGTACCATTTTAAGAAAATTGCGCGGACGGAGGAATATGACATTCGGCACAAATATACTACATACGATGGTGTGCGAAAGCTAATATTTTTATAAAATATGCACTGTTTATACTATAGTAATTATTAAAATTAAAACTCACGCACACCAATGCCAAACGATTTACACACACATATATACATTTTACCATTAGATTGTGTCAAAGCGTGGTCCTAATGACCGTCAATGAACAACGAATTTAAATTTTGTATATAGCTTTAAAGAAGCATATAGTAAGCAAATTTAAAAATTTGTAACCAGTTACATGCTTCGCAAAATTATATTTATTTCCCGAAATATATAAAGAGTTATGGAAGAGTTGGGCCGCCACAAGTGCTGGTAGCGATACCAGTAACTTATAAGGTTTGTCCTCATTTATAGTTTACAAGCAATTAGTTGACGAAATAAACCATTTTTATTATTAATATTGAGTTTATTTTGTTAAATTATCCTTGTGTTTTTCACTTTATACATACCCCGTCGGATGCTGGAGATGGCGAAGACACTGGAGTGCTTGAATTACGTCTCCACTTCAAGAGTTTAGTCACTACACCGTCGAAGGAACTCCTTCTCGACTCCTTCATTTTCAGTTAAAAACTTCACTTCCACTAAGTCAATCTAATTTATAATTACGCGTTAAAATGAATAATGGTCACGAAAATGAACAAAAATCATGCGTCCGCTTCATCTGAATTGACAAAGGAAAATGTTGCATGAAAATTGGCAGCGTTGTGTTGAAGTACTGATATCACTGGTACCAGGAAAACGTGTGATAACAAGGTACTCGCAATGCGTAAATTAAGGTACTGGGCGAGCAATATTTTTGAATACAAGAATTCGTATGGGGCAAAACCTTCAAGCCCTTACAGGCTGAACAAAAGTTGGGGCCTTAGGAAGCATTATGAATCAATGTCTTAAGTAAATCAGCGTGGACACTTAGTCGCTACGTTATATATTTTATATATTAATGCTTTTATTTCCGAGCCTATTACCACAAATGTAATTGAACACTATAATAGAAAATTGAATTTATTTTTAGTGCGCATTAAAAAACTAATAATTCGTAAACAAAAAAGCGCTGTTTGCGCTTTTTTGTGTGTCCTCTTTGACTCTATGAATCCACATTAAGCGACAAGGCATGGACCCGAGCTGTATACCCTTTGTGTGTGTTGTGCAATTAGATCTATACTATTATGTTTTAGTGCGTTGCTGACAAAAGTATAATATGAAGTTATTATAAAAGTGATTGAATATACACAGAGGCAGAATTAGTGGAGCATTAACAAAGGGAGAATATAAAATAGTTTTATTTTTCAATAATAATTAAACATTTAACAACAATTAAATGAACACATGTTTTGACATGAATTGCTTTGGTTTCGTTATTTTTTTTCATTAAACTAAGTATGGTGTTGAAAATAAATCTCGAAACATGTTTGCTTAAAAAAAAAGGAATTTTTTGATTAGCCTGTTAGCGCAATGGGCAGTGACCCAGCCTTGCGCTCCGGGGTCATGGATTCGATTCCCGCCTCGAGTCCGGGTGTATTATCCATTTGTATATAATTATATATTAAAAAAAAAAAGTATTTGTGTATAACAGGCGTTTGTTACCTATAACACAGGCATTAAGTTGTCTACCTTAGGAACAGACCGTGTGTCAGAGGTTTGAAAGATACGAGTACAATGCCAGACTTGGAGAAATGAGTACATAACCTTTTCTTGGAAGTCCATTAGGAGTAAAACATATTAATGTCTAAAAAGTGTCTTTATTGGCGATCGCATCGTCTTCAATTAGGACATTTCTTAGACATAATAATAATAATAAACTATTTATTTAGTAAGTAACCCTAACACAAACATTAATAAACTAAAAATAACTAATCTAAACATTTAAAAATCTATATAACTAAATTAAATCACATATGTATTAATATATAGAAGTCGAGAAACGGCGCACAAACACAGCTTCTCAATATTATAGCTGTAGATGGAATGTTTTTGTAAGCTCTCATTACGTCGCTTTGTACAAGCAGACGAAGCGTTTCTATGGGAATATTTTTTAAATCATAATGACAGACCTAAAAAAACTGAATTAGCGTGACGGATTGTAACTGCTTTTGAAATTGCTCATATGTCTTTTAACTTTTAGATCATAATTTTAATAAAACTATTGTATTTTTGTATAATATGAAGTGATAAAAAATTGTGTTTAAAATATGAAAGTGTGTTTCAAATTTTTAACGCGGTGTCAAGATTGTCGTATATTATTTTGTTTACGAAATTTTGAAGTCACATTAGCGTCGCAAAATTACACAGCTCACTAGTAAAATATCTTTATTGCGCTTAGTATTAAAAAAACGACAGGCAATAATACCAAAATATAGATAGATAGATAGATAAATACTTTATGTTAGGATTATTATAGTTGTGTGATTGACGAAAGGTCATAATTTATACCTGTTCGAGTGCAGGTAGCTTTACCTGAACAGAACAAACCAATTTAATTGAAAACAATTAAATATAAAACTCGTCGTCCGTCAAGTTAAATGTAATTATACCGTAATAATTATTATCCTGATATTACATTAAATAACGTCGATTAACAAATTATATAGAATTATGAACTTCTTTCGGTCTGCAACCTGTAGGTTTTGGTTCCCTTCACAAATGTATAAGAAATAATATATGCGGTCATATCTTTTGATTACGTACATTTAGAGAGTTCATCCTTAACAGCTTCAACGGACCTCAGACCTCATATTAGAATGGGTCACCCATCTATCACCCGGACGCGGGAAAAACTGTTTAATCTAACAATCGACTCAAATGCCAGCCTCTGTTAAGCCTCCTCTATAGAATATATTGTCTAAACTTACATATAAATTAAATTTGTCTCAATCTAACTTTTATGTATACTATACTTACTAACTATAAATATAACGTAAATAATATATGGCAAATTTTGCCGGACGCAGCGTAGAGGCAAAAAGTCCAAACTCTCGGAGGAAACTCTACGGCTTATGACAAAAAGACTTTTTAAAACTTCTTTAGGCGCGTTGCTCGCTTTTTAAGATCAGGCGCGGAGGGTACTTTTAGAGTTGGAGAAAAAAACAATAATTTAGCGTCATCGTCACCAAGGGCTTTCTTAACTATTATATTAGAGAGCATTTTGCATGAACTTATTTACAAACAAGTCAACCTTTTTCTGGCAGACGAGCAACACGGTTTTAGAGTCAATAGCAATCTCTTGACAATAGTAGAGTATATCTCCGAAAGCTTAGATAGAGGTGGGCAAGTTGACGTGCTTTTATTTACGAACCAGTGTTATAATTGGTCACCCATCTATCAACCGGCCGCAGTAAAAACCGCTTAACCTAGCGATCGAAAGCTGCTTATTCAAGAGTTTACGAAACTACACAGTTTTTGCATATTGACGCGTATAGTTCAGAATTAAGTTTCGTTAAAATAGTTTGTGCTCGCGGGTGTTATCAAACTTTTAAAAAACTCGACAAATAGTGATGAAATCTACATTAATACACATCAGATTCCGTGAATTATTGTATTAAATATTATGTTTATTCAAGATTTTGGCAACAAACATTGTGATACGAGAATTTTATACACTAAATTATTAAAAAAACACCATGGACTAAAAAGTTAAAAAAGAAATTGGTACTTATATACGCTACTTTGAACTTATTGATGGGTCGAAGTCGGTACCAAGTTCATTAACCTCCTTCTTTTATCTTTATAAAAGAAGGAGGTTAATGAACTAGACTTTTCTAGTTTAAATGCTAACGTCTCCGAATTGTTGCAGGTAACGCAAAAACCGTTCGCAACGACAACTCATCCCGTTTTGAGACAGTTATCGAAAGAAACATAATTTCATTCGTTAGTCTATATATGCAATTTATAAAACACAACGATAGCTCGTATATTTTCGTCATACCGCCATCTATGATGAATAACGGAAAACTTTACATTTTTAAATACAAATCGCTTTGGTAAGCGACTCATAGGTGGCGGTGTAGTCACCGCCCGCCGGCTACTTTGTCTGCACGTTTTAAGTGTGAAATAATTTCAAAGATATTAATTTTAATAATATGCTGTAAAGGACAATATTGATCTACATATCGTTTGTGACTCACCTATATAAAGTTCACATTTATTAAAATTTATCTCGAGTCCAATATTTCTAAAATCAATCATATTTTTTTTATATCTTCTAAAACATCGTCGCATTTACCTCCTATGGTACCATCATCAAGGTACTAGACATTAAATTTTGAAGTTAGGGATGAAATAATGGGATGAATTGCTAAACTGAACACACATTGCCAAATGTAATTATAAATTAACGGGACATTCTTTTGTGCTTCATTCAGGAGGGTACCCCTATCTACAGAGTTAAATCCATTAAAGCAGCAGAAGAAACACGTGGGTCACTCTTTGTCTCAGCTAAAGCGAAACGAATAAGAGAGACAGATACACTGTATTTAATACGTTTTTAAGTCTTTTGAGTATAAGAATATGGGGTACGGACTATTGGATTGCTTATTTGATCTTTTCTTGCGAAACTGAATCCAAAATTGTGGCCCTTGAGCCTCATATTTGACGTTGACTATTTTCAAAATCTTTTTCGCTATTAAAACTAGATAAAGTATAAATTTTTTAACCGAATTTGGTCGATAACCGAAGAGCAGAAGTCCTGACTCAAAGTTTATCAAAGAGCCATAGAACGCAGCATAATAGATGTAAAAAGAAGTGATATAATTCGCAACACAACCCTGCTTTCCATTACTAGAATAATGGATGGCCAGCCACCGCTGCGGCCTCACTAATGAAGATTTAAATCGCCGCTGGTGCAAGCCGAGCCCCGTGCTCCATCCAACTATATACCATACCAAGGTAAGGTAATTACATTACACACGGGAATTTGCGCTCATTAGCGATTAAACCGAGACAATTCTATTTACGATGCTAATTTTGAACCCGCACTGGCATCCAGATTTAAAATAAACCGGGCAAGTGCGAGCCTGACTCGCGCACTAAGGCTTCCGTACCGTCACTTAATACCTCACCAGGTTATTTTAAGATTTATACTTTACATAAGATTTCTTTTAATGTGATAAATCACCGCAGTTTTTCCTTTACGAATTTTTCCTACACTTGTACTTCAAGATATAGCTCTTTGCCAAATGTCATGAATCTAAGTCAACACGGAGTAACCTATAGGTAGTGATTCCCTTTGCGAATGTACTAGTGTACTAAATGCGACATAAATGACCATATGTTTTGATTGCGTATACTGAGAGGGCTGGTTTTTGTCACTGCTTCAAGGGAATAGGTATGTGGTAGTTATTTCAGCTTTATAGCTTTACGCAATCCTCACAAAAAAGGTCTTGACAGACAAACAGACATACGGACAACAATGTTAGGATCACTTTTAGATGGATAAAGGTTTTTTAATTCTTTGGAGGTACGGAACCCTAACAAAATGAAAAAAATAAATACGTTGACTAATCAGTGTTGCCGTTTAAAGATGTTGCAGTACTCTTGGGGAATATTTTATTCTCTATTTCTAGCGTAGGTTTTTTCCACTGACCTATTGTGTCCGTTTTGATTAATTTTGTGGTAAGTTGGCAAGTGGCTGAGCTGGCTGCTGTTTAATCGATTTTCACAAATATTAGAGCTTTCATTCGACTTTTGAAAATGGTGATATAGAAAAAATTACCCGACCGGGTTTGTTGCGGGCTCTTCTCAATGCAGGGCACGAGGAACCCTTGTTGAACTTAGCGTTTAAGTCGTAAATTTTTTCACCAAACTATTATAATGATTATTGATAATTATAATCGTATACCATATAAATACATATGACGTTTGTAAGTGCTTAAAAAAGTCTATATGACGTCATTTCCACCCTTTTACAGAATGATTATGCTTTTTTAGAGGAACTAAGAATGTTAAAGTTCCTAAACAGCAACAGTTTTCTGGGGACGCAGTTGCGGTATTAGTCACAAAAAATAATAATAGCCAATTGATAGTGACGTAAAAAAATATTTAAAAAAAATATCATAGTCAGCCACTAATCGCCTACTTCCGGGCCTCCCTTATTTTATGCCAGTCTCCCCTGCGTCTTGCCAGTCGCATCAAGCGACATCCTGTCGCCCTCTTTATGCCATCTATCCATCTTGTTATAGGATGAACTGGATTTCATGAATATTACGACCACCTAGCTTAAAAATTAGGTTAGTTAAATAATTGCCTTTAAGCTATTCTCATAACTACTCCAGTTCAGTTAAACTGTTAAAAAGCTTGTTTTAGAAGTGGTCATTACATTGATCCAGCTTTGTTGGGGTTTAAAAGGAACAGTGCGCATTTCAGAACGTCCTCTTACCATTGAACTTTCATTTATTTTTATATTTATATTAGTAAAGCGCAGTTTCAGAGTGGAATAGCGAACGTTTTATTGTTATTATTTTTTTTAATTAACCTGTAATGTTCCACTGCTGGGAAAAGGCCTTCCCTCTCTTAGACCCCTCTCCTCTATCCAGAGCTAACTCACTCCTTTTCCGCAACGGGGCCCAAGTTGGTGCTCCACCTCATCTTCGACCTACCTGGTCTTTGGCGGCCATTGGTGGGAGTCCATATAGTGGCAACATTGGCCCACCTTGGCGGGTCAATTCATGCCACATGCCCATACCATTAAAATTATGGTTATTAAATGTAATTAGTTGAAATAACTGAGGCCTCGACATTAATAACATTCATTACAATCCAGAAGGAAGTAGTAAAATTAATGACAAGTACATAATTTACCTACTGGCCAGCTCTAAGATTTATCTTTTTCGCTGTAATCTCCTAAAGTATAACCGCCTTATAGTAACGACCATGATCACACCTGATGGAAAGTTATAGTGTAGTCTAGTTTAGAGGGCTTACGCAGCAACTGTCTTGTCTCCTTTAATGAAAAGTTACCAGGTTCTATTCAAAATAATAATAGTAAAATTGTTTATTTCGATTCTAATAAAATGTACAAACAAAGTGTAGGGACATCCTAGGGAGAATCAAAATACTCCCACTCATCCCACGTAAGTTCAAAATAAAAAAATAGTCACTAATCAACAATACAATAAAACTTTTATAATGAAACTTATAAAGATGCTAATATATATTCAATAATATATTTTATAACGCTTATATGCTTTGTCGTATTACTTATAAGACGTTGTCTTACCCGTCATTCTTTTAAGTTTTTCTTATTTCTTTGCTTTTAAACATTCCCTGAAAAAAAGCGTGTGAAACTAAACAAACTATGAATTAAAATCAGTCCAGCCGTTTTCACGCTTTATGTTTTCCTTCTGACTTTGCCATAACCTTCAAACAGGTTCAAGCTGGATCGCTAAAATTGGACCCTTTTTCTTCCGTTTCAAAGTGTTTACTGCAACCCTACATCAAAAGCTTCATTTGCAATTTATGATTAGTTAGGGTTCCGTAATACTACAAGGAATCCTTATAATTTCGCTGTGTCCGTCCGTCTGTCTGTCTGCCCGTCAGGTGGTCCCCCGCTAGCATAGAGAGATATTAGACATAAAGACTTGAAATTTTCCATGTTGATAGAACATGCTAAAAACTCATTAGGGAAATTATTCTGAACGAAATCGAACAACAACTTTTGAAGTTATTTAACAAATACGTTTATAGCTATCACGCATGCGCGTTCACATCTATTTCAAAATTCAAAAATATATGTTTTTAATAAGCGGCCTGATATATCCACATACTTATGATTGATATATAGCGTCTTAACATCTAGTGTTGTACGACAGGCAAATCAAAGACAAGAATAAACTCGTAGCCCCGATTCCGCGTCTTCGTAAAGTAGGATAATTGTTAGCGGGGTCGAGTATATTGTAACATCTAGAATCTCCATTGAGTTTTTTACAGATTAATTTATATGACATATTTTAAAAAATTGGCTCATGTGAGAAAGAGGTACTGGTACCCGGACGCGCCGGCCCAATTCGGCTACAAGCATGGCGCTACATCTAATTAGAAAGATAGGAGTAAGGGGAAAGGGATGGAGTAAATGGATATAAAAGTAGATGGGGAGGAGAGAAAGGATGTGGATACTATTGTCACGGACGGTATACGGGCAGTGACAATATCAGCTAGAAAGAAAGAAGAAAGAAAGAAAGAAAGAAAACACATTTATTCCAAAAGTGTTACAAACAGTACATACTAACAGAGGTAAAAAAACTTACCGTCCTGGGGCTCTTCCTTGATCTTGATGTCCTCGGGTTTGACCTTGGGCTCCTTGCGCTCCTTGTCGCGGCGCCTCCTCTTGTCTCGGTCCTTGTCGCGATCTTTGTCGCGGTCGCGGCGTTCGCGTCGACGTTCCGAACGGGAGCGCGACCGTCGACGACGTCTGCGAACAAAGCCACAATTGTAACAAATATATACAAGGCCAAGCATATCCTCTGTGACTGTCCAACTCTATTTCTCAAGCGCTACAATGCACTGGGGGAACAATGTACTGAACTATACTGTATTGTATTGTATCTTATTGTACTTTATTGTATCTCATCTTATTCCATATTACGAAAAATATAGCACATTACTGCAGAGGCCGGCAAGAGAGGCATTTTATTGGAAAAAGTATTTAAAACCAATGACGAAGTTGACGAACAATTAATAACAATAGTTTTTTTAGGCGCCAAAGTTTTTTTTTTTTTTTCACTAAACAGCTTTCTATGTGTAAGCCAGTTCGAAATTTAAATTAAACCGTTGATAAGTTACCTCTTAGGAGGTAGTTTTTAGTTAGTAGACATCTACTAAAAACGAATTTTTTGAAAGAAGAAGAGGAAATAAGTCTGTAGCAAGTTTAATTTTGCGCGGACGTAGTCACTTAGACAACTAGCTATCTGTATAGTTTTTTATCATAGAATATGATTTTGGAAATAAATAACTCCATCAGAACTGCTCTTACACAAACATTTTTCTAAAGTATTCACTGCCAGTTGAAATTACTAACTCGTAAAGATCCTCTGACATATCCTTAGCACTTGCAGAAAAAGCTACTGCAGTTGCAAATGCAAATTTGAAATCAGTCATTATTTTTACTAACATTGACCTTACCAATGTATAGCGAGCACCTGCACAGAGAACAAGTTAGTAAGTAATTTTCTGTAAGTTATTTTAATTTCATTATGTTATTTTATTGTTTATTCTGTTATTGTTATTATGACTATCATTTATTTAAATATCATACTCTTACATACATTTTTAAATATTAGTATAAAAATAAAAACATTTAAAAATATATAAAAAATAGATGTCCGCCGGCAGCGGGGCTTTATCTTAAATTTTTATCATCTTAGATACATACTAGCTGTGCCCGCAACTTCGTCCGCGTAAAATTAGGTAAAAAATTAAATTAAATTTTAGCGTGATGATATATAGCCAATAGCCCTCATCGATAAACGGGCTATCTAACTCTGAAAGAATTATTCAAATCGGACCAGTAGTTCCTGAGATTAGCGCGTTCAAGCCAACAAACTCTACAGCTTTATACATTAGTATAGAAGTATTGATACTGGAGATACAATCCAATTGATGATAAATTGCGTAAACAAGTATATATTGAGTTATTTAAAAAATACATAATAATATATGCACAATTTAATCGCATTAAATGTCATAACGTACATGTTACATAAATATAACAAAATAAATAGTGATTTTGTCATGGTTGATATGACAACGCTTTGACACCATCCTATAATAAAAAGTTTACATGTGTGTGTAAATCATTTAGGATTGGTGTGATGAGGTTTTATTTCAATAATTTAATATGTTTATAATGCATATTTCGCAAAAATATTAGCATTCGCAAACTATCCTCTAAGCCTACCACCAGAGAGATGTTGCTCTTTAGCACCACCCAGGGGTCACGTGTAGGGTATTCGAGGGGTAGTACCTTAGTAGTACTTTTCAACGGGTCTTAGTAATTGGGTCATACTCGTATATTAATACGTAAAAACAGGGCGCATATAATCTCAAGAGTAAGGGCTAACCATTTCAGGATAAAAAAAAAGAAGTATCTATAAAGAAGTAACTATAAAGTCCCATATTTAATTCTTTGAAATTTGAGCCGCGACACTCGAAAGTTCAATTCACTAAAATAAAGCCGTTTCGGGAATTACCCGAAACACACACGACAGGTGGACAAGAATGTTTTAACTTGCGTTTTTGCCTTAGTATCGTGTAACATAATCAAATGCAATCAGTAAAAAAATAACTTCGACGTGACATACTCTTCAATTATATGTAAAAGACATCATACCGCAAACTTTGTGATAGTGTACTAAATAAAATCACAAAAATCATTCATCTCGGAAATTAGAGGTTACAGACATTGCCATCGTCATCCCATTCTTGAGCGCGCAATTACTACCGTCCGTATAATTAATTACTTAATTACCGGCGGGCTAGCATCGCACCTTACGGCGCATTAGCGTCTTACCTAGCAGCGCAATTGCGTCGCACTACCGACGCATTAGCGTCTCACCTAACGGCGCATTAGCGTCTTACCTAGCAGCGCAATTGCGTCACACTACCGACACAATAGCGTCGCATGACCGACGCATTAGCGTCTTACCTAGCGGCGCATTAGCGTTTTGCCTAGCGTCAGAATAATTGTAGAGTATCGATAGCCGAAAAATGTAAATCCAGCACTGAGTATATCTGTCTTAACGTCGGGAAAGTATAGTATTACGATCAAGACAGTACGATCGCGATGTGACCCGAGTCCATAGCAATTTTGCTGAAGAAACCTTACCCTAGTAAGACGGATGTACATGGTGCCCCAACACTAAAAATTTAAGAATCACTTAAGGAAAAAACAAACATTTTTTGTTTATACAATATGTAAACTCATTATAACAAAAAAAATCCTATTACATAGAAATTAGATCAATTTGGTTGGTTTACGTAAAAACTCATGCTTTAGTACACTCTTTATAGTGCAAAATCCTTTCTCTATTACGAATAAATACTTCTAGATTTAAGTATCTACAAATATTTACAAAGAGATTTTATAGTAAACTTGTGTTTATAATAAGCTTACAAAAGTTTCCGACTAAATCTATGAGCTGTAGAAATTTCTAAGCTTTAAGGTTGTAAACAACTGTCTTGCTTTTGTCACTGTTAATTTGCTTCGAAGATGTTTGCAGTTGCCCTTAAATTACATTGTCTCTAGGAAATGGTGGTGGTGTCAGTGATGAAAAGAGCTAGGTACCTACCAACATTTTCTGTATTATCAGTCTTAAACCAACTTTTACACTGTCGAAATGGCTAATAAAGGAAAAGCGTTATGTGTTATCGAAAAACGTAATTTGTGATACATATTTGGTTATTTATCCTTACTCCTCCATATAACGAAAACTCTTTATAAAGAATAAAAACGTTTGGTCCCTTGAGATTCGTTACAAAGAGTTTACACTGTATATGCAAATACCCGTACATAGAAGCTACCACAAGTACAATAATGATCCATTTTTCACGTGTAAAGAGATTCAGAAATGTATAACATATTATGTTCAAATTAGACTTACCAAATTTCCACCAGCCAGTATATCAACAGACTCATTGCGACTCTTCAATACAAGGCATTGACGTTTCAGGAAAGGCAAATCATTATTCAGGACTGCCAAATGAATGGGTCTGCAAAGAAATTACGCACATTCATATGGTAGCTGTGATGTTATATTTAACTAGACAGTTGAAAACTTTATACTGGATTAACGCCATCTATTGGAAGTATTCCGTAGATGCGACCAACTCTGTGTTTTCAAATATGTTCTACTTTTTTAAATACCTTCTTTCTTTTCAATCCTTCCCAGAAGTAATTGGAATGAAACAAAACAGACAGGAGTCTTTAACCGCTAGCCGTTTTAGAGTTATAGCAAGAAACATACCTAAACCTAACTATGTACCTAATTACATACAGACAGCAGCGCTGCCTACAAGTTCCAATTTCTATCCAAGCAAACTACAGACACCCCCAATAGAAGTGTCTCCAGTGAACCCTCATAAGAGGAAGAGGGTGATAAAGGCTTGTACATTTGATTTTTATATATAAAGATATACATATATATACATTGTTTTCATGTAATAATGGACAAACATGCAGACTGTTCACTAAAGTGACTCCCAACGCCTATAGACAACTGCAACACCAGAACGCTTACAGATGTGCTGCTTTCCGTAAAAGTCATAACATAATAACTAAATATTTTTCACCCTAAATATTATCAAGTACAGTTAACTACATGATGGCATTAACATTAATATAGATAAATAGAATTGAATTATGTCAAAATAAAAAAAGAAAGTTCTTAGTATTACATGGATTTACCCTGCGTGTGCCATGTTCATCATGATACAGAGGGAGGAATGGTATCAGAGCCTAGGACTTGCGATCTAGATGTAGTATAGGTTTAAGAGCACTCTTTAAAGTGGCCACTAACACTCACCTTAACTGCCAATGCTCCCTCCCTGCCTAGTAAAATCTGACACACAATCCTACTAGTGCTGCCTTAGCAGCTTTTTCTAATAAAGAACTTATGATAGTTCAAAGTACTTAATCATAGATGGTCTTTAGAGATATTAGATGTCATATTATCAGTTGCAAACAAGGAGTGGCCTATACCCACTAGTGGGTTAGAAAGAGCTGTAGACGGTGATGATAATAGTTACTAAAAGCTTTATGTCAAGAAATTTGAATGTATAATCTTATTTCATAATTAGAATATTCAATTTTACAATGTTGCAGCTAAGAGGTCATCCAGAAATTAGATAACACAAATTTTACGAATTTTTTACTCCCCGTCCTTGTCACAGGTTGTTACATTTTCAAAATCCACTCTGGAATGACATCACAAATTCTATAGTATTGTGCATGTATTAAGAATTTATAAAGGAAAACAGCAGTTTCAATTTCTTTAATATTTTTTATTTTGATATGTGACATCACAAAGTTTGAATCCCCCCTGCCCATCGTCAGACATGTCACATTTTGATGATTCCATACACCCCCCCCCTTAACGTGTGACATCATTTATGAATTGATACAAACTATTAAGGTTTGAGCTAAAATAAAAAGTCCTATTGGAATTGGGTGATTAGTAAAAAATATAACGATCGCAAAAAATGTGTTTCACCTGGACAGCCGCTCGAACGAGGGACCAAACGCGACGTACTTTTTGTCTTTGTTAACAGATCTGTAAGGATTCGGATGACGTAAAACGCGGCAAAGTATTTCAGAATGAGGGAAGAATTACGATTTTTTAATAGGTGAAAATAACATTATAAACGTATTAATTTTAAAAATTCATAAACATTAAACTTCAAAAATTTTAATACCTAGTGGCACTTGTTGTTGTCAGTACCGTATAGAGTAGGATACTTTGCAATCTACAGTTTACCTATTGAGGTTTCTTTTCTTTGAATGACTACTGAATCATCACAAATATTATGTCGATGTTGCCTGATCTAACCTCTTCATTATAACTAGGTAATTGTATTACAATTTTTTTTTAATAATACAATTTTTTGTTGGATAATCTTCTGCCTAGTCGTACAACCACAGAGAAATAAGAACAAATATTTTCCTGTGCGTATGTCTTTTTACCTTCAGTTGTAGAGAAGACATAAATGAGATTAAGTGGAAAATTTATTCCAACACACACCTAGTATAATTCAATAATATTAGGAAATATTATATAATATCGTTCTATAAATATTAATGAGGAGGACGTAACTTTAAACAGTGGCCGGCATTTGAATCACTGGCTAGGTTAAGTAACTTTTACCGCAGCCGGGCGATAGATGGGTGACCAATTCTAAATCGGGTCCTCTATCTCCTGATGATGCTTCGGTGTCGAAACGAAACGTGCGTTGAGGCACATCGGAAAGTCAATGTAGTGCTGTGCTTTGGTGGCGGATTCGGTGGTGTAGCTTTCGTTATATATATTTAAAATTAATCTCGGTCCAATAGATGCATACATTAATATTGAAGGTCTATAGATAGGCATTTTTAATAATGCAATAAATACTAAAATGATTAGACTATTATATTATAATAAAGATTTTGTTATGACGAAATTTCTATACATACTGTTTTTACCATTTATCTTGAAAATATTTAATGTTTAATAATTGCCTTTATTAGAATATTTATTAGAATAATTTTCAATTTTAGCAAAATTATACGTTTAATTTATGATACGGAAAGAATATGTCTCTTGAGAGAGCCAGGCCTTTATTACTGTGCAATATGACTACGGAAACTAAATTAGTCAATTGTGTGCTTTATAGGTATAAAAATCTGTTATTAATATATCTAAAGCATTTTTATCAAAGTCAAAAATATTTTATTCATCTATATGAATAAAATATTTTTGACTTTGATAAAAAAGTTATACTGTAAAGTCTATACTTTACAGTATACTTTTTACTTTGAACGTCATGTGTATAATAACAATGATTATTATTTTTTTAAATCATTAATATATTAAGATGCGTGATGTCGAATTGCGATAAGGTAAATGTCATTGTGCATATGCGCAATGTGGATGCACTTCGACAAGAGAGAAAATTTAAAAAAAGAAGGTAATGACAGACCGTTTTATTTGAAAGAAAGATAAGAAAGAAACATGTATTAGCTACATCACACTATACCAATAACATTATAATTTATTTAACAATACTCAGGCTAGACAATAATATATAGTGTGATGCCCCAAAAGGGCATGACTTCTCAGCGATGTTTGGAAGTGAGTGTACAGGACCTTCAGACCCCAACGGTCGTCGGATCTTCGGGCCATATGTCCTGCCCATTGCCACTTCAACTTGCTTATTTTGAGAGCAATGTCGGTGACTTTATTTCGACTGCGTATCTCTTCATTACGAGTCTTATCCCGCTGCAAATTAATATAGAAAACAAAAAATATAATAATAAATGTCGAATGTCATATAAATGTCAATGATTAGACTAAACGGGAGCAAATCATACAGTAATAGATTAGAATTTTAAATTTATAACAAGACAATTAAATTTGCCATACTTTATTTCTTACTAGCTGTAACCCTAGTTGATGCTAATGATTTTTTATTCCATCTGTTTTAATTTTTTTTAAGAATAAGTTAGCAACTACAATTTTTTGGCAAGGTCTTACGTCATGCGTTCTTTGTGATTTTCAGTGTCACGTGATTTGTTTTCAATTTTATTGATTTATATTTTTGTAATGATATATTTTAGTAATTCCACTTAATTTGGATAAACTTTTAAACCTGTATCAAATATCCAGAACAAAACTTTTTTTCGTATTTATTTGCATGTGAAGGGAAAACGGACCATCATCGTGCGTCCACGCTAGTATGTCCATGCGTTCCGTACATAATTAGACAACTTTCTCTTAATCTCACGTGGTAGTTAATTGATATTTATATTTAATGTTAATTTTTTTCTTCATATATGATCACTAAATATCCACGAAAGATATCAACAAAAAGGTTCACGAGTGCCTTAAGTGTCTCACCAGTCAACCTGTACATTAAATTCCTCAAGAATGTGAAGTCCATACGTAACGTCGAAATTATTTTTTATACTAAATCTGAACCGGTGAACGGATAACTTTGGTATTTTCACGCGCGGACATCCTGCATTTATCTTATTATAATTTTTAGTTGATAATTATTTTATTCTAAAAATTAATTCCCCTTCGTTTTTATTTTAAGTTGTTATAAAATTTTAACTTTTGTAGAATTTATACCGTAAACAAAACTGAAATTAATTACTGGACAGATATCTATCTGTTTATATTTTAGCCTAAGACATATCCGTATAATAATTAAAAAAGATTTTTTTTCAGTTTCATGAAACTAAAGAGACTTCCCGGTGGCTTAAAGTCGTCATTAAGGCCTGCAACACTGCTTACCTTCCTAGTCGTGCAGATGTCCATAGCTGTCAGTAGACACTTAGCTTCCTGCTGCCCGCTCGTTTGCCCCTTGTAACATGAAAAAAAATTTATCACCATCAGCCGTCACCTTAGTATCATCTAGCTATAGTAGATGGAAATTCGATGTTCTAATCAAATAGACCCACTACTCCGGTAACAGAATGCTGTAATTAGCAATGACTTGATTAATCAGGAACCTAATAAGCGTCTAACTCATATTAGATTAGGCAATAATCCACAACTGCAGCTATTCAGGATACCGCGGTAGCATAATTGACAGTTAAAATTAATGCGGAAATTAGTTTTTTCTTAAATATTCAATTAAAATTCAAACTTATATTAACATTTTTTTAATGTAATTTATTTTAATTAAAATATTTATTAATCCAATTCCGCTAAATTATAAGCAATTACGAACATGTCTGTTATATTCTCGCTTTTATAATAAATTGGAGGTATATTTTCAGCACAGCATTATTCAGTTTATTCTGTTCTTTTTTCTATACGCATTTACTAATAGAAAGTCTTCCGAAACATTTTCTAATTAAGGCGAGCGAACACTATCCTGCAACCTGAGCAGTTTTTTAATGAACATTACTGAAAAACTGTCACGCCTATAGTGACACGCCTATAGAGCCTTTATGCTTTAACATAATAATAACAATTCATATCTAGATGTGTAGTCCAAAAAATAATATAATTAAAAAAATATAGGAAAAACTACGGTCATGATTTACATCACAAAGTTCAGCACTACTACTATTACTACTAGTATTGTATGCACTTATATTAATCTATCGATACATTTATGGCTTTTATACGAATAAATCACATCACTAGTATAGACTAAGAGCGAAATATAATTCATGGGTACAATAAAGCATAGTAGAGCAAGCGATCAGTCCCTGATTCATTAGCTGATAGTATCAGTACGATTGGCATTCGTTTATAAACGTCACAGGACAATTACTGTCTGACATCGTGAAGAGTCCTGTGATCTATAGTCTGTCTCTTATAGCATACTACATCTATATACGTACATATTTAGCGGTTCTCGATATGACTTATGGCTTTTCTATCTAATATGCCCTAATTCCATATAGATGTAACATTAATCAAAAGAAATAAGGTTTTTATATTGGATTCTGGTATCTGTTTTCCTATTTAACCGGAGCACTTATGAACTGAATATGACCAATGGAATTCACATTTTGTAAGAGATTTTGTCTTACATTCCTAACCTCCATCACCTGTACGTAATAGCATTATTGTCTGACGTTTTCTTTGGAATGAAGGAACTAGCCCATTATGACAAAAAATCACGTCATACTCTTCTCCTTTCAACAATCTCTCACAACTCCTTTCACCATTTCTTCTGTACAATATGTGAATAGTAAACCAAGTCTAGTTACTAACAGGAACTAAGCCTTGACAATTTGACATCATCAGCCATTAGATAGCAGTATCATTCACAGAGTAAAATTAACCAAATTTAAAGAGGGAGAAGCAAGCGGTATTAATTTAAATAATTAATTTGGGACACGGAGGTCAGTGGCTGTCCAGCGGTCAACGGTTAATGGCCATTTTGAGACCGAGGCACTCGTTTTATTGAGGCAATTCCGCCCCATTTGTTACAATCCCGCACGACATGAGGTTTTGTCACTTAAAGTCACTATAAAGGTGTTCTGTGAATTAACCTTCGCTAAATGAAAGCAAAAACTGTAGTGTGTGAGTGACTTGTAAATAAAGTTGTCATGTCTGTGTTACAAAAATGATTAACTACGATAGGCATTCAAAAGGAATCTTCTTCTTCCTAGCGTTATCGCGGTCTAGTACCAAGGCTGTTGGGCGAGTTAGGATAACTGACTGCCGTCTGACGTCATCCCCGAAATCACCACAATCTCAATCTTAACCTGTTTATACTGTCAAGTATCCATGGCTACGTAGCCGGCGACGTCGCCATGGCGTCTCGGTGCGGTAGGGCACTTAGTTGGCCTGAACATTTAAATAAAATCGAATGATTCATTTTGGAAAACATAGGGGTCTTACATACGCGAATCAATTTTTATATAGAAGAAAATATTGATAATGTTTAAGATGATTAATAACTTGTAAAGAAACGTTTTTAAAGATGCTATTATTCTTCACGAGAACATGTTACAAAAGGATGTGCAAAAAGCCGGAACAGTTTCCGCAGTTCAAACTTTCCGCGGAAGTGTTTTTAACTTCAACAGACGCCTTTCTTTGAAAAATGTCATCATTTACTGCCAAACAAGGTTAAACACGCGTGTGGTGATGAAATGACAATTCTTAAAGGCGCTGTACTAGTCTAATTTTTATGTGATGTGATGTGCCGTGACGTCATGCGATGCGATGCCATGCGATGGTCACATCGTCACATCAATGAGGATGTTATAGTTTTTATACAAAACAAGGTTGTAAGGGACTGGTCTAATAGATTAAAGTGGCTTAAGACGCGCTTAGGTACAATCGATCAAGAAATTGGTTTGCCACGCTATGGTCGAAGGTCGTTTGCACGTCAAATAGTTAAAAGGCTTATTTTTGCTTCTTATGTCTTACGTTAATTTCTACCAATAACCCTTAGTAAAATTTTCTTTAACTAGGAGCAGTCGTCCAAAATGGTAAAGCACTTTCTTGGTCGATTATACCTGCGTTATCAAGATGACTTACAGATGCATTGTCCTGTATTGTAATGATTGAGCAGGACATCAGTTGGATAGTATAATAGGTATTCGTTGTTTTAAAAATACCTTACCTACCTACCGATAAGTACAGGTACTTATGACGGTTTTGTCAATTTATACTTCAGGCTTTGTACCTTGCTGTACATGTATTGTATCAATTTGGAGGGGATTTTTAAAAAGTCGATTCTGTATTGTGTTATAGCTTCAATATTAGCTGCCTAGCGTGTTTTTATAAGATACACAAAGATATAACTCTTGAAGACGTACACTTTAGCTATCCCGCCAGAGCAAATGTAAAGGTAAGGAAAGATGTGGTGATAGGCATTCAAAAGCAACGAAAGGTGAAAAAGTCCTAATAAAAGTTTTTTCAACTTCAGTATCATTTACAATAAAACCATAGTGAATATAACTTTTATACGTTCTTGTTCCTGAATTCATATAATATCATTAACAGTGATTACTATTTACCAAACGATAGAGATAAAAATAATCGTCCATTTAGAATGAAGGTCACGTAAATTGATATTTATTATCATATTTTTTTCTATATTAAAATGATTAACATGTTATAAATTATAGTCCTAATGTAATAATAAGCTAAGATTAATTTGCAATATCCTGACTGGACTTCATGTACTACTTTTGTTTACTTACTTTGTTTAAGCAAATTTATGAATAAATGAATTTAAAACATACTCAGCGCTCGTTTCGTTTCGAAAATATCACAAAGTGACATTAATCGGGTCCCACTGTTTTACGTGCCTTCCGAAACACGGAGGAGGTCGGATATCAAATATTAGTTATAAGTTTAATAATTGTACCTAAGTACATGTTTGGTTAATAAAAATTTGTCTTTACAGAAAAACGCAATTTTGTCTTTATTTTACTCATTGGAGTGTAAAACTATTATATATATTTACTAGTTGTACCCCGCGACGTTGTCCGAGTAAAATTAGGTGAAATAGATTCCATTTTAGCGTGATGATATATAATAGCATATAGCCTTCCTCGATAAATGGGCTATCTAACACTGAAAGAATTTTTCAAATCGGACCAGTGGTTCCTGAGAGTATTTAAGATTTAATATGGTTAAAATATAATTTTAATATAAAAACCATTGTCCTGTTCTTTATCGTTTTGTTGTATGATAGCTATAAGTAGTCAATGAGTCAATTTTTATTATTAGGCGCAATTTGGCTGGGAAGAGCTATAATTATATATAATTTGCACACATTTTATTTATAAAGCAGAAGATACTCCTTCTATATATTGTTGGTTTTTGTCGGGGAGCTTCCAACCAAATAATATTGAGCGGTTTTAGTGGACTGTATATTTTATTTAAATTTTATGGAGATAACTAAATTTTTGTACAAATTAAGTATTTTATTTGCTAACTAGCTGTGCTCGCGACTTTATTCCCGTCAATTAGGACCCGTTGGCGCAGTTGGCAGATTCCTTTCTTTCCGCGTCGGAGGACTTGGATTCGATTCCCGCCTCGAGTCGGGCTGTATATGAATATATAAGTATGTATTTGAACATTAGCTGTATCTCGCGACTTCGTACGTGTGGGCCACCCGTATCACTCAGGGCTTTTAAATAGTTTTTGAATAAGGATTAATCAAGCTTTTAATTTAAGCTTAGTAGGAGGGGAAAAGGGAATATTAGACATACCTAAAAAGTATTCCTAATATTATTTCTAAAAAATTAAAAAAATGTATAAAGAACGTAGTATTGCTCATGAGTATTGTAGTGTATACATAGAGGAGGGTAGTTGTTCATAAGAGTATAAATACAAAGACAATTGGGTACGCGAGGTAAGCCTTAGAAATAAGGTCACTCTGTACAAAACCTGCATATGGCCGATCATGTCCTATGCGAGTGTTGTGTTCGCACATGCTATTAATCTTATATCTGTATACTTGTTTACTCATTTATCTGTCGATTTATCTATTAATTAGACTTGGTATGTGACTTCGTAATCAGGGAGACTCTTATCCATCTTACATTATAGCGCGATTTCGTTCACGTAAAATTAGGTGAAAAAAATTGATTCAATTTTAGCGTGATAATATAAAGCCCATAGTCAGCCTCGATAAATGGGCTATCTAACACTAAAATAATTTTTCAAATCGGACCAGTAGTTCCTGAGATTAGCGCGTTCAAGTAAACACGAGAAGAATCAGCAAGAAACTCGTTAGCCACTCTTTTAAAAATAGTTTTTACGGAAATGAGTTTGCATTTTTGCATGTTAACTATCAAGTAAAAAGCTGGAGCGACTGAACTACAAGCAGTTTTTTTTTAATACAGTCTTCGACAGTAAAATACGCTTTACGAATAAGTGTCTCTTTAACATGTAGTTTATATTTAACTAGAGACAAATTTAATATTGCATCTGGAATTTTGTTAATGAATTGTATACTCGCGCCCACAAACGATTTCTATACAGATCGAGTGGCGTGAGTTGCGATGCGAGCCTAGGCAAGCATCGCAAAAAGAGACGCCACGATTTTATATTGACTTGAGCTATACACCGTTGCAATAACGTTACAATATGTTTTCTACGACAAGATTACTCGTCGCTATATAAATTTCTGATTGCGAATTATATAACAGTTTCATTTATATTTCGTTAGCGGACCCGGCAGACGTAGTGTTGCCCGAAATTGGACTTGTTTAATTAATCTTCTTTAAGTCTTTTCTATAAAATGTGAAACTGGCCTATAACTTTTGTTTTCCGTGCACACTTAAGTGTAGTTGTTTTACTTAATGAATATTAATCTAGGAAGTATTAATTATCATATCAAATATTTAATTAATGGTACAGCAATAAAAACCTAAAAAACATCAAGAAATAGTAAAATTTAGTGGTTCTTCCATCGTATAAAGTCAATCAAAAGTATCAGCTAAATATAGGCACGAGTAATATCTTTTCCAGCTAGGCGAATATAAAACAGATTAAAAATAACGGCGGCATGGTTCATAAAAGTATAAAAGCATAGTTAAATTCGGAATTTTATCAAATTTTGACCATAATTTACAGTCGTTGTTTACATATAAGAGTCGTATTAACCAGTGGTTTATTGCAATTTGGAAAAAAAATGAAACGAAGAAAAGGGCGATATTACTAAGCGCACTCAACGATAGCGCATATAAGATGGCAACTGATTTAGGTACCGATGGATATATAAAAAATGCCATACACGGAGATAATTTCTCTGTTATATATTCATTTTACACCCCAGAAGAAGGGATTTGGGGAACGGTAAACCGCACGTCGCCACGCAGACGAGTGACGAATCGTTCTCGAAATGGGCAGCAAGGCTTCGTGTAGCACTACCTAATACAACTTACCCGAAACGTGGGTACAGCGGGGTCTTCTGTGAAGGCAAGGAATATAAGGACCAGCGATGCCAACAGGTCGAGTCCGTGATACCAAGGATTGTGGACACGCAAGTATGCGGGCAACTCCTCCGGGCTAGAGGGATGTGAGTCGAACTTCTCATTATTTAAGCCTTCCTGAAAATCAAAATGGTTTATAACGTTTATATTATTGTATAATTTTATTTCAAAGTGTTTTAAGTACATAAAATGAAATTGAGGAGGTCGTGGCCTAATCAGTGATCGACTATTGAATCAATCGCTAGGTTAAGTAGCTCTTGCTGCGACCAGATAATAGATGGGTAACCGTTTATAGCACTGGTTTATATTTTATATCGTATCTCCTCCGTGCTTCGGAAGGCACGTAAAACAGTGGGGCACGATTAATATCTCTTTGTGATATGAGTCGTAAGGTTGTAGAGTGTCGGTTCCGGGGATAAGACGATCGCCTTACGGGGGAGGGTAAACAAACCCAACACTATGTGGAGTTTTGTCTGCCTGTATACCTTTTGAGCTAAGGAGTCTCAATTTTGGACTGCGAGCAGCAATCGCATGAATAAATAATGCTATAAACGCAAAAGCGGCCGTGTTTGTTATATACGCTTTCATGCGTTAATGACGTAAAAAGTATACATATGAGTAGCATAAAAACATCCATAATTTATGGTACATTTATTATTTATGTTCAGTTGAGTAGATAGTTTAAATAATTAAACAGGACAGCACAGGCGATGGTCGCACGCAATTCAGCATATATTTATAAATCTAGAAACATTGCCTAATCTGTGTTACATTTCATCAACACTGTCACTTAGTGTTTTCTTGTCAAACAAATTCAAAAAAAGAAGGAGTTTCTGAATTCGATTTCATTTTTTTTACGACTGGGTGAACAGATTTAAACGATTCCTATTTGTTTGAATGATGCTTCCCGCCTTGTCCCATATCAATTTGGCCCAGTTCTGACATTTTTTGCAAAAAAATAAACATAAGTGGAATTCGATCCCTGTATTAGTTTGAATGCCTTTTAAACATCATACTAGGGATGTTACGGAGACTCTATTCCGATTGTACGGAGCATCAAATTGATTCTGTAGTTCATACATAATTAGTCTACAATCTCACTTCTAAATATAGGGCTGCCTCATGATAGTTCATTTTATAGTTCATACATAACTAGTGTACAATCTCACCATGAAGTAAATGGCTGCTTCATAATAGTTTATTTAGTAGTTCATACATAACTAGTCTACAATTCTCACCATTAAGTGGCTGCTTCATAATAGTTTATTTAGTAATTCATACATTACTAGTCTACAATCTTATCTCTAAATGTAGGGCTGCATCATGATAGTTCGTTTTATAGTTCATACATAACTAGTCTACAATCTCACCTTTAAATACATGGCTGCTTCATAATAGTTTATTTAGTAGTTCATACAACATAACTAGTCTACAATCTCACCATTAAGTAAATGGCTGCTTCATTATAGTTTATTTTGTAGTTCATACATAACTAGTCTACAATCTAACCTTTAAGTATATGGCTGCTTCATAATAGTTTATATAGTAATTCATACATTACTAGTCGACAATCTAACCTCTAAGTGTATAGCTGTCTCATGCTAGTCCATTTTGTAGTTTATACGTAACTAGTGTGCAATCTCACCTCTAAGTATATGGCTGCCTCATGATAGTTCATCTCCCAATGTTCATCTTCCGACATCTGCAGACCGCTATGCAATGATGAGCGGCTGCCCATATCCAATGTAGCGTCTCCAGCGCCATCTGAGTTTGTTCGATTGTCTACAGGAAGAAAAAGGGGATCAATTAGATATATTTACTACAAAAAAATAATACTATAAATTCAGTTTACGGAAGATTATTTCACGTGGTAAAGCCGAACGCTTAAGCCGGCGCTCGACTCAGACGGAACGTGACAATGAGTCACGCTTTATCGTGCGCGCCGCCGGCGGTTAATGATTTTATCACGTCAAAGTATAAGCTATAATGTCTGGCATCTACCTTACGGTGAACAGCATGGATTTTTTGCTTGTTTGCCTGTGCATTCCGAAGGCACGCAAAGTGTATGGAAATATTTCGGTGTATCGTCAAAATATATTGAAAATTGATATTTGATTTTGCGCCGTGCGCCTGCCAAGGTTCAAATGACTGCCCCACACACGCTCCAGTCTACCTGCACAGGTATGCCTGTACAGGTTGGCCTCTCCGGTAACCGTTACGTGGATGCCAAGCATTACATACGTAAGTATATTACAGAACATTAAATAAACATTAATGCAGTAATAAAGGAAAATAGAAGAAACTATTAAAACACAAAACATTACATTCTGATCACGATTACAATTAGAGGTGTCTTTATTTGTTCCGAAATTAAATTAAATTGCCTATTACGTAAGTATAAGTAATAGTTTATGACATCAATTTTATGCCTAACTAGCTGTTAAGCTGTTATTAACCGCATTTTATTATCTAAACACTTATAGTAACCTCAGAATCTTATACTCATATATAATAAATATAAAATACTAAATAAATATAAAGGACTATATGAAACAAGGACGTCTGTTCCTAAGGTAGACAACTTAATGCCTGTGTTATAGGTAACAGCCGCCTGTTTAGTAAAGGTAGTCAAAGGTATGGTTAAGTTATTATAAAAACAGACCGAACTGAAATATTAGTATTTAAGAATTTATGTATCCTGATTAATAAATTTATATTCATGGTTACCCTAATATATGTATATCAGCTTATATATCTATCTATTTGAGATGTAAAATAAACTATTATGTAAAAACTTCTTTTGGATTTATTAATTTTTTTTTTCGGTAAAAGTATGTGTATATACCTACTTCCAAAAAATGGGTTTTATTTACAGGAAAGTTCGTCTACATGTTTTGGGTCGACGATTGCATTTTTATCTTTAACGATGTTTGATGTGGGACCGCTACCTAACCGAGCTTTTTTAATGCGAGAAGAAATAGATTATTTGGCATATTAGATAAATACATAATAGTTTTTTTTTGTTTACATAAATTAGAATACTTTTAACAACACCTTTAACGGAATAACAACTTCGATACAAATAAATTGTTTATAGTGATTGCATATAGAAACTTTTTCATATATCCTTGTTAAATAATAGTAAAAACACTTCACATTTACCTAGCCCACTCCTAATACAAGCTTTTAATTTAAGCTTAGTAGGAGGGGAAAAGGGAATATTAGATATACCTAAAAAGTATTTCTAATAATCTATTTAAAAAAATATATATATCCCTTATTGTTTCAATACATATTAGCCGACAAAGTTGTTACTACAGAGATCCTAATACGAACATTCTCGATAGTTTTACTTACTTCTATTGTATTGTCGCACCCACTCCTAATACAAGCTTTTAATTTAAGCTTAGTAGGAGGGGAAAAGGGAATATTAGATATACCATTGAATACGATAGCTTGTAAGATTCTTTAAATTAAGTTTTGTGAACACGCTGTTGGCATACCTATTTAAATAAAATTAAAATAAATAAAAAAATAATGGGACCTTTTTAGATAAATTAATAGTGGCCACCTTTCAAAAGAATAATTCCGTTAAATTCCTGTAACATGAGAACCTTGGTTTTTAAAGTGCAAATAAGGAATCAGAACTCTTATTTAATGCCAAAGGGGTGCCGCAAGGAAGTGTTCTCGGCCCAATGCTGTTTATATTGTATATAGATCTCATGTGAGAAAGAGGTACTGGTACCCGGACGCGCCGGCCCAATTCGGCTACAAGCATGGCACTACCTCTAATAAAAATATTTTGGGAATATATTAAATTCATTTTGAAAATATAAATGACGTAATAATATATTTCCAGCTGAATAATAATAACCCATACTTTTGTTTATATAGAGGTAAGAAATACACAAGTGTGTTTCGGAAACCGAAAATACGATACGAGAATACGACGCATGGATATGAGAATTTGAACCACCATTGAAATTTGTAGCGTCATTAAGGGCCGGCAGCGCATCTGCTGGCCTTCTGGTCGTGCAGATGGCCATGGGCGTCGGTAGGCACTTCGGTACCTGCTGCCTGCTCGTCTGCCCCCTTGTAACATAAAAAAAAAAAAAATTATATAGATGAAGTTGTGGGAAGCAGCTTGTTAGATATAAAATTTATTAACAATAAAGAAAATAAAATTAAATTTAAAGACATATCGTCGCGCCTAAAAGAGGTAACGAGGGATCCAAAGGCTGGCTCGTACCTCGGTCAAAGGATTAGCCATGGGCGACGGTAACCACTTACGATCAGGTGGACTTTCTGCCCGTTTGCCCCCTTTTAATCTATAAAAAAAAAAATATATATATATATTAAAATAGATTAACTGTTAGCCGTGATTTCGTCCGCGCAAAGTTTGGTGAAATATTAAAAGGTCAAATTTATCATCCCTAATTCTTCAAAAGTTAATAAGGAGATCTTTATAAAGCAAGCTATCTGCCTCTGAAAGGTCCACCTAAATTGGTTAAGCCGTTTCGAAGAATACCCGTAACATAAAAATACTTATTTCGGCCTGCCCCTTTGTCCCTGTAAGATAGGTACTCGAAATCGTATCTTAAAACTTGTAATAAAATAATAGTACACGTTTAATTATTATTTATTAATGAACAGATCTTTATTTAAACATGTTGTCTAGACTACATATACAATACTTTTTTATCAATATTACACAATTATATTGACATTATAAAACAACAATACAACCTACTAAAAGACCTTGGCTTGTCAAGAACTATCATAAGTTCATTACTAGAAAGGACATCTAAAGCCGCACAATCTTGTAACTTAAACTGAGATCAAACCAAAATATACCAACAGTTCGTATAAGGCAATTCACGAAATAATCGCATAATATGTTGTTGAGTCAACGAGGACGACGACCGAACATTGTAACTGCAGCTAAACATTATGGCAAGTGAAATCGGCAACATAACAAAACATCCAAACCGGTTACATTGCAGACGATGGAGGATATACATCTTCATTTGAAAATATGCATTTATTATATTTTTATTGTAGTTACACCACATTTACCATCATTTATTGAGCAAACCTTCGAGAAATTGGTATGGTCCTGAAGATCCAGAGGTTTTGTCGGTTTGGAAAAAGCGGAGTAGGCATCTGATTTGAAAAAATGTTCAACATAACGAGATACATTTATTTATTTCATTCACCAATAATAAAACATTTTAAACTTTAGAATTAAATAACAGACTTAATGCTATCTTAATTTAGGTTTTTTTTTAAGTTACAAGGGGGCATACGAGCAGGCAGCAGGCACCGAAGTGCCTACCGGCGCCCATGGACATCTGCACGACCAGAAGGATCTCATGTGAGAAAGAGGTACTGGTACCCGGACGCGCCGGCCCAATTCGGCTACAAGCGTGGCGCTTCCTCTAATTAATTTTAAAATTAAAATTAATAGCTCAACGGTATAAGGTATAGACTGAGATCCGCAAAGTACCCGGTTCAAACCCCACCGCCTTTGGGGTATTGTAGCACCCACTCCTCATACAAGCTTATGATTCAAGCTTAGTAGGAGGGGGAAAAAGGAATATTAGACATACCTAAAAAGTATTCCTAGTATTCTTTTAAACAGAAAAGAAACTAATATTATTAATATTCATTTGATAAGTCGGAAAACTGTCATTATAATTCTGGATGAATTGAGAATAAAATCTTGTACATATAATTGTAAATTTATTTCTTAGGGCCTAGCATTTTTCAACTTCACTTAGAATGAATATGTTTGTTATAGAACCACAGCGGATCCTTCTTAGCTTCGATGCGGGTTGCATTTTTTTTGAGTCGGACCGACGGCCCTATTGTTACTGCGATCAGTACGATCTATTGTAACTGCCTCAGCTCATAGCTCATCCTCAAGACCAGCAGAGCACATAAACCCTGCAATTGTTTGAGTTGTGAACGCCCTAACTCCTCCCGGGGTCAGGGAGTGTTCCCCCAGTGCGTTGTAGCGCTTGAGGAAGCAGCTTGAGTTTGCGGGTTGCATTACCTTTGATTAAAAGCTTGACATTATCAAGATTTGCCGCCTCCTGAGGACCTATCGAACATTCTCATCCTAAGTCGACTGGTCCACTTACTTAGGTTCGAAAACTTCGTGCTAGGCTCTCGGAAGCCGATATGGAATTACTTCTTTATTTATCAATGTCGGAATTGATATACTGAAATCCCCCTGTAGCACGATAAAAAACGCGTTGTACGACCTTGAATGCACATAATATTCTATAATATATTATTTTATATTATAATATTAAATATTATAGAATAATATTAATACGTAATCCTGTCGTGTTATATGGGGGATTACAGTATATGAGCCTCAGTTGACGTTTTGTAACATACTCAGGCTAAAAGAATTATCCTTTAAGTCCCAGCTTACAACTTATACTAAGATACTAAGAAGTCACTGTGATTATAGCAAGGAGTAAAGTCATCTATGTAGTTATTGTAGTTAAATATAATGTTTAATCTATAATGAATATGCAATCGGTAATATAATTACATCCGTAATTTGCACGTATGTAAAAACGTTGGTTTTTATGTCGGGCCTGACCTTTGACAGAAGCGGCACGACTCCTACGCGCTCGATGTATTTGTTTGTTACACAAGAAAACTCGTTTTAAGGATGCTGGCGCAATCTCATGTGCTTTAATAATGTTATAGTTTTATTACATGAAAGCCTTAGCATATTACATCTTGCGGCTATTTTTAAAATGTTGTAAACAAAGAACTGTAAAGAAAACATTGACACTAAAATAAAATATAATGTTGAATTTTCATTATATCAGAACTTATGCACATTGAAGTCCTACTTCTAATTTTTATTTGAATAGTGTAAATGATAAAGTAGAAGAATAGTATAGACAAACAGTGTATCTACTCAATATTAAAATATAATATTTTTATTAAAATAAATTAAAGCTTCAGAACATTAAATATGATTTTAATTCTTAGATTACAAAACCAAATATCTTTTAAGTTTCAGTACATTATTTACATTATCACTATTTTCCCTTTTCATTTTTATCGTTTAAAAAAAAATCTTAAGTTATTGTTATTTTGAGTATATAAATGTAACAAATATTTTTTTTTAATTATAAAATCTGTAAAAGTCGTACATTGTGGGAATTTTTCCACAAGGGTACTATAAAACTGTCTCACTAACCAAGTGATTTCTAGCATGTTATGGAAACCTATCAGTGGGTCTGTAATACAGCTTAGTATCTTATATACTTTTCTATATGATTAACTGTCATTTAGTTTAAGTCCATATTGTATTACAGCCTGTTGGTACCCTAAATAAAATAAAGATTGCTATAAATAAATCATATTCTATTTCGATCCACCCACAACACATTCGCAGTCTATAAGCCATTTGAGCTACCCTACCACGTCGTATAAGTGCATTTTGAAGTTAACTCATACTCAAGGGTTCATAATAAGCCCAGTAATTCAACGTTTGGGTTTATCCCCGTCGAGGGTTTACTGTATGAATGTGATATTGGTACGTTTCCCCCATACCTTTAATCATATAGAAAAGTATACGGGTGCCTTTTATACCGGTACTCTGGAATTGCAATTTATAACAGAATAGTTCGTGTATTGGCTGGATAAATAGAGAACAGGTTTATTCCATACTAGATGGTAAAACATATACACTATTACGTGCAGATTGTTGTTGTTGTTAGAGTATGACACGCCGATAATAAACTGTAAGTAACAAGCAGTTAGTAATATCACCATCATTTCGGTCATTATGCATCCGTTGTTGGATAGGCCTCTTCCAATATGATTGTCACTAATTACAGAAATGTTAATATATTTTTGAAATTTTCTTCAAATAGATCCCGCATGAAAGACGACGAAAGCTTTTTTTTAATACCATTACAGTTTTTAAGAAGCTAGGAAAAGCAATAAAATAAATAAAATTCCTTATTCAAGAACCGCTAGTACTTTTGTCAGCCTACAACCGCGCGCTAGATGTGCGATCTGGCTGCCAGCCAAAACAATATCTTTAAAAATTCAAAAACGCTGCCTCTGCGGGCGTTCTAAGATCGAGGTTTCTTAAATATGCTCGTTCCGGTTTTGCATCCGCAAGATTGCATTTAAAGTAGGTCTTACTGTTGTGTTAACGACTATTGTGCACAAGTTTTAATTAGGGCCTGCTCGGTTGATGCATTTTTATGCGATCTGGGGCACAACGCATAAAAATGCTGCGTGACGCATAAATATAGAGATAAGATAGAATTTTCAGACTCATATATGTCTATGACCGAAGTTTGACTTAACCTTATCTGGAAGGTAGGTGAGCAGGCTTTATCCAGTTAAAAAGTTATTATATGTTGAAGAATTAAGTAGGAAATCTTCAGTATTAAATATTGTGGCAAATACTTTAGTATCTAGACAAGAAAATCATTAAGAGGGTAAAGGTCGAGATATTACTCTTCCGATCATGGAACACCACGTTTTCTGTTAGTATAATTATAACGTCATTAACATGATGATAGTGCATGTAAACAGAGGCACGTGTTTGAACCTCGACACACTAATCACTATTAGCTAAGCACTAAGATTTGTCAATTTATCATAGGTAGAGATCTAGTGGAGAGACATTTTTACAACGAGCACACTCTATTTTGTAAATCATCTAAAGGCCAGTTAGTCAGGAAATATTATGATTTTATTATTATCCTACAAATTGTAAAGTAAATAAATGAATATCTTATTTATGCAAGTTATGCATAAATTTTCAACAATAAAGTTATATATTTTCAACTTAAAAAATTAAGCGGATATGTAGCACGAGTCAAAAACGATCGGCCATGAGACGTAGCAGAAATGACACATTTCCTACAGAATTGCCGTTTGCATATTGTTATGAGTCACACAGACGTTATGAGTCACACAGACGTTATGAGTCACACAGACGTTATGAGTCACACAGACGTTATAAGTCATACAGACTGGTCAGTTCTTCAGCTTCAGCTTTAGAAATTTTAGTGAATCATAACGATTTAAAATACTTTATTAAACTGAACTGCTATTATGAAATATTATTTAGATTGGTCACAAAGACGTTATATATAAAGTCACACAGACTTTTCCAACATTGGCGTGTCACACAGACGTTATTAACATTGGCGAGTCACAACGTACGTATTAACGGACCCAAAAGAAACAGATTTTCAGTAACAAATAAATTTATTAATAAAAGAAATATTGATTATTCGACATTACTTGTAAAATTTACATTTTTTATGCACTTCACATTATTGTTACTTGACATGATTTGCAAATTTGACATTATTAGAATAGCTTTGAAATTTGAAAATCGAAATTATTTTATTCAAATTTTTTTATCCTACTAATTAAACTCAAATTATTGTTATTCTTTTTTTTGACATCTTCCGACTCTAATATCTTAGTTACACTTATAACTAAGATGATTTATGATGTATAATAATAAAATCAACAATGCTTGATGTATAATAATAAAATCAATAAAATCAAACAATAAAATCAAATAAAATCAACACTTTGATGTTTGATGTATAATAATAAAATCAATAAAATCAAACAATACAATCAAATAAAATCAACACTTTGATGTTTGATGTATAATAATAAAATCAACAATGCGTCATTTCTCACCTACAATAGTCAGTTAATGCGTCATTTCCCACCTAAAATAGTCAGTTACGGCTAGTGTCATTCACGTTTTGTGGAAAAAAAGGAGATTGGTTAATTGGTTAAAGAACCTAAATTCGGACAAGACAACGTCTGTCCGTTCCACAAATTCTGTTCCATTGTGTAGAATTTTTCTTCTCGCAAAAACTTTTTAATCACCAATTATTTTAGAATTTATCACTGCATCTGATAAGCAAGACAACCGCAGACACATTCTTATTTTTCGGTTATTGTATTTAAAATTTTGTAGAAAACAAAGTATAAGCTCTCACATTAGGGGTAAATTTAAAGCATCGCTACTACAAATACCTTTACAAGCTCAGGCGGAACGTAGTGCCTCTCTAACGCTCTTTCCGCGTTCTCGCTAGCACGCTCGGCTCAAGCGAAAATCGTGCCACTCTATCGCTTGTCCCGCGCTCCTCCTAGCACGCCCGGCTCAAGCGGAACGTGACAATGAGTCATGCCTTTTCGTGCGTGCAATTCCGGCATTCATAGATTTATAAGACGATATCACGTCAAAAACAACACCTTAATGTCCTAAGACCAAATACATATTTAAAACTACTACTCGTGACTGCGTATTTGTTAAAATTTTTATGTTTTATTATGTAATGTGAGCATCAAACTCGTTTGTAATAAATGATCCCGCAGGAACATTCGTTTATTATTTGAAAGATAGCTTCAAGAAGAGTTTAAACGTAGAATTTATAATGTATTGAACATAATATTAATTTATAAAGGAATAATTTTAATTAATTAAAAACTAAAAAGTAAAATAAACATTACATAACATACATAAAAATATATAATATCAAAACAAATAACCATCATCATTGCAAGAATTACAGGAAATCCTTCCCAATTCAGTGAGAATTTTGTACAGGGCAATTTTTATTGGTAGGTTAGGTATTTTAGCTAGAAATAGTCAAAATTATTAGCTGAAAACAAACGTCCACTATTTTATCACGATTTTCTGTAACGGACACATAAATCTATATATAAAAAAGCGAAAGCTGACCTTTCACGAAAGAGAAGATTTTTTTATGTTACAAGGGGGCAGACGAGCAGGCAGTAGGCACCGAAGTGCCTACCGTCGCCCATGGACATCTGCAGCGATGACTGTGAGTAATGAACGACGCTATTAACAATGTGTCGAATTTGATACACAATTTTCGATTGTAGGTGAAAACAAATCGCTTCAGAATGGAACATTTTTATCGCAAATTGCTTTAATAAAATGTTTAATAAAGTTAAAAAACTGGATAAGTAGTTTTAGTTATGAACTTTTCTTATGAATTTCGGAATGAACCTCCAAAGGAATTTTCATGGGCCGGCGCGGAACTCATATTTGCACAGAATGAAATAAAATTAGACAAGTACCAAATAAATTTATGGGTCATCCATCTATCGCCCGGACGTGGTAAGAACTGTTTAACCTTGTGATCGACTCAAATGCCGGCCACTGATTAATCTACGACCTCCTCGGTTAAATTAATAACGCGCTAATCTCGGCAACTACTGAGCTGATTAGAAAAATTATTTCAGTGTTAGATAGCCCATTTATCGAAGAAGGCTATAGGCTATAGGCTATATATCACCACGCTAAAATTTGTCACCTAATTTTACGCGAACAAAGTCGCGGGTAATAACCAGTATTAAATAAACAGATGTGTTGTCATTCTCCTAGAACAAAGCTAAAGATTTCCCTTTTCTCTATTCTTCTCATTATTTTGCAATATTTTGAACCGAAAATCTTTTAGTCCAGTTAGTTCAGTTCGCCTTGCCCATTAGACCGTTGAGCTATCGGCGTTGCAAATTATGATTTCAAACTGCGAGGCTGGCTAGTTTACTTAAGTGGCTACGTCGAGATGAACACAGAAAAGTGCTCCAATTAAAGCCCCACTTCAATTTAAAGTCCTGGCAGTTGCTGTACTTGTGCCTAATTGGCTGCACGGAATTGTTTCTTTTTCGGTTTATTTAAGTCATTAATAATATCAGGCGTTGTTTTGGTAAAATACCTCTTTTTTATCGTCCTGTAATGTCCCACTGCTGGGCAAACGCCTCCCTTCTTCTAGACCACTCTCCTCTATCCTGAGCCATCCCAATCCACTCCTTTCCCGTAAAGGCGTCCAAGTCGTCGCGCATTCAAGTAGGGACTTTTTTTTAAGGACTAGGGATTAGAATGGAACGTAAAAGTTTTTTTTTTTATCTAGATCACATTTTTGTAGATGAACGGTCTTAAATGTATAATTAATGTAATAATTAATAATGTAATAATTAATTACAATAAATAATTAATAATGTTAGAATGCAATTTAACATTAAAATCCAGAAGTTCTCTAACTCGTTTGAGTGATACCCATAGGTTAAAAACGTTTTCATGTATACTAAAAATATCATCAAAATCACTGTAGCAATTTAACTATGAATAGTTATACGTAAAATTTAGACACAAATAATGATAAATGTGTCATTTCTTACGTGTTTTATTAGGAAGTATTATGTAGAAACTTTAAATCTTGACTCACAGTTGAGCGTGAGTAAATTCTTACATAACTAGTGGTCTTACATTTTACCCATCGGTCCCTTAGGGGTCATCCATAAATTACGTCGCACTAATTTTACTACTTTTATCCCCCCCCCCCCCCTTGTCACAAATAGTCACGTATGCATGTATTTTAAAATATAAAAGAAAACGGCAGAGTCAATTTTCTTTTCAATTTTGTTCCGTTTTTTTTTATATTTGGACATGTGACGTCTCAAAGCCTTTAAGCCCCCCTGCCAGTCGTCAATGTCACATTTCAGTGACCCCCTCCCCCCCTTTAAAATGTGACGGAGTTTATGCATGACCCCTTACCTATACTTATACTTGCTTAAAAGTGACATGCGAAAAAGACCGTATATCATTTCTAGGCATGTTTCAGAAATCACATGCGATTTTTTCGTATGTCATTTCTAAGCAAGTTTGGTTCGATGCCTCATGACCCTCGCCTCACGAGGGTAAATAGCCCGGGACTGGAGGGATACTCTCCGTTTCTATAAATCCCTTTACAATGAGGACTAAAATAGAGGCCATTTCACATGGATACAAACTGGATAAACGTAAAAGAATTCATTATACGGATATTGCAGAGGTTTTGAAACATTTTATCCGGAATATTTTCTTAGAGCAAAAATCACAATATTATAAACAGTAAGACAACAAACATTATTAATATAATAGCGTATAAAAATTCAGACAACTTAAAAGTTTAGGATTTTAAATTAACTTGCTACTTAAATTTACAAATTAATTTATCTATGTTAACGTAATTAAAAGTAGATGAAAGAATCTAGATTCTCCATGAATAAACATATACGAGACTTTACTTTTTTACTTTAAAATGTTTTATATACATAGAAGTTGACCTTTGGGAAATGTTGAATAAGTTATTCCATTATTAAAGTACTTTATCTCAGCGCAAAGCTACACGGTAATTAACTTAAGCCCTGTTGAGTTTGTCTTAAACCAAATTAAGCATCTTAATTGTCGTTTAAATTGTCCATCTAACGTAGAATACTTGTTTTTTTAATCTCCATTTTATCTTTATTTAGTTGACATACTTGGTCATGACCTCGTTATACAGTTGAGTCATGATTTCATATGGTAATACACTCTTTAATATGTTAATTAATAAACAATTTTATATGTTAATACACTTATTTACAATAGGTGTATGGATTGGATTGGGTTAGAAGATCATTTTGGTCCATACATACCTGTTTACCTATTACCCTAATTGGCGTAGTATCGGAAACCATTAGCGTTGTTAGTATAAAAGCCTACCAAAAAACCAGACTATAGTCAATATTCTAATATAATTCCACCTAGTCTTCGCAACTCGCCCTTTTCTAGAAAACAAATACATCAACGGCGGTATTCTTAACAGGAATATATCAATGAAAAAAAAACAGGAATATACTTATGTCATAATTATATGAACAAATATCCATTTCCTTTTTTGAACTAAAAAAAACCTCATACAGTTATTCTAAACACATCACAACAATGCTTGAGCAACAAGTCTTATGTAATGGGACCGTCCCGGGATTGTGTGGGATTTGTTCCCGTATGACGTCCGGGATTGGATTTACTCAAAATAGGGTCGCGCACATCAGTCAACACTAATCCTCGCCCGCCAGTATGGGATGATTTAATTTTATAAACAAACCTTGGTAGAGTGCGTTTAGTTTAAAAATGCACGCCCCTCCATACATCTAAACTGCAAAAACTACGCTAGACCGATAGCGCGATTAGTTGACCTTGTAGTGCGTTGTTGAGTTTACAATAAAATGTTGTACACACACAAGCAAGCGTCGCAATTCATATTAGCTTTCACACTTTTAAATAATGGATTTTAGTGGAGGGTTGAGAAATGAGTATGCTCTTTTCTTGAAGGTCCCTAAGTCGTATACGTTCGGAAATACCGAAGCTGGCAACTGATTACACAGAGAAATTGGTGTCGTAAGTTAGGGGATAAATTTACTGAATTCAAAGAACAGACCCGAGTGGGGTATCGGTGGTTATTAGAATACAATGTTATATTTGATTTGATTAAACAACAGCTGAATGTTAGAGCTAAGACGCACTTTTAATTTTGCCACTATACTTATTCAGTCTACTGCATACGACTTGTTGTTATATTTTTATTTCTTCCTCGTTTTCAGGATAGTTGTATATTACATGTCCATTTCAATAGAAACGTAACCGCGGGCGTGATCTAGTCAGTAATAGGTCTAATATCTTTTCGGGATTCCTCGAAATAAATTACGTGTGAAATTTCGTTAAACTCGTTTTTCAACGAGCGAGCACTATAGGCGCAGACGCACGTATGCATAATCTATAATTTTACGTGTATTCAGCGTAGAAAAACGATGCTGTACTATTGTAAAATCTACACTCATAACAATAGAGGCTATTTCTATGTCTGACAAAATGAAACCGTAGCGAATCGTTACTAAACCGCCTTATCGTATGACGTATGCACTCATTTCTCTATAGGATCGTATTAAATAACTTCTTTTATATCAACATAGGGCCTAGCAGAAACATTCTCGCTAGTTTTACTTACTTCCGTTCAAACGAAACGTGAAATGAAGGTTCTTATTTCCATTTTACACGGCCGTAACGTCGAGGATTCGATACGTGCGATTTCTGATTTCATACATACTAGCAATATTTAGCGACTAAGTTGTGTGAAACGGTGTTTTTATTATGACTGTATTATAACGGTATCTCTATTTGACGTTCGGTTTCGAACGCAAAAGTGAGTAAATCTATCGATAATGTTCGTGCTGCTCCCTCTGTTGTCAAGTCGATTTCGACAAACGATAAGCATAAAATACAATCAAAACAATGATAAATGAAAATTATAAACCAAAATCACTTCGAAAAGCATTATGAAAGGTCGTTTTAACATATTCATATAAAGGCCTTCCATACAAAAAGTTCTTATTCAAAATATTGTTTTTCTATAAGTATTTTCATTTGCCATACAGTTTATTCAGATTTAGTTACGGCTTGTGAATTAGTCAACCACGGATAACGTTCTAATTTAAGCTTCTGGTCGTTTTGTATATTTATTATAAAGATTACAGAGAAACCTACATCGTAACTTGGAAATCGTCAAACGATAAAAATACTTCTTTAGCGAAAAGACCGATATGGGTAGGTAATGAAGAAAAAAGAGTTTACCTTTTATATAAACTGTTGAAAATTTTAAATTACTTTTTAAAAACACCTTCTATCTGCGACTTGACTTGAGTTAAAGTAAATTGTACATCATTAGGCAAATTGCTAAACCAGCGGCGTTTTAAAAAGTCTGGTCTTTGCTGTTCCCCAATTCAAAACCTAGTAAGCGACATTTTACAAAAATCTTTTCATTGCATAATCTTGATATTCTGGTAAGTCCCTACCAAATACAAAAACACCTGCCCCTGGTACTCGGATAAAATCAGAAATATTTAAGTATCTATATCTATTCTGCATCACTTACTCCCTCGTAACCACCTTAAAAGGGAAAGGAAGTTACTTAAACCAATTCAAAAACCTAGAGGTCGCTGGACCTAGTAGTAGGTTTTAAAATGTTCGATGCACCTTCCTAGGTTTTATAATCAAGGCCAAATATACGAAAGCAGAGAGAGGATGGGCGGAAGCCTGCAGTGCAAAAGTGTCCCTTAATGGGTTTTGAAATAGGGCAGCCATACTTTTCTTATGCTGATGTTCTATACGTTTATGCGTTTTCCCTTAATTTTCATTTTTAGTCCATACCAGATTTTGAAACGGAACAGCCGAATAATCTTAAGTAAATATTTAATTTTATACTAATGTTAAGTAACAATAATAACCTGAAAATAAATCATAAAAAAGAGACCAATAGTAACTTTCAGAAGCGTTACGTTTCGTCAAGCCGGACTCAAAACAATTCAGCACCTTCTACAGTTTATGTAACGTTTCAACAACAATGCGTCGATCCGTCTTAACTTATAACACTAGTACGTACTCTGTATGAGGAAAACCTTTGAAATCAGCAGAACGTGAGATCATAAAGTGTGGCGAATCGTACGCCGGCTTGTTTATAAACATCATCTTTGTTCAAATTATTGTTGGGAAATTTTGAATACTTTTACGGCAGCCATCTTTAATTCGTAAATTAGGAATATTTTGAATATTTCGAGATAGATATTTCGAATTTTTTCCTTACTACTAGTCTATTTATAATTATTTAAAAGCTTGTAATTAGACTGGTGAGGAGGTCGTGGCCTAATCAGTGGTCTAAATCGACATTTGAGTCGATCGCGAAGTTAAGTTCAAAGCCTTACCTACGAACGTTTTTATAGCCACGTCAATCACAAATGAAACAGTAGGTATGTTTAACCAAATGACACTTTTTTACATGGGTACCTACCTAGAACAGAGTCGGTTACTTTTTGTCTCAGTTTTTATTTTTAATTTAATTGTGTTACTCATAACTGGGACCGATTTCCTTATTACTAGAGCCACAAGAAAACGCACAGCATTCAATCACGTAAGAGCAATTTACGGAGAGCACTATCTGTTCTTCCTTGTGCATGTTTTAATAACATTTATTGTTGATGAATTTCATTTACCGAGTCCGTCATGGAGTTAAATACTTTACAGATACAAATAATTTATTTGCCAAATTGTAGGCTTACATAGGTGTTTCAATGTTATCTCTATATATGAGTACGCTATCAACAGCCATGCATTATATAAAGATACATTTATTGAAATTATCTTTCTATAATATAAAATTTTATATTATTTTTTTATTATTTTTGGAGTTGTATGTTTCTTTATCTCATAGAAAAACGGTTTCAAAATTTTCCTATCTCAGAAACTGAAGTAGCTTTCATTACTATACCTCCCGGTGTTGCAGTTGTTCAATGGGCATCGGTAGTCACTCATGTGACCTCACCACCTGCTCGTTTACCCCTTGTTATATGTATATAAAAACTGCTTCGATCGGGTATAAGGCGGACTGAAGTATTACCGCAAATGCTTATAAAAATATTAAGTAAGGAGCCCAACTGTGTGGAGTGTGGAGACGATCTCTTGTGTAGTTATTACAACATTGTGGAGCAATAAAAAACATAGCGTTAGATATAAAGAATATATATTATAACAATAGCAATATTTATTTTGACATGTGCGCCATCTGATAACATTTCAAGCCAACAAAACGCTGAATAGTTGCAGACAGAGAGCAAATAATAAAAAAAACGTGCTTTATCTGATGCGCTTACAAATATTAGAACAAGCTTTTGTAATGAACATAGAAGAAAAAAAAGTCTACGTTTGTATACCTGTTGCGCAGTGCTACTAAATGTACTTCTGCAATATACAATTTACAAATATTTTGCAATATACAAATAACATCTGTTTTAGAATAGTGTGATACATTTAATGCATGATAGCCAATGCAAAAACCGCAAAGATTGTCCCAAAGAAATTTGAAAATTAAGGCGATCTAACACATTTTAGCTCAGGCATTAAAGAGTTACAAATACATACCGACTACCGACAACGATACCCGAATTCGCATTTATGTTATTAATTTTTTTTTTGATTAGCCTATAGTGTTCCACTGTTAGGCGAAGCCCTCTTAAACCATTCTTTCCTATCGCGGCTTACTTGAATCAACGTCTTCTCCGCAAAGGCGTTATCTCACCACCTTGTCCTCGGCTTACCTGTTTGCTAGGAATCTTTAATGTCGCGACATTAGCCGACCTTTGCAGGTCGAGTCTTATCACATGCTCTGCCCGTTCTCACTTCAGATTTGCTGACTTCTTCCCGACATCTGTTACTAATACTACTTAAAGTTAGCAATTACTGTAAAATTAGGTAAAAAAAGGGATCCAATTTTAGCGTGATGATATATAGCCCATACTTATAGCCTTCCTCGATAAATGACCAGTAGTTCCTAAGAATACTCTCAGCTTTATATATTAGCATAGATTAGTATAGATTGTAGTATGCAGAAATAAATTTGCAAATCCTTGATGTCCAGTTTCTCAACTACAAAGACCCTACGTCTTGCCCTTATTACACGGAAATGTCTATATCCTTTTACTAAGATATAACGCAATAACTTTACTGGTAATTTGATATAACTAGTAGACAAGTAGTATTTTCTTATTAATAATTCTCGCTGTTGGTACAGGTGTGGTGATCCCCATACAAGGTTACAGATGTAGATATTATTAAGTTTATTTTATAAAACGGCCTAATAAGAATTAGGCCATTTTATAAATTATTAATATCATAATCAATTCGAGAATCATTTTAAGAACGATTCCTCCTTGTTGGCACTCTTAATTTCTGAAAGCAATCGCAACAGATACCATAAAAAAGTTGCGCGAGGCAGGAAGTTCATAACAAATCACACTGCTTTAGACATCCAACTGGTGGGGGTGTGTTAAAAATTCAAAACAAAAATTTTAATTTTTGACGAAGGATCCGGTGGTGAAATTTAGCTGCCGGTATCAGTACAAGCAATTCTTCGCAATACTGTAATGCCCTTATAACACGGTGGATTTGTTCCACGTTATACGAAAACGTGTTGTTGGCGTATTCCCAGTCAACGCGTTTGTACTACCCCGAATGTGCTTAATATACAATATATATAATATACAATATATATACTACAGGGGTCAATATATAATGGGGGTAAATGAGTAGGAAAAAACTGAATGTCCTTTTTCCTGAGGGTCTTGGGATGGGACATTTAGGTGACCGACTTCGAGTCGAGCTAAGGTCTAGAGGAGATTTACACAATATATAACAGAATAATATTAATGCGTTATAAGAGTACCATGTTATAGAGGGGATTACTGTACTAGGAGTGATACACGCGTTAAAAGAGGAGGACTGGTTGTCACCATCGACCTCTCTCCGCAAAGAATTTTTTTATACCAGAAATACCTAATATTACCTAAGCAAAATGTTCACAGACGCTGACACAACTAATTGTCGTCAACAGTATTGTATTTATAAATAGTTATTTCTGTCATATAATAAATGGCCATTCAAGAAAAATCACAGTTGCATATTTTGCGTCGTTGTGTGATTTATCGTTGCTTCGGAGTGACATTATGTAATGTGGACTTCTATAACTTCGAGTCATTTTCCGTTTTATTCATTATTATCTACACAAAGAAATAAAAATGACATGTCTGTTTAAAACACATTAAAATCACTCTTATTTTGAACTCGGCGCTCAACAGTTATGGGTTTGAACTCTCCGATTCCGAGAATTAATAGAATATAAGCTTAAGGTTGTAGACGTCTTTAGAAACGCTTTGGAAAATTTCCGGAAAACAGTTTCGACGAAATTAAATAACGAACTGAATAACGGATTTCAGGGAAGGTGCGTGTATTTTTAGACTGAACGCGTTATACTGGCAATAATTACACCATGGACTTAAGAAAAGGCAAGGAATTAACCCAAGGATTTTACGAATTACAGATAGACAATGTCATTCTACTTAAATATTCAATCTTCACTTAAATGCATGACGTTATAAATATCGCCCTATGTTTTGTATGTTTGTTTTGTAATTGATGGTCTTACATTAAAGATTAAGTTAAAACTGCTTGGCGAAATATCACAACACTACAAAAAAATATAATTATTTAAACTCTACAAAAATTGCGTTCGCTATGAAATTTTTGTATAAAACACTACTTGCGAATTTATTATTATAG
>JANCMC010033613.1:48543449-48672438 GCA_024363005.1 Charaxes varanes | reverse complement strand
ATTATTTAAACTCTACAAAAATTGCGTTCGCTATGAAATTTTTGTATAAAACACTACTTGCGAATTTATTATTATAGTAACTCATCGTATCAGTCCCACTATCCTTTGGTCACGGCATAACGCCTGAACGGCTGGACCGATTTCGCTAATTCTTTTTGTATTGTGTTTGTTATTGTCAAGTGAAGGTTATGGAATAAAAAAATTAAGAATGTTTGCGCGAAAAATCAGAAAATTTAAGAATACGTAATCACGATATTAAATTATTTCTGATGTATCTGGAAAGGGAATAATATTACAGGATAATTAAATGTAGTATAAATTGTAAGTCACCTAACGCCCGGGCAGGACAACGTCTGTCGGGTCCGCTAGTAAGCAATACAATTATATTGACAGTTGTAAATGTGTATTGTGCTTGTTTGAATAGTTTTATGGCTTATAATTATATATCTTGTTTCATAGATTGCCCAGATTGTTGTATATTTTTTTTTGTGTCCAATTATAATAATTTACTTTGCTTGCGTGTCAATTGAAGTTAATTACTGTGATGACTATGAATATTATTGATTGGTTGCAACAGATAATATGAATGGCTTAGTGAAAATAATGTAGGCTTTTTTAAATTATTATATAAATAGTGTGTAATATACTTATTTTGTTAATTAGGATACATAATAGGCAGGAACGCAATGCTAAATACTAATAAGTACAATAATTAAAGTTTATTCATAATTAAATTAATTAGAACAAAATCATTTCATTATATAAGTAGGTATAGCCCCTGTTAATTTAAACCCTCGATAGCTGTACGGTACACTGAAGCAATGAATCCGTAAAATTCAGGCCCTGAACCAGCTGTGCTGATCCATCTTAGCGCCTCCTCTTAACACAAGTTTTTAAAAAAGAGGCTTAACTATATTGGTAATAAGATTATTAGGTATAACTAAAAATATCTCTAATATTTAAAAACGTATTCGTCACACTATCCTATATAATATGGGGCTAGAGTAAAAATCAGCTTATGATTTTCAATTACTTAACAAATAAAAAAACACTAACTATTTTAATAATAATAGATGATAAATCTCCGTAACAACGTACCTTAAACAATTAAAAATATTCATAAGTATGTTCGTTACTACACAGATCACAATCTGCATAAAAATGTAGTGGTGCAAAAAATGAAATTATTTGCTGTTATCATAATGAGTTGCACAATTATCGGTTGCCTTCGAGCATGATAAGTATACGTTGTTCAGATAAGTTATTTCCTTGGTTGCAGGACGAGACGGGGCGGTTGATGAGGCGAAATATTGTGCGGTACGCGATCTTGGCTTACGTGATCACCTTGCAGAGAGTGTCGCTCAGGGTCAAACGCCGCTTCCCCACGTGGCAACATGTAGTCGATTCTGGTAAAAAAATAACAATCCAATTAACTGCGTAAGATATTACGTCACCACGGGTACATTCATAGATTTATTCCCATTAACGTTACAAATAAATAAAAGAGCGTGGCTACACAGAATTGCGTTGAATCGTGGCTACGCTTTTCAGTCAATTAAACTTGTCTACAATAGTTGGTTTTAACGTTGGAAACTGCGAGTTTAAGGGCAGAAATATGTAAAATGAGGAAAATAGTATACTTAATATGATGGGTAAATATATTTGAGTTTAGCAACTTTTTCCCTTTGTTATTTCAACCGATTTTACTTTACGTTGACATTTATTCTGAATAAGACTTGGTGCAGTCTTTTTATTTATTTTATTTGGAAAACAAACAGTATAATATTTGTTAAAAAAATTCTTATGACATATTTTTATACCAATTAAGTTTCCACATTTAAATAAAACGTAAAGTGCAGAGAGTAGAGTACAGATTAGAGAAAAAAAAAGTGTTAAATGTAGTGATATATGCATTTTTTTTTTTTTTTTTTTTTATGTAACAAGGGGCAAACGAGCAGGCGGTACTCTCAAGTGACTACCGACGCCCATGATATTAACATTCAGCTGGGTGTACGTCACAGCTGTACACTGTTCTTTGCTATCTATACTCTATACTAATATATAAAGGTCGAGGTATGAACCAAGTCCTAATGTATTGTTGTTGTTGAGATACTCTTTTAGTATTCCATAAATTTTCAATCTTGATTTGAATTAGAATAATTAGTAAATACTTTAGTAATGGTTTATTTACCTGCAATAAAGTCTGAAATTTACGACTAGTCTCCTCGTTCTTCTTGTCATAGTCGTCAAGGCGATTAGCGTATTATAATTTTTAAAATAGCCTATAGCCTTCCTCGGTAAATAGGCTATCTAACATGGAAAGAATTTGTGAAATCGGACCAGTTGTTCCTAAATTTACTCGTTCAAGAAAACAAACAAACAAACTCTTCACCTTTATATATTAGTATGGAAACATTTATAATTTAAAATTTTACTTAACATAATATAATACAATACACAGATTAAATTAATTACTAAATATCCCACAACTGATCGTTCCCGGTGCAAAAGTACCCATCAAACTCGCGGCATTGCCACGCAAAATCGCTCTTCCACTGGCCACCGTAACAGAAATGCGAAGCGTGCTTTTCTCACGAAAGTTTCCGCTCTAAAACAAATGGTATAGAGGTTAAAATTCCTGGCAGCAGATAAATTAACTTGGTAGGTGATAAGTTTAACCGAATCGTTAGTAACTAACGGGCTGGCAACGGGGCGGTCAGATTAGACCAAATTCTACACTGAGTCTAGAGATGGACTATTGAATTTAAAGACCTTTCACACTGATTGGTGAGCTGAGAAATTTCATTTTGGCCAAGTGAAAAATTTTAGCGTGATGATATATGTATAGTCTTGAGCCTTCCTCGATAAATGGGCTTTCTTATACTGAAAGAATTTTCAAATCAGACCAGTAGCTTCTGAGAATAGTGCGTTCAAGTAAACAAACAAACTTCAGCTTTATACATATATTAGAGATAGATGACATAATAATATAACTAATAAGTTAACTATACTGTTCCTTCTCGTTTTAAAAGCTTTCATAGGATCTCAGAGTCACACAGAGACTCAATAGCTCAACGGTATAGGGTATGGTATTTTAATGGAAGATGGCTACCGTTTCTTGTGACGTTGTATTAAGAATGTGACGAAATTTAATAGTTTTTGGTAACTTCATTGCCATTCCCTTTACCCAGTCATTTTTTTTTTTTGTTTTTGGCTCAATTTTTACCTGTAGCGAAATAATTTAATTTAAAAATTGAAAACTATTTCTTACTCTTGTAATATGGTTATAATAAAGTAAATGTAAAGAATAGAAATTAAAAAATGTTGTTATATTGTAATTTATTTTATTATTTTCATTAATTAATTTATTCCATTACATGCTATAGGATCGTAGTTTGTATTCCAGAGACCTTTTAGAGCATTTCGTCAGATTATTAATACGATACACTATTATCCCTGTAAATTCAATTACTTTTGGTCAGAGAGTTTTCTGGCTACAATATTCCTTGGATATTTAACCATCTATTATTGTATAATTAATATAATACAGGACTATATGACATACGGACTTCTGTTCCTAAGGTAGACAACTTAATGCCTGTGTTATAGGTAACAGCCGCCTGTTATACACAAATATATAATTTCAAAATCCTTTCTTAGTAGATGCTTATCAATTATGAACATCCTCTTTGCTAAATTTCATTTTTGGATGTCCCGCGGTTTTCGCGGTTTATATATAGATTTTAAAGCAGTCCTTAATTACTTGACGCAAAAATTGTATGCTGTTTAAATCTGTAATGTAACACTGTTTTGTATAATTAAGAAATAAAAGCTAATATTATTGTTATTGTATAATACTTATTTTTATTTCCTTTTACACAGAGGTGGATTTACAACTGCAGAATATGCTGATGATTGTGAGGTCACAAATGGCCTCAGCTGATTTTATTTTATATAGCATGTAGGTTTTAATAATGTTTAAGTTTTTACAAATATTCAAAATTTAATTTAATAAACAGGATGTTGTTCTTGATCATTGAGTATAGCGTAGGTTTTTTGTTACATCTATACTAATGTGAAGAGGTGAAGAGTTTTTTTGTTTGCTTGAATGCGTTGTTTGTTTGATCTCAGGAACTATCGGTCCGATTTGAGAAATTCTTACTGGGTTAGAAAGCCCATTGATCGAGGAAGTGTATCATATTTTTCGCTGTAATATTTATATTTTTGGTTTAGTTGACTCCAAGGTATAATATTAACTAGTTTCTAAAAAATAATCAACTAGCCCATTGGCACAAAAATAGCTCGACGCAAGACACGCAGACAAATTTTTTACAGTCGTATATCAAAGCAGTTAAGTTGAATTTAGGTAATCGTGAAATTAGACTAGATAAAATTATTAGTACTGAGGATTATTAAATGAAACTACACAAAAAAGTTAACAACTATATTAAGAAAATAAACCATTACAATGGAATCCGATACAATGGTCCCACCAAAAGAGTATGTTAATATTTGGAAAATATTTACTCGTAATATCGCTATTAGTTACACATGATAATTAATATTTCAACTTCAAATTGACAAAAATATTATCATTTTCTATTTTATTCGTTTTTAAAGTAATTAATTTTACAAGTGACTTGTCTCCAGGGTAAAAAATAAAATTATTGAAATATTTCACGATAATATTTTTAGATAAAATTGAAACCCCTAATTTCTAACGTTTCTTCCAATCATTTTCAACTCTATATATAAATTCTATATTATTGTTTTAAGTGAAATTCTACAAAATCTATTACAACTTTAGTAGACTATTGAGTCATTTCCAAAAATTGTAAAGGATAACATAGATAAACGGAGAACTAAAAAACAGACTGCGTATAAAAAATTCTTATTTCTTAACTAGAGAACTTATCTCTCTATACTTGTACCATAGTATTGTATATATATACAACACTTTGGTGAAGGCAATTGCGTAAATGTCTAAGCAAGTGTTCACCATGGCGTTAATAAAGACTATTTTTTTACCAAAATATTAAATGTTCAAAGCGCGCTAAAATTTTTAGAACATAAACTTCTCTTTATTTAGCCCTTGAGTGTCGTTTACCACTTTACCATAAAGCGATTACGAATTTTGCTAAGATATGAAATCACCCTTGACATTTATATTTTTATATTCTCTCTATGTGGTTTATAAGAACATTTTTAGTAAAAAACTTTATTTTTACTCAAAATAAAGTTTACAACTAACGATTTTTACTAAAAATGAAGATTAAAACCAAAGAAATGAAATTATGCTAAATTATTTATGTTTTATCATCCACATAAAGAGAATAAGGAAATAAAAAAGTTTTTAGACTCTATTTACATTGTAGAGCAATATATATATATATTATCGTGGAGTTATTAAACTCCAATTTAATAGAGTATTAAGTTATGTATATATAAAATAAAAAAGCAATTACATTGCAATTAATTACAGTAGCTTATCGTTATAGTTATACTATAATTATTTTTTAAAAGTGAAAGTTTATTTTAATCCTTATTACTGTGCAATTAAAAACTTCATCGACATCATACAAGAGAGCTGTTATACCTTTTAATTAACAAGCAGCTTAGCTATTTAACACGGAAATACAACCTGTATTCTTGGTACTACCGCGTGCGTTATAGTTTCTTAGTAGAGTCTTCTTCCTTAGTAGAGTATTTAATAAATACAGAAGAATTTAAGTTTGGGTAATTTTATTTAAAGTATCTGTTAAAATCACAACTAATTTAATTACCATTAGAGACAGAAAAATAACGAAATTATAACAATTTGGTTATAATTTCATTATTTCAAAAACAAAACTAAGGTCACGCAAATTGAGATTCTCTTTTTATGAAATTTTATAGGATGGTTAAAGTCAAAAAAGTTGAGGTCTTCCCTTTATGGTAGTTTGTAAAATACGTGCTTAAAATACTATTGCAGCAATTCGATGCAATTTACGATAGCTATGACGCTAATAGTTGAAAAATTGTCGCAGCACGTATTATGTTTATGCAAAAAACGTGATGTTCGCAAAATATATGTGCAACGTAACAGTGACACGGTTCCATTTACGGTTATCGAATGCGTTTACCGCTTTGCATGAAAAATATATTACGAGACACAAATGGTTTCATTGTTATGATTGATATGCGTAAGCAAAAATACTTGAGTGCCCGACAACATATAATTACGTGAAAGAATTCGTTAGAATTACAGAACTTGTTTGCCTTTATAAATCTAAATATTTATAACGCCTTGCTTTATATGCACATAAAGGAAATTAAAGTGCACGTCTGTGATCCACCAGCCATCACCTTTTTAATGCAGTAACATACCCAAAGTTTTAAAATCTATCTAATTGTATGTGTGTTATATATAAAATTACCTGTGAAGACTTCGGTCAAATTAGGTAAAAACTAGATTCAATTTTAGCATGATGATAAATAGCCTTTGTGCCGAACTTTGTGATAAGGCTACATATTATAATGTCCTAAATAAGATCACAAAAATCATTCATCTCGGAAATGAGAGGTTACAGATATTGCCATCCTCATCCCATTCTTGAGCGCGCAATGTATCGTGAACATTAGGACGCATTCGTCAACAAAATGTTGACGCGCAAAACAATTCAACGACCCGCGCCGCGTAACACTTGTTACGTACTTTTAAGTTTTATTTAAATTGCAATTTGATGTAAAAAATATTGAAGAAATTTGTTTCTGATTTGAAATCACATTGGGACAGGTAGTAATAATGATATTATATTCAGTTTAAAAATATGGTAAAAAACATTGTACATATCAAGAAAAAGCTGACGAAAAATTTCACCACTGCTGTCTAGAATCATGTATTGAACCCATGCGATGCGTATCCGGTAGGATGTCTTTTACATCCTGTATATTAGTATTAGGTATATAACGAAATTAGAAATGTTATAAACTGAGATAACTGCACTGTTATCCATGGACATATAGTCAGGTAAACCGTCTACCAGAATATGGAATATTATCATATGAAGTGTAGACCCTGAGAAGCAGTTCAAATTATAGCTAATGTGGCATTACGAAGATGTTTCTTGGCACAAACTTAATGGGATTCTACGCCGGCGGGTGCCCTAGGAATAATAGAGCTTCAGTAAAAAGCCTTGAGGGAACAATACTTGAAGGAATGAAGGAAGATAAATTTGAGGTTTTGTTGCTGATATTTTTTTTCTATAAAACTGTTGATTATTATTCTTCTTTACCTTATTAACTTTTAACACATTTTTTCAACCGACTTCAAAGGAGGAGGAGCTTTTCAATTCGACTGCTTTTTTAATGTTTTTTACCTAAAAACGTTCAACTGGGTGATTCGATTTTGATGATTATTTCTTTTTTATATGAAAGCTGGTCCGTGTGGTCTCATTTCAATGCGGTCCATTTCTAACAATTTGAAGTCGTTTTTTTTTATATAACATGGTTAAAATGTAATTAAAAGAATGTATCTAATCTTGACATTTCCGCAAAACTTCTGTAAAGTCAGCATCGAACTGGATCAATTTGTTATCCACCTTAAGAAGTGGTTAAAAGGTAATTTAATTAATCTATGTTATCTTGACATTTCCGTAAATTTTTTTAAAAGTCAGCATGGAACTGGTTATATTTGTTATCCACCTTAAGAAGCGGTTAAAAGGTAATTTAATTAATCTATCTAATCCGGTAACCACGTGGAGTGGGCTCCCTTCGGTTTTAAGAAACTTCGCTAGCGTGAGTTAGTTTGTATGGAGATTTTCAGCGTTTGTACTGCGGTCGTCGTCATCCGTACAGCGTCATCTAGTTTGCTTTGGTGTAATTTTTGCCACTAGACATCATCGCCATCTCGTTATTTAGCGGTAGCTACAATGATAATGTTCTTATGATGAAAAAGTGATTATTTAAATTCATTAGGGAAGTTCATTGTTTTCACTTAGAAGATAATCATGGACTTTAATTTCTGGCTCATGTCATAATGCTGATGCTTTTTTTTTTTATACCATATATTATATCAATATTTAAATGTTAAAATCGAAGTCAAAAATTCCTTATTCACAGACTTTTTTACAAGTACTTTGTGAACGTCATTATACCATATATTATATCAATATTTAAATGTTAAAATCGAAGTTAAAAATTCGTTATTCACAGACTTTTTTACAAGCACTTTGTGAACGTCATTATACCATTATATCAATATTTAAATGTTAAAATCGAAGTCAAAAATTCCTTATTCACAGACTTTTTTACAAGCACTTTGTGAACGTCATGTGGAAACGAAATTCGACCTTAGCGTGGCAAACCAATTTCTTGGTCGACTATACAAAGGTTATTAAAAGATTTAAAAAGAATCATAATCAATGTTTTTTTTTGGACTTACGCTGTGATTACGGGAATTTTCTTTTGTTTTTTTTTTTTTAAATATTAATACTAGATCTTCTGTCGGGTCAGTTTCTATATTAAAATTAAAAAAACTTAAGAAAAACCTTTCTATAGTTATAAGATCAAAAATTATTGTTTTCAAAGAAATTAAAGGATTTATTTATGTATTAATTAATTTTCCGACGTCCGTTCTATTAGCGAAGTAATACAATATATTTGCTAATTGGAACTGAAACAACTAAATGTATACATAAATAATATTTTTCTTTTTAAGGAAAAATTATTTCACCCTTTCTTCTTCTGTGTATGGCTTATGCTATGTATGTTATGTGTGTTATATGGCTTGTATGTATGGCTATGTATGTTATATGGCTTGTTTTTGTGCAAATGTTTAATTTATTTCGCCAACGTTCCGTTCAATGGAAAAAACAAATGATTGGAGTTTTTAAAGGTACTTAAACGAGGCGTATATAATGCAAAGGAGTCTCAGTAGTGGATACTTGAAAAATAAAAAATTAATTAATCCATTTTCAGATTTAATGACATTTAATTTCATTTTGTTATTGTATTGTGTAATGACTTTTATTTTTTTTACTATAAAATCAAACTATTTTAATCTGTATATATAGTGTATTGAGTGACTGATGTAAATTATAATTTTTAAGCATGTTGTGATAACCTATAATTAGTTGGACATATTTGTAATAATTCTGTAAATTACTTGTATACTTTTTGAAAAATAATTATGAAAATGTTCATAGTTCAAGGCTAATATGGTTACCTTGATGAGCTTAATTAGTTTTCCATTTTAATAGATTTAATAAATTATTATATTTCGCTGATCACGAAGAAGCGCTCTTTACAATAAAGGCACAGATGGTATTTCGTGAATGAATACATAAATATATATAGGACTATATGACACACGGACGTCTGTTCCTCAGGTAGACAACTTAATGCCTGTGTTATAGGTAACAGCCGCCTGTTTTTGTGTAGCTTCACAGAGCTTTGTAGAACTTTGTAGTCTTCAAGGACAAAAATGTACCAACATTTTGAGCAATGTCTGTTTCCGGCATAAAGGTTGCTAATTATTTAATCAAGCAGTTAACGCCATCTGCTAGGGAATGGCGCAACTATGACAATTTGACAAGGAAATAGGTGTTCCGAAATAGATTGGGCTCTATAATACGGCTATTTTAAACTCACGTGTCGCCAAAGCGAGTTGGCAACAACGCCGGTAACTCCGTCGAGGACAAAGTTCATCCGCGAATGAATACGAGGGAAAATCGGTGTAATGCTGCAACCCGAAAGCTACACCACCGAATCCGCCACCAAAGCTCAGCACTATACTGACTTTCCGATGTCTGATCAATCAGATATTTTATTATTTGTAAACTAAAAACTTATTTTAGTTAAATAGGCAATAATAGCTGTATCTCATTATTGGATGGAGATATCGGAATAACTCATAGATTGGCTGATAGACGACCTTGAAGTGAAGCTGCCTACATCGTTAACTCACTTTAGACTTACACGTGTCAAAGGCAACATCTGCCAGGTCCGTTAGTCCTATATAAACCACAGCCTTAGAACAAGCCATCTTCTTCATAGCGTTAAAACCGGCTAAGTAAAAGGGTCCACTTCAATTGCAGAGGATGTGGCTGTGGAGGCGAATAAAGATGACCGATTGCCATCTGACGTCTTCTCCGGAACCCCCACGATCTCAACAATCTTACGATTTATATCAACAAGTGACATTAATCGGGTCCCACTGTTTTACATGTCTTCTGAAACATGGAGTAGGTCGTATATGCGCCACTCTGCTGGTCCGGTCTTTGCATCGCGCCACCAAGGACGAGTGGGGCTCCTCGGAAGTTCATTCCTTTTTGTTCCAAGTCAGTTTTATCCTACTTTTTTACATTACATATGTTTTATTTATTTTTTTATTTAAAGTTCACAAAAATGATATTCATTTATTCACTGTATACATGAAAATATTCTTAAATTCCAAGGTTAGAATTGATACCTTATAAATGTGAACCTAACATGCTTCACAGAAATTTATAAATAAATAACAAGTGTTATTGTCTATATGTTCAAAAATTTTATGAATAAAACTATCTATACCTATCTATCTATAAGCCTTTATTCGCCCACTGCTGGGCATAGGCTTCCCTTTGCTTCTGCTACTGTCCTCTATCTCATTGCGATAGCTAACAATAATTGGCGGGTATAATATGACTGCGTTCCACCAAGCGATGGCAACGCCCAAAACACTCTCTAAACCGTTCCACTTGACGACCACGATCGTTGCGCTAGCGGCAAAAACGTCACGAATGACGTCATCATTCACGCTCACGCAATGCTAGCACCGACCCATTCCAAAATGTATTGAGCGTTCCACTTGAGTTCACTATCGTGATGCTTGCAAGCAAGTGGGACGGGAAAAAAAAGCGGTCGTGAGCGTGATCGTTGTAATCGCTTAATGGAACATAGTCCATGGATATCTATAATCTTAAACAAATTTATTTATTTAGGTTTTTTACAACACTAGTGAAAGTCATATTTAGAATATTGAAAAAAAAAATGTGCTATATTCTGCTTATTTTTACTGGCTATAAGTTTACAAGAGTTCCTCACGCCCTCTTCTGAAAAGTATCTGTTTTTTGAAGCATTGTTATATAAGAACGGAATACGGAACAATTTAATAGCCGACTAACAGTATATACGTTCAAAATAGAAGAATTCACTACAAAAAGACGATAATAAATAATGTCGAAATGTTTTGGAGCCGCTTTACCATTTATGTGCTGAAATTCCATTACAGCTGGTGCAGCAAAGCGGGTTTTGGGCGTGCGAAGAAGGTGGCCCGCAGTGGTACAGCACGAGTCGCATCAATATCGTAGCGACAGCGTCCTCGCACGCCGAACTCACGCCTCGGCTGGCTGCGGTCCTTGCCCCAATTTTACTAACGTAAATATTTAGCTTACTTAACATAATAACCCCATTTTAACCAATATTAAAAAGGCATCGATTATAACAAAAGTAGAATTTAGGTATTTATCTCGCTAGCTGCCGCTGGGGAAATTCCTCCACCCTATAGAAATCCACTATTTAATAATATTATTAGCATAATTCCACTTGTAATTGTTCTCCGTCTTATTGACAGTTACTAATTTTATATAATAGAACATGTATCCGAACTGTCTGTCTGTCCTTTCTGTGTCCTTTTATGTCTGTTCGTTTCATAGTTACAGTCGAAATCGTTTATTCATATAGATCTATTTGTAAGCACTTATGAACGTTATTTGTATAATATTAAATTTTTTTTAAATCATTTAACAATTCGATGATAAAATTTACGACTTAAAAGCTAAGTTTACAAGGGTTCCTCGCACCCTGCACTGAGAAGAGCCCGAAACGACCTCAGTTAGTTTATTATATAACTCAGTTTATTAGTCTAAAGTGGCTTTCTATACGCCATATCGGATTTTATTGGGACTTTTAATAAAAGGTAAAGAGAATTAGGATTTTTATGGTAATGGATGGGGCAGGCAACATTGACCAGGCATTGGAAATCATCTCAATGACATAAACAGTACATATATACTATGTTTTTGATTATTACATATACCATGTATGGACCGAATAACATTTTTGGGAAATTTTATATATCTCCCCTTTTGTTTGTTTGTCTAGGTTGACCTTCGAAATACCTTGTCCGATTTTGATGGGACTTGCCATATAAGGATTAAAGATGTCAAGAGTTACTTTTGTATTTTTGAGCCTTACTTTTGTATTTTTTTTCAGTGAACCTGAGGAAGCAGAGCTTTTCGAACTTATAAGGAATTACTTATCAGAAAGTGTTGCCACCAATATATTGCCAGATGACATTTCGAATCTGGCTCAAACAGTATTGTCCCTTTACAACGAGGTCTGTGAAACTTATATATTTTAGTCTATATAATATCTTTATAAGAAGACTGACAGATTATTATTGACAGTGTTTTTTTAAATAGCATTTTGTGTCCCACTGCTGGGCAAAGGCTTCTTATTTTTCGGTCCACTTTCCTCTTTTTTGGGCCAATCTCATTCACAGTTTCCCCGCAAATGGATTCAAATCGTAATTAAGTAAAATTAACACGTGACAAAAAACTTTGTTGTCTTTTTTAATTGCACTTACCCAATTGGAATTCCGATATTATTTGTGATAGAAATTTCACAGGTTACGGAGACGTTTTACACAAAATCGCATTATAAGTGGAATCCAATGCATCTCAAGAAATTATGTCAAAACATCAGATGGTATCCTTCGTCGACCGCATCTGACATACTCACAGTAAGTATATATTTCATCCAGCTAACAAAATACAGACAAATTTGACTTAAACAGTTCAAATTTTAGTTGAATTACTGTTAATTTCTTATTTTTTTTTCTTTAGTTTGCCTTTGTATTGTTAACTGAATTTTGCTTTACTAATTTATACATCTGTTAATATCCTAATTGTATAAATGTTCTCATATATATGTATGTTTCCCAAAAATGTTAAAATAAAATATAATCCCACGGTTAGTTCAGTTCAGTGTAAAACCCAGAATCGAATGTGCTTAGGTAGAGATATTTTTAACGACACCATCTTGTCATTTAGTAACCAATGAGAGCCATATTATCAGATGATTATTAATATTTATGCTCTGAAATTGCACATGAGACCATTTTTTCTGTCTTGCTTTTTTTTTATTTAATAAATAGATATTTTTTTAAATATGAAATTAAAGATCGTTCACCGGATAAGTATTGTAGTGACCTTTAATCCTATATTAAAAATGTATAGTCTACTTGTATAAAATATCATTTGAGTTTGAGTTTTGAGTTCAAAGATATTGTCTTAAAACAATCTACTAGTTAATTTATGCTTATTGGCAAGTTATTGATCCATAGGTAGATATAATGTGCTTAATAAGTGAATAGTTTTTTGTATACTCATATTGCATTGAGTTTATATTGATTTGCGTATGATTAGTAGTCTTAGGATATAACTGCACATGGCCAATAAACATTGTCTATTTGTGTTATAATAATTGCATTAATATAAAAATTAACGACACTTTGCTTAATGTTCAAAACGCAAACACGCTCTCCATACATCACTCAACATCATACATAATGGCACATTTTAATCATCACTGCGATATTTCATGCGGTCACATTTCTTTGTATATTTGGTCTACTTGGCCGGTGCAAATAACGTCGAGTGTTTTGGTAGAGAAACAACTAAATGCTGTTTAGCATTTACCTATTTTTTTGATAAATTATAAATAAGTAAGACATAATAAATAAGTTTTTCTGAAATAATCATCTACTTCACATATGTACATGCATGAAGGAATAAGACGACATCGTCTTATTCCTTCCTTCCTTCAGCCCGATGTCGTCCACTGCTGGACATAGGCCTCCTCCATTGACTTCTACAGAGATCTATTTTGTGGTAAAGATATCCAACGACTTCCCGCGACCAAAACTAAAACTTAAAAAAAAAAAGAAGAAAATACTATATCGTCAGTCCACCTTATAGGAGACATTCCAGATCGTCGTCAACCAGTACGATGACACCGTCCCAGAACCTTTCTGAAAACATGCCCATAGGTTATCCGTCCTTTTTGGTGGGTTTTATAAATAATTAATAAGAAATACAGTGCAACCTCGATATAACAAAACTCAAGGGACTTAAAAAATATTTGTTATACCACATAATTTCTGACAATAAATTTTTTTATAAAAAGTAGGTTAATGCTTTCAATCTTTATTCTACATTCATAATAAAAATGATTTCATAAATATATTGGTAATGTAAAATTAAGTTTTGTTTTATTAAGGTTATACTGTATTATGTTGTCTATGGTATGATAAATTTCAATAAATAAATAATATTTGTAGAGACAGTCGATTGTCAGGACTCTGGGTCTATTTTTACTGGTATATTTCTTGCCAATGCGAAATTTAATATGGTGTGAACTTGAAATAAGCGTTTACTTGAACCACTTTAAATTTAACTTCTCCTTCTCTACAAATTTTCTTTTTCTTTGAATTTAACTTCTTCTCTAGAATTTTCTTCTTTGAACTTAACTTCTTCTCTAGAATTTTCTTCTTTGAACTTAACTTCTCTACGAATTTTCTTCTTTGAATTTAACTTATTCTTTCTTCTTCCTTGAATTGTCCATAAGAGTCAATATAAAATATACCTTTACAAAGCGAACATTTTTTGCGAACAACCTCTTTATAACTAATTTTCAACTATCAAGAAAAAGTATTCATACCTCTAATTAACGAATTTTGTCAGCCTAAAACCTTTATATAACGTTTCCACCAATATATAACTCTTAATTTTGTAGTATGTAATTCATTTCGCGACATGTTTCGACACGCTTTTGTTCGTAAAACTATTCTTTTACCTCTTTATAACGAATTTTAGACCAACCTAAAGACCTGCATCATGACACCACCTAGATAGGTTATTGAAGTCGGCTTGTAGCTTCTCCATCGCTAGCAATACGTTTGTATTAGCAATCATTATGCAGGTATCATCAGCAAACTGGTAACACGCGCTGTACCTAATACAGTGGTTCATATCATTAACATATGACAAAAAATGCAAGGGACCTAAGACAGAGCCTTGGGCTGTACCTTCAGTTATCATTAAGGTATCACTAGTAACATTGTTAATTTTAACACAGAAGGATCGATTCTTAAGATAGTTGAAAATAAACCATAGGCAGCGTATATAAACGAATGTGGTATGAAATGAAAAGGTTTGATTTGTGAATTACAAAATTGGATATTTCAATAGGGAGGTTAATGGCATAGCGGATTAATTTCATTTTTTTTTTCAAATTCAATTCAAATTCAAATGATATTTTATTTAAGTAGACTTTTACAAGCTTTATTGAATCGTCACATATTTTAAAAGCTACCACTGATTCGGAAGAGTCGAGCCACGAGAAGAATCAGCAAGAAACTCGTTAGCCGCTCTTTCTTCCGGTTTTAGTTCCACAGGTGTGTTTTCCAATCACTCGATTTCTGGTTTGCGTGAAATATTAATAAATTACCATAATAAAAGGCCCTACAAAACATGATTTCTAGTTCAATAGCGTGGCATTGTGTATATTGATAAATTGTATTATATACTCTCACTCACATACACAGATAAGGTATAACATTTTTTAGCTGTTACCGCACTTTCGGTACAACAAAGTCACAAATAGTCAAAACTGCTAAATAGAATTACGTATGTCAAATTCAATATAAAAATCCGCCACCAAAGCACAGCACTACACTGACTTTCCGATGTGCCTCAACGCGCGTTTCGCTTCGACACCGAAGCATATTCAGGAGATAGACTCTACAAAGGTTATTCGTAAAATCAACTTTATAGAAAAACAGGATTACAATCAGTTAGTAAGAATAACAAAGTAAGAAAAGTGAGACAAACAATAATTAGAACAACAAATATATAACCAGCCGAAATAAAAAAGAAGTAAAATCATTTGAATATTCACATTACCATGTTACTGTTACCGCATTGCTCGCAAATGTGAGGATAAAGATATTGCCATCCTCATTCCATTCTTGAGCGCGCAATGTATCGTGAACATTGGGAAGTAATCGTCAACAAAATGTTGACGCGCAAAACGAGTCAACGACCCGCGCCGCGCTACCCTTGTTACGTACTCTTAAATTTTATTTACATTGCGGTTTGATATAAAAATATTGAAGAAAATGGTTTCTGATTAAAAATTGCATTGGGGCAGATAGTACTAATGATGTTATACATTATTCAGTTAAAAAAATTGTACTTTTCAAGAAAAAGCCGGTGTAAAATTTCACCACTGGAAACTGACTGACTGACTCTAGAATCATGTACCCATGACAATTGACATTTTCTAGCTAAATTGACATTATTTGTTTTATTTTTATTTTGATATCTTGACATATGTACGATAGACATTTATAAAAATTCTCGTCCTTGTACTTTATTTATTGATAAATTCCTGATCTCAATAGTTGTGTTTGTACTTCTTTATCCCTTTGAATTGTTTTGCTACGCCCAGATGTGGGTTCATGTGTGTATTGTTTGCATGATGCAAATGAATGGTAAAACTATAATTGTATACCTTCTCGTCTTTTGAGGAGGTCGTGGCCTAATCAGTGGTCGATATTTGAGTCGATCGTTAGGTTAAGTTGTTCTTGCTGCGACCGGGTGATAGATGGGTGATCCATTCTAGCACTGGTTTAGATTTGATATCCGACCTCCTCAGTGTTTCGGAAGGCAGAGGGACCCGATGGGTCACTTTGTGATATTAGTCGTAAGGTTGTAGAGATTGTGGGGGTTCCGAGGATGACGTCAGACAGCAATCTGTCATCTTAACTCGGCCCACAGCCACATCCTCTATAACGTTAGCGGACCCTGGTATTTAACCGGGATAACGCTAGGAAGAAGAAGAAGAAGAATTGTATACCCTTCCGTCCGCGCTACTTTTGTAATGTGGTACCCAAACTTTGCTTCACGTATCGTTATTTATTATCATTGTGACCAAAATGACAGACATTTCCTCCTTCTAGCGCAGTCCTAGCCAGCATCAGGTGTGTGTGGAAATGGTCGCAGGACATCAAGCAGAGAATAGAGGGTTATTCTCTCGTTACACAGAAGAAGGTGGTCGAATCGCCATCGGCGATGGTTGCGATCGCCAAATTGGGCATGATCATGGCATACTTCTATCTGTGCGACAGAACCAACTTCTTCATGAAAGAGAACAAGTACTACTCTGAGTGGAGTTTTTGGTTGCCGGTTGGTTACGTGTTCGCGTTGGGGTTGTTCTTCACGGACGAATCGAGATCCAGTAGGTGAGTGACGAATTTTTAGCGACTACAGCAAACGCACGCCGCTTTGTCCATATTATTATTTAATCATAAAAAAATTAATTATGATTAGACATAATTCATTTATTCATTCAATTATTTTTATAGTCTTGTGGAGGTAAATATTTTTAATTACATGTCTATACATACTTAACAAAGTAAAAATTTTCTAGAATTTAAGTTATTCACAATTTAGCTGAGGATAGTATTTCTTTGAAGGTAACAAGTTTCAACAAAGTTGATTAATCTTATATTAATATATAAAGCTGAACAGTTTGTTTGGACGCGCTAATCTCGAGAACTACTGGTCCGATTTGAAAAATTATTTCAGTGTTAGATTGTCCATTTATCGAGAAAGGCTGGCTGGCTATATATTATCACGCTAAAATGTAAAAAAAGAAATCAAATTTTTTTTTACCTAATTTTATGCGGACAAAGTCGCCGGGTACTACTAGTCTATCATGTATCATTTTAGTAATTCCACTCGATTTACGTAATATTTAAATCTCTGTCAACTATCAGAAACAAAAATTCATTAATATTTCTTTTAGTGCAAAGTTATTAATTATGTTAATTAAGTTTGAAAAATAACTATGAAAATAAAAATATTCTACACTAGGTTCATAACAAAGTTGTTCTCTTTTTGGTTAATTTAAAAGTTTGATTAAAATTACAAGGAATTACGTTTTAATTTTTTTTTTATAATTAAACAAAGAAGTGTTAGGAACGCGAGGGCGTTACTATCTCTTATCGACAAGTCGGGTAAGGCAGGATTTTTGGAAACCAAAAACCGTTTAATATGTTTTCCGTACATATGTAAAAAAAAAATGAACATTTATAATTGCATACGCTACTTATAGCAAAATAACAAAAGATAAAACTTTTCTCTGTCTGTCTGTTTGTTCCGGGTAAGCTCCGAAACGGCCGGACCGATTTTGATGGGACTTTCGCTGGTTTAACAAAATCGCTATTTTCTCGCGGGCAAAGTCGCGGGTTTGTAGTTGTACATATTATAATGCAATTGTGAGTTGTACGAAATAAAAGCATCACGTTCCGTTTCAGCCATTCGAGGGTGCTTCATCGCGAACAGACGAACGAATGGAAGGGCTGGATGCAACTGGTCATTCTGGTGTACCAGGTGACGGGGGCCAGTAAGGTGTTGCCTATATACATGCTAGTGAGGGCCCTCGTCTCCTCCTACCTCTTTCTCACCGGCTACGGCCACTTTTACTACACGTGGAAAACCGGAGACACTGGTCTAGTCAGATACTTCAGGGTCATATTTAGGTTGAACTTCTTGACCGTAGTGCTGTGCCTGACGATGAACAGACCATATCAATTCTACAGCTTCATACCCTTGGTATCCTTCTGGTATACTCTGGTAAGTGATTTTTTAAATTTTATTGTCGAAATGTTGTTTTTTTTTTAAAAGCTTGTATTAGGAGTGGGTGCGACAATACCCCAACGGCGGTGGGGTTTGAACCGGATACCTTGCGGGATTTCAGTCCATACCGTACACCTTTGAGCTATTGAGACTCTAAATTTGTACAGCAAGTTATATGTATACAGCTTCATATCCAAAAATCTCTCAAAGTTTATGGGGATATTAATGTGACAATGGGCAAGAGTGAGTGGATGGGTCAGTGATTACAAATTTCTACTTCCTGGGGCTATCCCGGTCTAGTACATTTTCAGTGAAAACTCTTTATGACGTCGTTCGTTATAACGAAAAACTCCCTGTTACGTAGAAATTAAGTGAATTTGGTTGGCCCAATACTTTAAAGTACAGAAATATGTCCATATCTAGATTTCAGCAACTATTTGTGAAAGAACTTAAAAGTTTAATTTCTTTAGTTATAATATTTATTTCTTTAGCTATAATAATCTTATAAAAAGTCCCGAAACCTTTGAAGTGACGAAATTCCTAAGAAAGATAGTTTGAGATAGTAAACAACTGCCTTGAAAAAAAAGTACTTAAACTCAAAGCTATTAGTGAAAGAGTCAACAGCTCAATGGAGTAATAATTGAACTGAACACATAGTGATTTCAGTCCAACTTTTCTACCATTAAGTTAATAATCATAAATATCAATGACTAGCTGTTTCCCGCAACTTAGCTCTTGTCTTCCTGGTCCTATTAAAAAATCCGTTTTTAACGGACATCAACTATCATAAACTATCTCCTTGCTAAATTTCATTTTTGTACATCCCGCAGTTTTAGAGATTTCTTATCCTCTCTTCTTCTTTCAAGTTGGATCAAACTGTACACGGTGTGCAAATTTGATTAAAATCGGTTAAGTAGTTCAGGAGTCCATTGCGGACAAATTAGGTGACCTAAAGTAATTTATATATATTAAGATAGTGTAACAGGCTTTATTGTTAAAAAAGATATTGGGAAGAAATTTTTATATCAAGGATTACGGAGAAAATTCTGTGAGAAAATGTTCCTTCAAAGTTTGCTCCTACATGGATTTATAATGAAGAGGAATAAAAGTGTTATATTTAATTAAATTGCTATGTACATACGTAAATATATTTCTTTTCGCGGAATAATTTTTAGTCTAAAAGACTAATAGAATACTATTTAGTCTAATAGACTAATAGAATAATTTTCAGTTTAAAATAATAATAGAATAATATTTAGTATAAAAGAATAAGAGAATAATTTTCAATCTGAAAGACTAATAGAATAATTTTAGTCTAAAAGACTTATAGAATAAAATATTATTCTAAAAAACGAACAGAATAATATTTAGTATAAAAGACTAATAGAATATTTTTTAGTCTATCCGTAAGCCAGGTTTTTTGGGCTTTCTTAATTGCGAGCTCAGCCGCACGACTTCTCGTGTTGCACTTCAATTGAATATATTTAGGAATCACATTTAAAGCAAAGTAGTTTAGCTTCTCATGCATGTCATGGATTTCCGCAAAGTAACGCCTGATTCTATCAATTAAACACTTTATATATTAGTATAGATATGTCAGTCATAGTTAAATTCGGAATTTTATCAAATTTTGACCATAATTTACAGTCGTTGTTTACATATAAGAGTCGTATTAACCATGAAACTCTCATACAGCCTAATTGATACAACGACTAATAAAAGGCCCCGGAGCAAGAATAAAAGATCAAAACATCGAAAAACTTGCACAATCTTGAATATTCGATACAAGAGACGGCTTTGAAGTAGTTATATAATTGGCTTCGAACCAGTTAATAACAGTTTTATCGTCAAGTGAACGACAGGACCGGTCCGTGTCAATTAAATCGCCCTCAGCTGCACTGCGACATGTTAGAGCCGATAGTGGCTTTTAGATCATACGACAAATTCTAATCAGCGCGACTAACGAACAACGATAAATTTTTGTGTACATAGATTCGTAGATAATTTTTATGTATATTAAGCCGTACCCGTAACAATTGTAGCGTAATGATATAGCCTATGGACTTCCTCGATAAATGGGCTATATAATACTGAAATAATTTTTCAAATCGAGCCTGAGATTACAGCGTTCAAGCAAACAAATAAACAAACTTTTCAGCTTTATAAATTAGTATAGATTTCCTAGCAGGTATTAGGAATTGAAAAATAAAAATAACGGTAGCCGTTGTTTTTAAATATAGAAATCTATCAATTGTCAAAGAGAAACAGAACAATAAATATCTTCAATAATGAAAAATATAACAATGTTTTTTATCAAATAACATTATTTCCTATAGTTGTGGAAAAGAAACCAATAAAATATAAAGTATGCAATTATACACAGGGAATTACATTATAGCGCCACGCCTTTACCTCTTTCTCACTTGAGATCGGCGTGAAGTGGCGGAAATGCTGTCACGTCAAGTGATGGTATTGTTGTCGCGTTTCGTTCGGTTTGTGAGACATATACGTTGCTAGCACGTAATTAGTGCTAGCAACGTATATGCAAATAAGATAGTAAAAATAAAAGTTTTAAGACTTTTTAAAAGCTATTACAATAAACTAGTGTTTTTATGTAGACGTTGAACAAAACAGATACGACAAGTGTAGTCGATTGATAAAAAAAAATCGCGAGGCAATATATCTATTTAAGTTTTATAAGTTGTCTACCTTAGGAACAGACGTCCGTGTGTCATATAGTCCTATATATTTATTTATTTATTTGTATAAAAACATGCATTCAAACCAAGCTAAAGTATATAATATTGAAAAAAGAGTTATGAATGTCATAATAGTTAGCTTTTATAGTTTTAGCTTACGACTTCGTCCGCATTGAATGACGTCAATTTCGAAAGTATTACTTTTTATGTGAAAATTTCGTTTAAATCAGTTATCTGTTAGCAAATGTATTGTCGAAATCAACCCAGCCGTTTCGGTGATTAATCCATAACAAACATACAGGCAAAAAAAATCTAATTTATGTTTTCTTAATTTCGTATTTTTTTTTTTTATGTCTCACTTTAGCAAGGTGCATAATTTACTTTTCTTTCAATTACATCGCTGTCTATTTCCACCCCACCAATGATCCGTAAAATTATGTACATATTCATCTACAACCGACTATTTATCATCTCGAATGGGCATTAGAGATGTGGAGAGTATTATGTCTTTATACGTGTTAACGTGACGTTATTATTATAAGGGGAAACTTATTTTTATGCATATATAAACCTTCCATAAAATCACTCTGTACACTAATGAATACTGCATAAAAATCTATTGTGTAATTTTTAAAAATCTTAGCGCACAAAAGTGGGAAGCGAGCTGTTGCAAGGAATAATATAGGTTACTTACCTTTTAGAAAAATAATTAGGGTTCCGCAAAAAAACCCTCACACTTTAAAAATATCTCTCAACTGTTGTGGATGAAGTCGCGGCTTACAGCTTGTTATTATTTTTTACGTAAAAACGTAAGATAAAACATTTTTGTCTGTCTTTCTCTCTGGTCTGTCTGTCTGCCTGTCTATTTGTTTGTTCCGCGTAATCTCCGAAACGGTAGGACAAATTTCGTCGGGACTTTCATTAGCAGATAGCTGACGTTACAAGAAGTGTCATAGGCTACTTTAATTTTCGAAAATTATATATAACATTATTCCCCGTTCCCGTTCCGTTTCCGTTCCATTTCCTTTTTGCTTTCGCTTTGCCATTCCTTTTTTTATGATACAAACCATATCCTAACAATAACGAACACAACAAAAAAGAAATTATCCAATTTGGTGCAGTCGTTCGGAAGTTATGCACGTGCATACATTTCAGCGATTCATATTTATTTGCGCGAATAAATTGAAATATAAGCTATCCTATCTGTCAAGTCGAAGAAAACTGTACGCGGTGTGCAAATTTAATGAAAATCGGTTAAGTAGTTTAGGAGTTCATCGCGGACAAACAACGTGAGCCGTAATTTAAATACATACTTTAAGATAATACTACAGTGGTATCGTTGTATCTTATAAGAAATAATATTATCTATACGCTATTAAGTTAGAAACGTGCCCAAAGCACTTTATTTACAAAAATCACAACGTACAGTCGGGGATAATAAGGGACAATATCGGAAAACGGCCCACATCGGCCCCAACTCACGTTATACGGGCGACCATTTTTGTTAAAGCGGCCCTCCCACTCATTGTTATGGTAATAAAACCCCAATAAATCTAAGATGTTCGCTTCCAGACCCTCTTAATATCAGATACGATTTTGATAAATCCTTTCGTGTTTCAGTAACTATATCTTCAGGTAAGGGCAGTGAGGCAGGACGAGATTTCTTGTTCTTATAAGAGCAGCCCAAATTACTGAAGAAGTGGCCAAGATCGTGTTAAGGCACGCATATATCGAAGGGTTCCGTATCTGATATTCGATACTTATTTTTTGAATAACTTCAAAAATTGTCCGATTTCGTTCAAAACAGCTTTCCTAATGAGTTTTAGCGTGTTCTATCAACATATAACATTTTTAGTTCTACGGCTAGTAGTTTGGATATTCTGGGTGGGGGGGGGCACCTTGTGGGTTGAAAGACGGACGGACAGAGCGAAGGGTTTGCTGTAGAACTATGGAATCTTAAAGAACTGTCTATCGATGCGATGGAACAATTTGTCAACACACAATAATCCATTGAAAGCCTTTTAAACCATTCGCCAATGTTTTTGGTACAAGACCAGTAATGCAAATTACTATTACGAAATAAATCAGTAAGCTGTAACACGTATGGATACGTACGTTGGGATAAAGTTATCCGAGCCAGGTTCTCATACTAATATTTGCCCGCCATGAAAGCCAATAATCGTGTTTGCATAGAACCTGCGCTAACTTGTATTGACAGAGTCGTTGAAACTTGTGTATCAACCCTTAATGGGTTAGTATTACAAGGTATTATTTAATTAAAGGGGGGGGGGGGTTGACGAGAATTCTCCTTCTATAAGCATAGATTATATAAAAACATAAATGACCGAAAACTGTGATTGTAAATTAACTTTAAACTTAACTTTTGCAAGTATGACTCTGATTTGTAATGACTGTTTTCAAGGAAATAATATTTTTTATACGATAGCGTTAGTCAAAGTAAATAAATCTCATACCTCTAAAACAACGATAAGAAAAATGTAGGTAATCATTAGTACGAAGGCTATTATGTATAACCATAATATCTACTTCCCTATATTCTAGGCATTATTAGTTACCTATATTCACGATATTAAGTATACATATACAATACAAACCTATCTGGTGTGTTTGACCTCATTAGATTAGATATTTTCATATCACGGAACAGAAAAATAATATCAATATTGTAACTATGGCGTAATCATAATTCATAATTACTTCAAAGCAATGCATATTATGTCCTGCCTTAGCTAAAATATTTTAAAGGACAATCAACGCCATCTATACGTAGACGTTTGACATTAAAATATGACTGTTTTATCTACATAACGTTTACAGCGCATGCGTAAACGCTTTATGGGTAAAACAGTCTCGAGGCCACGGTCACAACAACTACGTACACAAACTTCGCTCTCGTTCACGCACACAAGCAAAAGCGGCCATAGCTGTCAAACGTGTGCCGATTGTCATAATGCATTAGAATTCGTGATTACGATTTTATTACCGATTTAGTGTGAAAGAAGTGTTGAAAACGTAAGTATTACTACGTTACTTTTGTTTTTATTGTTTAAGAATATAAATTCTTCCTTAGTTTAGTCACTATATCTAAATTATAACCTTTACAGTACTTGTAGTTAGGAAGTGTCTGCTAAGTGTAGATAATTTAAATAAGACTTATTACTTTAAACAAGTGTTGAAGGTGACATCTAATGACTAACGATAATAATGGACGTAAAAATAATAATGAAGAATAAATGATGTTTAAACTCTACAAAGATATGGATAATGTTTTTGAAGCTGTTATATAAGTAATTAGATAAATTATAAAATAATTTAATTCTTTCTGCTTCTTTAAATTTACTTGATGATTCGAAAAATATATAAATTTTAAAATTATTCGGGGCCTTAGGAGAATATTAAAAATGTATATCAAATCAAAATTACTTTTTTTTCAAATAGATTTTTACAAGGTCTTTTGAATACACTGTAATACTTTAAATATATCTAGTATATGTAATGAAAAAGCTTCTAAGTGTAGCGGCTGCTACATAACAAGATGGCAATGATGTCAAATGGAAAAGGTTACACCAAAGCAAACTAGATGGCGTTGTACGGATGACGACGACCGCAGTACAAGAACTAACTCACGCTAAAAACGAAAATTATTGAATTGATATTTCGATACACTAGCAGAATCTAAGTAGACGAAAGAAAGGATGTCAAAGACAGAAACAGTAGACCGAAATCCACACAATACCCGGCTATTGTCTTATCTAATTTTCTATCCATCTACCTCTCTCTCTCTCTCTCTGTCTCTCTTTCCCTTTCTCTCTCTGTCTCTCTCTCTCTCTCTATATTTACGCTTAGTTAGAGGAGACTCGAGAACATAAAACATGATATGTCATAATTATACTTATGCTAATTATTTCAAATCGGACCAGTAGTTCCTGAGATATTAAGCACATTCAAGCAAACAGACAAAATCTTCGGCTTTATATATTATTATAGATTAATACGTCAAGAGAAAACTTTCGGTACCATTTAACGAAAAATGCGCTTACGGAGGAGTATAAAATCTGGCACAATTATAGTTAATATAGAGGATAATAAATAAAATAAATATATATATACAGGACTATATGACACACGGACGTCTGTTCCTAAGGTAGGCAACTTAATGTCTGTGTTATAGGTAACAGCATCGATGTATATGTATGTATATACATTTTTACAATTTTGTTGATTTCCCAAAAGTAGATTTTGACAAAATTTGTATGGGACAAACTCTTAATTATGGTCTATTCAAGTAAAAAATAATCATCAAAAAATTATAAAAACATACACTCGAATTGAGAACCTCCTTCTCTCTTCTGAAGTCGGTCAAAAAGGAGAACCTTTAAAACGTTGTATGTAAGTACCAATTATTTGCTTTTTAGTTCCTTGGTGTTATTTTGAGTATGTTTTCTTTTTAATTATGCCCTTTCCCCCTTGTAATATATAAAAAATAAAAAAACATGGGTTTAATAATATTTCCTATTATATTTGATATTTGGTAGTTCACAGATCAAAAAATTCCATCGCCATTTACTTGAAGATATTTGTGTTTAAAATAAATGGCCAAGAGCGTGTCAAGACACGCTTATACAGAAGGGTTCCGTATCTGATACGCTATGAACGTATTTGTTAAATAACTTCAAAAGTTGCTGTCCGATTTCGTTCAAAATAATTTTCCTAATGAGTTTTTAGCATGGTATATTTTTTAATATTATAAAATCATTCATCTCGGAAATGACAGGTTACAGATATTGCCATCCTCATCCCATTCTTGAGCGCGCAATGTATCGTTAACATTGAGAAGCAATCGTCAACAAAATGTTGAAGCGCAAAACAAGTCAACTACCCGCGTCGCGCTATCCCTGTTACGTATTTTAAGCTTCATTTACATTGCGGTTTGATGTGAAAGCATTGAAGAAATTTTTTTTCTGATTTAAAATCGCATTGGGACAGATAATAATAATGATGTATTCATGAAACTATATATCCAATTTTAAAACACAATAATAAACTTAATATTTAATGTTTCTGAACGTTTATTACTCATAAAATTAAAATGCTAGTTTGTAGCGTTCTAAATTCAAAATACTTTTTTATTTTTAAGGTCGAAGCGACGATTGAGGATTTTAAAGATTACCGTTTGATTTTCGTAGTTTTACTAATGCTGACGGTGCAATTTGAGCAGATTAAAAAAAATGTAGGTGGAAGAATTTTAAGTTTGTATCTTTAGGGGCATTTTCACTGATTTCTAATACTATAGATTTACTTTAACAATTTTTTTTTAATTTTTTTCTTTTTTACACTACTAATTAACAACTATTTAAGACCACTAATTATCAACTATTTAATTTAATATAATTAAATACATAAATATCTGGCACGATGAGATAAAACATACCTTAAATTTGATATATAACGCAATACCATTGTTTCTTTATTTAATATGCAAAGTATTTAGAAAACAAAGTCTTTTTATTTTTATTTTACAAATTAGCAATTTGCAGTGACCATTTTATTTGATTACCTCTACGTTTTGTAAATGAAACTGATGAGTTCTTACTGTATTAAATTTCAAAGTTCAGTATTATTCAATACATTCTTTAAAAATTAGTACAGTCAATAGAACTGATCAAGTTCATTTAGAAAAAGTAAAACAGTGACAATTGCTGGAATGTGGTTTACAATTCTTTACATAGGAGCCAACGATTTATATAATGTTTATATAAATAATTAGGTCATTAAAATATTTTTCAGAGTTCGTCTCCTTCTTATTCATTTGATGGCAAACATGATGTTATACTTGGCGAGTTTTGAGCCAACGAGAGATGCAATGGAAGTGGAATGCATGCTGAAAAAATTATAAACATGTTTAACTTTTTTTTAAACAATTAGTTGTCTTTATGCAGAACAAAACTTACAATAATTATTATATGTAATGTTAATTCATTGTATTATATATTGTATAATTTATAACATATTCCTTTAATAAAATAAATTGTATATATTTTGATAATAGGAATTATTGACGATTCACAGATTCTCATTGCAGTTTTTTATTAAGTTACAGATAGCACCGAGTAATTCAAGCCTTTAGCCAAATTGATGGCAATTTGCCGTGATTCGGGGAATTTGCTAGCTTGGATTTAGAATGCAGATTAAATTAAACGATGTGATCCCAATTTCGGCTTTCAGTTCTCGAACAATTTAATACTCGGATAATATGGCCCGACGGGACAATGGCGATTCCAGCTAAGGCTCGATCACTGCTAACTGTTATGGGTTAGTTAATTTAAGTTAACATTGGACCTGTTTAAAATTGAAGTTTTGTATGGGAATACACCTATTGCTGATATTAATTTAATAGTTTATTGCCGTGTATAAATGCAGTACGTAGTATAAGCACCAATGGTGTGAGCAAGTCACAAAAATGTAGAACACACCTCCGGTCCAAGGCAAGAAATTTCTTGCAAATTGCAATCTTGTGACCTAGTAGACTTTCTTTGTCACGCATTCTTGGTCACGCAAGGTAAAACTTCAACTGCTAGTACTTGTGCAAACAACTCTAAGTCAAAGTTTCTATGATTTACCAGATTTTAGCAAAGTGATGCGACAACTCTTCTGAAGAAGCCAAAGACTCCAGCAGATAGAGAAATCCCTGAAGAGATCCCTGTGAAAATCACGACTTGGTCCAGGCAATGTTGAATGGTGCTTGTGTTATAGTAACCCTGCTCTAAAAACATTATTCTTAAATAAGTTCAAAATATGTGGTTGATGTATACAATAATTAATGCTTTACAAATATTTTAAAATACAAATTCAAAATATAATGTGTTGGACTGCTTACGGCGACAAATAAACGAGATGCTAAACAAACAATGTCCCGGAAGTAATTCAACACAGTAACAGAAATGGAGTAAGAACAGTTTCTGTAGCATGCATTTGAGTGTTGTTTCGTATATTGCTCTAGTAACTTTGGGATGACTTGACGGAAACTTGGAAACATTTCTAGTTTGTCACAAGTGCTATCGTACGTGGTGCTCTTGTGTACAACTTGTCACACATTTATGGCTCTGACGTGGATTGATATATTTTATTCAATTACAAGTAAAGAGTAGGCGCCATCTTACGGAAGTGAAACCATTATGGTAGTTTAATAATAATATAATAATAATGTTTATTTCGTTTCTCCTTTAGATTAAGATACATACCTCCTAGTCCGCATAAAATACCTGTCAGGGGGTTCCCACTCTTCCCAAAACAAAATTTTAAAATAAACAAATATAGAAAAATCCTTAATTACTACTTATAAAATGTGTCTGTGTGTGTATGTGTGTGTGCGTGTGTGTTTGTGTGTGTGTGTGTGTTATATTTTGCATAAACTTGTGAATAAAATGGGGTAAAATCTGTGCATTGCTTTTACTCACCACCAAAACGGCACAACACTTAATTAACTAAGTAAAATCTTTAGTAAAAGTAATTCACATAAAACACATTTCACACTTCAACCAAATTTTCCCCAACTAGAAATACCCATCAAACGTTTTATATTTTCAATTCATTCACTTATTAATACAATATTTATACATAAAAGTATTTGGGGCGTGTCTACGTTACCATCATCACCATCCATCCATCACCATCCATCTACATAGTCTATGTCACAAGGAATCTGCAAAATTAGCAATATTTTCCTACTCGTATATTTTGTTATGTATCTACCTAGATAATAAAGCTTAGGCAACTTGAATTTTCGAAGCTCTGGTAAAGTTGGATTTGTGTTTTGCAGAATTAGACGAAAATTCTAACTTATTAAGGCTTACAAACATAAATTCAGCCAACGAAGTTGCAGTCAGCGGTCCAGTTGTTTAATTGTTTTGTCTTAAACTGCAGCAACTCGTTAAGTAACTTGAAGCTTTGACAAACGGACATTTGTAAACTGAACCAGATATTATGAGGATGAATGCTTCGTTAGCTGATTTATAATGCGAAGCAATAGAGCGCACTTTACGATCTATCAATCGATTTTTGCTTCTCTTCCGCGCCTATTTTTACTGTTGTCGTTATATTTGTTAGGCCTTGTAGTTAATCAAAAAGATTATAGTGTACCATTTCAAAATAATTTATAGACGATTAATTCTTTAGCCTTATTTAATCATTGAGGTTTTTAAAATTTTCGGCTTATTTACTCAAAAAAACGATTGTGGTTTCCATGTTGAACGATAATGCCAACAAGATAAAATATACCGCCAATTTCGCTATACATGCAAAAATGAGTGCAGTTAAAATGTTCAGTTGATAAAATCAGCATTTATTGACTGCCTGACGAGTTTCTGCAACGACTCAATTGAGGTGTACGAAATTGGCCCATGTTGAAATTGTCACAACTGGAACACTCAAAAATATGTTAAACTAACAACATTGAAAGACATGCATATAATTAATGTTCTTGTTTTTTTAATACAAATAACAAAGGGATTGTTGTCATTCATTCGCATCTTTATACGCATAGATTTTGAGCATAATATAGGTACTAACCCAAAGTATCATAAAAAAACTATTTAGTAAAACAAGGTTTTATTAACATTTAATATGGTTGTAATCCATATTTATTCAGCCCATAAAATCCTCAACTAGTCATAAAGTTGGTCATGCGTCTTCACATTTTGATAAACAATTTTTTTCTAACTGAAAATGACCTGAATTTCGGTAAAAATGGGACATATGTTGGATTTATGTAAAATAAACATTTATCTTCTCTCCTAGTAATCCCATTATTAGTTTGAACACAAACTTGCTAATAATCAGCCAGGAGTGATCATAATGTAATTTGAAAATATTCCTCTTATTCTAGTATTGAACATGACGTATCTTCTTTAAACTCCACACATAGAATAACCAGTGAAAAATTGAAAAAATAACGAACAGTAATAACTCAGAGGTAACATTGGCTGAAATCGGTAATATCGAAAGCAATATCTTACCGAACAGATTACTCCAGTACATCTTATTCTTGCTCAAAGGCAAGGGCTGAGAATGGGGTGCTAAACGCTCTCCCCACCTCATAAATCGTCGATTACAGTCCGAGGGTCGTACACGTCCTCTCAAATATGACTCGGGATTGATTTTCATATTAGCTGGACCTCTTTGACTACGCAGAGACAACAATTTCTTTATTTAGTTTTATACAGTCTATTTCCTTATGAATTAAGGGCGACTAAAGAACGTCCAGTTGAAGGACAGCAAATATATTATGTAGAGTAAGACTTCAATCATTGTGCCCCCGGAGATTCCACGTCCTCTCAAATATGACTCGGGATTGATTTTCATATTAGCTGGACCTCTTTGACTACGCAGAGACAACAATTTCATGTGGACGGGCCGCACTTGTAATATTATAAATAAATAAGTGTCTATTTATGTATTCACTATTAATGTAGGGAGACATTGTAAGCGTTATTAAAAATAAACAAATTTCAGAACAATAAGATAAAACATTCTACTCGTGGACTATATAACAGTAAGCTAATAACAATTAGCTTACTATTATTTATTTATAAGAAATAGATTGCTATTAAAGAAACAGCCGCGGGCCACAAAGGAGTATTCGCGGGCCACAAAGGAGTATTCGCGGGCCACATACAGCTAACTTCAATGCAATAATAGACAATGTTCTGTACTAGTTTAGGTAAAGTGTAATTGTTATAAGTTACAATTGGCCAAGTCATTACTACATTGATTGCAACAAGTCATTATTACATTGATTTAAACATTTTCTAAAAGTTCAATGTAAGTATGTGTATGTACATACTTCCAACAATTAATATAAATATTCAAATACATTGAATATAATGTTTTATTAGTATTTATATATTTGATAATCCAAAATGCAAGTCATCTATACTTTAATACATAAAGCTTATGTATAGATTCCCTATAGTCAAAGAGTCTGATAACGAATATAAATTGGTATTATACAAAAGGTGATTTAATTACAGAAATAGTCATATAGGACCACTTGTAAAAAATCGTTGTTAGAACATTATTGCTTTGCTTTTAAGTTCATGCGTCAGAGAGAAAGTATCCAAGTGTTTTATGCATATTTCTATTGCTTTAAAATTAACAAACAATAATTATAATGGCCATAATTGACCTTGGCAAACCTGGAAGTCACTTAATGGACTCGAACACAGGTATGACATCATTGAAATTGTTTAGTTACGAAGCCATGAAAGTGGATAATGGAATAGGCAGAGGATGGATCAATCACATATTATACTTTCGTAAGAAACCTTTTTTATTTATTATATTATATACGTAATTTACGTATTTTACGTATAAAATTTTAATTATATACGTAATGTAAATTGTTTAAACAATAACTATGAATAAATTCTCGATAATTTGGCAGGTTTTGTTTCGACTGTACCAGTTGAAGCTATTGTAGATTCTCTTACAGTATTCACATATTAAAAAGAGTTAAATTCATTTTTTTATGTACACGTACCGCGGTTGAATTGTATAAAATCAAAAGCGATGGCTATGATGAAAAATGAATCATTCGATGTAAAAAATAATGTATTTTTTTATTATTTTAATAAAAAAATAATAAATGACAACAATTGAAATGTAGAAGATAATATATACAAGACATTCTTTTTCCATGAAGGTTACAACCAGAAAATTTAAAGCATGAATAAAAGAGGATGGACTGTGCCGTAGAGTATATTATATAAAAAAAAATAAAAACTCCCCTAAACGGAAAAATCCAATTATAAAATATGATAAAGGCAGCTATTTTAAAAGCCATCTGAGTCAATTTTAGTTATGAAACTAATAATAATAATATTACCCAATAATCATGTACGTATTTGATAATCAAATGGTTTTGTAAAATGTAATTTCCTTTTCATTTTATGTATTATCTAAAAGGAATGAAAAGTAAAGAAAAGAACGAAAATGGGTGATATAACCATTTATTTGAATAAAATGCTCTATTTTAATATTTCTTTGTAACACCCAACCACAGAGAACTACAATAAATTGTTTCCTGTACAAAACTTAAATCCTTAATCAGAATACAAAATTTATATTCTTAATCCTCTTTATTTCTTGAGCGCCGGCCTGCAAGAAAAGATAATAAAAAGAAATGAAATAGATATTAAGTTACGTCGCACTGGCGTCTTACTATAAAAACTAAAAAATCTTGGCTATAAACATAATTAAATAGTGCCGCCATTTTCTGAATCAATTTTTTTGTAGATAAGCTGTGTCTCCTGTTCGAAATTTAAAAACATGTCCATGGGCGCCGGTAGGCACTTCGGTGCCTGCTGCCTGCTCGTCTGCCCCCTTGTAACATAAAAAAAAATAAGTAACTGTTTCAAATCTTCCGATTCACTAGAGGAATCTAAATCATGTAATACTAGTCTTTTTCTGCATCCTTTATGGTACGGACGATTCATAATTTATTTTTTGTAAACGATTACTAAACATTACGTATACTAAAAACGTTATAAAAATGCGGCTTTAGCGGCGGCGTGCTTTCCTGTCGATACTTGTGACGGCACTAACCTGACTGCTCCGGTCACAATCGCGCCTCAGCAGTAATCACCAACAATACATACTTGTACCATAAAGTACTATTAAATTATCAAACTATGTTAAAGTCGAGAATTTTCTTGTATCAATAAATCTATATATATAAATGAATAGCAAAATGTTTTGGTCAGCGCATAACTCAACAACGCCTGGGCCAATTTAACCAATTCTTTTTTTTGAACGTTCGTTGAAGTCCAAAGATGGTTTTTACGGCGAGAAAAAATCGTATAATTTTCGGGAAACCCCTGTCCCGAACGGTAAAGGGGGAGTGACAATATCAGCTAGGGTAGTCCGGGGTCTCGTACCCGTAGTTTATGTGACCAGTTATGGGAGAGATAAAAAAGAAAATCCACTTCCTGGAATAAAATGTAGTTCTAAATTGAAAAGCAAAACCGATACAATATACATAGTATATAATATATATGTAACCTACTTGTTGTATCTAATCTCTTTGACATTGAAGAAAGCCGCTTAGGAAAATTGCTAGTAGGTACACTTAGCGGCTTAAGAAGTTAGCTGATTGAAGGGTGTAAGGTTTCTATGTCGGAAACCTTATAAGGATCGGAACAGGCTTTTCAATCTAAACAATTTACCTGTTCTCTTAACATATTTGAGTTTTAGACACCACTGATTTTAGGCTGAAAAATCAGAGGATACGTATCATAGACAGAGCTCCTGAGAATATTAGCACACCTATTTTAAACACTATGTATTTCGTACAATGGACAGCGAATCTTTGTACTAGCCATTCTAAAACCACACAATCCCTTTTGAATGTGGGGAAGGGTCTGAAGAGGTCTCTAGAGAAACATATCACGGATGAATGGAGGTGAAAACTTCGCAAAAACAAATCTAATCCCTTTGTTTTAAAGTTGAATTCGCTTTGTTAAAAGTAATTATAAATTTCATATTGAAATCTGTAGGCAGTTGACCCGTCGTGGATTTTTGATGTGCTCCAAAATTATGTGTGAAAAGGTTAACGAGGTATTGTATTTGACTTTGGAGAATTTGCGAGTTTGGTTTAACTTTTGATGAAGGCATGTATGTTCACAGGAGATGTGGTGTCTTAAAAAATTTAATTGTTTAACTAATTTAGTATACCCGCAACTAAATTTTACCACTAGTTAATTCACGGCACCAACTTTGAAATCATACCTAGATATGTACACTTAAGGATAGTTCTTATTTAAAAGATTTGCTAGGTAATAATATTTTACGTCCAAGTAATTTTAAGTAAGCAAAGCTCTTGAACTGCGGAATCCAACCATCAACAACCTATGAAATTTAGTTTTTTATCTATTTCTATACTGATTTATAAAGCTGAAGAGTTTGTTTACTTGAAGGCGCTAATCTCAGGACCTACTGATAGGATCAGAAAAATTCTTTCAGTGTTAGATAGCCTATTTATCGAGGAAGGCAAGGATGATACATAATCATCACACTAAATTGAATGTTTTTAAGTACCTAATTTTACGCAGATGAAGTCGCGGGCGCAGTTAGTTAAATACAAGTAAACGATATTGAATTACATACACTTCCTCCATAGGTAAGAGCACGTCGTAATTCCGAAACTAATAAAAAAGAAATTAACGTGATAAGTTGACTATTTCGAACGTGATCATGCCAGATCCACACACACAGACATCCGTGCGTCCAAGGAAATTTTTATTAAATCATTTTTTTCTTACAAGAAATAAAATAACTACCTTTCTCAATTATCAAAAGTGTTTAAACACCACTTTTAAGTTAATAATCTGTGTGTTTAATGTCATTATTTATCAAGAAGCGCCATACCAAAAGAAATAGTCATTTTTAGTTCAGGAAATCGATCGAATCTGATTAAGTGAGAGTAGAGCACACCCCAAACGCTTCGCGTTGTGTGGCGTGCAATTAAATCGTTCAAGACATGAATTTTTAAGCAAACCTTTAAAATTTTATCCAAGAAAGAGTTACATTAAGCTCTTTACGTATGCAAGAGACAAATAGATGCTTTAAAATGCTTAAGAGACTTGCTTCCGCGTAATCTTACTAAAAGGCACTGAATGGAATTGCTTCATTATTTTCTTGGATGGACGGTGGTAAAAAATTTGTTTTTTTTTTTTTAGTTTGCAGTTATATTAAAGCTTTTTACCTAATTAGCATTTTTTCACTGCTCTCAATATAGAATGAAGCTGAATCTAGTGAAGAGTTTTGTACATTATTATATTTTGTACATACATATAAGAGTTTTTACTATATATATTTAGATACTTCATGCCGGAACCGACAGACGTTGTCTTGCCCGAATTAAATTTACAAAATTTTTAAGTTTTTAAGGAGGCTCAAAACTTTTTCATGCAAACAATAAATAGTAGTCGCATAAATAAAGTTTTTGATAAAAAAGAAACTATCTATTTATTAATAAGAAAAATATCTACGTATGCCTATATATGTAAGTAGCATTTTTTCAAAATAAATAATATGATTATAATAATAATTAATTCATAAAAACGAATATATAATTAATAACTTTTTAATTAATTTAACACTAGGAAATACACACAGTATTTTCGACTTAAGTCCGGCTAAGAATAATTCCTGTGTCCACTCTTCCCTACCATCCCCTACTTGAGGAACTTGTAAATTTAAATTAACTTAGGACCTTAATGCGGTCACCAACCGGCTTCACAAGGATGGTAATTATTACAAAACTTTACAACCAAAATTTGTGGTAGGTTTAGGTTGAAGTTTATTGGCAAAGAATAATAGGAAAGAGAATTCAAAGAAAAAAAATACATTACTAAATAATATTTCCTTGTCATTCATAATAATTCAATTTTCAAATAATAGAACGTTGATTAGCCAAAACAATGAGTTTATAACGATCAATGTTGCAATGGTCCTCAAAATGGGCGTGTGTGCGTGCGTGTGTTTGTGCGCGTGTGTGTGCAAGCGTGTGTGCTGTTTCATAATAATTTTTTTTTTATTCGCAATTTCGTTAACGTTTTCTCCAAACTTTTATTAATACCTGATGATATGCAGGATTGCTTTTAAAATGCTTCTAAATGCTATTCAACGCCATCGTAAATTTTAGAATCAATGGCGAAGACTTAAGTAATACTAGTTTAATATGCAAATAGATCCTTCGTCACCTTGCTCTGAACACCTCTTTAATCCTACGCATAGGCAGCGAATAAATTTACTATTGAGAATGTACTGATTTAGAGACCTTGCTAAAACCTGTTGGATTACCCACAAACCCTTTCGCTTTGATCATAGTGCGAGGAGGTTATATGTACATATATTAACAGTACATCTTTATCCTAATACATTTTGACCTCTATAATGTATAAACTAACATCTTGAATCAGAAACCCTTTCAAATAAACTTTTACTGAAACTTGAAAAGTAGGATTTTTCTGAAATTCTATGCAACACTATTTTTGGAAAAAACGTCTTTTGGATACTTTCAAAATTTCTTTTGAGCACACTAAGTGCTCCTGCGTGCTCCCACAAAAATGCCGTACGTATAAGTATGAATCAACAGTTAACCTTTCAGCGTAAACTTTTCCGTGGTAGTTTTTAAAATATTTGATGATTCAAAAGAGCTTGTAAAAGTCTACTTGAATAAAACATCAATTAAATCTATTTGAAATACAGAACGAGTTGCAGAAGACTTAAGATCACTTATTGTACAATTAATCTAGATCCTGCGACATTGCTTGCGTTTCATAGATTTACGATAGGAGCTTAATATTGAATTTGCTCCTTGAACCTTTTGTCATAAATTTACTTCCCACAAGGTTTGATTTCCTTTGAAGAACAATGACTTCTAAAAAGCGCGCTTTTGGTTTGGTTGACAAGTGTCGATCTCATATATTAATATAAGATAAGTATTTTCTAAACTATTAAAATACGTTGTGCTGAGTCATTAAACAACTGATACTATCTATGCTTTGTTACAAAAGCATAATAATAACGATGAGGAGGTCGTTTTATTTTTTGTGTTCTACCGCGCCACATTGCGCGACAGAGACGCGTGAATCGTCGCGCTTCCACGTCCCCGCCCGTGTAGCCCGAGGTCTGAGGACCCACCCCAGAGGATGCTTCAATCACCATTTACGCAGCGCACTCAGCGGAAGCTCTCAAATGGGAAAAAGAACCCCCGATTTTGAAACATTCTTCCTTGCTGCTACGCTCCTATTAGACTTAGCGTGATGATATATAGCCTATAGACTCTCTCAATAAATGACCTATCTAACACTGAAATAATTAATCCAATCGGATCTGTTCTTCCTGAGATTAGCGCGTTCAAACAAACAAAATCTTCAGCTTTATATATTAGTATAGATTCAGTAATTCAGTATACGGGAAGCTAAAATATTTACATTCGTTTCGTTTCGTTGCGTCTCGTTCTGTTCCGTTCCGTTCCGTTCCATTTCATTCATTCATTTCATTCATTCATTTCATTCATTCATTTCATTCATTCATTTCATTCATTCATTCATTCATTTCATTTCATTCATTCATTTCATTCATTCATTTCATTCATTCATTTCAATCATTCATTTCATTCATTCATTTCAATCATTCATTTCATTCATTCATTTCATTCATTCATTTCATTCCCGGATTTAAGCAAAGTAGTTTAGTATTTCATGCATTTCGGGTTGCAGCATTACACCGATTTTTCCTCGTATTCATTCGCGGATTAAAGCAAAGTAGTTTAGTTTCTCATGCAGTTCATGAAAGGTCCAACTTGAGAGATAGGATAGTATTTACGCAGGCAAAGATGCGAGTTATAGCTAGTTGATTAAAATAAATAAAATGAACAATAAATCGTAAAAATATTTATAAAAAACGGCACATCACTAGCCCAAATACAATTTCAAAACTCACAAGAATAATTAAAATAAAATTTTCTCGGATATCTTTTACTGTATAAAAACGTACAAGAATATATATCGTTTAAGAATATCTCAAGTGACATACAAAAAACACAGAGCAATGGAAAATATCCTTTTATAAGATCGGCTAGTTAATTAATTAACGGCGAATAATCTCAGTTGAGAGTTAAGTTTAACATATACGTTAAACTTCTAGTATTACTGTGAAGTTTAACTGTTTACTAACTTTAATAACAACGTGTACTGGTTTATAGAGACACAAATGTAGTCATTGCATGTCAGAGCCCTACCTTACTGAGACGCTATGAATGTCGCTGTCGCTGCCTGTCCGTCCCTAGGTATGCTTAAATCTTTAAAACTACGCAAAGGATTTTGAAGCATTTCATTTTAAATAGATAGAGGGAAGGTTTATATGTATAATACATTTATGTTATAGAAGATAAAAGCCGAGAATTTCAATGATTTTTAGCGAGATGTCGTAAAAAACGTATTTTTTGCGCTTAAATCGCGTGCACTGGCTAAACCTTACGGCTAAAACAAAATAATGTCTCACAAAATTGTAAATCATACAACGATCAACAAGTGTGCGTGTGGTTTTATTTTAATAATTTAATATATTAATAATTCATAGTAAAAGAAAATATTAGCATTCGCACACCGTCATCAATATAAACTATAATTGTGCCAAATTTAATACTTCCTCCGTCCGCGCATTTTTCGTAAAATGGTGCTAAAAGTTTTCGCATCACTTATTAATATGTAGGTACAATTATTTAGGTGCTAGGCTCAAATTTCAAGCCCAATTTTCTTTTAAAACAAAATTCTGTATAAAGAAACCCTAACTTGATTGGTAACGAATAATCATTAAAATACTTTACAGGATGTATTAACCTGCAAGTTAAAATTTGATGTAAATGTATTGTATTGTTGATAGCAATTGCAGCAATCAGTTAAAGTAACATTTTAATTTACTTGTACACTTCTGCCATATTAATCTAGAAGATGAAGTAGACTATTAATTACAGTTCCACTTCTAACGATTTATTTCAATTATATCGCACACATTAAGTAATTAGTCTTTTCAAATTCTGTAATAAAAAGTTCGACAAATAAACATTGCCACAGTGACAGAAAGGGGGTGGCGTCTAAGCGACTCGACATATCTAGCACGCCTGAGCATTACGATGATTTACGTACACTGCTAAAATATAATTCTGATTGAAAAAAAAAGACTAATTTGATTCTATGGCTGAAAATATGTATTAATCTCTTACGTGATAGCAATGAAGACATGAAAAAAACGTATCTCGTTTACTCAAGTGACCGCATAGGCCTGAAATCCTGAACTCATAAGACACCAATCAATGGTGATGAGTTTTTTGATTAAGGATTCCCAACCTTAACTTTTTTTGAGCAAAGGCCCTATTGGATCCTAAATTTCCTCTAAAAGCATTTACCGTTATGCCGGAGCCAGACATAGCTTCATTTAAATGATCATGTAGTGTGGCCGGGGACTTTGTGTAGCTGCGCAAAGTTTTGTAGTACTTTGTAAACTTCAAGGACAAAAATGTACGAACACTTTGAGCTATGTCTGGCTCCGGCATTAAACGAGACGGTAAATACAGCTACCAGAGAATAAGAAAAGAAAAAAATGCAGCTTTAAAGATAAAAGAAAGTCGCACACTAACCAAGGCAAGGCTGTGGTGACTGGTGGCGACGCTGTCGGGTGGCGACGCGTAGCAAATAGCGGTTGCTTGTACTGAAGCCATGAGCGAAGAGCGTGATAACTCGTATGAGATTCGTAGGCGAAATAGGGCATTTAACATTGTCAAGTGCAGCCATCTTGTCTATTTGAAGTGCGTTTTAGGAATTATAAATATAAAATTGATACCCGAAATTTGAAAATTCTTTCTTTCTTTCCTGTCTTCTTCCTTTTTGGATTTTTAGATCGTCAAAGAATTTAATTGGCCTAAAGAATGTTTCATTTAGTTTGTTAGTTAGTCTAGTCATAACTAGTCAAACGTACAAAGACAATTTGTATCGTAAATACGATAAGTTGTTTCGATGTCAATTTTGCTATCACTTAATATTGTAATGAATTAAGCCGATTTAATAAATTTTGCTCTCTTCTATACGACGATGAACTATTGTGCAAGCCTTCTGGTACTTTTCTGATACTTTATATCTATTAAAAAGGATTGAGTGAGTCATAGATGTTTTGCGAAGTAACGCTTGGTACCTTAGCCTATTTCACTCTTTACAATAGTGTCAGTAGCTTCTATCTATTCACAAATCAATGCGCTATCTATCTCTTTCATACCTTCAGCAATACCTATATCGCTATCTGCTTCATTTCGAAGCCATCATAATCTATCACACATGATATGTGCACGAATTGTAATGCTCACGCGTATGAGATTCGAAGTCTTACGCCTCCTCCTTATTTAATTAAGTATATGTTACATTGCACCATTTGAATTATATAAGGTATTTCGCTGTATGCTTATAAAATACTTGATCAATTATCCAAAACTTGTGTAGAAATAAAACTATCGTTTTTGTTATAGGTTTCTTTCCCATCCGTCTTGTAAGATTCATTTTGAAGTGTATAATTAACCTTTTTCTGACATATAGTATTGAAATCTCCGTTGTTGACATTTTTTTTTCGAAATTAATGACTTATTATTTTCAGGCCAAAAAATTATATACAATGCAATAGACTTCTGTTAATCTAATAAGATTTCTTTTACAAATATCTTTTAATCAGTACGATTGGTATCGAGCAGTTTATCAGCAGACAGTGAAACATTACTAATGTTGTAAATATATTGTGGGGACGTTAATTATGCGGATAAAAAGAACAACTCTAAATTAAAATATATCGCTTCACTGTGTAACGGCCTTTATGGCGTTATTTTCAGATTTGTAATGTGTAAAATAAAGAATATTCATTAGATGTCAATAATTATGCGTAACATTAAGTACATAAGGAATGTAATGTATATTCTCATATATATTGTGTTTTGAGCTATCAATAATGTTTATACGCATACATATTTTTTTTTTTTTTAACTAGGCTCTAAGATGAAAATTATTTGAATATATTGGAATAATTGTTGTAATTTAAAGTCTAATCTTTTTAATTACTTGGTCTGACGACGGAAATAAAATTTATTTAATTCTATTGATGGTGCGTTTTTATATTGTTTTTTTTTTACATATTTTTTTTATTTATTTCATAGGCGTGACTTTTTAAAGTGTACAGTAATTGTTAATAAATGTAATATGTCTTGCTAATTTATTGTGACTTGTATATTAATTTGAATTTGTTTATTTCTGATAGGTGTATACATATGTGCATAAAAATTAATTTGGTGCTTGATTATTCTTTAACGGACTTTATAAAAGTGGATTTTTTTACATTGTTCATTACTCAATAATTTGATATTGTAAAGAATATAATTAGGAAAAAAGTCAGCAGAGCTCAAGTGGGAATGGGCTGGGCACGTGGCACGAATGGACCCCCACAAGTGGGGACTGTATGAACTCCCACCATTGGCCGCCGAAGACCTAGTAGGCCGAGGAAGAGGTGACGACTTAGACGCCTTTGCGGGTAGGAGTGGATTGGGATCGCTCAGGATAGAGGAGAGTGGTCTAAGAGCGGGCGGGCCTTTGCCCAGCAGTGGGAAATTACAGGCTAATTAAAAAAAGAGACTATAATAGTCTTTTTTATTAGTAACTAATGTATGCTTGCCTTGTTCAAATAAAAGGAAAAATGTTCAATAAGGCTGGTTTACTTCTATGTAAAGTAAATTTTGCTTTAAGTGGTTGCTATTTCCAGATTAGGCACTTTACGGCCCTAAATTCCAGTAAAATTGTAATGTTCTATGGGTGTATTAAAAGAAAATTATAAATTACATCACGTTTTTTTATTTTAACAATTAATATCATTAATAATGTTATTGTAAAAAAAATAACCTAATATCTCAGATGTTATTCATAAATAGCTTACATTTCAGATTCATAACCATTTAGATAATATTAACAGTATTTAATTCTAGTAGAGGATCATAGCACGAGAGATGATCGTCATGACTTATGTGTAATAATCTCTTTTTATCCCCCTCCCTCATGTTGTCGCTCCCCCCTACCCCCTACAAGTATTTGCAAAAATAATCATATTAATAATGTCTCTGTATAAAATATGCTCACCCTAATAAATGAATGAACAACGGCGTATACATTTGTAGGTAAGTTCGTTGACCGCCACTCTCTATCTCTGTCGCACATCGCCACTCTCTATTGCTGTCGCACGCGACACGTGCGGCGGCAAATGTTTACCGCGCGGTCAATCAATGAACAACTGATAGATAATGTTTGTAAGTAGGGTGAGTTAGTTGCGTAATTTATTAGGATTTAATTTTTTTTGGCTCGCAGATGCGTTGCCGGCCTTTGAGAAATGAGTATGCTCTTTTCTTGAAGGTCCCTAAGTCGTATCCGTTCGGCAATACCGAAGCAGGCAACTGATTCCAGGATCTAATTTAGCTTGCCAGTTTTGATTATCGATATCGGTGAAAGTAAATAAAAGCTTGCAAAAATAGTCTAACTTTTTTCAAGTTATGGAGTGAGTAAGACAAAAACGGATTCAATTTGATTTATTAATTAGCCGCAGAAATAAAAAGACATAAATCTGTACAAAATATTCATATTCTATCACCAATTTGAAACGGATATTTATTACATTATGATATTATATTTAAAGTTAAATTAACTTTAAATTGTAATTTAACTTTACTGTTGAATTTCGATGTGTTTTTATTATTATTATTTTTATAAATTTTTTGTTGTATATTTTATCATGACGCTACGGACTCAAAGACAAATTTCGCTACAAAAAACAATAACGCATTAAGGAAATCTATATGGCATAACAAAACTGGATATTGGGTATTGAATACAATATGTTTCGCAGTCTCGGTTTATAAATAGGTAAGGCCGCTGGAACAGGTACATACCAAGCTAACCGCAAGCATTGCTTTTTGTTTTGGCTTAGCCACGGAATACATAATACTAGCAGTAAGAAAATAGTTAAGGCCTTACTTTGCGGAAATCCACAGCACACCAAAGCACAGCACTATACTGACATTAAGATGTGCTTCGACACACGTTTCTCTTAGACACCAAAGCACTATCAGGAGATAGACTCTATAAAAGTTATTCGTACGAATAATAAGAGAATTTTAATAATTAAGAAGACTAAGCAATCATATGTATACGTCTTAATGAAGCTAAATCAAACAGCTCAATAGTTTATTACACGGTTAGTTAGTTGGAAACGCTCTAATGCTAAATGTTTGCACAGAGCTATTCGCTGTTTGCACAGATCTAATGCGCCGCAGAGTAGGTCTTAGATAGACAATAACATTGCTGTATAAATATTATGACTTGTTTGATTTATTTAGGTCCGTCTTTGAGAAATTCTTAAGTCAACGCGCGGTATGTGTTTTGTCAATGCTTGCAAGGTAAATCTATAAGAACAACATCACTATGACATAAGATTTTCATACGTATTTTATAGACATAAGATTGAAAATTTCCTTTATGTATTTAGTGTTCAAAACGTAATTTTCGATTTACGCGCAAATATTGAGAAACAATATGTTTTATCGGTTTTGGGTTATATTACGAGTAATTTGATATGACCGATTGAATCCGGTGTGGGTTCTAGAGATGATTATATTATACTGCTAGTAGCCGTGAGAGATGATTATATTATACTGCTAGTAGCCGTGAGAGATGATTAATGATTTTAAAAAATAATAACAAGAACCAAATAAAATTATTCTTATTAAAAAGTAAACAATATTACACACACATCAACGACGATGTGATGATGATCAGACGACGTGTTTGAACCAGCATGTGATAAAACATCTGAAGACTCTGAGACCGATTGTGATACACTTACAATGTGTATTTGTCCAATCTCAAAATGGGGACAATTATCATTAGCTGCGCATGAAAGACAACTTAGTCTTCTAACGTGAAGCACGTTAGGCTCAGTTATACTCCATGCAAGTATTTTCACTAAAAGAATTGAAGTTTAAGGATTATAAACGGGCAAATATTTAATAATTAAAGCCTTGAGAACCATAAGTAATTGAAGGCCTTTATTAAAATTAAAATCCTCTAAAAGTAGATCATTCTTCCTTTAAAATAAGGATTTATTTTTGTCTGTGCTTATTGTAGCAAATACCTATCGGTATTTTTTAAATCATTATTTATACCCCAAAATCTTTTAAATATCCATCAATAAAAGGGCTAAAAAAAGTTTTTATACGACATTAAATTCTACTGTAATTTAAATAATAATTAACTGTTGCACGCCTAACATGTCAAACTGTTGCTACTCTATTAATTTAAGACCTTTGTATTGTACACAGTCTATGCAATAAGTGTCTTATCTATCTATCACGCACACCATTGCCAAACAGTTTGCACACATGTGTACATTTAAAAAAGGATGTGTCAAAGAGTAGTCCTGACGATGGTAAAAAAGGTTATAACTGATAAATATTACAAAGTGCTTGTACAATTGAATTAAAATTTGGTATATGGCTGTAAATAAACGACGACTTTTTTCAACTACTTCTTGACTGCTATACCGGCGCGGGCGCTTAGCGCCACCTCGCGGTGGACGCGCGAGTCAAGTCGTGGGACACAGATTCCAACAAATTCATTCAATGTAGACAATTCGAATAGCTGAGTTTAATAAAATCGAACATATTTCCGAACAGATACAGACAGCTTCCTTTCGAAGACTTGGATCAGCGAATCTAAGAATTATTTCGATATCTCCATATAACACTGAGATACAGCTATTTTTGTCTTTTTAACTAAAATGCGCTGCCGGCCCTTAATGACGAGTTTAGGCCACCGGGAAGTCGCACAAACCGAACGAAACGCGACAACAACACCATTACTAGACGTGACAGCATTGCCGCCACTTCACGCCGATCTATGTGAGAAAGAGGTGCTGGTACCCGGACGCGCCGGCACAATTCGGCTACAAGCATGGCGCTACCTCTAATATCTCTAATATCATAAAATCTCTAAGCCTTCTGGTAACGCAGTTGTCAATGGGCGTCAGTCGTTTATAATCAAGTAAATGCAAACCCGTTTGATCCTTGTCAAATAAAAAAGTGAAAGAGACGAGATAAATGGAAGAGATAAGTGAAAGACAGAATAAATTGATGGATGCATTAGATTGAATTATTAATATATTTGGTACCTGCTCTTTATAAGCAGCTAATCTTTCATATTTTATCGCAATATACGATCGGTCCATTTAATTGTTTTTACACTTGATGTGTGTTGCTTTTTAGTAAATAGAATAAGAAGAGGATATAAATATTAAAAGCTATAACGTTCATTTTAAGACAGAAAGTAATTAGCCATTTCGATGCCTCCCATGTAAGTTGTTGTAGCCCCAACTTCCCAGCCTTACAGTAGAGCGTTAAAAAAAACTAAATTGTTATATAACAGTCACTTTTTAATATTGTAATCGTTATTATTGAATATATAATTTAACACACAAATGTGTTATACAATGACGATTTTATTTCAATTTACATGTTTTAAGGCTCTTCTGTAAAGCTGGAAATTTGGGGTTACAAGAACTTGCGTGAGAGATATCGATTTCTTTAAGACCGTCAAAGCGTATGCGGGCCCACTGGTAGTGCTGTTGTTTATGATTAGGTTTGCCCTCTATTATTTACAAAACCAGAAGAACATTCTGTTCGAATTTTGCAAAAAATATAAATACAAAATTGCCAAACTAAACATGAATCTACCCACTATTCATCGACATATACACAAGCGAAAGGACACCAATCAGGAAATCTCGAAAACCGCGGGAAGTAGAAAGATGAAATTTGGCAATGAAGTAGTTTATAGTTAGCAGACGAACTAAGAACAGTTTTGCGATAGGGTCAGATGGCCTAGCACGAACACTCTCGATAGTTTTACTTACTTTACGGACAGTCGAAACCGAACGTCAAATGAAAAATCAGCGCTACCTTTCTACATATCTTAGTTACTAAATATTGCTAGCACGAATGAAATCAGAACTTGTACTCATCGAATCGCCGACGTTACGGCCATATAAGTTGTGTAAAAAGGGAAGCACGAACCTTCATTTGACGTTTCGTTTCGATATAAAAGTAAGTAAAACTATAGAGATTGTTCTTGCTAGGCCCTCAGATTGAGAAGGAGTCTAAGGGTTTTTGCAAGTTTTCATAAACGCGGACGAAATCGTGGGAAACGGCTAGGAAATATATCAAAAACAATCTCACATACACGCCAAAAGTAGTCTCTACTAAATGTTATTCTTTTTTATGGTTATAAATAACTGGTATGTTATAACTGAATGCATTAATCCAGTGTTGAAACGTATTTCATAAGTTGCATTCGTGAGTAAGGATAAAATATTCATTCGCAACGGGGCGCCTGCTAATTTCATATTAATTATGCCACGATATAAATGGTTATGAGACGACTGACAAAACAAAATAAAGTCTCGTCTACACGCTCTTTGAATGTGAAGCTGAAGCTCTTTAGTTCCATAAGCAAATATAATAATAAATATAAGTGGTTATCTAATAATTCAATAAAAATATTATCAAATTTTTTATTTAAAAATACTACTTATATATGAATAAATAAATAAGTTTTTTTTAATTAAAACACTTTATTTAATATTTATTGTTGGTAAGAAAAAAATTGTGCCTCTTAAAAATCTTATGCCAGAGCCAGACATAGCTTCATTTGAATGATCATTGCAATGATCGTGTACTGTGGCTGGAGACTTTGTGTATCTGCGCAAAGTTTTGTAGAATTTTGTAGTCTTCAAGGACAAAAATGAACAGACACTTTGATCTATGTCTGGCTCCGGCATTAGAAATGTTGTAAATTGTTATTTTTAACTATTCTGACTCAAAATGTTGTCGACCCTGGTCTTGGTTACTATAGCCAAAGGATTTCCTTTGGCTTTGCTGAGTGATGGCGGTTCACTCTGCATCTTTTACCACAAGGGGAATGTTTCCGAGAAATTGTTGAGACCAATACAGGCAGCTCAATTTCGCCACTGAGATTACTTCAAAACTAGAAATCCCATCGTGGATACGACTGAAGAACCTTCAGAATTATATTCAATCCTAAAAGGCCGGCAAAGCATTTAAATCCCTTTAGTAGTATAGCGTCGATAGTTATTGAGTTGAATCGCATGCATTTTTAAAGGTTTATGATATATATTTTAATTCAGCATTTAAAACAAGGTCCAAATTTACAAAGCCTAAATATCAATTTGAATTTTTGTTTTTATTCAAAACAGTTCATTGAACAGCATTCGGGAATTTGTGAACACGATGAATTTTCAATTCTGAACCGTGGAGCAGAAATGGCTTGTATGAGAGTTATTTACGTTTCATGGTAGGAATTATATGACATTTCGCGACGGGGAGCCTGCATATTACATATTCATAATGCTACCATATAATTGGTTTTGAGCGCCTGAGAAATCTATATAAAGCGCCGTTTACACGAATTATTAGTTGTAAAAACATATTAATATTATTTTGGTAAGTTTGGAGCAGAATTGGAAAACTATAAATGGAAACCTTTGCAATCGCGTAATAAGAACACTACAGTTAACTCTTCTATGTATAATACCGGAGCTAGACATAGCTCAAAGTGTTTGTACATTTTGTCCTTGGATACTACAAAGTACTACAAAACTTTGCGCGGTACACAAAGTCCCCACACTACATGATCATTCAAATGAAGGTATGTCTGGCTCCAGCATAAAACATATGTACATCTGTGAATGTCTATACATACGGCGGCTAGAAATGATTTTTTTTTCTGGGTCGCAGCCAGAGCAACTTAACTTAGCGATCGACTCAAATGCCGACCACTGATTAGGCCACGACCTCCTCAAAGGTATTTTATTTAGGTATTCTAATATTGTTTAGGTTGGTGTATGTTAAATACTCGAGACGAATGTCGATAATGAAATAAATTAATAAATGTTGCACTAGTTAGAGACTAATAAAATAAATAAATAAATACAATAGTCAACATCTTGCACCATTATAATGAGGAGGTCGTCGCCTAAGTGGCTGGCATTTGAGATGATCTCTTACACAAAACAGGCTACAACTATAAACAAGTACATATTGAGTTATTTAAAAAATACATAATTCTAAGTTAAAGCCCAGCTCCATGTGTACACATATTGAGCAAAAACAAATTTATAACTCCTTATATAAAAACAAATTTATAACATACAAGTTTTTGTACTAATTAAGAAAGTGTAATTAACAAAATATCAAGGTATATATTTTCTTTTTGAATTGATCCAAATTACGGTCGAAAATGTCAATACTTTCTGTGTTGTTAACGATTTTATTAAATGGAAATTATGCACGCGCATATATTTCAGCGGCTAATATTTATTTGTGACTATAAATTGATATGTAAGCTATCCTATCCTTCAAGTGGGTATAAACTACACACGGTGTGTAAATTCGATTAAAAATGGTTTAGTAGATTAGGAGTTCATTCCGGACAAGCAACGTGACGCGTAATTTATATACATTAAGATAAATGTGAACCTAATTAGAATTGCACGACTGAACGCGATTGTTAATCATTAACCAAACAATATGTTCTATGTATCGTGAGGAAGGAATAAACCAGTTATTCTTGCAATATCAAAATCGTGTTGAGTCTTGCAATCTCTAAATCAAGATTATTCTTGCAATCTCTAAATGAAGGTTATTCTTGCAATCTCAAAATTAATGTCACTCTTGCAATCTCAAAATGATGGTTAGACTTGCTATCTCAAAATCAAGGTTATTCTTGTAATCTCTAAATCAAGGTTACTCCTGCAATCTCCGTACCTCAATCCGTGCATACAAAAAGTTCCAGATTTTTTTATTTATTACTTTCGTGAGAAACGCGATGCGACTACGTACGCCGAGGCAGCGAGGGCTCCAAAACCAAAGGCCCAGCTTCCCCCCAGCCGCCCCAATCACGCCCTAATCGTGTCCTCTTCCACCGTGGAAGATACTAGCGAGAAAGTGATTGAAAAAGTTAGGGAGGCCCTCGACGCGCGTAGGTCGGGGATTCAAATTGACAGGATAAGAAAAATAAGAGATGGCAAGATAGTGATCAGCTGTGGAAACCGGCCTGAGCTTGAGAAGACCGAAAGTCGACTCAAGTCTCAGGCCGGTCTTAAGAGCAAATATTTGACTTGTTTAAACATGAGTGAATCAGCTAATATAAAATATGTTCTTAATCTAATGTTATTTTTGTCTTCGTTTATAAGGAAGTTTTTTTTTACTTTACGACTATCCACTTCTTTAAATTGCGTTACGTAGTTATCGTATAATCAAATGTGACTAAAAACGATTATTACACTATGATGAATCCATTCACAGCACCTGCTGGCCCCAATATTTGATACACGTGTCTGACGACGCAATTATCCGGCCAATTAATTGTCTATTAGTTAACACACGCTATTATTTATTTGTATTTAAATCTATTATTATTTAAATAAGGACCAAACAGGGAATACAAGCTCCTCTCGCTCGCGCATTCCGTTTACTTAATGATCTAATAATTAAATATCCGGAATTAGATTTTTTCCATATACCGCCAGCTCAGATAATAAGATCAATTAAAAGTATCTTTGAGTCAACAAGGAACTCATTGTATTGAACAGGTTTTTATTAGTTTTAAACAATTGGTGTATATATATGTATTTGGTACCGAAAAGACGAATTTAGGGCTTTATATGTTACTTAAGAACTCTCCTAGAAGCGCTCAGTAAATTATATTTCTTTTAACTCTAACACCAGATAGATTGGAGGAATGGAAGATAGATGAAACAAGAAAGTAAAGAAATTTTATACTAAATTTATATTAACAACGCTTATGTTATTGGTTTGTATAAAAATAGAAAAATAAACGTACAGAAATTTAAAGGTAGGTAGTACAGAAAGGTAGGATCCCAACATACACACGTATCTTTGGGATTTAAGATATCGCACACTTAATGATTCTTGAAATACTCAAATAGTAATTTTTATTCAAATAGTAACACACTAAAATATCCGCTTCATTCGTGTAAACTTTTAGAGGCCTTATAATCCGTGATATTTTTATATTAGTTTAAAGGATGAAATTAGCTCTTTGTACTTAGACTGTAGTTCTCTAATCTTGTGTATTATTGGAATTATAAGTAACGCATATTCTTTTCTATGATGATTGAACTGACTGCTGAATTTCAACGCAATTAGAGCAGTTCCAAACAGCCCATCGTTACATTTCAAATACACACGTATAACAATAACAGAAACAATTTTAAAAATGCAATGAATGTATTATATGTATATACTTTCAACCCTTTATCGTTTAATAAAAGGTCGCAGAATGCGAGCGAGACCGAGACAAGAGACCAAGACATTAGACCGCGAAGCCCAGGTAATGCCTTCTGCATATACTTTACTCGTCTCTCGATCTCCTGTTTCCGTCTCGCTCGCGAACTGTCGTTCATACATTGTCATATGACCAATGAGTGTCGTGGTCTCCTGTATCGGTTGCTTGCCCCCGGTGGCCTAAACTCGTCATTAAGGGCCGGCAACGCATCTGCTGGCCTTCTGGTCGTGCAGATGTCCATGGGCGCAGGTAAGCACTTCTGTGCCTGCTGCCTGCTCGTTTGCCCCCTTGTAATTTAAAAAAAAAATTGATAGAGTAGGGCATAGGGATAGAATGTATTTTCGCTCGTTTGACGTAAATCGCCCTTTACATCAATATACGTGACGTAAATTGCACGTTCGTACGAACCAGTGCGGTCGCATCGCGCATTCGTGTTCTAATAGGACGACGCCTTGAGTAGATCGCCCCAGCTGATAGAAATGTGATAATGCACAAAGTCAAAGTCAAAGCAAAGTCTTTGGATTTGTGCACCATTAAGCGTATTTAAAGCAATATTCAAAATTTTTATTCTTTGTACAAGGACATTTTATATTTGACAATTATTATATTGTAACATACGGTCGTCATGCTATGGTCGTCGACTATGCATTGACACCATCCAATAATAAAATGTAGTGCGTCTAAATCGTTTGGAATTGGTGTGCGTTTGGTTTTATTTTAATAATTTAATATCGTATATGTCATTAAAATGTTATCATTCGCACGCTATCCATTATATAAAGTAGAACTGTGCCAGATTTCATACTCCTTTGTCTGCGCAGTTTTTGTAAAATGGTACCGAAAGTTTTTGCTTCATGTATAGTATATATATAAAGATGTAATTTTTTTAATGTAAATTAACCTGACAAGTGTCCACTCCCTCGCCCAGAGCGCAGATCATTCCGTCGTTGTATTTTGGGGCCACATATGGTCCTAGTAAGTGGAAACATTTATCTAGAGATATAATCCTCAGGTTAGCAGCTATTAACTGTTCTGAAATCTCCTGGGTGTTAACGTCTCTGTAGCCATAACCATATATTACGCATTCTCCTGTAAGTGTATAGATATCATATCAAATCGAAGTAGATGCCGATGTATGGTGTTACTTTACGTGACAGATGTAACACGAAGAATTCGAATAATCAAAAAGCAAACTAAAAAATCTAGTGCAGGTTGTAATGAACGTTGATAAAGCAATGTCCTTCTCCTAATAATAATCATTCAGAGCTTTCATAGTTTAACCGTAGAAATTATTATATGACACCGATAAAGAGCCGGTTCAATCAATGCCGGTCCGAGGTAAATTTTAGGATGGAGCGAGATCCAATTATGCCTTCCCCCTTACTTGTCCTCTTATATTTTTTAATATAAAAATATTTAAAATAATTGCATATTAAGAGTCGCCCCTTGCTGAGGCGCTCCCTGGGATACAGCGCTTGGAGCGGCAGCTCCGTTCGACTTAAGATAGGCCCTGGTTTCAATCACTGGTCCCTGGCCCAGAGAAATGGATTTGGTTAACACAATTAGGATTTGATTATAAGGTTGTAATGAACACAAACCATTATGAGAAAATTATTTTCTAGAAGGTCCTTAAATTATATCGTTTCGAAAATACCGCAGCTGACAGCTTCCATGAAGAGAATAAAAACACTTAAAGCAAGAAGACAGTTTTTATTAGCCATTATCACAAAATGTGTGATGTGATACCATTGTTTGATATCCGATATGTTTGTCGAAATGGTCTAGCCTGTATACCAAGTGGTCTGCCAAACCTGTCTATAAAGAACGACTACGCAATGTCATGTGACGTGTCCCCTTAACACTTTTAATTTCGATTGAATTGCTTGGCAGACGCACAAAAACATCACAATAATAGACGTGACACTGACGACTGCTTGATAGCTATGGATGCTGCAAACGATCTGTTACAAATTAATCAGTGCATTCATTGTAAACTTTAATAATACCAAGAATACTGCCAGTATGCCCTTGAAAGTAATTTAATTGTATACCTATATTTTGAAAAACCAATATGTTTATATCATTTCAAAACGACTGCCCTATTTTGATGAAACAATCAGACAGTCTTCCGATAAACCTAGTGTGCTTCTTGGTCACTTACTTAAAAATATGGAAAATCCGCATAATAGCTGGATGGCTAACTTCGAGTAGAACAACGTATGCCCGCGTTGTTAGTTATTACAAAGGTGAGGAAAATACTACTTATTTTTTTATAAAACAAGGGGCAATCGGGCAGGCAGTTCACCTGAATGACTACTGACGCCCATATACAGCTGAAACAACAGAGTGCACGCAGATGCGTTGCGGGCTTTTGAGTAATGAGTATGCTGTTTTCCTCAATATCCCATAGTCGTAACTACTAAGAAACACCGAAGTTGGGTAACATCAGAGAAATTGTGCGAGGTAAAATGTTTATAGGAAATAGCACAGCCGTGGATTTTAGGACACCGAGGTGAGCAGGGTGAAATTTCAAGTTTTGGCGAGATGTCTTGGTAAACATACAGTAAAGGCAGTTTATATCCTATTTACATAGTTACCTGACAGTCCAAAGGAGGAAATCGGTAAGATATCATCATCGGGCCACATAATATTTAAATCAAGTTTTAGCTTCAAGGCGGCGATGTCGTGAGCACGTGACAATCTGAAACCATACAAATGATACAAGTAATAAGTATTACGTCGAAACGTCTCCTTGTCAACGTGGCTGTTACAGGTAAGCTGTTTACATTCTTTCTTATCTTTACCTGCTATGGAAGATTTGTTATTTATATCGGAAAAGGAATTAAGTGCCGATTTCGCCAAATATTATTGGAACGTAACGTGACAGCATTAATATGGAATCAATTTATATTATTTATATATATCGATAATAAATCAATAAAAATATACAGGACTACATGCATGACACATTGACGTCTGTTCCTACGGTAGATGACTTAAATACGGTACGGTACGGTAGATAATTACACGGTAATAACTTGCCTGTGTTATATGTATGTAACATAAAAAAATAGTATATGTATTTTAGTAGTAATATATACATAAATACAAACATATATTTTATTAGAGGTAGCGCCATGCTTGTAGCCGAATTGGGCCGGCGCGTCCGGGTACCAGTACCTCTTTCTCACAAATCTTATGTAACACAATAAATATAGTATCTTCTTATTAATTTCCAAAGCAAACTGTTTCTAGTGGATAATACTCGGTCTAACGACAGTGCGTAGTTTAATCTATTTCTTACTGCGACCGAATGATCTTGAGCTCTGTTCTAAGTTACATTTATTATTCGTAAGACATGCATTTTCATATCTATTAAATTGCATATTCAATGATTACTTATATTATGTTGTATTGATATGTGCCCGGATAGACTTCGTTCTGACAAAAGTTACAATTTACGTCAACTTGAGCGATTTGCAAAGTAATTTAGTATCTATACTAATATTTAAAGTTGAAGAGTTTGTTTATTTGAACGCGCTAATCTCAGGAACTACTGGTCCGATTTGAATAATTATTTCAGTGTTAGATAGCCTATTTATCGAGGAATATAAAATATAAATATATACAGGACTATATGACACACGGACGTCTTGTTCCTAAGGTAGACAACTTAATGCTTGTGTTATAGGTAACAGCCGCCTGTTATACACAAATATTTATTTTTAGAAATATATAAATATTAAAGCAAAGTAGTTTAGTTTCTCATGCATGTCATGGATTTCCGCAAAGTAACGCCTGATTCTATCAATTATTCTCTACTAGTTGTAAATATACTTTTGATGAACAGCGATTTAATAGTTGCAAGGAATTAGTAAAATATGTGTATTTAATGGAAGTCTAAGCCAAATCTCTTTCTGCATTATTATCTTTTTATTGGTATTGACTGGCCCGTTGGCGCAGTGGGCAGTGACCCTGCCTTCTGCTCCGGGGGTCGTGGGTTCGATTCCCACCTCGGTTTGTTTGTTTGTTTGAAAGCGCTTCAGTGTTAGATAGATCATTTATCGAGGAAGGCTATATAGGCTATATAGCATCACGCTAAGTCCAATAGGAGCGATGTGCCACTGAAGAATGTATCAAAATCGGGAATTTTTTTCCCATTTGAGAGCTTCCGCTGCATGCGCTGCGTAAATGGTTGAAGTTTAAAATAAAAGTCTTGCATGACAAAATTGTTCCCCTTTAAAAGTTTTAAATAAAAGACAGCATATGTCTATCTTTTAAGGTTGGCTCAGATGGTCTGAACTTGAAGTGATAATTTTATCTCAGTGTAAATAGTGCAAATAATTGTTTTAATTTAAGAATTTAAGTGAATAGTTAACAAGCCGTTTATTTACTGAGTTTTTTTGCTGCTTAAAACTAACGAAATATATGACAGTTTATGGTGGAATCCTCTAATTTTGTGTCATTTAAAGAAAGCAACATTAAAGTGTACTAAAAAGATAGTCACTGACTGATATTCAAATTAACGGCACAGGAAAACAAAGACTTGTATCAAAACAACAAAAACAAACTGTCAATGATTTCCTTTTCTATCAAAAGCTACTCCAGCTTCACGTTAAAAGGACGCACTGAACACCTTACTGCTTTGTTTAAGCTCCGACCCTACTGGGCTATTCTTGTGGCCTCTCCTAACAATACCTTTTATGAGAGCTTAATTGTCACAATGAGATTATTAAAAAATGTCAGAAATATTCTTAGGTATTTATAATAGGAGTACCTAGGAGTATTTCTGACATTTTTTAAAGAAAAATAAAAGGACTGTGAAAAAGAATTTGCCACAAAACTAAATGTCTAAAGGCTGTTAGAAACTTAAGTCTAATCTATTTGTAATTTTATTAGATTCACGTTTATCTATATAGCGATATATGAATCTAACGTCGTTATAATCAACTTATAAAAGATGTTTTTAGATTACAAAAAAGTAAACAACATGTATTGAATAAAAGTGGCCAAAAGTGTGTAAGACACGCTTATATAAGTGTTCCGTATCTGATAAGCTATAAACGTATTTGTTAAATAACTTCAAAAGTTGTTGTCCGATTTCGTTCAGAATAATTAAGTTTTGGCAAAACTTTATTACCAATTGTCGCTTTTAATACGTACATATAAGTCGATTCTTAAATCTCTTCTCGTAAAGATGTAAAAAAAATTTAATATCCATTAAAAAAGTTTTTTACATCTTTCGGTTTCAGATAACTAGAACTGAATTTATTAATATCATCAACCAATATTTCACTACTTATAATAAAATTGTATTCGAAATTCAAAATAATTCTTTTGGTTGCAGTGAAAACCCTGCCCTGTAACGTATCTCTTATTCGCTTACAGCTTTGGCATTAAGTTGTCTACCTTAGGAACAGACGTCCGTGTGTCATATAGTCCTATATATTTATTTATTTATTATTATTTTTATTTATTTATTATTATTTATAGATTATCACTAGTTAAAATAAAATTGTAGGATCTCTTTATAATTTCAAAGTAATTTGATTTTTACTAATTTCATCTTATATATAAAATTCTCGAACCACAGTGTTAGTTACCACAGTGCTCCGAAACGGCTTGACCGATTTTTATGAAATTTAATATGTAGTCGTAATTAGTATGTAACATAGAAAGAATGCTCATGTAATTTGCAGTAATGTCACCTTTAAAACCGTCGCATAAGGTTCATTTTCCTATAATTATTAAAAAGGCTGATACAGTATACTTATGCAAGAAAGTGTTATTGTTAAGTAACCATAATAATATACAATCCACTCCTGTTTTGCAAACAATCTTGTGCCGTAAAGTTTCAGATATACTAAGGAATATAGGTAAGAGTTATCAAAACAAATAAGTTGTATACAAATTCACCTAGCCTACCTACTTTGTGTGTAGTGAAAAACTTGTAAAATTCTGTATTGCAAGAAATAAACCTCTGCTATGATTTCAGAAATGCCTCGCTTCGTTTTGGGAGAAATTTAATATATTAGATTTATAACGAGTACGTACCGCGATAATATTATCGTTGATACACGTTATAAATCTTCTTTTTCCTTGCATTATCCCGGTTAAATACCAGGGTCTTCTTAGATTGCAGAGGATGTGGCTGTGGGGCGAGTTAAGATGACCGATTACCATCTGACGTCATCCTCGGAACCCCCATTATTTCGGCAACCCCACGATCACCTGTGACATTAATCGGGTTCTACTGTTTTACGTGCCTTCCGAAACACAAAGGAGGTTGGATATCAAATATAAACCAGTATTCGTCTCTCGTCGTTGTCGTCGTGTCGTGCAACGCTCCCATATAAACGAATCCATAGAAATTAATCTAATTTATTATAAAAATGGGTCTGCACTCAATGCGCGATAAGGATTCCCACTTCCAATTCCAATTGTGCGATCAATTATGATGGTTTTATATAAAAATTTAAGATAAGATAAGACGACACTAATCATATTTAATGTTTCGCCGCGATAGTCATGTAAAGACACAATTCAAAGCATCTCTTAAATAAAAATTATTAAACTTGTTACATTTTAACAATTAAAACCTAATATAAGTCATAATAATGTCAGCGTACACTATTAAAAAAGGTATAAAAAATTAATATAAAAAAAAACGAATATTTAATTACGAAGTGTTAAGCCCTCATTCACTCCAGAGCTTTTTTAACTATATATATATATTCGTATCGACGACGCTAAAACAGCGCCTACGCTGTAATTTATCGCAACGCTTATACCACTCTCGTGCGAAGTCGAGTCGGCACCCATTGATAACTTGTTGTGTACCACAGGGGTTATTTTTAAGGCCTCTGTTGTTTTCAAAATATTAAATGTCCAAATAATTGATAGAATCAGGCGTTACTTTGCTGAATACATACGTGACAAACACGAAGAGTATATACTTTCCTCTTATTCGCGCGCACGTGTGTGAAGTGATACCTGTGTAGTCAAGCAATGTTCTATTTTCAACGCTATATATATACATATACGCAATATTTCGACGATAAAAAAGCGCCAACATCGAGATCTAACGCAACTCTTTCTTCAGTCTTATCCGAATGAGGGTTTAGTACTCAACTTTAACACTAACGCATATATCGGTTATTATATACGCCCTTGGAGAAATCAGCTATCACAAATCACAGGAAGTCCAAATTAGGGACGCCTTTATTAGTTCGACTGCACCTTTATTGCGTCACGTTTGACTGTTTGTGCGTCACGGTTGTCACGTTCGGTGGTGGGTTAAAGTTATGTCTATACACAGGCCAAAACCCATCTTCTTCCAAGATGACGATGCGTCCGTCACGGACCAAACAATAAGAAAATCAAACTAGACCAATTTTGGCTCATCTAAATCATCATCCATAGTGATTCTTTAAACTTAGCTAGGTTTGAAGAATCCCCTCGAAAGTCACACCGTTTAAAGTTCCTTCCTCTGCAAGCATCCTACATTGGTCTCCTTATTGAAACAGACAAATAAGAAGAAAAAAATGTTAAAATTCTTGGGAACGACTATTCTTAAATAAATATGGAAGTGCTCAAGTGCATTTCCAGACACGCTTATACAGAAGGGTTCCGTATCTGATACGCGATACAGGTATTTGATAAGTAACTTCAAAAGTTGTCTAATTTCGCTCAAAATAATTTTCTGATGAAATTTTAGCATGTCTTAGTTCGTAGATGGATGACCACCTTGCGGGCGGACAGAGCGAAAATGTAAGGAATACGGAACCCTAAAAATATTTCTGTGCTTACTAAAATTCGTAAATCGTAGCTTTTCGAGTTTCGACCATGTCAACGTTTAAACAAAAAAAAAAAAAACAACACAATCAGTCCGTCTGTTTAGGAGCTAGGATGCGACAGACAGGTCAAACTTATAACACGTTTTTGCGCCGTGGTTTATATAGCGGTAATCGGCTGCTACACTAATTAAAATTTCTACCAGTCCACGATATAATTTATGCAACCAGGTTTTGTACATTTGAATTTTGTCCCCTATTGGTTAGAATTGGTATATTTTTATTTAAAGTGCGATAGCAGATGGCGCAGGTGTATTTATATGCGTACATATATGAAACCGTAGAGTGCAGCTTTATATGCCTTTCGTAATCTATATATATGTTAACTGGTGAGCCACTTACAATATTCGGGGATCTGATATTTGATGATCATATATGACGAAAAAAATTAACATTAAATGTAAATATCGATTAATTACTACGTGAGATCAAGAGGAGATATCCATGTTAACTAGTGTTTGTACTTACCTACGTATATATAAGAGTGAACAGTCAACTATCACAAAATCTCGAAAACTGCGGAACGTATAAAGGCGAAGTTTGGTAAGAAGGTAGTTTATGGTTAATAAAAATACGTTAAGAATGGATTTTTCGATAGGGCCAGATTAAAGAGGTCTAAAGGCTGTCACAATTTTACTCGGGCAAAGTCGCGGGAAACAGCTAGTGTATAAATTGACACCGTAAGAGGCCTACCTCACCGAGACGCCATGGCGACGTCCGTACGTACGTATGTGTGTATCCAAACCAAAGTAAAGGTAAATCACTTGGCGACGGTTTGGCGACGTCGCCAAATTAGAAGTGTAGCCACGATTACTACTGACTGCTCGTTTGGCAACCGCAGATATCCATGGCTACGTAGCCGGCAACGTCGCCATGGCGTCTGGATGAGGTAGCCTGATGGACCTACGGCTAACGGCCCGACTACTCTATTCAACTAGTACCTTTTTGGTCGATTTTTTTACCATGCGAAGTCGAGGCGCCTCGTAAGTAGTGAATGTAAATAGGTAAATACATGGTTTATTTATGATGTTGTTATGAAAGGTAAGTATTTAATAGCTAAGCCTATTTTATGCATAGGTTCGAACGCAAGTTAATAATTATGCAACATGGACCTTTGTTTCTGCCACTCTGCCCTTGCCAGTCTCATCCAGCCACCTCCTGCCACTCTCCTCACATCATCCGCCCACCGAGCCATAGGAAGACCAGGGTTTCTCCAACCCAATCTAGGCCTCTACTCAGTTAAGTTCGTAGACCACCTGCCATCACCAGATTTAGCCATGTGTCTTGCCCAACTCCATTTTAGTCCGACCACCCTATTTTATATCGATTTGTTACATTTTTAAGCATTGTTGCCGACGATGTCTGAAATTTATTTGTTTATTGAGGTCGAATATAAAAAAAATGTAAAACTAACACCAAATTTTAGCTTTTACACTATCCCCATTCAAAATTTTTATATGATATCCATTTAAAGGTCTATGGCAGATCATCATCTATTCGGGTCCGCTTTTAAATATATTTCTGAAATTAAGAAATAATAAAAAAATATCAAATTTGTATACATTTGTAGCTTACAAAAGCCGAAAAAACGATAGAGAGACGCGACCGTCAGCTCCGAGACCTGGGTAACAAACTGGACACCGCGCAGCAGGAGAGAGACGCTGCGAACACCAGGGCTACCGCGCTCAGGGAACAGCTCGACTTCACCAACGCCGAATTCGATAAAACAAAGCAAACTCTCCAGAGCACCGCCAAAGAGCTTAAAGTGAGTAATATTTAAGGAAAAGAAAGACTTTGTAAGATTTTTTAATATTAATTATAAATCAGTTATTGTATCACTTATGAGATAGAATTGCCTAAAAAAGTATAACTTTGTCGTGTAATTCAATAGAATATGATCGACGACGGCAACAGGTTGCGGAACGAAGTGTCCAAGTTAACGAAACAAGCAGTACAGCAGATGAAGAGATACCAACTACTGGAACAATCTAAGGGTACAGTCGTAGCTGAGAGGTGAGATATACATTATCTATCGTATTTTGCTATATACCTACAATCAATGCTGCTTACATTAGTTACATCACGCCAAATTGCCTTCGTTTTTAAACACATGTTACCTTATCGTACCCGTATATCTAAAAAGTCAGTAAAGGTTTTTTTTTAAGTGACAGGGCAGGCGGTACACCTATTTAAATAACAAGGCAGGCGGTACTCCTGTTTAAGTGACTGGGCAGGCGATACATCTATTTAAAAGTAACACCCGACGCCAACTGAATACGGCATTACCAGATGCCTGGCACATACAATGCCAGCTTTGAGTAATAAGGGTACAATTTATGGATGGTCTCTAGGCTGTTTCGGTTGGAAATTTCCGATTGGGAATTTACAATAGGCTAATAAAATTTATTCTTACATATATGTAAGAATCGTTACAATTAACGACATGCTTATTAAACTAAAGTAAAATTAAAATAAAAAAACACCGCACCCAGCATTTTTTCTAAAATATGTTTGATCCAGCATTGCCTTGTATTTTCTATCGTAGAGAAACCCTGAGGCAGCAAGTAACCGTCATGGAGAGAGAAATATTGCTGGGCAAGAAGCAGGCTGAAGCGGATAAGCGAGAAATAGAGAACCTCAACCGGGAGAAGGACATTATGAACAAGAACATGCAAAAAATACAAAGTACGTTGTTGTATATTCTAGTGCTCTTACAAGGGCCTGTCCTATATTAAGTCCATAGTTGTTTTTTTTATGCGATACAAGTAGATTTTTTTTTATGACTCTTCAATATAGCTTATTCATTTGAGAAGCTTTTGTTAAAAGAAATATGCAGTATTTAAAAATACATAATAATGTACAAGTTTATATCATCGTATAATTGTTATAGCTGCCGATGCCGCTGCCGCCGTATAATTGTTATGTTGTCCATCTATGAAGAAACAAGAAATTAAATCTTTTTAAAAGCAATTCTTTATAAAAAATTACTCTATAACTGAGCTGTTGGATTTATATTTATTACATTTATATAAAACGTGATTATAGACGAGGCTATGGAGAATTTACAAGTAATAAATAGACAAGAGCAGCGTAGAAAGCAGCTCGAGCACGAGCTGGAAGCCAGCGCGTCGCAAATCAACAAGCAGCGCCTCATCATTCGACAGCTCGAAAAAGATAAAGACAGGTGATGTTACCATTGCCACCATATTGCATATATTTATTATAGTAATGGGAGGGATCGATGCTAATTTTGAAGCAGCTAAAGCGTCGTGGGGATCAAATGGATTACGTAGATTAGGTGCAGGTACGGATAAAAAAAGGTTATTCTAAGGTAAGGCCATGTTTTACATAACGCCAGAAGCGTGGTTTTATGGAGCGCGTGATGGTTTTAGCTACATACATTGCCTTGAGAAAATAGTCGGATTATATTTTTTGCGTAATCCTTAGTATATTTGACAAGCGAGGGGCCGACTTCTTTTTACAACTTTGTGACTGTCCTATTTTCTTATTTCACGCTGAATTCGTTAGATAATTGAAACATGAACTTATCTCCATGTAATTAACTTACCTTATCTTAATCTGACGAGCTCGACTTTTTATAAGGATTCTAAAGAATCCCTCTACATTAAGAGTTTATATTTGGTGGGGGTACGTTATAGGGTGTAAGGATACCCCCTACATGGTTTGCTGACGCGCTCGAGCATTGCACAAAATCCTTCTTGGGCTCCCTAACATTATTAACGTGAAGAGAAAAGTTTCGGTAAGATTTTACGAAAATTGCTCGGACGGATGTGTATGCAATTTAGCACAATTTTAGTTATATCGAGGAAGGTGTGCTATAGTGTGAGGTGGTGTTATAGTGGAGAGTGTACAATAACTTTATGAATATTATGTGCGCGAGGTTTTATTTCAATTAAAATACTAAAATAAAACCTCACGCACATCAATGCCAAAGTGTACGTTTTATTATATGATGTCAAAGCGTAATCGTGACAACTGTACGTTATATCAGTTGTCAAATAGAACAATATATGTTGTACTAAGCATCTCTCGAGTATTTATTATATCCTGACTCCTTTTCTTGGCGCAGTTGTCCATCGGCTACAGTAGTTACTTGTAATCAAGCGTCCCGCCTGCTCGTTTGCCTTTTATTATACACTAGTTGTTTCTCGGTAGCGTAAAATGAAACTTGCCCTTAGACTTGCTTAAAATGGCCCCATTTCAAAAAGGTCCGCGGGTATCGAGATTTCGTATTAGGTGATTTTTCCCTTGACGTTGTCTATATATATAGGAAATAAGAACACGTTGCTACAGACGTCTCGATATACTCGTCTATATGTATATACATCTGCACAGCCAGAAGGCTCGTAATAGAGAAGCCAGCCTTTTAAAGATATGACCGTTTGCTTTCAAAAGTTCCGAAATAATTCTCGAAGAAAACAGCAGGTTGATTCTATAAAAATGTATTGCAGTGCAAGGTATTAAATTTGTTGAAAATTGCCTGTTTATGGATTTCTGAAGCTGCTGTAATTAATTAGGATGAGTGTACGAGTCAAAAATTCGAAATACTCTTCTTGGAACATTTCTCGTGCTACTGTAAAACTTGTAAAATTGTTTGACATCCTATATCTTATGGACTTTCTGTTGTAATATTTTAGTTGTATTTAGTACTTAAATCTTTTGTTTTCTCAGGGCAAATACACACGAACTTCTGTTCCTAAGGTAGACAACCTAATGCCTATGTTATAGATAACAGATTCCTGTTATATACGAAAAATATATATATTTGTGTAACAGGCGGCTGTTACCTATAACACAGGCATTACGATGTCTGCGTCCGCGTGTCAAATAGTCCTATATATTCAAATTTTCCTTGCAGAATGCTGGAGGAAACGATCGCCCTCAACGAGAAAATTGACGAAATTTCCGGTAAGTACGACGTGGATAAAATAATAATGAATATATTTACTTTATTTTACTGCTGAACTAGATTAGCATATTGAAATAAGCGTACAAGGCCTCACGTTATATTAAAATGTCTTTTAATTTAAATCTAGGATAGATTAGACTAGCGAACAAGTGCATGCATTAAATCACATTTTATATCTCATGAACTATAAAGCATTGAATCGTTGTGCTTTTATTACATTATGAAGATACTTTTTATTGTGTCTCTCCACTTTAGTATGGCAGCCGTTATCTTGCAACACAGTCCATAATCTTCTGCCAGAAGAAAAAGGGGTGTGTTGCTTTGCCCATACCTGACTACTTCCGGGTTATTTTTAAGCCGCCATGCTTTTACCACTGCCAGTCCTTTCCATAATCTTTATGGTATCGAGCATGACGCAACGTTGAACTGTAACTAAGTTTATCAAGTTCGTACATAATTTTAATACAATCATTTGCGATTTCTTCCACTTGTAACATAAGAAAAGACTTCAAAGCCAAGATAGATTGATTATCAATTGAAGGAATTTTTTTAGAGGACAATATATCTGCGAATAAATTATATTAGAGTGTATGAAAAAGCACCATTTGATTTGGCGCTTTATTCCTTCTCCCCTAACAGAGGAAGTCAGATTACGTACTGCGGACATTCTGGACCTGAAGAAAGCCCTTCGCGAGGAGTGCATAAAGAGCCGTAAGCTGTCCGTGGCGCTGGACGCCACACGCGCCGAGAGAAACATGCTGCACAAGAACTACACCGAAGCTCTCGACGAGATACAGGATCTGAAGCAGAAGCTGAAGGCAGACTATTTTTTTCTTTGTATCAATGATTATCATCAGTATTATTGTAAGACAAAGTAATTTAATTATTTTATCATCTTTTTGTAGTTGATTAACTGTCACATATTATCACAACATAAATTACTTATAAATAAAAAAAACCGCCTTCAACACACAACTTAAGGAACTACTATATCCGAGATCCCGAACACCTACTGATGTGATTGAAGTTCGATAAAATGTATATGGGTCCACATTTGAACTATGAATTAGTCAAACAAAATAAGAAGCATGAAAATCGATTTATAATTGGCGAAATGGTCACCTAAAATACGTACCTACTGATAGGATACATTGTATCTAAGAAATTATTTAAATTAAAATCTCGTGTCTGACGAGTGTTATGCGATAATGATTGATGAATTGATTTTATCCGGTCGAACACTTGCTGGTTGACAGAACTGAGTGACAGTCTAAATTTTGATAAAATAAAGATTTTATTTAACTAATTAGTATGTGCAGGTATAATATAAACAAAAATGGTTGTCTGTAAAGTCGGTTTACGATCGATAACAGTAAGTGATCGTGCCTCTCTATCGCTTGTTCTGCGCTCTCACTTACACCCTCGGTTCAGGCGAAACGTGACAATGAGCCATGCTTTTTTGTACGTGCAGCAGTTCAACTATTTATAAGACATAAATTCTTATACTCAAGTCAGTTTAGCTTTATATATTATACATTTAGGGTAGTTATAACAAAACACAATTTTTACCGCTTTTATCTTTCTCGTTTTGGGTGTCGAGTGTTTTAATTTTGTCCGTTTAAAATTTTGCAGATGTTAGCATATCAAATCGAGCAGTTGAAAGAAGACATAAGCGGTAAGGAGACGGGGCTAAAGTCGTGCGAAGGGGCCCTCGCCAAGTGCCACAAGAAGAACGAGCAACTCCGCTCAGAGATTCAGGCCGGCCTGACCAAGCTGTCTGAAGCTAAGGCGGACATCTCAGCTCTCAGACAAGAAGAAGCGAGACTGAATAGGATCGTTCAGGTAATTCTCTTACCAGTTCTCCAGTCACTGGTCCGAAAAATGATGACGATTCCCTGTCCATAAAAAGTACCAAATGAAGTAAATTTAGTTTTTTTTTTAATTTAAAATTTTTAAAAGTTGAATTTAAAAAAATCAGTTCCAGTTCACATAATATTTGGGAGCCAACTCTATAATGTGAAATTATTATTATTTTAACACAATTGTAGTAGTTTGTACTATAAGGGTTGCACTTAGGACTACAGAACTCATCAAACGAAACGAACTCATTTAGAGCATACTTATTAATCAAAATCCGACAAAGTATGAACGAGCCTTCCGATGATCTTCTGGTCCATGAAAACTGGTAGTCTTCTATAAAAGGCAGAACCTTATTTATGTCTCTTGTCGCATAAAAAAGAGTATTGCTTAACAAATCAAGAAAATCAAAGTTTCTCTGTTTGTCCATTTATAAATATATGGTTTTTATAAACCATTTTAGACTGACGGGTAGAATCAGCGACTTTATTATGTTGTAGTATAGTTTTGGCTCGTGGCTTTGCCCGCATTATCGTTATATCCTTCGGAAAGAGTTTTTTTGTGAATGAAATATATCCCATGTCCCTTCTGTGGAATGTACCTTTAACAGCGTCTATACAAAATTTTGTTGGGTCCCCTTGGGCGCCCTTAATCGTTGATCTACTGCAATATCACTTCATTTTTATTTAAATTTCTCTCCGACGTTTTGTTAGACTGTCTAGGGGCTGTAACGTAAAGTTAAATAGCCTGAAAGTAAATCACTTTTCTTCTTAAACGATCTTTCCAAATCACACTGATAGTTCTGGAGATTGGTGCATTATTAAAAACCAACAAACTTTCATATTTATTATAGATAAGTGATGAAATAATCGACGTGGTTAAGTAAGAAAAAGGCATACCTCGTACCATTTAGAGACCGCATACCTGTATTAATTAATCTCGGTATCCTTTGTATAACGTCAAAGCTTCTGTGAGAGAAAAATTTACGACGAACTGTGACAGTTTTTCCTCGAGACCGATTCACTTTTTGTTCTTTCTATAACCCTCTTCACATAGTTGAAGTTTATGTGTCAAATAAGTGTTGCCAACAGACAACTGCAATAGGAGAAAGGTACATTGCTGAAGACTCGCGCATATGTTTAAGGCTTTTGGTCGGTTACGGTTGAAAAACGGTAGAGACCGCAACTGGATTGAAATTTATGCGGCACGAAATTCCTTGCAAATCAATTTATTTCATTACGCTATAATTTTTTATTTATAAGCAGAACTATAACCGTTTAAATGAATTATATGATTTTCCTCAAGACTGATGTACATTTTTTTCCTACAACCTTTACACATAAGGAGGTTCAAGATCGTTGTACGGTTATTCGTTCTTTATAGATATCTCTACTAGTATATTTTTAATGAATATGCTATTCTGTTAATTGGCAAATCTTTATATTTATATATTCCTTCTGTGCCTGTGTCTATGTCACCACCAGCTCAGAATCGGTCCAAATTTCAATAAAACCTTTAGTATTTACTTGAGGGGGTGCTTGGATAGTTTACACCCACAATTGCTACAAAAGTATTCGTCCAGGGGGTGGATCTTCCTCTTTAACTATCCGATAACTGATTAGATCCACTACGGGTACGCGACCCCGAACTACCCTAGCTGCTATTGTCAGTCACCCTATATCGTCCGTGACAGTAGTATCCGCATCTCTTATTGTCCTTTCCATCTACCTTTATATCATTTAATCAATCCGTTATTCCTTTATTCCTATCTATTTATCTAATTAGAGGAAGCGCGCCACGCTTTTGGGTTTTTTGATCTGCAGGCGAATTTGGTAGGCGCACCCGGTTACTAGTACCCCTTTCTCACATATGGTCGGTGTGAATTGGCAAAAGAACTGCCACCTCAAGTGATGGTATTGTTATCGCGTTTCGTTCGGTTTGTGAGAGTTCACGGGGCTCAACCCTTCTTTCGGAGGCAACGTATTTTTGCCTCCGAAACTATTTTATCACTAGGTTGTTATGATTGAATTAATTGTAGCCGTTAACGATCTCAAAAACTTCTTATGTGATTAAAAATGCGATACTTAAAATCTATTTATACTATAAAGTCATGTGACTTGTAATAACTAGTGTTGAAATTTAATAAAATATTTGTAATTTTTAAAGCTGGTCTGAAATATGATAGTAAAATCTTTAAAATATAGCACTATTAAGAGTCTAATACTGAATAGAAAAAATATATCTTATTTTGTGCCACATACGAAGCAAGTTTCAAAAAGCTCCACAGTACCACAGTTTGAACCGAGTAATTTAAGTCCATCTTTGTACTGTTGAGGCTATAACGAAGAACTAACATCCACAATTAATTCAATTCAAAACATTTTCTTATTTAACCGCCAATCCGCTTCCCGCTACCTCTCGTGAACATGACCGCAGCCTCGTTATAAAGCCGCCGGCGTTGACATCTCTCTAGGAATTATCGCTTTAGTCACAAATGTTCTGATAACAGAGACAAAGAAGAATGGTCGAGGAACCATTTTGAAAAATCTCGTGACGCGTCATTTACCTATATTGAGATTTATCTTACCTATATTGACTTGATTGATGTATAATACTTTATTGATTGACTTGATATATTTTACTTTATTGATTGCCTTGATTATATTTTACTTTATTGATTGCCTTGATATATTTTACTTTATTGATTGACTTGATATATTTTACTTTATTGATTGCCTTGATATATATTACTTTATTGATTGCCTTGATATATTTTACTTTATTGATTGCCTTGATATATTTTACTTTATTGATTGACTTGATATTTGGAGTTAAAGATTAAATGTAAATCTGATGATATACAATGCGAATTCTAAATTACTCTTAAGTCAAATCGTTTGTGTTGCCATTTACAATTTATACCAGAGTCTATCAGTGTATTAAATATCAGTTTCTCCAAGACCTCAAGTATGCAATACATTTCATATGTATACGGAATGCATGCTAGAACAAAGCAAACCGCTTCCATGTTAAGAATTTTCATTGCAGTCTGCCATCACAAGCATGTAGCCAATAAAATGACTAGGGACCAGGTCATTATTAGGAAGTTTTAGGAACTTGATAAAATAGTGTAGTTAAAAAAAGAATAAGTCTGAAATTGTACAATAGAATTAAAAAAATATGGGACAAAAGCTATGTGTTATGAGTAAGAAATAGTAAATGGTATGGATTATAATATACATCTGGAAGTTTTTTTAATTAATAATTAAGCTTTTTAAACTGGATGAAAAGATAAAGGGTAATTGTGCAGTTTGGTTACTTTCCCAAAAATGCATGTACATATTTAATTCTTCTCAAAGTTGTGTTATTAGTTCAATTGTTTACTATTTTATATGCTTGCTGTCATGCTATGAATTCTGTTTAGATATTTACCAAAAAAATTGTGTATTAGTAGTGGCCTAAAATTGTTTAGAAGATTTTGTGTTTTATTAAGTATTTCTCAATAGAATTTGTGCCAATTGTATGTGACTATTGTAATGGTATTATTTTATGAAATTTGTCCTCCAATGTATTTCATAACAAAATCTATAATCTAAGGTTTATATCACATGTACGGAGACTGCATAAAGGAGTAATATCTCTTTTTTTTAAAATCATATTTGTCCTGTAATTTAAAAATGGAACGATCTTCTACTCCGCAACATGGCGACCAAAGAGGTAACTTATAAGAGGTTTAATTTAAATTTGGAACTGGCTTGCACATAGAAAGCTGTTTAGTGAAAAAAAAAACACTTTGACGCGTAAAAAACTATTGTTATTAGTTGTTCGTCAATTTTAAACACTTTTACAAATAAAAGTTCTGAATTGTACTACTTAGTTTGATTTCCGCGCATTATTTGAGAAAAGTACTATACAAGCCTTGGCATTTGACCTTCGCTTATATACAAAGAAAACCGGTGTTTATGGAACAAATAGAAAAGAACTATTGCATTGACCTCGTTTTAAAATAAAATGCTGTCATTGAACAGCATGTAAATAGTTTTAATGAAAGCCAAAGCAAACTATCTCCTTCTTAATTAGTAAAACCGCTGACTATTGTCACCTTAGTTATAATTCCGTTTGCCAGCTATAATTTAACTCAATTGAAATGTATCTGTATGATAAAAATTAAATATTTGAAAAAATAACATCAATTTTGAGTATCGCTGATATTAATTTCAATTATGTAAGGTTTTGAAAAAGAATAAAGAACAAACAGAAGTCTAGGTGAGTATATTCTAATTAGATATTAAAGAAACAGTAGTGTCAAAGATTTTACTTCATTCGTATATTGCCTTAGGTGTCTATTAAGATCACTTAGAGTATATTACTCTTATAAAAGCAATTAGAACAAAACAGTTAATTAAGCTCAGGCTCTGTACATTTTCTTTTTTTAATATTATACCGAAAAATATTCTGGCGAAATATAATATACTATCTAAAGGAAAACTTCGATTGTTTTGGTACCGAAGGCAGAGCTCACCGTAATTTGAATAGGTTTAAAATAAAACTACCAGTAAATAACACAAAGTTTTTTCACAAATCTTTCACAGTACAAGCCATTCATTTATGGAATGCTCTGCCCATATCGGTCCAACAAGCAAAAAATATTAATGTATTTAAAAACCTTGTCACAGAATTTTATTTGTCGTCACAATCACGCTAATTAGTTGTTGGCGTGATTGCGGGGACAATTTTGCTCGCATCACTACCCGCGAGGCGGTGCCTCCTAGGATTGCCAAAGTATTAGGTCTAGAGACTTGAAATTTTCCATGTGGATAGGGCATGTTATAAACTCACTAGGAAAATTATTTTGTACGAAATCGGAAAATAGCTTTGACATTATTTAACAAAAATGCCTTTATCGCGCTTCAGATACTTCAGATACCTTCTATATAAGCGTATCCTGACACGCTCTTGGCCTCTTTATATTTATATCATTTTGAGATTTTCTATTACATTAATTATGTGACATCTCTTGCATGTTGTTTATAGAAGTTTCTCAATTGTTGAAATGAACGCTTGAATTTAATTTTATCAATGACGTTTCACGAGATAGTTTTTAAATCCAAATATCAACAAACATCATCTTAACGTACTATAAAATAGTCTTACTCTTTTTTTTTTGCCTTAGATCTTTTATACTAGGCAACGGATTTTAATGCCATTTTCACTAATTAACAACGAGGTTCAACAGGTTTATATGTATACTACATGTAGTAAATTAATCGTAGATGCATGCATCTACATTGCATCCGTGCGGAGCCGGAGCGAGTCGGTAGTTGCATTCAACTTTTAATTGAATATAAAATAATATTTAATAAATTCAACATTATTCACATTTGAATAATCGGGTGAAGGTGCATGTAAAGGCTAGTATACCTTATAAAAGCATAACTGATCAGTTAAGGGCCATGTTGCTTGTTTAATGCCACTTTGCTTGTTTAATGTACATTAAAGAAAACAGTGTGAGCTCATTGTAATAAGGAAGACACGTTTGTAACAACACGTATCAATGAGAAAGAGAGGCATTGTTTGAGCACTCCGTAGGATGCGGTTGGAAAGGACTACCTATGTAATTTTATTGTGTAGTATTTAACCGATCATTATGCAAATGGCTGATTTTACTCCACGTATTATGAACTCACTCAATATTTAACCATTTTATGTTAAAGTAGCTGTTTTCCGCCACTTCGTCCGTGTTGGGGTCAATGACTTAGTTCAAAATGGGATTTGTTTATTTTTTTTAAAGAATGTTAGGAATACTTGTTAGGTATGTTTAATATTCTCTTTATCTCCTCCTACTAAACTTAAATTAAAAGCTTGTATTAAGAGAAGGTATGACAATACCCCAGCGGCGGTGGTGTTTGAACCGGGTACTTTGCGGATTTCAGTCCATACCTTAATCGTTGAGCTATTGAGGCCATTTATTTATTTATTTACCGACACCCAGATGGGTCTAAGACATCCGATGATGATGAATGGGGTTAGTCCAGGATCGACAACTGTGGCGTAAGTGGAGGGGACACCTAAACCCAACAGTGGGTCAACATAGGTTGAGAGGGATGATGATTTATTTATTCAATTCAAATTAGTTACTTGCAAGATCATATGTGGTAAGGGATGCTAGAATTATAAAATAATGTCATGCCGCAATCTGTAATGTGCGCGCGTCCATGCAAATGTTAAGGAATATTCCATATTTAGGTATCTATTAGTCTTTAATCGCCCACTACTGGTCGTAAACCTCTCTTTGTTTCTGCAATTATCTCCACTAGCTCTAGCAACCCGCTTCCAGGCTTTTTCCGCTACTCTTCTTATGTCATCAGCTCATGCAACGGGTCGTCTTGGATTTCTCCAACTCAATGTAATTCACAACTACTAAGCTTGAGTACATCGCGTCCAACCATATACCTTGTCCAGGGCCACTTGGAGTCGCCCACGTCCTTGACTTTGTACGGAGCCGGATCTCAGTATTACAAACTCGATCTTGGAGTTTGATGCCAAGCATGGTGTGCCTCAAGGCTATCTGTAGAACTCTGAGCCGGTGACGCAACCTCCTGTGTGAGCGTCCATGTCTCGGCACCACAATCATTGTGAACATATTCCACTTGTTTCAAAAAAATATACACCTGCTGTTCTTGATCAAGATCAAAGTAGCTAAGTCATACATTAATTATCATAAATTAGTTCTTCCTGGTCATCCCTTTTTCCTTTTAACAATGAAAGCAAACATCTAAGGTACGCAATGAAGACGATTACGACGGAATGCACACGGAAGGCAGAGACGGGCCCTCATTACTGCAGTGTCCCTTCGCTCCCACCTAATGACCACAACTGAGGCCAGCCGCATTCCTGGGACGGCATTTGTTCAATCACACCACGTAACCCTAGCTTTATGACATTGTTTCTTCCGAGACAGCTATTTACACAGTATTCTGACACTATTTATGCGCGGTTCCTATATTTAACTGGTCGGTATTTCTTAGAGAACGTAAGCATAACCCTACTGTCCGAAAAAAGTATATGGTTTATAAAATTCAAACATTGCTGATTTCAAAACTTGAATTATTTAATATTCCTAATTTTAAACATGGTTCCTATACTGAGACTAAAGGATCTTCAGGGGTCGGCAACGTACTCCTAATTTAGTAAAAGCTTTCTTCTTAGCGTTTCGTTGGCAAACACTATATTGTCGCTCCCCAGAATGTAGCTATATCATCTGCCCTATTGGAGGCAGCCATTAAGTCCCTAACACCTGCACGCAGGGAAAGATAAAAGATGCCTAATATAAATCTTCTGGTAATGAAAGAAATCTTGGGCGTCGTGAGCAAATTATCATCAAATAAATCTGCCCATTTGTCCAGTCACAGCGCTTACATTGCGTGCGCTGGACAAATCTTACGAAATAGATCAAATTAATATGCTAAGGAAGTATATATCTATAAAAAAGCCACCAATGGTATATGTATATCTCGTAAGAACAACTCACAGCAACCACTATTATATTTTACATATTACTAAAAAATAATTGACTATTTACGAAGTTATGTTAAAAAATATCGTGTATTATCCTTATCGAATTAATTACGTACATTTCATCCAGATCAAAATTGCTCTTTACAGAATATTATTAAAATGAATATCTTAGAAGGGGCACAGCTACTTTATGCGTATACCAAAAATTGAAGTCGAAATAATAAAAGCGTGTTAAAAACAAGCACAAATCGCTTTTTTCTCTTAAGTAACCGAAATCTAACATTTTTAATATTTCTGCACATGTATATTTTATAACTATAAATTCTTTAACAAACTTATTATATCTAATTCGTTCGATTTATTATATTGATTTTATAAAAATTATGAATCTTTCTAAAACATTAAAGAGTATTTTCACAAAATATCTTAGACGTGCAAGTTAACATAAACATCATTCATCATTTGTCACTAATTGATTTTCACTGTATGTTAATTAATAACCATCGCATTATCAATACCTATATTACCCGTTTATTAAAAGACAAGACGCTGTTTTTTAGTGTTGCAATTCTAACAACGGTATGTGTTAATATCTATACTAATGTATAAAGCTGAAGAGTTTGTTTCTTTGTTTGCTTGAACACGCTAAATTCGGGAACTACTGGTCCGATTTGAAAAATTCTTTCACTGACAGATAGCCCATTTATCGAGGAAGGCTATAGGCTATATATCATCACGCTAAAGTTATTAACTAAATTTTAACAAGTCGAAAATATTTTTGGTATCATACAGTAAATATAAGATAATCTGCGACGTAATAAAAGTTCTAGGTACAATAAAATCTTATTCATTATACTTTATCATAATTAGTTTTGCGGTGTTAATTAATGAAATTACCGCTCTTGGTAATGAAAAATCATGTTACACTGCAATGAGGATAGTAGCACAACTATAATGTTATAAATTTTTACTCATTGTCGACTTTAAGTAACAAGTTAAAGCGATTTTATAATTTTATATCCGATAAGAGTAAAGAATAAACTATGCGGGGAGGTAAAACAATTAAAATAATCGATTCAGATTAAGGAGGAGATGTATTGAGCTGTCTTAAAGTAAAACCAATACTTTGTCAATTGATCGTTAAGACGTTGTCATGCGGTCTTTAATCCATATGGTTCGGTAAAATTGCAAAGTCAAAATATAAGGTTCTTTATTTACTTTGTCTGTTTTACAATTTCTTATGTATGTCAAGTTTTCCTTAATATTTATCTTTATGATTTTTAATTTAAATTATCATATTATTATTGTATCATATGTTCGTGATAACACGGGCATTATATGCTGCGTATTACCGCATAGATAACTTAGTGGCAGACTGCATGTAGGCTACAGATGTTACCAGCGTCAAGGCACAGATAGTTACAGTAGCAGACTACAGCGTAGGCTACTCTGTTAGTGCGTTTATTGCGCACAGATAACTTAGTGGCAGACTGCGCAGATGTAGGCTACAGATGTAACTAGTGCAATGATTTGAGCACAGATGACTAAGGGCAGACTGTTTTAGTGTGAGTTGATGGTGGCTCACCTAAATACAGGCCTAGATTAGTCAGTGCAGATATGATAGTGATGCGCTCATGTCGCGAGGTACCCCCCGTTGGTGGCTTGCGTCAGCTAGTGCCAGCGCGGCAAGCCGCCGCGCTCTTGCTTTGCGGGCCTTCGTGCCAGGTCTCACCTTTTTTGTGTGATCCCCCGCAGTATCGGCCGTCGGTTGTGGTCGTGGTTTAATCGACCAGTAGTTTTGACGTGGTGTTGGCGTTGACGGTATCGCCGCGGCCAGATCCCTCACGTCTATTGTTGTGCCGGTTTCGTTACTCTTCTGCGTCCCGGTTTCCGCAGAGAGTTGGGATACTCTAACTGTATCTATTTTTTAAAAATATCAGTTAAAATTCGTACTTTAACAGTTTTTACTAAAATTGTTTTTGTCATTAAGTTTTAAATAAATAAATTGTTTTTACTATTTAATAACACGATATTACTTGCAGATGAACGTTATTGCATTGTAAAAAACCGAGTCTCCCGCCAGGGTTGGCTCATGTAGAAGGTTCGCAAGCGAACTCGCAACACTAATGTGTGTTCTTCAAGCAGCATCTCTTCAAGTTCTTCGCATTCGAACGGTAAAAAAAAAAATATACAAACATTAAACTTACGTTTTAAAGAACCAAACAGGTGATACAGTACATAAGAAATAGATGTCTTGCGTTTCTGTAATGACATTAATATTAGATTAATTATGGTTATATATACAGTAGTTTTCAATCCAGCTTATGAAGTGGTACGAAATATAACAGCGATTCTAATTGGACGTAAGATGACGATGCTGTGAAAGAATATGATGGTTTTGTAAGCATTTTTGCTTGCTTTATTTAAAATGCTATCGATGGCGACATTTTAAGTGCCCGACAACGTTCAAATCGGGCAACGATCCTCTTCTCTATGCACGCCTTTATAATTTGTGCCGGGCAGCGATTCGTTCGTCACGCTGCACGGAACAAGACGCTAAACGGCGGCTCTTGCGTTCTTTACGTTACACGACAACGTTCTAGCCGTGCAACGTTCTTCTGTATTCACCGCACACTTCAATATTATGCGCCGGGCAGTGCTTCGTTCTTACACTGCGCGCAAGAATATTTCGTTCTGAACGGCAAATCTTCTTCACGACGTCCCAGTCGTAATAAAATTATTACGTTCTGCCGGGTTTATGTCTATCGTATATTTAGACGGTGGAACCTGTGGTGGTGGACCTTGTTGGTGAAACCTATAAGGAATGTTATGAAAATATTAACATAACAATAAAATTACTGACTTCCATCGGTTTCTTAATAAATTTCTAAAGAAAAAAAAAAAAGAAAAGTAAATTACAGCCGCCTAAATTATGCAAATTCCTTGGTTTTATAATTAATTATAAAATTTTAGATTTAGAAATTAGTTTACCAGATAGGATTACAGCCAAATCCTCTGCAATCTAAGCGGACCCTGGTACTACTACACCGGGATAACGCTAGGACGAAGAAGAAGAAGAGGATACGTGGGTGTATCTCAGCTCGGTGGAGTTGATTAAATTTTGCAAATGAAGAGCAACGACCGTGTTCGGATTTGAGAACAGAGAGAATTTCCTAATTTATAACATAATAATCTATATATATTAATACGTGAAGCGAAAACTTTGCGGTATCTTTTTACGAAAATTGCGCGGACGGAAGACTGCAAAATTTGGCGAAATTATAATTCACATATATGTGGTTGTGCGAATGTTAATGTTTTTATAAAATATGCATTATAAGTATATACAATTATTAAAATAAAGCACACCAGCGCCAAACGACTTACACACACATGTATACATTTTTACTATAGGATTGTGTCAATGCGGATTCGTGACGACCGCGACCATATGCTTATTATGAGTAATTGTCAAATATAACAATAACGTGATATAGCTTATATATTTCATTTTGTATATAGATTTAAGTAAGTATATGTACTCATTTAAAGCTATATAAAAAGTTTTAATTCTTTATATAGTATGCAAATCTAAAGATATGTGTTCGAATTGCGACAAACGGCGATCCCTTTTAAAAGTACATAGTTTGGAAAATCCACAGTGCATGCCTCTATGTATGAAATTATTTTTTTAATTACAAGTAAACGATTTCCCCCTACAACTAAGTTTTCAGCTTTTCCTAGGAATGGTTGCGATTTGCAACAATAAACCGGCGACACGACGCGGCTTCGGTGTTTAAACTAGGTGCCTAGTAGATATTAGTGCATCCCTTTTACCATTGATAAATTGAGGTTTTTTAAAGTAAATAATAACATTATACAAGTATAATACGCTTTAGGTATTTGCGTATTTAATTGCCGTTACAACAGTCTCGTAATCTAATCAGCCAATGTGTTAGCTAATCCTATATCCGGCTTTACCGGTGACATTGAATTACTAGCAGGTGGAGCGCTAGTGTGAAAGGTGAACGACGCTAGTGTGCAAGTAATCCCTTTCGTAGAATAATCCCTTTATGGGTCTTCCAGTATCAAAACCTATAGGGTAAGTACTTTTCGTTGACCTGGAATCATGAAATTTGTTAAGATAGCTTTCTTGCCTAATTTCTCAGAATCGCGTACAGGTATAGTTGAAATTATTACCAAACACTGAGGTTTGTGATCCCTTGAAGCAGTGTAAAAATTAGCTCTCTAAGTACACGCAATCAAAATATATGGCCATTAATCTATATCTATATATTATGGTCTCATACTACATAGTATATTCGAAAAGGGAATCAAAACCTATAGGGTACTTCCCGTTGATCTAATACTATGCAATTTGGCAATAAGCAATATCTCAAAGTACAAGTGTAGGAAAAATTTCGCAAACCGTAAATTTGTAGTTACATCTAAAATACAAAATTGCAGTGATTTTGTCAGATTAAAAGAAATCTAATAGTTGTCATTTGGTCTCGTAAAAAAATGATATAGTTTGGCCCATTAGTTTCAAATGATGAACATTTTTTTACATATTTTTTTTTTATATGTATGTTACGCGATTACCCCGCCATTTATGAACCGATTTTGATGATTCTTTTTTGTTTGGTATACCATACTTCAGAAGTGGTCCCATAAAAGTTTTACGAAAATCGGTGGCGAAAAAATATATACATATATACATATATATTATATTATTACTAAGTACATACTTAGTCTTCAACTTTGTTCAATGTTTGCCTTAAAGTTACTCACGCGTCGTGACTGACCTTTAACTTGAATGTCAGACATTATTGAAATAGCTAATATATAAAAATATGTTATAAAATTATAAAAGGTAATGTCACAATAGATATATGGAACTTGTATATTAGTAATCTGCATATATATGATATCTCTACTAATAATTAAGTGGTTGTATGTTTTATACGATATTAGCTGTTGGTGCCTATTGACGCCTATGGACATTTGCACGACCAGAAGGAGGCAAGCAGATGCATTGCCGGCTTTTAATGACGAATTTAGGCCATCGGGAAGTCTCACAAACCGAACGAAACGCGACAACAATACCATCACTCGACGGGACAGCATTGCCGCCACTTCATCTCCACGCCGATCTTATGTAAGAAAGAAGTACTGATTAAGTCGCCCCACAGCCTTCTGCAGTTCAAGCATAACTGTATATGGTTACCTATAACGTTGAGGAGCATCGTCACCCAGAACCAGTGCATCCACCAGTGCAGCGTCATGACGGAGGCGTGGCGAGGACTTCTCGGGCTGACGACCTGTAATAAATCAACAGCACCGGTTATTCTCGCTCACCTACTTCTTATTGTTTCAATGGCAAAAATGTGGTCCTTCTAAACTGTCTGATTACACGGTAGCGGCCCAGAACGTGGCAAAATCTACCTATCTTAGAGATCGGCAAGCTTATGACAGGCGAGAGCGTCCAAAACTGAGAAGTACGTGGGCCACATTGTAAAAAAAAGAACTTGTAGGCGGGTCACACTTGTAAAATATTTTGGAAACAGGGGCTATGTCGCGGACTACAGCTAGTAATCAATGAATTTTATCCTTTACGTACAAGTAAGAGTAAGTACATTTGCGTAGATTTTAGTTGCCTTCAAGTGTCACGTCGGATAGAGGATGCCTCTCTCTTATGTGGAACCGTGTTGCCTAACTCACGTTTCAGCTATTTAGAATGGCAAGTATCACAGTTAAAATGTCTTCATTTTAAATGTAAGAAAATGTCAAGCAATACGAAGGTACGTCTTCTAGGAACGCGGATGCTCAGAGGCCCTAGCACGAAAATTTGAACCGTTCGAAATCGAAGTTTCGACTGTATTTAGGATGAATATATTCATGATAGGCCCACGGGAGGCAAGTCTTAATCGTGTCACATTGAGAAGGTCGTGGACCCGATTAATGTCACTTTGTGATATTAATCGTAATTAGAGGTAGCGCCATGCTTGTAGCCGAATTGGGCCGGAATTCAGAGCTATCCCTAACTACTGACTTTGCCACGTCTGCAATAATTGCCAACAACATTTTAAATACTTTAAATAATGTTCAAGATTTACTTCTACACACTTTAACCAACATATACCATGGGAAATTTGATATTCGATTATTGACCCCAACCCAACTAAGAAGGGAACTTAATATTATATCAAATCAGTTACCCAAAGACCTGTCTACTCCCGTGGACTCATTTCAATTATCGGATATTTACAATCTTCTGCAAGCTCGAGCGAGAATTTCATCTTTTGAAATATTTTGTTTGTGTGATCAACGCGACTTAGTGGCGCGTAACAGCGGTCGCTAATTGTTGCTGCCAATTGCGATTGGTTTGCAATACAATTATGATGTAAAATCGATGTCTCATGTATACCAAGGAACAAAGATTTACCGGGAATACTTCCATGTATTGTCGACGACAAACGATTGCAAAGGACAGAATTATAGACAAAGTTAATCAACGCCATGGTATGTTTTTGATTCTTATTTTGATATATCTCAATTTGACATAAATTTATTGTTCTCTTCACTAGTCTGGTGGCATAAAGCTTCCAAAGATTGCTTTCCCAGAAATCACAAGTGACAAAATCTGAAATGAAGCTTCAGAGGATTGCTTTCCCAGAAATGATAAGTGCCCAAATCTGAAATGATGTCTTTACTGTACACGAAAGTCATAGTACCATCTTTTAATACACTTCTATTCACTGGTTTGGTGGCATAAAGCTTTAGAAGATTGCGTTCCCATAAATCACAAGAGACAAAATCTGAAATGAAGCTTCAGAAGATTGCTTTCCCACAAGACTGGATGAAAACACTTATTGAGACTCTTGTCTAGCCTGCTTCACAGTTAAACCTGCAGGTAAGCCTATGATTAGACCATTCGAGAACTCTTCTATGAGAGCCTTGCAAAGGCGGCTGTAGTCAGCCGTGACATGAGGCGACTGCCGAGAAAGGAAACTTCCTACATTTCTGCTAGATGTTAATCTGATCAAGTAGATTTTGTCTTCTACTGTAGCATGTGGAAATCTACGCAGGTAAAAGTCAATGTCACTCAAGTAGATACTGGTGTCATTCTTGGAAAAAGTAGTCAGAGAGTGGAAAAAAATACGTGTGATGGAATCCTACTAGGAACAAAGAATAAAGGAATTGGAATCAACTGCCTAGCTTTTGCGGATGACATGGCCTTACTGGCTGAAACCTGGGAGGTGGCCGAAGTACAAAAAAACCCACCAAAATTTTTCAAAGTTGGAACAAACAAGATAGAAATTGTTAAGGAGTTGAAATATTTTGGAGAGTGGATTAGCTGGAATGCCCTCGAGAAAAAAGTAATGGAGGTCAGAAAAGATAAGGGGTGCATGCGCTTTAAGCAACCACACAAATTGCTAGCCTTTCTTTCTTTTCTGAGGACTCCGAGAACTTGGATGCTGTGACACATTGTGGCAATTAGTTGTTATCTACGGACATTTACACTCTCAGAAGTGGAGAGGCAGTGGTGCTCAGCGTGGGAACCTGACTATTTAGCTTTGCTTATTCCTTAGCTGCTGAATCTGTCTCCTCTGAAGATAAGGTCAAAGCGACACAAGGCATTATTTCCCTACTGTTAGTCTCCTTAAACAGTCATGCCTTTGAAATATAATCTTATTCCTATTGAAGTGCCCTAATCATATTCAATTTGAATGTTGGCAACAATTCTTTCCTGCTCGTTTCGTTCTTGCGCCGCTCTTAAATGTTCCTTGAAACTCTTAGGTTCTTAAGCCAAGAATATTTTTATCTCGCGAGGTTTCTTCTCCTTTTGTCTTCTTCTCTATAATCATCATAACATATTGGCAGTTGGTGTTCTTGAAGATATGATCCAGATAAGCTGGTTTTCTTCGCTTCACTACTTGCAGAAATTCTCTTTCCCGTATATGTTTAAATTGACCCAACATTTTAGATGGTATATACTTTTATCTAGAGTTGACTTAGTTCAATATTTTCGCTTTTCCAATATGCAGCCTCGGCTATATCCATCAATATAGGAAAATGTGAGATGAGAGATAACCGATCGTTTTTGATAAATCGAAGTTTAATATCGCGAACTCTCATACATTTTCTAAATATTATGAATATGATACGATCACATGCTTCATTTTGTAGCGTTAAAACTAGAAATATAGTAACAAGTATTGAAATATAGTCTGAGAAAAACTTGAAGGTTAAGCCGATACAAATCGTAGTAGAGGAGAGTCGGTTCCGATGGACAGGGCACGTTTTGAGCACAGGGGAGATCAGCATGGTTAAAAAAGTGTACGTGGCACAAGTATCGAGGATAAGAAGGAAAATATGATCAAGAAGACCGTTGGAAGAAGACATAAAATGAGCTACTGAAAAAAGAAACTAGGTGAAATACGACCACAAATAGGCCATGTATGCCTTTTTCACAAACTCACAATTTGGGTTTCTACTTTCTCTTAGTACTGAAATAATATTATATTTAATATCTACAGAGGCGGCGGAAGGCGTGGGCGGTGTGGGCCACCGCCCACGGCCTCGCGGTACAGGGGGCCTCGCGCCTCACAGCGAAAAATAAATTTTAAAAAGTATGGAAAATCCAAAAGTACACGCCAAAAGGTTTTTCTTTAATAATAAACGAAATAATAGTAAATAAAATAATCGACATTTCTAAAAAAACTTTATGATGTTATAAAATATTATGTAATTAAAAATATCTTATCTTCTCTTATTATCTTATATAATTCTGATAACTGCATCTTTATAGAAAGTCTGAAATGCAATTTTTGTAATTAAAAAAGACTAATCTAATCATATAGTAAGACAATTCAAAAGTTCAGCAAGCAGCATTTTCCACGTCAATTTCGCGGCGAGTTCCACGAACGACTGTCAGCATTCCGTGAATGTTGAGGGCATGACCTTTGCCGTGAATTCGCGGCGTGAATTCACGGCAATAATGTGAAGCCATCTTAATAGTTATTTGAGATAACAGCTTCTTGTCAGATTTAATTCCAGTTTTAATATGAATGATTTATGAATAGTTTTAAGGAAAAAAACTTTGTGTAGTACAATGCGCCAGTTTCTAAGAGATAATTACCTCTCTTAATGCACTGAAGTTAAAAGAAAAATTAATATCCATAAATAATAAACCCGTCCAATTTCTTTATTAAAACTTTTGCAATTTGTATTCGGGACGCCAAACTGCAGAAAATATTAAGTTTCTTTTAATTCCATTGTTCTTTTTTTGCCTTCCGAAACACGGACGAGGCCAGATATCAAATATAAATCAGTGTTAGAATGGGTAACCTATCTATCATCCGGTAGCAGCAAACGCTACTTGACTTAGCGATCGAATAAAATGCCGACCACTGACTATGCAACAGTCTCCTCATCTATATATTAATATGTGAAGCAGAAACTTTAGGTATCATTTTACCAAAATTCGGCGAATGGAGAAATATGAAAGTTGGTACAACGAGGCGGTCGATGCGTTAAGCGACCAATAGATGGCGCTATATTTTGATATTAATCAATAAGAGTTAGCCAACATATGGGCAGGACAACGTCTGCCGGGTCCACTTATTTCACTATAACATGGTGACAAAGCGGAGTTATGGCGACCATATGTATGTATGTTATGTTATGTTATGTTGGGTGGGGGCCCGCATGTCGGATGTATGTATAGTAATTGTAAAATATACCTAACAATGTTATATATACATATGAATTTATATTTATGGTTTTAAACAAGTAGGCAAAAGATATGTGACCGAAATAAATGAGTTAATGAATCACACGACACATTTTCTTTAACCCAATTACGAGGTCTATTAGCCGTTAGCGATCATTTATGAAAGAGACATTCTAATTAAGAGTTTACTAGATTTATGACCTTTTCTAAAAATGTGTCCACTTTTAGACAACCAAATTATCGTTCCAAGATTCATCGAAATGGCGCTAGCGTAGAATGAATTGACCAATAACTTTCCAGAACGGCGCGGCATGGTACGAATGCAACAATGAATTGACCAATAATAAAAAATTCCTTTTAAAATTCTTCCTCACTCTAATGTGGAAGAATTTTAAAGGTTATTAATTGCGCTCCCCTTATTTGCGGATTTCGACGGCCACTTTTAATATACAGAAATGTTACTCCTTATATTCTAATCTCCATATTTCTAATGAAAAAAAAGCCAAAAAACATACCTTGCCGACAAACGGCTGCTCTGTCGAGTTTTTGATGAAGACGTCCATTTCCAGGCCGCGGTCGAACGGAGGGTACTCGCCCGCCTTTTCTGACGCACTCACTCCGGGGTCTAAAACGTTAGGGGTATTCAACGATTGACATATATACATGTAAATAAAATAGAAGGGTCTGTTTGTAACGTCGGAATTATTTATCTTACTAATTGCATATGACTATAAATGCAATACCTATAACAAAAACGCAATTTCTGTTGTCTTGTTAAAATCAGTCTGTTAGATCCAGGTAATCTCTGAAACGGCTGGACTGGTTTTAACGGGACATTCACTGGTAGATAGATGATTTTACAAAAAATAACATAGGTTACTTTTATGTTAGCTAAATAAACAGGGCTTCGAACAAAACAATAAAAATCACACGGACGAAGTCGCGGGATGTGGCTAGTATTTAATAAAACTTTAACTAATATAAAGTATGAACTTTAGATGCAGATGACTGCATGCACAATTTTTTCCATGTGTGCGCCAATCTCTGGCGCATATTCGTAGAATGTTTATCATATTTGTTTTTGGTGAGACATTCCTCGATGGCAAGAAAATTGGATGAGGGCGGAACATTAAAATTCGTGCAACTGTATAGAGAGCACGAGTGCTTTTGGGATAAGCGTTGCGATGATGCTTACAAAAGTAAGAATTTTCATTTTCAAATCCAGTCTTTACGGATTTTTTTGTCTAATATATTGAAAGAAAGAATGAAACTTTATTCAGACAATAAAACAACACTATATCTAAAAACTTAGGGTCTACTACACACACAGAAAAAAGTAAAAATCACTAAGAAATACTTAAATAGATATAGTGTTGCCTGAAAGTGATTACTACTCAGCTTCAATCAGAGTAAAAACTCTTAAGCTGATTTTCAGTAGCTCCCTTTAGACGGACGTCAACAACACATAATGACAATATGAATATAAAAAACTATTGATAAATTCTTGATAAAATCTTTTAACAATGCAAAAACGTTCTTTATATATTCATTATTCCACCGCCGCTGCATTTGTCCGGAATACATTTTTTCAAACCACAAAACGTGTGCTCACCACAAGGATAATTGAGGAATGAAATGAATTCAGTTCGCCTCGTCTAAAAAACACGGAACAGGTCAACGCTGGCTTGTCTAAACTTGCCCTTATAGTCTAATCTCCATATTCAACGTGGAAAAATACAGTTATACGATACCTATCAGTATAACGTAGTGCATGCCCTGCTCGTGAAGTTCATCCACGAATTGCGGTAACCCGGCGAACTTTTCGGTGTCGTACGTGAAATCGTTACCCCGGTCCATGTAGTCGAGATCATTCCATTGCACGTCCTATAAAATCGAATAAACTCATTTTAGTTCAGGCAAGGGGAGTGATGTAAAACACATGTTTTGAGGAGGTCGTGGCCTAATCAGTGGTCGGCATTTGAGTTGATCGCTAAGTTACGTTGCTCTGGGTGCGACCGGGTGATAGATGGGTGACCCATTCTAGCACTGGTTTATATTTGATATCCGACACACACACTATCAGGTGAGTACGGCGGACGTATTACTTCTTTTTTCAGCCAAAAACTGGTGAGTTGAAATTGCCGTATGGGACGATGCATTGCCATGATGAAGCAAAATTCCGTTATGTCCCCTATGTCTATTGAACACTTCGGGCAAACATTTTTCAGTGTACCACTTAGCTGTAACTGTCTTTTGTCGAATCAGCTTAATGGAATTTATTAAACCTACACTTCTGGAGAGTACTGCATACATAACCTTTTTCATAGCTTGCTGTTTCTTAGTCAAGGAAATAACGTATTGCATTTTCGTTCTGACTTAACATTCAAATCCAGTAGGACTATTCCAACCAATAATCGAGACACACTCAAGTGAATTTAGTCATTTCGCTCATTCGGTCTGTCAAATTTGAATTGTTAAAAACTTGCTACAGGATATCCAATGCATACATTTATGTCAAAAATAACAAATACTTTAGAACGCCTCGGTACCGCATCATATCGCGAGGCGCTACATGTACAATCGTGTAAGTGAAGTGTAAAAATTTCGCTTGATTGAGTCTCCATAAATTAGACTATCATTAGTGAAACCATCTCCACCAAACTTATTTAACTCTTCTTACAGCTAGTCGGTGACTGGTGTTGATATAACTTGGCATTTTTTCCTTCATGTATAACAAAGTCGATCTAAAATCAATTTTTGATAGTTAATTTATTTGAGTGCCATTTGCTCAACCCAGTTAGCAAAATAGCATCTTCTCATCTAAACATGATCCTACTATTTGCGTACAATTAAGGCACCATTTCAGTAAGTTGTAAACCGACTGTTGGAAAACCATTGTTTACATCTTAATACATTTAACTTTTTCTAGAAGACCAAATTTAAAACGAGAGTGTGTCTATAACGCTAAACATAATTGTACAAAGGGTACACGTACTAAGAATTTTTTTCTTTAGATGATCGTATGAGCTAATTTATATCTAATTATAGTTCAAAATATTTAGCTTCAATTGATGTAATTGTTTAATAAACTCTATTTATTGGTAATATTCAAGTTGCTTATAGTTCTAATATGCTAGGAAGTAGGATAGATAATCAACGTGAGAATTCTCGCTAACAAAAAGAAAGAAAACACTCGGAAACATACATCCAGCAAGCTGAGGCTGACTGTAATGCGTTCCACATATCACCAGCAGACTTTGGGGCTGATTGACGTCCGTGTCGGTCGAGTTCATTCCACATCAACTCAATAGGGTTTAAGTCCGGGCTTTGGGAAAGCCATTCCATAATTGTTAAAACTCTACCTGACTCCAACCGTTGCAAATAGTCCATACACAGTTTGGACGCGTGTTTTGGGTCATTATCCTGTTGGAAGACATAATTCGTGTTCCGGTTGATGGCTTTGTGTCCTTAATGATGGATTGTCTGATTTACATAACTCGGGAAGGAGAGGAGCGAAGATTTTCAAACAGTTCGGTGTAAATATTCAACGGCAACGGATCATCTCCTGTTAGCTTTATCTTCGTTGTATAAAACAATTTCGTGTGAAATTATAATAAAGTAGCAAATTTTGTTATTTGACTATCTTTTTTAAATTTATTGTTAGGTTTGGCGTAGCTAGAATTAATGTAAAGCATAAATACAGAATCTATCAGAAGTGAATATAACTGTGATCTAATATCTGTAGTTTACACCACAACTGTAGCAATTACTATATAGTGAAATCAAAATGCATTGAAAATAATACTATTATAATGAATAAATATACCTTACTGTATTGGATGAGCATTTGAAATTACTAATGCAGTTACCTTCTGGTCTCTCTGTACCAGTTTTAGATCAATTACAAAACAAAAATCCAGTTCAGCGGAATATATTTCAAGATGTTTTTCGTAAATACGTCATCGGTGAAATATAATTCTCTACTCAAATAAACAAAACATAGCTAATTCGAAAATTTGTTCTTTCTAATAACTACGATTTGAAGGATGTCGTATCTACTTTGTCTTCTGATGGAATACTAACTGTGACTGCTCTAAAGAAAGCTGTTCCAAATCCAGAAGAGACTATCATTAAAATCAATCATACATGACCTGAACGCGAAGACGAAAATAAGGAAAAAACCGAAAAATAGTCATTAAAATATGTATAATGTAGTATATTTTTATTGTGTATTTTTAACATTTGTTTGAGAAATATATGTTGCACATTTATTTGAGACTTAACACTTAAGGAATCAGAATCGAGATGTCACACATTTTCCAGTAATGTGCAAAGAAATTCATAAGATATACAACTGATTTTTCCCCTTAAAGACACTATACCTGAAACAATAAAAGAGGGAACACGTAAATGAAATAGGTCTCCATCTCAAAAATACTAGAACTCTACCATGCAAGTTTATGAAATTGATATAAATGCCCTACAATTAGATACACAATATTAATTTTACAAATATCTGAGTTTCCCATTTAAAAAAGGAGGACAAAACAAATCTCACAAGCAGATTTAGCAAATGAGCATGCCACAGAGGGAAAAAAAAAAACCAAAAAAACAAAACTAAATAATTTTTTCCTCAAGTGGTTCATTGTTAAGTAGATTTAAACTGGAAGAGAATCAGCAATACATGCCCTTTTTCCATCTGCACTGGAAAAACAGCCATTTCATGTACTGTGCACAGGTGAGCGTTTTCCTGTAAATGTGAATGAAACAAAACCTAAGAGACTAAAGCTCAGTATTATCATCATACAGAAGGAAAGGTATGAAACATTGATATCTCTGTTCAGTGAACTCACTATAGGATAACTAAACAAATTTGTACACGTCGCACTTTAGCTGGCTCATGTTTTGCACGAATAAACGTGAATGCAGTCTGCTGTTAAAGACCAATGTCACCTATTAGATGACATATTTGTATGTATAAAGAACAGGCCGTGTGACTACCGACGTCCGTGGACAACTGATTTAGCATGAGCCTTCATATAGACGCGTTGCAAACCTTTAAAGAATTAAATAGTTATAATTCTTTAAAGGCTAAATTAATTAGCTATAACTCATTCTTTAAAGAATTTATTAATTACTTCTCATCAGAAACATCGAAACACCTTTCAAGTGTGTTTCTTGCATTTACAAAATTAAATCTGAATATATGTCCGAAAAAAACCGAAGTGTTTCAAATTTTTTGATAAGAAGTATATTTTCTTGAAGGTCCCAAAGTGGAATCGATTCGAAAACGCCGCAGAGCATTTTTTGTTTTTAAAAATATAATTATCGTTTAATATTTATTGATAAAATATTTATCGTAATTACTTAATAGCCAAAAAAGACGGTTGACAAGTAAAGCAGAAAAAGGCACTGAATTGTGTATATTATTTCTCTCTCTCTCTCTCTCTCTCTCTCTCTCCAAACTCATTTATTAATTATTTTCCTCTATGTAGTCGTCACTAGACTTTATACCGGTTAACCCCCTCTACTACTTCGTAAAATGAGATGGCGATGACGTCGATTGAAAAGTTACACCAACTAGATGGCGTAGCACAGACAGGTCGACGGACGCGGTACAAATGCTGTCGCGTATCATACAAAATCTGACTCACGCTAGCGTAGTTCCTACATACGATCAAACATCTCCTGACGAACAATTGTTGGTGAGGCGCGGCCGCCCCGGGCAACTCCCACTAGCTCGGACTGAAGATCTTTTCCTGAGCTCCCGATCCCGGGGTTGCTCCTGCCACGGCGATCGAGAACCCTGGGTGTGCCAAAAAAGATCCGAATCGTACTGGATATGACTCAATGATTGAACCCTGCTGGATTTATACCACAGTGGCAGGGTTGCTCTTTACATAACCCTGCCACGTCTGAGAGCCTCCCGTAAGGTTTTAGGCTCTCGGACAAAATATAACACCGGGCAGATACGGCTGTTAGACACATGCCCGGGCAAGGAGGTTCGCCTCGAGGCCCATACTCCCAGGAGATACCCCTCCAGGAAGACACCTGATAGTAGTGAAGATCTTCCTTTGCGGCGGTTGAGCATATCGACCTTCGCGCCCGTCTATTTATCACTCCACGAAAACCTTGGTGTACCTTTCTGCACACCTATTTAAGATGTCATTTTGGCGACAAAAAGTATCCTATGTCCTTGACCAAAATTCAATCGTTCACCGAACTGAAATTGACCTTGAAAACATAACAGACGGAGTTACTTTCACATAATTATACATATAATATTAGTTAGAATTATATAAAATAATCATAATTAAATGTATATTAGTGTGTGCGTCTTTTTTGTTTTAAGGTTAGAATAGAAACAGCGTTATATTTATAGCATAGATTCGCTATCTCAATGTTAGCAGTTAGTAGCAATTTATTCCGTAAGGGTCCTCGTCAAATGCAAATAGACTAAATAAACTCTACGACTATTTGCTCCTTCATTTAATCTTGTGGAATCATTTAATCAATTATAAGGATAAAGAGGACCTTTCAATTTGATTACCGATTCCCTCAAATTACTAAATAGATTACAGGTACGTACCTGTACATATACGTACATATACGTACGTATATACGTATATAGTTTCATAAAGAGGCAATTATAATTCATTGTTTACAACGAATAGGCTCTAACACTACTGATCCGATTTAAAAGAAATATTTCACCCTTAGACACCAACATTATCCCTGATCAAACAAAGGCGATATATTTTTTTCAAAAAAGTTAGGGATCCTTATGAAAACTTTGAAAATGTGCATACCCCTGCGAAGATAGGGCCGGCCGCTAGTGTGTATATAAAACTAGTTGGTGTCCGTTAATTTGTCTTCATAGTTTGAAATTTTGTTTTATTTTTAAGACGTTTCTCGTTTTCACTCGGACTACATTACCACTATTACGGCGTGAATATTTGCGGGATGACTGTGTTATATGAAGTCCAATAAAGCCCTTTAACGTTCAGAGAAACTTTCATCATATCCTTAAAAAAATAAATATATACAGGACTATGTGACACACGGACGTCTGCTCCTAAGGTAGACAACTTGATGTCTGTGTTATAGGTAACAGACGCCTGTTATTTTCAAATATTTTTTCCAGAAATATATAAATACATACACCCAGACTCGAGATCTACACCAAGGCTCCCGGAGCAGAAGACAGAGTCACTGCCCACTGCGCCAACAGGCCACTCAAATTTAAAAAAAATAAATAAAAGCTTGTAAAGTTAAAGTTGCCTGAACATAGATAAAGTCGTGAGGTGGCAGGTAAAGGTAATTAAGTAAAAGGGAAAATTACTTGATTACTAGTAAGTACCTAACTAGGTAACTTAACCGTCTACCCACACGTTCGCAAAACTAATTAGCGACTTTCAGAGCCGTCTTCTGGCTGAAAATCTTGCCGCCTCTCTGTCGGCTCACTGAAATATGAAGGTCGGATAGGCGCCGCCAAGTCTGGACAGGGATTTCAACGTCAACAAGTAGATTGTTTACCAAATGGACACACAAATGTAGCTCTTAACTGTATGTAAAATAAGAAGTATCTTGGTATAAATAGATAATATTTGCCGGGTGTACAATGCGGTATAAGCTAAGTTCAAGGTGAATTGAACATAACAGTTGATTCTTGCCGATAACAAATTGCACACACTAATGGATTGTAATAAAAACGCTCCCTGATAGTTAACGTAATATAATTTAAAGCCATGATGGCTGAAAATAGAAGTATGTATGTTCAAGATTAAACACAGATCACAGAAAACATCCACAGCATTAAATTAAGAAAATAACAAATACTCTTTGGTGCACCATCGCCGACCACAGAATAGTCCCCGTTACCGAAATTGTTCGACGCGGCTTTTCCTTTGAGGCGTTCTCTGCTCCGAGGCGTCCCGCGGTCAAAGGCGTGAGCGTAACGGAAGTGTAGCAGCACCTGAAGGAGAAGGCAAAGTGGGCAAGAGCGCGGTTGGTTTAAGGTTTTGGTTGCGGCGGCCCTCGTCGGTGCTGGCTGGCTCCGAGGTTCTACGCCGTCTGCTCGAGGCACGACCCCACTGGGCTTTGGCACTGCGGCTTCTGCCTCTCCCATCGCTTTCTGAACTTACTTTATGATACTGGGGAGCACCTTACAAACAATAGAACAGTTAGTTTCTCCAACTAGACCACAAAGCTAGCCGTGTGAATTGGGAGATTCATTTTCTTATAGTTGTTATGACAATAGAAGCCTAAACAAGAGCAAAAAGAGAAAGCCCTATCTTAAATGGGCCTGACCATTTATCCCCTACGCTAGCAGCAGTGTTGCAGGCAGTGGTCTGCTGTGTGTTTCCATTTGTTGTGATCATGAAAGATAAACAAATGAGCACCAATCTGTAGCTGCAGAATGCCCCACCAGTCTCAACAAGAGTGGCAGATTCAAAGCCAAATGCGAAACGATTGCCAACACTTACTTACTATCTAATCGTGAGACCGAAGTTATGTTTTTACTAGCAAAAGGCTACAATTCAGCCTATAGCCAGGAAAAACTTTTTATTTCCGAAGGAACGGCGAAGACCCATATTCGCCACATTTACAAAAAACTGAACGTCCATACTCAACAAGAATTGATGAAATTAGTTGAAACAATAGAGATAGAAGACAACTACTACAATTTCAACAAGAAAATATAATATTCCTTGCACTTTAAACTTTGCAAATCTCTATAGTTGATAAAGAAACCTTGAATAATGCCATTAACAAAAATAATATATATTGGGATAGTACACTGGTAGAGGAGCACAGTCAGCCGCAGATATGATCCAGCAGTTGGTAGACCTGTTGTCTTTGGTGGCCGCTTCCTACGGCTTCATCTTCCCTCCAGGTCTTCTCGGTAACGTGTCTACTCCTCTGTCACAATTATTTTGTTGAAGAAGAGAAAACTATCGATATCGGCATCAACAAACTTCGTATCCAACAAAGGGTGGCAATAATCACCAAAATTGAAGTTGCTTCATGCTTCATACCGGGAAGCGTACAAATTACTTCGCAGATTGCAAGGTATGTGCAATCTACGACGCTGAATAAACAGGGAATGTGTAATCAGGAACGATTCGGCTACACGTACTACTTCCTTTACGGATCCGGAAGTGCACACATACGACCGCCGCTACAAGACCTAATTCCGTCGTTGGAAGACTCTGCGGCAGCTTATCACGCATCTAGATCGGTCAAAAGATGTTCTAACTCGCTTTTAATGTTTTGTAAAAGACAGAGCGTTTAAGAAATTAAAAAAGTTCGATTTTATTAGCGGAAAGAACTTGATTTTTATTGGATGTGATTGTACCAATATACAAGAAAGGAGACAAGCTCGAATGTAATAATTACAGAGGCATTTCCCTACTAAGTATGACCTATAAGATACTGGCAGTACATCTGTATAAATGGCTGATAGAATTCTCTGAAAGTATAATAGGAGATTACCAAGGAGGCTTCTACTTTTATGTAATGGAATAGGTGTTGGCATTCACTAGTCAGCTGAACTGGCCTTCCATTGTCTTTCCTTCCCCAAGAAAGGGAATTATTTCATGTGCAGAACACTTTTTCTGAATTTGCCTCTTAAATGGAGACTGCCTTTATAAGTCAAGAACCATGTAAACAGCATAGAGTTACATCCACTTGGCTCTAGTTGCCACAGGAAGTATCTTCCATTTAGTCTAAACATCCTCGCATGAAGATTGTTCTTCTATTATGAGCAGCTATTCCTCATACAGCAGATAATTCTGTAAAATTATTCGCAGATATATTGCTGAAAGTTAAAAATAATCGATCCATGATTGCCTGAAACTTTACATGGGATAATAAGTTAGTAGAAATATGTTTTCAAAGATATAAAATTCTTACCACTGAAAACTTTACTTAATCAGATACTCTCATATCTGCACAATTGGGTTGAGGCTGTTGAGCTTTCACGATTTGTTCGTAGTTTTGTTGCATTATTCTTAATGCCAGTACCTCTTTGCACAACGAATTTCTTTCTTCTTCATGCTCCCTTATGCATACTTCATCTTACATACACCCGTCCGCTTCCTCCTCTCACTCTCTTCCAGACTCATCACTACGCACTTTGCAAATTCACTAAGCCCTGTATACCCTCCTTTGCTCAAACATCTGCTCAATTTCATTTGCAGGATCGTACTCTGAGATTTCTCCCGCCTTTTCTCTCTCTTTATCTAACCTTAAATACTCAAACACTCCATGCCTGACCCCCCCCCCTGGAACATTTTACAGCAGTCGCACATCTACATGCCAAATTTATTCAATATGTTCCATTCATTCAGTATCTTTTCTCCCATCCAAACATCCCATACTAGTTTATGCACTTCTTCCTGGAGTTTCTCACCACCACATTTCAGGAGTTTCAGCACTTATTTTGTCTCCTCCACTTCCTCTTTTTCTAAGGGCTCTTCAACTCCTCTGTTTCTGCATTGCAAAATATTTTATCCATTGCGTCTGTACCTATTGTATGTGACTCCTTATTTGAATTTAGGAGGTTGCTGAAATGCTGTCGCCACCTTTCTAAATTGGCAGTAGGCTCCGTATTTCTATAAGTCGATTTAGTTTAAAGTAATTTCGAATTTAGAAAGTTACTTATACCATTTATAAATATTTGTATAAAGCAGATGGCAAAATCAACATTAAGGACAAACGACATTGGTTTTTTTAATGTTAAATTATTAAAAACAAACCTGTAATTTCTTATAAATAAATAAATTCAAAAATAATAATAATGAGTACCCCCTTAACTTAAAGGAAAAGGGTTTTACAGATGCAGAAATGTATATTATTGCATTATACAATAAATGCATCTTGTTTTAATATAAGGAGTATTAGCATAAAACAATTTATCGATATTAATAAATAATTTATGTAATAATTTTAAAATAATGATTATTATAATCATATAATAAAATATATCGTTTTCTATGAAGAAAGTTCATTTTATTTTGAGTTGATCTAAAGAGTCACTTTGACTAGTCCTTGTGACATTTAGGCAAAAAAATACATTATTTCGGTAATGCCGGAGCCAGACATAACTTCATTTGAATGAGCATTTGAATGATCACGTAGTGTAACCGGGGACCTTATGTAACTTTACAAAGTTTTGTAGTACTTAGTAGACTTCAAGGTCAAAAATGTACAAACACTTTGAACTATGTCTGGCTCCGGTTTATACACACAAATATGTTTTTGTAGAATTATAGAAATGTATATGTACATATATATAATACATCCAGACTCGAGGCGGAGATCGTTTTAGAGTTTAATTTTCAAACATTTGTGAAGTTAAAACTTATAGACGTGTTGTACATTTTGGAGATGGAGAAAGATCATTGAATTCGGGTCATCGTTACAGCGATATTTTCTATGAGCTGTATGAATACTGTGCATGTATGTGTACTTCAAAAAAACGAACACTGACACTTTGTGTGTCTCCACAGAAGTAATAACGCATTGTCAAAAGTTTCAGAGGCCCTAGCACGAACATAACGAACCGTTCGCATTCGAAGATTCGACTGTATTTAGGATGAAAATATTCGTCCTAGGACTACAGGTGGCAAGTCTTTATTGTGTTACGCTTTTAATCAATGCTGATGCAACTCGCGTTGACACTAAGGAGGGTCCGATGTGGGTACAGCGCAAATATTTTCGAAGTCGAATCTTCGACTACAACGGTTCAAAATGTTCGTGCTAGGCCCTTGGTAACGGTGACCTCAAAGTCAAAATCAAAGTGGAGTCATTTAGTGAGGCGAATTTAACGCTTTTTGTTCTTATGTTTGTTTTCAATTCTGTTTGGAGTCCTAGAGTATCAGTGTTTTTTTTTTCGCACGAACGTTATAAAGAAGTACTTAATATTAAAAATAAATCAATAATTTCAGTTTAATGAAACTCCTGTAACCTCAACACGTAGTTAAAAACACTTATAAGCTAAGATCTTTAATTCACGCGTTTTATTTTTCTTAATATATCAGATAGCCATAATAATATCGTTTTAATTATTGTAAACTTTTAAAGCTTCAACGGACGGGTGGATGAATTGCTTTTAAGCGATAAAACCGCCCTTGCACCGCCCTTGCCTAGTTTATTGTATTTGTCATTATTATCGTTGTTTTTATTAATTGCAATAAGTATTAAATAATCATGTAGGAGGATGTAATTAAATAAAGCACCATCTATTAGCAACCTTAGAGACGTTCGGAGAGATAAGATTGATCACCATCACCATGATGAAGACTAATGGAAGGTAATATAGGAATTATAGGATGCAATCAGATGGGAACTGGTTAGGCAGGGAAGGTAACACGGGCAGTGAAGGTGAGTATTGGTAACCACCCCTAAAGGATTCTATAAATTTACACCTGGGTCGCAAGTCCCAGGCGCAGCCTTGGTTCCCTTTTCTGCAATACAACGGACTCGATACCCGCATGGTCAACCCATGGAGCATTACTAAGAAATCCGTCTCTTTGGATTTCAACTTTAGGTGCTGTGCGAGTCACAGAAAGTGACAAACGGATCATGACACTATTTGAAGTACGCCCACTGATGCGCCTTCACCCATCCCGATGTGCCTTTATATATATTTTATGTTTTTATAGTTATTTTCTTACTATCTAGAGACGTACCTTTAAAGAGTCCAGATCTGCCATTTGTAGTTTCCATAGGTATGGGGTTGTCTGCGAAGAGTCCTACTGCTATAACACCTGAGTTTAATAAAAAAACACGTACTAGTAAAATTTTCATATACTATCTATTAGTAGCGGACAGGGCAGACGTCCTGTCCGAACATTGGGTTACTTTCTATTTACTACAGTCTAATATCATATAATATTATTCCCATTCCCGTTCCCGTCTCCGTTTTCTTCCCATTTTTAACGTTCCCTTTGACGCATACAACGTAGACGATATTAGCAGCATGCATTTATATGGCGTATGACATAATCTTTATAATGTTATATCAAACGCTATAAATAAGGTTACATTCAAAAAATTAAAATTTTCAGAATCGGGTTACATTGGATATAATTTAATATGGCGATTTTCAAATTTTCCGAGCAATTTTCTAAATTTTGCCTTTCTTATGAACCTTCTCGTGACAATCACAAATAGAATGAAAATGAATTAGCGAAATAGGTCTAGACGTTACGAGTGATGCTGTGATCAAGGGAAATTGGGATTCATTTTTATGTATCCAGAGTATTTATGATTAGTGTTGGCAACACTGGGTGATTAATGATTGGTCGGCACGTTTTTCGTCTGTTGAAGGAAGTTCCCGCCAAATGGAAGTTCAAAGAGGATGGTCAATGAAATATGAGGAATTTAATTTAGAGAAATTTTCCAATATTGTTTATGTTGTACTTAGAGTAATAAAAGCATTTTTGATTACCAATTGTTCGTTATGTTAAATAAATGTATAGAAGCGTGCTAGATAAAGTTTACATTAGTACAAGGTATATGCAAAAGTTGAAAAGATCAGCTTACCCCATAGTCCACAGGCCCCATGCACTGCCGATGCCCCAACTGGATCGTCCACCTTTATCCTATCAAACAGCGGCGCGCTTATAATATTGAGCTCATCAATACTTAAATGCAGTCCTATTTCTAAGGCAAAGGTTATGCTAAGAGGTGATTTGGTCGAAATCAATCTCAAACGCCTGGTTTTTTTTTCTTGTACCTTAACGTTAGGTAAGCTCCAGGATGGTTTGCATATCCTACAATTTGGATACATGTTTGATAATTTAATTCATCAACAGCAGTTTACGAACTTGTACTAATGTCTAAATTTATAGCACCGCACCTTTTTGATGCCATTCATAGTATTAAAATTTTTGTTTTAAACAGGAGGATAGGTGTTTTTTTGTAGTCGGTGCTTGAGGTCTAAATTTAGTCTCGCTGCCCTTCCCGCCATTTTGTTACAAGGAGCGGTTGTGAAGGTTAAGTTGATTAGACGAATCGAAATGAGAAATATCCTCTTTTTGTGCCTTTCCTCCTCCATTGATTATCGATAGACAACGCATTTCTGAATGCGGATGTTCGTAGGGAGCGGTTGCTTCATTTTTTCGACGAATTCGATAAGCCCCTTGCTCGCCTGAACCTTATTTTATACAAAAATACTAAGTTATAAGAGATGTTGAAAGGCAAACTGAAGACAGTACCCCTTTTGTAGAGCTATTTGAGATCCTGTCTGTTACGTTTGGTTATCGCTTTGAGATTAATGCGACTTATCCTAACATGCTGACTTGTTATAATTATACTCGCAGTGATGAGTGGGAAGAAATCAGTGTTCCTGTTACTAAGATCCAATATATCAAACAGCACGACCGCACTTTAGTGAATGTTAATCATAAAAACCTTACTCTTTCCAGAGTATCATGCGTAATTGACGCTGGTGGGAGCCGGGCGAGCTCGGTCGGGGTCATCACCCCGGGGTTGAGGTGGGGCAGCAGCCCGGTCTCGCGCAGCACGGCGGCCGCGCACGCCCGGACGTACTCGATCGTGGAGGCGTACCCGCGCGCGGCCAGCCAGTCGCGCGCCGCCGCCCAGCGAGCCTCCGGGCGGTCGCCGAGGGTGAACAGCAGCTCGGTGCAGCCCTGCTCGGCGCCGCGCCGCGCGATCTCGAGGACCTCGTCGATCTCGAGGTAGGCCGCGGGCAGCCGGCGGGGGACGGAAAGACATCACCTACATTTCCCAACACAAAATTGCTCTTGGAGTTGCAAATTTGTCGTTGTTCAATTAGGAATAAAATGTTTTGGGTTTCCACGCGGATTGGGTCCAAGGAACAAGATTTTAGAGCAAAAAGAAATCGCCCACAGTCTCCAACACAAGATTAATTTTGAAGTTGCAAATTTGCCGTTCCTCCATTAGGAGTTCTAATAAGCTTCGTAGATCTTCAAAATGTTTTGCGTTTTAAAGGTGATTGCGTCCAAGGAACAAGATTTAAGCCCGGCTCGAAAGCTCTACCAACGGCTGGTAGTGAACCTCCAGCCGCCGGTGTATCGCGGCCTCCTTGAACTCGGCTTCGAGCCGCGCCTGGTAGATGCTGTCGGTCTGTGCCGGAGGCGAGTAGAACTTGTAGCTGTTTTTGGGACCCCTTTTTACCTCGTACATCGCCGCGTCCGCCGCTTCGAGAAGTCTTGTGGGAGTATCGAGGCCGTCGGCGCTGGAGGCGACCCCAATGCTAGCCGTGAGATTCAGCGCATGCTGGCCCACGATCACGGGCCTTCCCTTTTGTCACTGTGCAAATCTCATCCACTCATGCCTATGTCTATATGGCAGGATTTTCTTAAGCACTGCTCACCAAACCCATACTTTGCTCAGTGGGCTGGAACAGCTCCAGGCTCTGTGTGATGTATGTGCACACTGGAGTGGCTCTTTATACGAGCTGCTGGTGACACTCAAAGAACACGTCCCTGCAGCAGCACAAGGAGAGTCCACAGTCGTAAGTAAAGTGCACTGGATCAGCCCACTGTCACACTTCAGAGAGACTATTTTTAGACTTCACTTACCGATTATTCAAAGCGTCATGCGCGTTTTCAAGCGCCCGCTGCAGCGCTTCATGGTTCGCGCACAGCTGCTGCAGCGCTGCAGCGTAGAACAGGTACTCTTTGAGCTGGTCCGCTAGCTGTTCCTCATCTTCGGCTACCGATTCTATGGAGTCTGCTATTGAATCTATGGAATAAAAATGTTCAAGGATGTAACCTTGTGCTAGTTGGAATTAAAAGTAATTTCTTTACAAAACATGATAAGTAAGTTTGTAATGGTGCGCAAACAAATTAGATTGAAAATTTAATAGGCTACTCACTTGGCGACACAAGGTCGTTGGTTACATGTTCTGATTACATCTTCAGGCTTTACTCTATCGTAACAATACTTGTCATCAACCTCTCCACTCCTTGTTTCGACGCAAACTGGTCGAGCTCTCTTAAATTTTCATTGAACAACATAAATATTTTTATTGTAGGGATTAACATTAATAGCTTCCAAAATCTATTAATGTTATATAATGTTGATTGCTTTGAAAAGATATTCTCTTAATGATAATGTTGAAATCTTTAAAGTTGTGTGCACTATTTCAATATTATCTAAAATTATGAAAATATGCAAGTTATAAGAAAGCTCAGTGCGTCAGTGCTTTACGATCAAAGTGCAATGGCGAAATTCATAGAACTGGAGTCATCGATATAGCTTACTTCGTCGAGAAGCTGAAATTGTAATGGGCATGAACATAATTAGGTACATAATTTAGGAAATTACTTGTCGTTCAATGCGATTACAGGTGCTGGAATTTTAAACCCGCATCGGGTAACGTAGCAACAAAACAAAGGTTGTAGCAATCGTAGGGGTCCCGAGGATAACGTCAGATGGCAATCTTCGGGCAGGACAACGTCGGAATCCGCTAGTGTTATATATTTTGTAAATTTACACATTAATAATAAAGAAAACCTCAATTATTATTCTGAGAGTGAACAACTTAAATTAAATTAACTAACTAGAAAATTATTAATTAGAAAACGTAGATAGAATTTATAAAAATAATGATCTCATTGTTTGTGATAATAATTACGTCTCTGAAAAAAGTGATAGTTTACTATAAAATTAATACAAGAAAATATTACAGCTTCACATAATAATTCATGATCAAAATCTAAGAGATTTTACAAAGGAATTTCTTTATATAATTTGGCTGTAGTATTAAATAGGTATTCTTGAAAGTAAAAACTTTTCTATCACATATTTTACGATATTATACGTACGTTATTCAGAAGATAAAGTATTCAATGTAACAAATACAGTCCAGCATCTTGTTAATAATGGTGAGGTGTGTGCTAATGATGCTCTTGTCGCACCCATTTCTAACACAAGCAACAATATAATTAAAGGAGAATCGAGAATATTAAGCAAACCTAATATTGATCCTAATATTATGGAGCATTTTCATGTTCACGTTAATATTATACACTTACATATACATGTATTTCTGTGTTAAAACCAAAAAAAAAAATGACCGCAAAGCGACCTAGGCGATCGCTGTTAAAACAGGTAAATAACCGCGAGGAGGCCAGGGCGATCGCTGTGCGATCGTCCGTCCGCTTCCTCGCGATTAACCTATCCGCGCAGAATGTCAGCCTCTCCCGACGGAATATCACTCATTCCGCGCGAAACGTAACTCTGTTGCGGATAGGCTGGCCGCTTCTCGGTCTTGTGCCATAATGCCCTATGTTAGTATTCGAAACTTGAAAACTTTATTAAAAAAAGTCATCCTCCCCCGAAGGAATTTAACTCTGACTGCAAACAGCAACTTCGAGAAGAAAACAAAAAACAAAGATATGAATTTTTCGTATTTATAAGTATATTAAAAATAATACACGGACTTGATTGTACTCTATCTACGTCGTGACTATAATGGTGGCAATACTGATAGGCCTTTATCACAGATTACAACAAGCATTTTATTGGATATAAGACAATTACATCTACTTTTATAATTCAAATTATAACTAACAATATATATGATATGGTTAATTTTTAATAAAATACACTTGGTAATAAAACACGTCAGGAAGATGAAAAATTGCCCCATCTTTATGCATCGACTGGCTGCACCGTCACGCGTCGGTTTTATTACCGCGCGACCATCGTTAAATTGTATTGCGTATAATAAATCGATAGTCGATAATTTTATTTCGCTTCCCATTTTTTCGCATAGCATATTTTATTTACTATAGTTTTGTCTACTATTATCATTTAATAATTAAACGCTCAATCGCTGTTTCTCGCGAAATCGTGGGCGTAAACACTTCCTTAATCCGGTCCTATTGAAAAATCCGTTCCCAGCGGATCTCCACTAACTATAAATTATTATATTTAAACGTTATATCCAGCCAAATTTCATCATTGTACGTCCCGCGGTTTTGGAGGTTTCGTGTTAAGTGACCTTTCGGTTTTATAAATATTTATATTTTTTTTTTGCTGAAAATAATTTACCTAATGGGTTTTTAGTATGTTTTATTTACATGAAGAATTTCAAGTCTCTAAATCTAGTAGTTTAGAAGTCCTAGGAGTGATCCACCTAGTGAGAGGACAGAGGTACAGAACGATAAGGGTTCCTTGTAGGACTACGGGGCCCTAAAAATTGTATTTAGTTCCAAAGTATAATCGACCACGAAAGTGGTTTGCCACGCTAACGTCGAATGTCGTTTGCACATCGAATAGTTAAAAGGCTCATTTTTGCTTGTTATGCATAGCATACGTTAACTCCTAACAATAACTCTTGGCAACGTTATCTTTAGGTACTAACTGTCATCCAAAATGGTAAAGCACTTTCTCGGTCGACTGTACGTTTACTCGCCCGCAGTTGAAAAATCATTTGTCAATCCGTTGTCTAAAGTCGTGTCACACTGAGCTCGTACGTCGCGCGGTAATCGCTCGGCTAAGTGAATACGTCGCATGCGGCACGCGAGCGGTTGCGGCCGAGTGAGGGGGCGATAGAGGAGGGAGGGGCGATAGTGGGGGTAATGGGGGGCGCTAACGATACGCGATAATTAAACGCTAATGAGCATCTCGCTCAACTCGCTGCCAACCAACCGGGCGATCGATCCGCCCGCGCTAACTTCTGTTATTAGCACTTGATTTTATTTGCTACTTCCAAGAAGACCAGTTATCCTAAAATGCTTTCTATATCTTCTTATAAAAAAATCGACTATACAAGCCTTTGACACCCTACTTCTCCTAAACCGCTAAACCGACTTCGATAATATTCTGTGTGCGCATTGCCAGGGGTTACATAGTTTGATGTATGTACTGTACCCAGGTAATTGGACCCGGTTGGTGGCACTGCTGTTTGTATGTAACTTACATTTGGTATGTTTAGCGCTAGAGCTCAAAAATGACTGAGCCTGTTTGATTTTCCTCTGTTTATATTGTGCCCATTATGTCTAGGATGGTTTGTAAAAAAACATTACAAAGGAATAATAGAGGGCGTTGATACTGAACATTTCGCCTGACGGTAAGTCGGGCAAGACAACGTCTGCCGGGTTCGCTAGTATAATATAATAAGGGGACAACTGAAAGGTAATTTCAATGACTACTGATGCTCTAGGACGTCGAAGATGCGTTGACACTTTATCAGCCTTTAATAAAAAACCCTAATTCGTATCGCTTTGGCAACACTGAAGTTTTAACTGATTACACTTCCATATAAATATATAGGATAATATGACACACGGACGTCTGTTCCAAAGGTGGACAACTTAATGCGTGTATCGCGTAACGGACGCCTGATATACACAAATATTTTTTTCGTCGAATTATATGAACACATATATATAGATAATGCAAACAAAAACGGCGCCTCCGGCATCTTGCTGGGCTTTCTCTGACGAATCCGTAAAATTCCGCTGATACCATTATCGAGATTCCTGGACAGCCAGGCGTTCTAATAGTTACGGAGAAGTGTTTATCGAAACTTTTATTTGTTAATGCACTAATGAAATAGGGTAAGGATATGGATATAGTTGGAGAAGTACGAACAAGTGAACAAAAAACCAAAAGAAATTAGTCTTTTAATGACTTTAACTTCACCTTTAGCCTTTAACAAGTTCAATTCAATCATTTTAAAGAACAGAGGGTGGCGGCGAAGCCAGAACCCTAAGTGTTGAGAAACCTTCAAGTTTCGAGACACTGCCCTTGTCACCTTTGGAACCGTAGGAAATCATAGAAAGGCCGCCGATCTCGGCGGATTTTCTATGATTTTACTATGAAATGCTCTATGAATCCACCTGTGAGCTTTGCTCATAGAGGATTCATAGAGTAGATCATAGTATTCCATTGGTGACTGCCGCTTGAAAAGCGGCCCCGAATCGCTTCTGATTCGGGCTACGGGCTGTTCACAGCCCACGAGGGCCATTGTAGTATATAGTTCAGTACTTACAACTGTTACGAGAAGTGAATCATTCTGTGCGACGCTGTCGTGCTTATATACAACGCGTGCACGCGACACTGACCAGTGTGAGCTGGTGTAGAGGTGTCATTGTGAGGGGTGACCTCGATTCATCCATGTCGGTTAACAATTTAATCATACCGGGAACGTCTTCCGCGCTGCGGAATGAGCAGCCTATCCACATTAGCGTAATAGAGTACAGACATATTTTCCTTCGCAGCCTCCACGTGATAGGATGTGATGCAATGGTGGAGAGCCAACTCTGCTAAATATCCAAGATTGTCAAAGGTAGCGTTGCGCATTGTATCAATTCCAGCCAGCAGTGTTGCGTCAGAGCGAATCTTTTCTTTGGCTGGAAATATTATAACAGAAAAGCGAAACAGATTAGCCCCCAAAACGATTGACAACATATTATTCCTTAATTCTTTTTAGAAGACTGTTTCCTTCTAATTATAAAATTATTTGTTATAAACTATCTGATTTGGAATTATTTCTTTAATGTGTTTGTATAAGTGCATTGACCCAGTATAATGGAGAAATCAGTAACGTCTACCCTCCTTATAGGCTACTGCCCTTGTTGCGCAATCAGCATTTTGAAACATTCCCAAAATGATCTGAAATGCCAGTTACGGGTATTACAGTTTTTACTAATGCAGGAAAGCAATCGCGCTTAGTGGCCTGTGTCTGGCATCATGAGCAACAGTGACAAAAACATGTAATTCCTGGAGCTACAATGGATTCCTTGCAGACTTTAGAACTCCAAGCTGTTATTTGGGCCTTCGAATACATAAAAGCCAAGACTTCTTTAATGAGCACCTAACTTTTACTATCTATACCCCCGAATGTGAATACCGTTGTGAGGTTTTTGCCGCTTATGTGACTTCATCCGTCAGCGAAGCCTATATGCTGGACTTTAGTAGTGCAGAAAGTTTTGTGCAGTATCTGAACACAGCAATAAGCAAGTCACTTATAAAGACCGGAACCATCCTATATGGCACAGACCGGATTGTAACGCTCTCCACCTGCGACTATACATATAATAATGCGCGTATGGTTGTCCATGTAAAAAAAAAAGTTTTTATTCATAAATAATAAATTCCTATGTGGGTCAAAAATATAGACATTAACAACAAAGGAGGAAAGTTATTGGCCATTGAAATGTACTTGTGGAGACGTTGTTGTTCCATTTTCAGAAGTCCCTAACAATATAATAAGGATACTGGTATAGGAGAAAAAAAACTATTCATTACACAATAGAGACGTAAAGATTGAAATGGTATGGTCACTTAATGAAAATGTTGGAGGAATGATGGACTGAAACTATCTTTGCTCGACAGAAGCTACAGGACTGTCCTGTTACCTAGAATAACAGTGGTACTTGAGAAAAAAACAAAAGGTGATGTAGCCTCTGATAGCTCTCCTCTTTGTACTGTTTTCTTTTCATAGACGCAGTATCAGCTAGGTAGATATGCAAGTGCCACTATGTAATGTGGCACATGCATCCTGGATACAAATTTGACCAGTATTAGATAAGTCATATTTCTGACCACCTGATTACAATAGCCAGTAGTGCTGAACATACTAGTTTGTGTAGAATCCTCTCAGCCATAATCACAAGGTGTGCGGGGTACTTCGCGTTGAATATGCTTCTCCACTTCCCACAATTTACCTAGTGTCGGAAGCTTATCGATGTTGTCAATATTCTTACCTTCATTCAAAAAGAAATAAGTCACCTAAACCTTCGAAAAGCGCCAGAAACCGATAAAATTACCTCTAAAATGCTAAAAGAGTCACCAAGAAAAGGGCTCGCGCTCCTTACATACATTTTTAACGCCATTCTGAGAATGAATTATTCGCCTAAGACACTGCAAGCTGAAATAATTCTGATTCCAACAAAATGCTACTACCGCGTCTGAACCTGGAGACGTTACGGGAACCGAAAACGATGGAGTCAAATCTTTAAAGTCTTATACAGACAGCTCTATATACGGAGACGAGAGCAAATCGGCAGCTGATGTCCCCATCAACACGGTGGCGGCAAATACAACATTAAACGATCCTCCGTTAGCGGCTAACTACTATAACGAATATTCAGCTCGACAAAGGCACAATAATTTAGCACAAGAGGAAAATACACCTGCAAAATACAAACCTTTGGATCCAGTCTTTTTTACATCTTCATCATGTAGCGAATACTGAAAATAACAAAGTGAACAACACAGATAAAAGAGCAAACATTTCTGTGGATATTAATTTTGTTCTTTTGTATTATCCTACAATTATTTTTATGACCTAAAAGATGTTTTAAATAAATTGTCAACTGGGCTCGAACTCGGATTAGCAATAAAAATTGACAACTTGGTATACTGTCAAATGTTCAACATTCAACAGCTGTTTGCAATCTAATTAATCTAAAATTGCGACTCTACGTTATCAAAAGAATAAAGATATGTAAATAATATTTCACTTCCGACGACTTAATGGTATTTTAATTCACGCACACACTGATAATGTACATTGTAGTATTGCAAAACACATAAAAAACAATTCCGTCACAAGTAGAGTCTATGTTTACGTTTCGATAATTTGCTCTCAGCTCTGTAATTTATCTTATTATTTGCCTTATCATGTTTAGGTGGAGTGGTTTTCTTGCTACTACAATAAAACACTGCAATAATTGTGCGATTGTTCAGCGTAATATAATACTTAGAAGAGAAATAAGCACAAGTTTAGAGATGAGTGATAAATTTAAGCTACCAGCGCGTTACGGTGCCAGGGAAAAGAGTGTTTGGTTAGTGAAATTCTTATTTTAAAATGTCTCTTCAAGCCATTCTATTTTTAAGAGTACTTAGTAACAAGTATTACATAATTCAATGAGATAAAAAATTTGAATGCAATTTTAATAGTGAAATGTTAATAGATATTAAGGGAGCGCAGAAAGTAAATTTGAGATCACTGATTTACATGCTTATTAAATTCTAATTTTTACTAGTCAATGTAACCTACATATTTCCAAGTATTCAAATAATCTATGCAAACTGTACTGAATATGTATCTAGCCTTAGAAATCTGTATATAAAAAAATCTATTGTTAATCGTTTGTCTCACTAAAACTCACAAAACGCTGGACTGTTTTGAATTCTGTTTATTTTATTTCCTTCTCCTTATTTCAGAAAGGTTTAATAGAACAGAAAGAAAGAAAAAAAAATCAAAAGATTATTTAAAAATACTATAAAATGCAGAATTTGTTGCTATTTTGGAATACTTGAAATAAACTTTTGACTGACTTGCCATGTAGAATTATTAAGAGATAGGTTAATTTACTTATAGCAGATGATCCAGAAGCAAGACAATGTCTGCCACATAATCATAGTATGGTATAAATATTATGATTAACATGTTATAAGCAACAATTTCTTGAATAATTGTAAAAATAAAATTACTTCATAAGTAAATCTGTGAATAAAAAAAAATGTACTATAGCTGCACTACACTAATTTTCGGTCAAACTCATACACATTTTGCTCTAAACAATAAAATAACGTATATAATAATATGTAGTATATAGGGGAGGCTTTTGCCCAGCTGTGGGGTATTACAGGCTAAAAAAAAAAGAAATAAATAATATGTGAAGCGAAAAATGCGGCCAAAGTTCGACCTCCAGGCGATCTCTAGTGTATATATGTAATAATAAATGAAATCAAAAGAATTGTCATAAAATTACAAAGGTTTGTGTTCATATTCTAGGGTTGAATACATACAATTGGCAGCAGAATACAAACCAGCTGTCAACCTTGGCCAAGGTTTTCCAGATTATCATGCACCAGGCCATGTCACTAAGGCACTCAGTGACATTGCAGTGGGAGACAATCCACTTCTTAATCAATACACAAGGGGATTCGTAAGCATCATGTTCAAGAAAAAAAAAATTAAAACCTTTCTTCCTACCTTCTTGCCAATACTCTGATAGGGTTCCAAAGTTCTACAAGGAACCATTACAGTTTTTTTTCATAAATATATACAGGACTATATGACACACAGACATCTGTTCTATAGGTAGACAACTTAATGCATGTGTTTTAGGTAACAGACACCTGTTATACACAGATATTTTTTTGTAGAAATATTGAAATATATACATATAGTTAAATACACCCAGACTCGAGGAGGGAATCGAATCCACAACCCCCATAGCGGAAGACGGTCACTGCTCACTGTGCCAATGGGCCAGTCAAAATTTCTCTATCCATCTGTCCCTTTGTCTGTCCGCAAAGTAATCCCTAAGTTTTCCAACCCTGTCGAAAAATTCTTATAGAATCCAATGAAATGGTACAAAAGCCTCACAGAAAACAGTACGGTGTATTGTTTTCTATGCGGTTTTTGTCCCATTTAATTAGATTTTATGGAAATTTTTCAACAGGGAAACTATTTGATTTCGAGACTTGAAATTTTCCATGTCGATAGGACAGGCTAAAAACTCAACAACTTTTGAATTTATTTAACAAATTCCTTTATTTCTATATAAGAGTGTCTTGGCACAGTTTTGTCCACTTTTTTATTTTTGTACCTGTTAAGATAAAAGAACTGTTGATTTTATCACAGAATATTGTTAATGTTTGCACTCTTTTTGTTTAACTTTTAGAATAATTTGTGTTACATATCGCTTATCACTTCTTAAATAATGAAATGTAATCAGCTCATAAAGAGGCACATTCAGTTCATACAAATAAATAAAAGTTAATCCAATAGAAGAATTATGATACAGTTTAAAGATGCAACATTACGAATCAATCTTGTCAAATCAAACACAGTCCCTTTATCTCAAATAGCAAGATATTTTCGCATGATATAAATATTTTTTTCATTGTCATGTCATTCAACATTACTTGATAATATTAGGCTTGTTTATATATATTAGGAATTTATTTATTATAGTCAGTCTTGCTTTAAAGATATACCAATATCGTTATAACCCAAAAGTTTATATTAGGAAAGAGAAGACCAAGGTTACATTTCAATTTCACCAGAAATTTGAACTAAAAACTATTATTTTAATGTGAATAGGCTATTACGTAATAGTTTATGAGTCAAATTACACTAATTAGTTCAACAGTTGGAGAGATAATAACTGTATACAAAGTTAATATACGGCCATACTTCGTTATGAATTTCAGGGTCATCCCAGACTGACTGGTAAGACAGCTTCTTTTTCCAGATTTGTAGGGGTTTGCCTGCAAATTAAAGCAGTACTAGGGAGCTTTCCAGACCCTGAGTCATATTTACCCCAGCTGGATAATAGTTAGAAGCGTCCCCGCTATGGCCCTGGGTTGGGCCAGTTGGTACCTACTGGCTCTAGGTACTGTTCTGCAGCCAGAAAGCATCAAGGCCACTTTACAACAGCTGGCAGTTTGGATAGTGCTGTCCCATTTTGTAGCATCCTCAAAAATCAGCTGATGCTGTGGGCAATCGCCCTCCCCGCACCCCTCGCTGGTGCCTACACCGGCAGTCCGGGGCCATACCGGACTGCTTCTCAATAAGTACTTAGTATTGGAATTGCAAAGCATTTTGTTTACACATCTCATCGAAGCTCGACTGAAAAAATACTCATAAATAGAACTGTAAGAATCCTCAAACATTCGAATAAAAGACTAGTCGACGATAATATTTACAATCGAACAAAAGAGTTATCTTAGATGTTCAGTTCACAATCACATCACGTTTGAAATAAACATTTTTATTGCAAAGACGTACAAAATTATGACACTGTTTAACTGCTATACATAATTCGGAGTTAAACTGCAACTCAAATTGTGTTGCCGTGTTATCACGACATGACTAATTTTATACTACAATAATGGAGATAGGCTCCCTAATTTTTAAGACTCGCGTTAACTTTCGCTCAAACAAACACACTAAATGCGATAGTTACCTCCGCTACCGTATATTCGTGGCACACTTCGTACCCGATGCATAGATAATAATCTTATCGCAAGTTAATTTACATTCATTAATACCAGAGACTTCAATGAGCTTTTTGAGAGTTTTTCTTTGAAATATTTCGCTGTCCTATGCCTGATTATGTCGGCTATTTCTGGAGCTGCTGATTGTTTTTCTGTTTATTTTGGACGTTGACATCTTTACTGTGTAATGTAATTCCACATCATTTGTTATTGCTATTTGTAATAACGAAGCATATTTCTATTACCATATACACTATTAAGACCGTAAATTTTGTTTGTAGTCGGAGAATATTCAATATGAACCGAAATTTTGGTACTCTTTGCTGAAATCACGAGTCTTGCCGAGCTCGGGAAGAGCACAGAGGACAAGATAACGCTTTTACGTACAAGTATTATTGCTGCTGCAGGTGAAGACTTTAATGTTGATTCTCCAAAACAGCTTTCTCGCATTCTGTTCGAAGTGATTGGTTTAATGCCAAAGAAGAAAACGCCACCAGGATTTTCGACCAATGCTGCTGTTCTTAAAGAACTTGCTGAAGAGCATGAGCTTCCTGGGTTGATCCTGCAATATCCTGAGTTGGCCAAGGTTAAATCAACGTATATTGATGCGTAAAGCCGGCCTGTGGGTCGACTGTGAGGAGCTGAGGGTGAAAGCAGTTCATAAAGACTGCAAAGATGGCTCACACAGAACAGCGTGATCAGTGAAACAAATGGAAAACCCAAATGGAATAGTGTTGATTTGATGCCACGGTTGAAGTGAGACCTGTGCTAATGGCGACTGTCTTGTTTTTAATTGAACTGAGTGCTGCTTATTGTGTAGAAAATGAATTGGACGATAGGAAACGCCCACACACGGTTTCCTGATGTAGCTAAGATGTGTTAAACGAAAAACCATATTATATAAAGTATCCATATGATTGTTGTGGGAGAAAGTATTGATTCTATCAATCCCCTCAATGGTTTACGCTCAAGAGCTACTTACATCTTCTTTCAGAAGAATCGAGTGAGATTGTGGATGAACGTTATATTAATACACTAGGTAATACAAAAATTACAAATGCGTATATTTTTAACCAATTTATATTAAAAGTTTAGACATGTTATAGTTATTGTTACTTTCTTAAAATATAAGTAACCAAAAGGCGTCCACATAAAACTGAAAGCATAGCGATAGCCTTTTGTTTGACGCGTACATGTGCCCGTAATCCACGCTGTTACCTAACTTTCACGGGGCGCATATACGCGTTCACAGCAATCAAAGGATTAAATTCTGGAATTTTAAGGAATTTCGATAGTCTCGCGCTCGACTTATATATACGTTCATAGCCTACACCGGTTCTCACAGGGGACGTATATATACGTTCATGGCGGTTAAAGTCTTAATAAATGAGTTTTAAAACGGTATGAAGGGGGTGCCGTTGGAAATCCTTCACAGACACCAGCTTCACGGTGGGGCTGAGGTCCATTGCAAGGCTGTAGTGTGGTATGACTCTGCTGCTTCAGAGCTGGAATGTCCTGTGGAGCAATGAACAAGCGAGTGGTGCTGGGGAGGAGCATTCAGTTCCCTGCTCTGTGCCTGCCAGCAGTGAGGAATGTCTGAGTGCAAGGTAAAGAGCTGTGGCAGCCAAATGAGAGGTGAAAAACGTGCTGGAGATAGGTGGTTGTCTGCAGCGGCTCTGGGATGGTGCTCTCCCTATGAGCGGTGAAAGGCCCAGAGTCTGCCCCGGCGGCGGCTGCTGTTTACGGCCGGACTTTGGGCTCAGAATGGACGCTTTTTAGGAGGAAACAGAACTGAATGTAAAGCAGGCTATAGCTGCCCTTCGGAATGCTAAATACTGCAGCTTTAGAGCCATCCCTGTCAGAAAGGGAGGAGTAAATTGTGGCAGTAGTGGAATTATTTATGTTGTACTACGGCTGCTTTACTGTGGGAAAAATACTAATACTACTAATCATGATTATTGTAGTCACAAATTTAAATCATGATTATTCCTGTTTTACGTGCCTTCCGAAACACGGAGGAGGTCAGATATCAAATATAAACTAGTGCTAGAATAGGTCACCCATCTATCACCCGGTCAGCCGGAGTAACTTAACTTAGCGATCGACTCAAATGCCGACCACTGATTAGGCCACGACCTCCTCCCCGTTTTACAATGCCATTTTCTCTAAAAAGCTAGAACGAGATTTATTTTGATGGTCAATTTTGCACTATAAAAATGACGGAATTACCGCCCACGATATCCCTTGCATACGAAATTTCATGAAAATCGTTGAATTCGTTTACGAGATTCAAATTATACACTTACGTATATACCAGAATTGCTCGTGCAAATGATAAATTAGATAAAACAAGAATCGAGGCTCTAGTTTAGTTTGCAAATGAACTTGAAGATTCACGTTTATATAAACATCGCGCGGTCATCTCCATTCGAGTGAGCTCTCCGCAAAGTTGCAAGAGAGTACAGGCACGTAGTTCGGACTGAGAGAAACTTGGGGCTCAACTTAGTGGGGGCAGCATCGCGGGGGGTGTAGTGGGCGTTTATCATTTTCAATTATGCATGCATTCAAAACTCGAGTCTCCGGCGGCGTGTGAAATCTCAAAGGTAAAAGGAAACCTAACTTTGCGAGCCAGGAAATGCATCGCCCGCGCCCGACTTTGTTATAACAGAAAAAAAAACTATCGCATAAAAGGTAATCTTACTTTAAGACTAGTTTCTTTGTTCGTAATATAGGCTGTTCTTCAGCTTTAGGTTAGTGACAAAATTCATCTTGCATTTATATAAAACTTTTCTACTTGCAAATCCGCTATTTAGAAATGGTGGGTAGTTTAATAAATTAATACTAGATCGTTTTGTTCATGAGTTCTTTTACATCATTATCAATATAATAAAGCAAATATAAAACCGAGATTTTATTTTTGAAAAATTAAAGATATTGTTCCATTTCATTATTGGCAGCGATGGCACAGATGTACATATGTATACATTTTGGCTGAAAATAAGTTCTAGATTATGTATAAACAATTATAGATACATATAAAATTAACTATATCAATGTACAAGTTGCATCAGGTACGTACACGTAAAATACTAAAAATAAGCGTGTCTGTCGTGCGCATGGAATGAGATGAACACGACGTTGTATCGGATCTTCAGAATCATAGTGACGTTATCCAAAACATAGTTAAGGATAGCCGAAAATCATGCAATACGAAGAAGCCTCAGAATGCCAGAGATGCCTCAGAAGAGGTCTGGATTAGTCATAATGACAGATGATGATAATCAATACAAAAATTCCCGTTTTTGTGATGGTGTTTTGGGATGAAATTGAATTATAAGATTGAATTTGATCTTGAAAAGACATCAAAAGTGAATTACGCCACTTAAATTCTAAATGTACGATATGATAACAACGACGTGGCGAAAACATCATCTCTTACAGCAAGCTCGTTATTTGTTCTAAACATGAAATGTAACAATTATACCGAAATAAAATATTTTATTGGTATCGTGGGCCAGTCAGATTTTATATTGTCTGAAGTGTGTTGGGCTACGTAAAGGATGAATTTGGTGTTGGTTATCCGGGGTCGGAAGATTATAACTTTGTGGGTATACGGACGATCCTAAATTTGGTTTCGAGACTTTCTCATAGTTGGAAATCTTCGGTAAAAGCGTGTACAAAAATCCAAAAGGAGTTGAAATGTCGTACAGAGAGATTTACTTTATTTTAAATCATATAGTTGGAAAAAAATATTAGTATGTGTAAATATACTAAAAAAATGATCAAAATTTGATATGAGTTGTTTAATGTTTTATTGGGGTACACTAAAATGGGATAAACTTTATGGGGTCGACATTAGAAAATCCGGCCCTGGCCCATAGGGTGCAGTACTTACGAAAGTAATTAACAAATAGCACCTAAAAGTTATACCGGTGTAATAATGGCTAAGTTGTAAAAAAATTGGGCAAGCAAATAATTAATATGTACGATTTCAAATCCATATATAAACACTGAACTCTTAAGAACGCTAAGTAAAAATAAAATTACAAACTAGGGAGGGAGAATGTACCATTCTCCCTGATCGACCGACGCGCGATTTGGCTTACAAGCGAAAAATTTGTAGACCCACTTGTGAATGCACTTTTTTAAAAACAATTCTTGAGCATGATTAATATTCTCGCTATCCTTTCAAATAAGGGGTCATCCATAAATTACGTCACACGATTTTTACGATTTCATACTCCCTTCTCCCTCCTTGTCACAGATTTTCACACTGTTTATACCCCCTCCCCCTTATTATGACATCACAAATTTTCTAATTTTGTGCATGAATTTTTAAGCATTAAAAACAGTAGTTTTATTATTTTTTAAATCTTTTGGAATATTTTTAATTTTGACCTGTGACGTCACAAAGCTTTTGATCCCCCTGCCCATTGTCACACAATGTCACATTTTAATGATCCCCCTTTTACATGAGACGTAATTTTTGAATGAAGCCCTAAGCGTAAAGCTTGTACCCACGAGCGGGGTCGGGGTTCCACTGGCTTCTCGCATCTACAAATTCCCCGAAGGTGAGCCGACGACGAGCGACGGCTTCGAAAGACGAATAAAATATTCAATTTAATATCACTCTGAAACATTATATTACAATATTCGACAGACAGATACGCCACCTCTCAACAACGATACTCTCACATCGAAAGAACCACATACATACATACATGGAAATAAACAACTTTATACGTATCGCTACGTCCGCAGTTTACAACTTGGACTGTTTCGGGACCACTCAGGGCGCCGCCACGACACAGACTCTGACCAGCCCGTGGACTGCTTTCCTGTTTCGTTCCAACCTCTTGGGTTGCAAGGAATGCTATCCGTTGGACAGCTCGTCCTTGAGCCACGGCGGCACCGGTCGGCCGAGCCTCACCAGCAGCTTGGACGGCCTTTGGCCCGATTTTGCCAACAAATTTTAGAAATAAATTATTATTCCTAGAAACAATTTTAGACAACAGGCTGCATCGCCAAAAGGAGCAGCGCCAAGGCATGAATGGGACATATGGTACCTTTACTTTTCCATGGAAATGAACACCTCAGATAAAATCATGGCGTCTTTTCCAGAATCTCACTCTAAGAGAAAGAAAATCTGTAAATAAAAAAATATGTGGATACAAAAAAAATCAACCTTTGTGAATGGGAAAGCGCGGGAAAAGAGAGACTGCTCTGGTTGCAGCTACTTCCTGAATTTCTGTGTCTCGCTGGCTGTCAAAACTTCATAAAATAGACACCTGAAATTTTACGAATAATCTTAGAAGCACTTTTTATTCTCAACTCGTAAAAACTGCTGCAGATTCGATTAGTCCAAGATGTAAATTGTTATAGTTTAATATTTATGTATCTTATTTATATCGTGAATCTTTAATACATATTTGGTTTAATCTGCTTGGAAAAATGTCGATGGATGTTTCATTTTCTTGAGACGTATTAATGGACGATGACCTAACTAGGAACGAATAAATAAATTTATTCATGTACTTATGGGAGCGGCGTAGCTCAGTAGGTAAATTTATTAGCAAAATACGATATATAAAAATCATCCACTGGTTAATAATACAGCAAAGAATATAAAATCTTCTTTCAAAAGTATTTGCACATTACATAATTCTCTAAGTTTATACATTTTTAATACTTAGTATGGAATCCCGTTGCATCTATTACTGCTTCTAATCTTCGAGCCATTGAGTACACTAAGTTTTTTAAGAACTTTTGGTCAATTTGTTCCCACTCATTAAGCAAGAGTTGCCGTAAATGATCATTTCTCAAAATTTTATGTTTTCGAGTCTTTCCTCTCTCTGTGTTTCTCTGTGAGTTACTGTCATTGTCCTATCCAAACAACTAGAAACCTTACGATTACATGGCAGGCAATGAGTCACATCTGTGCTTCAGGTAAGAGGGTGATTATCGTTCAAAATCTTAGTGTTTTTACCATTTCTATTTAGTGTTATCCACTAGCTTCGAGACAAAAACATCTACCATCATGAACACGGGGTTTCCTCAAGTGAAGCCTTTACTCAAATGGAAATTGTGACCTTAGACAGAGAATAAAGCAATATGAAATTAAATCACCTCATGTATATGGACGATATCAAAATTTATGGATCAACCCAATCTGAATTAGAACAGTTAGTTAAACTTACCGAATTATTCTCAAAAGACATAAGTATGCACTTTGGAATTGATAAATGCAAAATAAACTCGATCAGAGCAGGACAGAACTATCAGCATCATTATCACCTCCAAGATTATACATCCACCATAGATCCACTGTCAGAACAAGAAAGCTATAAATATTTAGGCTACCAACAAACAAAACAGATACAACACAAAGAAAAGCCGCGCCAGCGAGCGTCGGTGTACCATAAGACCTCCACGTCCCTCGAATCCCCCGGTGTTCCAGACGCAGACGGGGGTCAGACCTCCAGACACCTCTCCCAAAGCCCGGCGCAGCGCGTAGATCAGCAAAGCCGACCTCGCCTGAGCGTATCCGAAGGCGGCCTCCGTGGCGGCGAGTAGGTCTGTGGCCTCTTCCACGACTCGCGGAGCCGCAACCAGCCGGTCGCCGTCGCTGATCTCGCGCGAGATCATCCGCTGCCTGTGTCCCTCCAAGACCCTGTAAGAAGTTTATCAACTGAGCGACTTGCGGTTGAGAAATCTCGCTCATCCGCTTGTAACGTTTCAAAGTCTTTTCCGCCCAATTGAATAAGTGTTCCCAGTCTTCGGGCATTGCTATCCTATCAGTCGGTCTATTCATTAGGAGTAGAATTTTCGCTAGATCCCGTATAACCGGTCTGTATGCTGCGGTAGCTGCACTATCTCCCGCTAGATGTTGTTCCCTTAATTGCCGTCTGGTATCATTCAACATGTCTAAGAAGTTTACCGCATACGCAAGGGGACGTGAAATGAGTTTTACGGTTTTCGGAGAACATTTGTGTTCGCATTAACAGTTTAATTGATAATTTCGGAGCAGCGACATGCTAAGCTTGTATTTGAGGGAATTTGGTTGAGCGATTGCATTACTGCGCCACGTTTGTGTTCTCATGGGGTTGTCATTTGGAAAGGGATCTAATTCTCATCATGTTTGTATGGATGGGAAATAGCAAATATCGTAAGATATAAATGTAAATTCAAAAAGAATTTTTAATATGATTAATAGTTTATACTAGACTAAGGATGGCTGAACATTGCACTATGCAACCGTTGGCCTATGCAAGTTTTCCTTCTGGTGTGAAATTACCATATACGAGGTTATTTGAGTTACCCAATTCATTATTCCTTAGAGGGAATGCAACTCCATTCTCTGCCAACATCCTATCACCGCCCCTCTGCAGGCCATTGTCCAGCCAGCAGGCCATGGCTTATGTAAATTATTCACTAAAGACGCAGTTAACATTCTGCCGTGGGACTCCTTTCACTGTGGACTTGATTCGGAGTCAGCCTATCCCGCTTTCATTTTTGGAATAGCTCCAAATAGGAATAATATTATAAGTGATTTAGAACATAAATTAGTCAGTTAAAATATGTTGATATCTATATATATCTCTTTTTATTGTTATCATCAAGAAAGTGTAGTCAAGTTTTAAAAATTTGACATGTTTGAGTTTATAAAACAGAAGACTATAATAGAAGACACACAATGTAATTTGTTCAAAATCGCAGGTATCCATCGGGAAATGCGTTAAAAAGGGAAAGGCGTGTGTTACGTAAACTGTAAACGTCAACTCAAATATAGCTTGAGTTTCTACCAGAACTTCTGTTTGTAACATTTTTCATCTTCTGATTATTATTTTTCCCCCCTTTATCAAAAAAAAAATAATGTCTCTGACAAGTGCCTGGCAAAGGCCTTGTCCCTTCTACGAATCGGGCCATCTCAGGCCAGCGTATGTTAAATGTCCCTAGTAAAAAATCAACTGACCTAATATTTCTGTTGCCAAAAAAAAACATTGCATTCTCAACGACCAACAATAAAGAGATCTCGTAGCATACTTTGGTATATCCAATTTTAGACCAAACACACACTTTTATAACGTAGCTGTAGGAACAAACAGTTTTACGCATACTAAAAAATTGTATACCAGACTAATTTTGCCTTTATCAAAGCTATATTTATGGAATAACATATATTTTTTAATTTTATTATCAAACGAAAATTTTCTCTCTTTGAATTAAGATTACTCTGGATTGTAATAATGATTAATTGATCACAATTTTCAATATATTATAGGAAAAAAAGAGACTCAAAAACGAAGTATACAATTTTCTAATAAAACAAAAAATAATTTAGTTAAAGATAAAATAATAAAAAAAAGAAACTTGTCTATACAATAAATACAGTAACAGTTATAAATAACAACTATAACCTCAACAGGAAATTAAAAAAATATATATCCTTTTTCCATAGATAGCACAGAAAAATTGTTGTTGGATATAATTTAAAAAAATTGTAGATGGCATGTGTTAGTCTCTGTCTATTTCATATTTTATATTTCCTCAGTGAAATATATTCCTAAGTCTTCATATGTTATCCACGCCACCTCCCATCAGTCTGTTGCCATATTCACTCAGCAACTGTAACGAACATTTTTATTTGACATATAAATTGTAAGATATCAGCGTCTATTCACATAACGTGGTATTTTATAGCAAACCAAAGCCAGAGCCAAGCCTAAGCAAGGGTATTTAAATGATGTATATTTTAGACCGGTTTAGAGCTAATTTATCTGCATTATTAATGATGGGTATGTTAGACCGGAGTAGTGACTCACCTTGTACAAGAATATGTAGTGGTGCCTGTTGGAGAGTGAATGTGGGCGTTGGTCCCGCAGTCTTCTTACGGTACGCGGCACGTCGGCCTGTCCCCCCGCCAAGGCGCGCGCACACATATCGGCTGCAATCAGAGCCGCCGACCGACCCGCGCCCGATGCGCACACCACCACGCACGGACGGACACCTAAGCATTTAATATAATAGCTATTATTATTGAAGAACGTCGCCAGACAATGACCCAAGGGCGGGGGGCAGCCCAGCCAAACGAAATGCTGGCAATAGAATAGAACAAATACAAGTTTCTTCCTGCGAGATTTGTTTTATCGTTTAAACGATTCAATGGGTAGACTCAGGACTTTGATTTCATTGCATTTGGATACAATTTTTGTAAATTCCTAGGTGGGAGGGCAGCTGCCCTTCCCTGCTCCCTACTTGATGACGCCCTTATGCCACAGCCATGTGTCCCACTGCTGAGCAAATGCATCTCCCAATATTATTCATATATCACCAACTACGAACAGTTCGCTTGTCGAAGTCGTCCCGCCTTCTGTTCGTGGTCTGCCGCGTCGCTTTCTTGTAGAATCATTTATAATTTACAGAGTTCCTACTGAAAACCAGTGATGCAGCTAGCTGCGGCTTTATGCTGAGTGAGTACCCTATATGTTCTACGTATATGTAATAGTTTACTTCTACACAACACGTGTATATACTACGTGAGCAAATAAAAAGTTTATCTATCTATCATGACGCCTTTCGGTGGAAATTTTGTCCACCTCTCTCTTGTCATACGATAGACTTGACCTACCTAGCATTTATATTTAAATAAAAGTTAAATGTATATTGTATCTCAATTACCTTCGACTTCTGAAGCAACCTTCATCCTTCCCAAAGTACCATTGGTAGGATTTCCCCTCCTCATAATTTCCTCAGCCTTGGCGGGGGAGTACACGTTCACACCGTTGGAGGATCCATTCTCGTCACACCGTAGCTTAGAAAGATTGTGGTAGGAAGACCGACTTTGGTCTTGGTATATTACTTCCACCCCTATAAAAGAATTATAAAGTTTTTACAAACTCAATTGGTAAAAAGAGAAGAAAATACATAATTTTATTTCAATCTGAATTTTATTGCAGTGATAAAAATGGCGCGCATTTTTAGACTGGACGCATTCTAGCAAATAATTTAACTTGATAAAATTTATAAAATCATACCTTCTTCATCATACTCCTTCGCCGTTTGCGAAACTTTCATATAACTCCTCATTTCTGAGAGGAAGTCTATGACTGAATCGTAGTCTTCCGGTACTCCCTTCGCTGGCCAGAAGTACCAGAGTTGGGTCACTTCCCTCCAGGTCCTGGTCACCAAATTGATCAGTTGGATACTGGATATCGCATACTTGTCCCTCTGCTCACGCTTCTTCAGTATAATTTGGAAATCCCCAAAGGTTCTCTTGTTGTCCGAAATTTCTGATGGTGGAAGGTACTCGTAACATTTTTCCTGGAGAAAAAATTCTAATACTAGACTCAGATTAGGGCAGCTTATGACTAATGATTCTTACTAGGGTAGATTGCACTGATATAAATCCTAACAAATTTTTGTTCTGTTTGGTTGATAGAGGTTTAAATATTACATATATCAAGTGTAACTACAAAAATAATGCTTTGATAGCTCAGGGGGTTCTTTGCGATAAAATTTAATTGGATTTATAAAAAGGCAAAATTAACGAGGTAAAAGTTTGTTTTTCGCTGAAATATTCATATTTTCGGTTTAATTGACTGTGAGGCATCCAGTAGCATATCTAGTTTTAGATAAATAGTTAACTAGCTTACTGAATGGCAAGTATCGCCCATCCGAGCGCTTATTGGTCATAAGGCTTAGTTCGAGGGAAAAGTTAAAATAAAGTTATGGCCTTATATAACACGGTTCCATATCTGCTAAGCGATATAGGTCAAGATAAAAGATTAAAACGTCGAGCCCACACCGCGGCGAACTTCAATTTTCTCTTGACGCGTCCGTTCGTATGGTGTTCCGCCGATAGACGCGCGTTCCCGCTGACCAAACGGCGATCTTTAATTTCGGCGTCGTAAATATTTTCACTACTTCCGGTTGTAGGAACCGCGAGGAAGACGTTGGTCGGGATGTTCCGAACGTTCTTGCCGTTTCCGGTAGTCAAAACGTCGGGGAACAACGCGGCGAGATCAAAACTTCAATTTTCTGTTAGTGCGTCGGTTGGTATGGTGTGTCACGAACGTAGAGTTTTGCGTGTCAATATCTATATTTCTTCTACAGTGATGCTGATGATGTTTTCACATCGTTCGTATATTTGAAGATTTTTGGTATTCTCGCTCCGTTTTCGCGTACGGATTAAGGGGTGGATTTATATCCCCGGCACTTATACAAGATTCGCCGGTAAGCTAATTTCTGATTTACGTGAATCTTTTTCTAATATCGTGAATTGCCCAGGATCTGTATGTTATAGATTGCGTAGATTTACGTCTACATATTATCTATAGTATCAGTTAATCAAATGGTGCCCAGCCCAGAGCAACCCCCTATTCATCCAGCACTGGAGGAGTTCATCCTTTGCTTCTCTTCCATCTCCTCCCACTTCTATCCAGGTGCTTTCAGAATCTGCAGCCCAAGTGGTGGAACAGGAGCAAGGACACGGACAGGGAGAAGAAGGTAAGGGCAGGAGCAGGCGCCAGCGCTGCCCCTCTACCCTCTCCCTGCCCCATGCCTGATTCTCACCTCTCCAACCCCTGCCCCGCAGCTGGCAGCCCTGGACCAGCCCAGCTCTGCCGAAACGGATATTCCGGACGATAATGCATCGGCTGAAATTCAGGAATAAAGGGACTAAAGATAATAAGGCTTTCTAAAACAAGGCGTGCCCGCGATTGCGGGCACGTTTTTTATATACCACATATCTACTCTGACAATCGAAAGGAGGGATACAACCTGAGTATTTTGCATAGCAAAGCAGCCTGCGGAATCTGACGGACGCAGACCAGGGCATGTTAACACACCCTAAAAACGAAAGCATCTAAATTTTAACTCCGCGCACAAATTTTTACCAGCTTGCCATTAACATTTTTGACAATGACTCCACTGCTCTGCTACCGTGGTCTCTGTGGCATTTCAACTGTTTCACTCTTTCGAGCTTATATTCTTTTCCACATACCTTAATAATTACGTCGTTATTATTTTCTGTAACCTCCCTTCCCATCTCCATGTACTGTGTTTTCGTATCATTTATTCGCAGTCCGTACAAGTTTGGTTTTTTCCGCACCTTTTAGAAAACCTTTTCCATTTCTTTTTTTGATCTTGTCAGCAATACTATTTCGTTGGCGTACACGATCTCATACAAACTCGTATGGATAATTTTAATTAACCAACATTTGGGTCTTCTTGACGAATATCGAATGATCTCATCATAGTTGGCAGTCAAAAAGCAATTTGCATTCAGAACGACACTCGTACTTGTCGGGTTTTATGGTCATTGGTTTCAGTTTCAAGTGATTCATCCTCAAAAACCAATAACTCATTCATCCTCTCTCAATATCGTTTCTTCTGAAATCAATTTATTATTATTTGTTTATTCTTATGCATTCTCCTAGTACTTGCTCCGGTGGACAATTCGTTTAAAATGGTGTGTTAAAAAAATCAATCTGTTAGGTCATCAATTTTGTGAAAAACGGGTGTGAATCGGGTAGCCCCTATTAAAGGATAAAGCCAGCACTTGTTGAACATTTTTCTTTGAAATTCTGAAGAAAATGGGTTGTTCAGAAGAACAGCGTACCTAAAAAGTCTATTGGTGCAATCAATTATAGGCTGTTCAACTAAAATGATCTCCAATGCTTTAAAATGGAGAGCAAAACCAGATATGCTTGGCTGATATTTGAAAATGAAAGTTCGTTGCACGATGGGGTGTTACTTTGCATTGATCCCTTTTATTTATTATGTGTTTTTGTAAAGGAAAACACACCATCGGCATTTTTACACACATCTGTATGAGGCCGAACACATATTTTGGCAAAACATTTTAGTGAACTTAATAATTAGAGTTGTGGATTTCTTCCTCCTTCATCACCACTATGCATTATACTCCATACCACTTACTTTATTTTCCCAAGACTACTGGGTCGATTGTTTTCAGATTCAGTCAAGCGTCAGCTCAGGATATTCTGCAACATTATCCTTATCAATTACAACTGTACCGGCATCAATAAAGGATTCCAATGTTTCACCATTCATATAGTCGATTGCTGCATCTACTGCTGTCTGACCAAGTAGAACAGGGTCATTTGAAGATGTGATATGGTATTCATCAGTTTCAATTTTCAACACAGCTTCCATTAGTCCGTCAACACCGCAAACAAGTACATCGGTCATATTTTGTTCTTTACATACCTGGGCTGCTCCTAATGCCATATCATCATTATGTCCGAATATAGCAAAAATATTTCAAAAGTTCATAAAACTTTAATGTTCCTCACAGCACAGCAGACAGTGAGATATGACTTGAAAAATGACAGCCGTTGTAGGGTACTTACTGTTTTGGGACCCGACACAGAACTTTAAATGGTACCCATAAATAAACTGAAGTGGGACGGATGGTGACATGTCAACTTTGTCAACAGAATATAAAAGTTAAAGAGAATAAATGAAACGACAGACAACAAAAGGCTCTTAACTTATTTTATTAATTTATAATATAAAAATATTTTAATTATGTAATTCGCGGAATTTGTGTTTATATAGTTATTATATATACTGAATGCTATGTAGAGTGCGTACAGTCTAAAAATGCGCGCTCCTCCAAAGTATTCACCTCGACATACAAAATAGCGTGTAGACGCAACACGCATGCTCGTAAATAGCATTCGCTTTTTTTAATATATGTACTGCCGAAGCGAGTACTGTAATCCCCCTATAACACGGTAGGTTTATTGCGCATAAAAGGAAAAGGCATTGAAGAATTATTCTCTTACAACGCGCGATATATACGTACGATCTAGAATGCGCCGAATATATTATTATATATAATATTATACAACTTTATATATTATAGATGCGATTAATGCGTTATAAGAGCACCGTGTTATACGGGGAGGGGGGGGGGAACACAGTATCACCTACCACTACCTATCAGACACACATCTCATCGCGGAAATTGCTGCCTCGAAGAAGAAACCCGATAAAGAAACCGGAACTAGAAGAAGAATAATGGAACAGAAAGTGGTGAAACAATAGAAAAATATAATAAAGGAGATAACAAAATAAAAATGGCAGGGGCCCTCAGCCCGTGCAGTATATATTTAAATAAAAAATAATCATTCACTTACAGTGCGTGGTTGAGTTTGAGTTTATAATAAGAACGCTGCACACACACAAAAGCAAGCGTTGTAATTTATTAGTGGAGGGGCAAGCATTTTTAGACTGAAACATCCATACCGATAGGGTAACAATTAATTTAGATATACCAGGTTAGGTCTTCATTTGCGTTTATGTTTTCTTCTTCTTCCTAGCGTTATCCCGGTCCTATTCCAGGGTCCACTTAGATTGTAGAGAATTCGGCTATGGGGCGAGATAAGAGGACTGCCTGCCGTCTGACGTCATCTCCGCAATCTCCATAATCTCACAACTAAAATCACTCAGTGACAATAATCAGGATTCACAGTTTTACGTGTCTTTCGAAACACGGAGGAAGTCGGAATTTGGAAACTAGTATTAGAATTGGTCACCCATCTATCACTTGGCCGCGGCAAGAGCTACTTAACCTAGGAATCGATTCAAATACCGGCCACTAATTAAGCTAAGACAGTATCTTCAGTCCATTAGATTTAAATCACCAATCATCGTATTGTCAATATATCATTTAAGTAGCTAAAAATCTATACTCTATACTAATATATGTAAAAAGCTGAAGAGTTTGTTTGTTTGCTTGCGCTGATCTCAGGAACAACTGGTCAGATTTGAAAAATTTTTTCAGTGTTAGATAGCCCATTTATCGAGGACGGCTATAGGCTATATATCATCACGCTAGAGTTGAATCTAATTTTTTTTACCTAATATTACGCGAAAGTAATCGCGGGCACAGCTAGTACTTTATACTCTTTAATATAATAACGTTGCAAAAAAAATTCGTAGTGACCGATTTGATTGGACTTTCGTCGAAAGACAGCTGATTTTATAAGGAACAAGGCTTTATTTTAACAAAAAAATGTCTTCTCGCATAAAAGATTCAAAACCCTCTTAAAATGCAAGCAAAGTCGCGAGTAAATGTTAGTAGTATGATATAGATATAGTACAGTACGTAAGATCACATGTGAGTTGTTCACGAAACTTCAGTGTATTTGCCATGTAAAGATGCGTACACATGGAAGAATTTTTAATGAAGCAACATTTTTTAACGTGTTACTTAAAGAAAAAAATCTACGAAGTTTTTCTAATTATTTACATATTTGAATATAAACTAAAGAACCCGACAGACGTTATCTTTCTCAAAGTTAGGTTTGTCTCTTATTAGCCAATCACCTTTGTCTTCTCCATGAAACGCGACACTGATTGAATGTTTTAAGAAATAATTATTTTACATGGCACATCAATCAAAAGGTCTAAAATGAAAGTCACCTATTTGAAGTGTCTAATAAATCTATTTTCTTAGTATTTTTAAAATCTTTTCGGGTTTTCCTTTCTTGCTTTTATTTATCTTCCCTGAAATAAGGGAATCAAACTAAATAAACAGAATTTATATAAGTCCAGCCGTTTTCGAGTCTTGGCGAGAGTAACGAACAACGATTGATTTTTATTTACATATCATGCTTCTAGGCTACAGTATCTGTAATATTCAACATATTATAGTAAATCCAATATTGTCGCAAATTTTTGCGACAATATTGGATTTACTGGGTTTCAACATAACAATAGCTTCAGTATTTACTGAAAACTATTGTTATGTAGAAACCTCTTTAGCTCAACAGTAGAAGGACGTGCCGACGAAAGGGAAAAAGAATTGTCAGAGGTTTTCCTCCTTCTCAAAAATGCCCAACGTGCATAAAGAAATGCCGCAAAGTATGCCATCTCCTGCTGACTGACTGGACTAATCATCACCGTATGTCTACTGTCCTGTTTATTCTTATTCTAATAAGAGAATTGCGAAGTGCCGAGACAAACCGTTTACCCGATTTTAATTGAACTGATAAATTTTGTATAAATAAATAATAATAAATAACTGCAAAGAATATTATTTTAAATAAGAGAGTTCAGGGTGGACGCACCTCAAGGCGCTATGACGCGAGGCGAAGGTGACAGATGCGCTGCATTGCCGCCGCGCCAACTCCGGGGACAGGGACGTACTAGAACTAGCTTTTTATCATTTTTTTTCCGCGTATTTTTGTGATTTGCAGAGGGGATCTTTATGAGTTCCCTGGTTTAATCCTGGAAGGCAAATTCCTGGAAAACGTGCTTCTAGTTGTTAGAAGAAGTTGAAGAAGTAGTTCGATGTATAAAAGAGTGGACTGGATTTAACAAAAATCTATTCTATGGACCGTAGAAGTTTTTACTAGCTGACGGCCAATGTCAAAGTGATGATATTTGTGAAATGTAACATTTATGTTGTGAACAGAGCCGTAGACAGTCAGTCAGTCCCATTGATGTACGGACGATATAAAAAGAACAATGGAAAGCGGCTATAAAGGAAATTAACTATTTAACAAGAGCACCTATAAGGTGCAAAAGGATTCCCAGTTAATTAGATTCCGAATAGTGAATTTTAACGACGTATAGCAATTGTCAACTGGTTATAAAATACAATCTAAAGGTTCTAAACCCAAGAATTAAAAAAAGTTTTATTGTCTATGTCGAAGAATGAAAGAGGAAGAGTCAAATTTGGGGAGTATAAAGATTCCGCTTGACAATTTTTTCTTTCTTAACATCGACAAGTCAAATTATGTGACTTACATATGTATGGAGGTTTGAAAACACACATATGGGTAAAAGCAAGCAGACATGTCAATTTGCCGTTCGCAACATAATTTGATGTCACCCACTAAAATTATGGCTCTACGGTCTTATATACATATCATGTGCTCGATAACTTTTTTTTGTATGAATAACTAGTAATGGTCACAAATATGTATCCATGATATTCCAGTATAAAATGCTATTAGAAGAGGTATTTACCATTAGAATTTTTGGTTATTTATTTACGTATAATTTACATCCAGTTGACAATTACCCATTATAACTTCCCGTGTTTTGTGCTGCAATACAAGTTAATTGACGGCACCGCTCTGCTCTCAATTATTACTGACAAAGTTCGCTACATTTAGTAATACACTATCAATCTATTCATAGTATGCTAGGCTACATTTTTGGCAATTTCACACAAAAGAATATAAAATCAAGCTGTGTCTTTCGGGTCTCTGATTTTGTCGTGATATAATACAATAATAGCACAACTATAATATAAGTGCATAACAAAACCAAAACACTGTTTAGATATGTTGCATTTAAGGTTTTAATAACAAAGATATCGCATTTACTTTTTTTTAATTTGTCTATATCTAATCTTACCCTTGGCTTAGCTGAGAGGAAAACATGTTGGTATATTCCGTTTTATTACAATCAAATATAGTCAAATATTTTTAACATAATGTGTGGTACCGGTTAATATTTGAATCACAGCGCAAAAAAAAAAAAACAATATTCGATATTTGAAATATAGTTTCTCAATGGAGTCAGCTAAGGCCAAGTTAATTTACATTACAAACTTTTCTATAATCTATTTTGCTGAGGCACCTAACAAAATACATACTTTTAATTTTATTAAGAGTTGTATGAGGGAATTAGTAAGAACTAGATTTCGCACTAAATCACTCCTCTAAAGTTCCCAACGCAAATAGAATGTGAACGTCTCAACACTTACCCTAATACGGGCGCTACACAATAGCTTCAGATATTTGAACACTTGTTTGATCACTAAGCATGGCGTGAGACACACAGTTCAAAGTCCTATGCCACATTCATGTGTTAAAATTTCTGAAACTATAACGTAGGTCCGTCTTAAAAGGAAACGGTATTACTTGATCTTATTATTTATTTACAAAATTATTGCTAAATATAGTGTACAAAGAATTTATTTAAACCTATAATGAATACTTCAGGACATTTGGCGAGAACCAATTTCATTTACACTCATAATACTTATTTATCTTACTTGTAGTTCTAATATATAAATATTTACGGAATTTAATCGCCTTAAGTGGCTACCGCACATATTTAGAGTCGAATCTAATGTTTTTAATTTTCCTCGCCAAACAGTATCTATTTATGTAGTTAGAAGACAATATTTAATTTACAGTTATTGAGTATAGAACTAGACATAGAAGTTGCAGCAGCTGAGTTCACATCACACAACATTGAAAACAAAATACTTGGCTATATCATCATTATATAGGATATAATTACACACTCAAAAGTCTATTTCATGTAAAATTTAAGTAGTTGAATGAAAGTGGTCATCATGTTTTGAAATCAGCAGAATTATATTTTACTTTAATTATATAAAAAGTGCATTATATTATATTCATGTAACAACAATAATAGATATATTAAATTATACTTATGAAGATGGATGTACAGGTATAGTTAATGTTTGTAGTAATTAATGTTGAACAGAGTAAATATGTAAGGTTTTGCTACAATAATGTTTGTACATAAGAAAACTGAAGTAATGTTTTCCATGTTCAAACAACTATATGCCAGTAACATCAGCAATTTGTCAGGGAATTTCCGATTGAAATTGGTCAAGTTGAGTTGTTTAGTTGTCATTTAGTTGTAAGTTTAATAGATATCGAGAGGCGAATTTTCTGGATTTCATTATATTATTCTTTTTCTGTTAATCTATGAGGTGGGAAAACCTATCGGCCCAGGGCGCTGAATGTAGCCAAGGAGGCTGAATATGGCCCAAGGCGCTGTATATAGCCCAGAAAGCTGAATATGGCCCAGAGCGCTGTATAAGGCCCAGAACGCTGAATATGGCCCAGGGCGCCGGATTTTAAAATACAGTTAGCGAGACATCAAATGTGTAGACAATGACTGAATTTTGTATTATAAATATAATATACTGAAAAATAGAATTTTCTAAAATAGATTTATAAATCTCCAAAACATTTCTTTTTTTTCGGAATCATAATAATTATTTTTTGCCGTAGTTTTATTATTCATAACCAGCTTTTAATGTTCAATCGTTTATAATTAAATCAGCGATAACGGGTAACGATAAAATTAATAGTTTGCTATAAAATAATAAAACTGAGAGGGGATAAAATTGTATTTGTAGTGCGTTCAGTCTAGACATGCACGCCCCTTAACCCAATAAAATCCATTATTTTAAAGTGTAAAAGTAAATATTAATTGCATTGCGTTTGCTTGTCTGTTTGCAGCGATTATATACTTAAACACGCAATTCAAGGTCAACTAATCAGCGGTATAGCGAATTGGAGGGGCGTGCATTTTTAGACTGACCACACTCTACCTAAACTATAGTTATATTACCTACTCCTGAGAGTTTCATAATGGGCCATCGCAAAACCTCATTAACCTTTTAGCCTTTAGAGGTTAATAGCAAACTTCATTTGAAGTAAACAACTAGCAATACAGTATTCACTGAAGACTGAGAAGTTTGATTAGCATACATAAGTGAAGAGCAATTTTCGCCAACCGACAACATGGCGCACCAAGTTCAAGAACGTATCACTTGGCAACATCGCTCGGCCGCTCATTACGTGAGCTATTTTAGATGTCTGTCAGTTTTTTTTATAACAGACTATCTAAATGTTTGACATCTTCAATTTTAGTTATACAAAACGAAATATGATGCATTAAAATTTGGTAGAAATTGCTTTTTCAATAGAGAAAATTACGGCCTAATATCGGCTTTAGAAAAGTCTAAATTATTTGGCATTGTGCGCACTAAATCCGGCAGCTGTTTTCCATCAAAGGACATCTCGCCAAAACTTAAAATTTCACCCTCGTCACCTCGATGTCCATAAAGTCCACAAACGTGCGATTGTTTAGAAACTTCTTACCTCGTACAATTCCTTTGTGGAATTAATTACCAGCTTCGGTTTTTCCGAACCGATACAACTTACGAACCTTCAAGAAAAGAGCATACTCATTCCTCAAAGGCCGGTAAGGCATCTTCGAATCCCTGGTGTTGCAGTTGTCTATGGGCATCGGTAGCCACTCTATTGAGCAGCGTGCCCGTTTACACCTTGTTATATAAAAAGGTCTCTAACTAAACGCGATACGGCATACTTATTATGTATAAATAATTATATAATAAGTATGTCGTACATAAAATGTGATCTTAAAATTTGGCTACTGAACATAAAAAAAGGCTTAGCAAATAACTCAAGTAATAACCAAATATCATTCTAAATATAAACTATAGCAGGAATATTAAGTAAGAAAATTTGTATGAAAGGATTTCTGTCGCTATTTATGTTTTTCTACCTTTATAAAAACATAATAGCGCACCTACCCTTCAGATTCCATCAACAATTATTCAGTAAACAGAAATAGAAAGTTCTTTCATACTTCATGCGTTTTAAAACCCGAGTTAAAAAATAAATGTATGCACACCGGCAGAATTAGCGGAATCTAAAAAAAAGGAAAAATGTAAAATAGTTAGTTTTATTTTTAAATAATTATTAAACATGAAAAAACAATGAAATTAACATAACACACTACTTATCGTTAGTTTTTTACATGTTAATTTAATTGTTGTTTCATGTTTCATTATAATTTGTTTAAGAATAAAACTAACTATTTTATGTC
>JANCMC010033613.1:48479533-48543349 GCA_024363005.1 Charaxes varanes | reverse complement strand
TTTTTTACATGTTAATTTAATTGTTGTTTCATGTTTCATTATAATTTGTTTAAGAATAAAACTAACTATTTTATGTCTTCCCTTTTTTAGGTATTCAGTTAATTCTGCCCGTGTGTATACATTTCATTTTTAACAACCAATTATTATTTGCAGTAGAGGTTCTCCAATAATACACAATTTATAAAAAAAAGTTGCATAGAATAAATAATGAAACTCTTAATCACGATTAACTTCATAGAAACAAAGAAAAATATATATAAAACATCCTTAGCCGACAATTCGGATCGATTTACAATTTTTTCACTTCTATGTCAAGGTTAGATTTGATTACATAGCCTAGAGCTAATACAATGAAAATCCTACATGAAAATGGAGTCTTTATAGTGTGGCCTAAAATCCTTTAGAGAAAATGAAATGGTTTTTAGTCGGACTACATACTACATCGTACATCTTGTTTCAACTGATATTAATCTCCATTTAGTTTTAAGCAATTTGTAGAATCCTTGAGAATTTCCGTAGACAACCGGAAAAAAGATAATGGAGCGTTTTGTCTTTATCTATTTATATACAGATTTATAAGACCATTGTGATGCTGACAGTAATAAGTTTTCAACATCGTGACGTCATTTTCTACCATTCACAAAAGTAATATCGCCCACGCGGAGTTCGAAGTTTGAACAGTCACAAGAAATATGGTGGACTTTTCCATTGATATTGTTAAAATAGAACGCAAAGTTTGACACTTGAATAAGGTCACAAATATAAATAAATTTCAACATAAACTTTTACGCTTCCACTATAAATATGTTCAATTCAAGTAATATTTTTTGATGACGTCATCGGCGCACTTAATGACCTAATATTTGACGTGCAAATCTAAAGGTAGTTATGGTATCTCTGAATCTGTTATAGACAGAGATTTTTTTTGGGTGCATGCAGGGGCCGGCAGTGCCCCCAAAGGAAATTTCGAAAATATCGAAAAATTGCCATAAAAACTGAATAAAGAAACGAATGAATTTGAAAATTAAATGAGCGCGTAGATATCTTTCCACTCGGTTGAAGTTACACTTCTTTTTAAATTTAAATTTAGTGGCAAGGATGGAGAGGGGGACAAAAAATTATGGACTTTCGAGAATTAGCGTACCCCCTAAAAGAAGTGACAAAAAGTCTGGTATAGATACCTGGTATAGGTAAAGCTTTTCAGTAGTGGCAACTATCTGAATGTCTGCTGGCAGACTTAGATCGAAGCCATTTCCTTAAATATCAAACGTTCCATTTATTTCTATAAGATACATGTGATTTACAATAAAGAATTCTATAACTGTATTTTAAGTACATACAAGAGCTCGGTAGCTACAATAGGTTTAAAGTGGGTTACTCTTGTAATCGTGTTGCACACGCCTACAGCGTCTTCTTCCAATTGCATATTGTTTAAACTAGGGAGTGCTAATAAATCGAGTCGGCAATATTAAGGCCAGACACATGACCGATGATAAATAAACATTAAACTTTATGTACTATATTCAGTAATTTATTGTTTCGTAATCATTGAGCTTATGAAGGAAAACACTGAAAATCTCTGACTGCTTTTTTCAAAATTTGATTACCATGTAAAGGTTAAATACCTTTTCAAATTCGTCGCCTTTTCATAAAAAATAAACACCGAGCAGTTTTATTTCTAATTTGTTATTGCTAATAAAAGTTTCTTATCGTACCTTTATGAATAATGAACATATTTCCAGCTTTCGCTGCAATCAATGTCAACAGCTTATGAACATTTACGATTATGATAATATGATTCTTCCATTAATAATATAAACCATAAAAAATTTAGTTTTATTAAAAGCCAGGACGATGCCACGTAAATTATTCACGACATATCGGGAGTTGTAGAACGTTCGGAGAAAATAAAAACAAAATAAAAGCGTTCAATATTTCTTGGGACTGATGAAAATAAATGAGAAAGCATTGTATCTCAGACTTTAGAGAAGTCATCACACCGCCATGACATAGCAGACAATAAGTGTTTTGTTCTCATCGAGTCTTGTCTCAACGCCCCGATAAGGCGGCAAAAGGGTGTCGGATGGGTTTGTTGCACACTTACATTTGCAAGGTTGCACTTATCTTGCCTGACACATATTGAAAACTTAATAGTGGCAACTGTAGAAAGTTGTACGTTTCATTTGATATACATGACTCACAGCTGAAACAGATGAACTTTAATGAAGGCAAAAAACTGCATTTAATTTAGACTACTTTATACTCATAAATGTTCAATATACAATAATACCCTTATGAGGTCATTACGTCACACGCAAAGGGGAGATGTGTCGGAAATGTGACAAGGACGGGGGAGGATTTAAAAAATCTTAACATTTGTGTGACGTATTTAAGGATAAATTTGAAGAATGAGTAATTATAGTTTTAACTGTCGAGATTAGAATATAAGGAGTACATCTCTTATGAGAGAGAAGTTGAAAAAGTGTCCAACACTATAGCTCAGATAATAGCCTCAAAACCGTCCAGAATGACGCTGGTGGAGCCAAATGGTATAGCATGAGTGTAGCAATAGAAGTTGAATTGATCAATGATCTTCCAGAATGCCGCTGGTTGGTGTAGACAAATGTTAAGGTATGAATGAAATTCACGATGAAGCAGATCTGCCCCCCCCCCCTATTTTTGTTATTCGACGGACATTTTTAATCTTCATAGTTTTAACACATTTCGTCAAATTTATAGATTTTTTCTTTTTTATTAAACAAAGGATAAACGAGCAGGCAGTTCACCTAAGTGAGTACCGACGCCCATAGACAACTGTAACACCAGGGGTTCGAAAATGCGTTGCTGGCCTTTGAGGAATGAGTATGCTCATTCCTTGAAGGTTCCTAAGTCGTATCGGTTCGGAAAAACCGAAGCTGGTAATTGATTCCACAAAGGAATTGTACGAGGTAAAAACTTTCTAGAATAAAAAAAAATCATATTTTGACGGGATGTCCTGTGGTGAAATTCAGCTGCCGGTTATCAAAACCGGTATTTTTATTTAATCCATAGGAAAAAAAAAACTAATAAAAAAATTGTTACATAAATTGCATTTCAGCTTTTTTGTAGCTAGTCGTAAAAATAGTCATACCGGACGTGGTTTCACTGCAGCATGGATTAGCTTGGTCCAGTGCCAAAAATTATTATTCACCAAAAATAACGTTTACTTGTATTAGATGCCATACTATTGCAAATATAATCTATGAGGAGCATATGGCGTCCGAATTCAAATGTCTAAATATTAATCTATAGTAATATATAAAGGTGAAGACTTTGTTTGTTTGTTTGCTTGAATGCGCTAATCCAAGGAATTACGTGTCCGATTTGAAAAATTCTGTCAGTTAATTGATAGAATCAGGCGTTCCTTTGCGGAAATCCATGACATGCATGAGAAGCTAAACTACTTTGCTTTAATCCGCGAATGAATACGAGGGAAAATCGGTGTAATACTGGGCCCTGATGGATGTGAGGGGAGGGGCATAAAAAAGCTTTTTATATTGACTTTTGTGCACATGGATCTAAAAGCTGCATGTAAATCCTGCATGGGACATTTATTATCAGCCTTTAACTTCCATGGCATTAAATTATGGAAAAAGACAAGCCACAAACAATGAATATCCAGCTCTTGTCTTAACCTCAGAAACGATGTCCATGAGTCATGTTCTCTCTGCAGACGGACGCTTACGTAACACAGACATTTTGTTCACGTGAGCGAACAATGACAATATGACTACATTTACAGACTTTCATAAATATCACTATTGGAGGTGTTTGGATTACACAGCAAAACTACAAATCTAATAAAAGCTGCAATATTGAACACGCTGGAAAATAATGTATGAAGGCATTATCTGAATCATTTCTTATTAAAACAGGAAAAGATTGATGATAAGAGGCTTATCACCACTCTTAATCAACTGCACATTGGTGCAGTTAGAGAGTGAAATAAAAATTCTAACAAAAACTGTGTTATTAAAATAGAAACAAAAGGGACCAGATGATATATCAAATATTTCATCTATATCAATATAATATACTATAGAAGATATTCACAGTCATAACAGGCTTAAGAGTTACAAAAGATCCCGGTTGCACAAAGAGTTAGACTTTTTATTATGTTTTTTTGCATACCTTTAAGTTCCAGGCTTTTGTATTGTAAACGCAAACAATGTGGCTTTTGTATGCAGCTTGTCCTTCACTGAATACTTGTCCCTCAATGTTCAACATCCATCGCCCGAATAAGAAAAGTAAGAAAGAAAGTAAGAAATTCAATGAAAAGACTGCGTATTCCGCTCCTCTAAATTTTTCAGAGATAATCTAAAATTGAATCAAATCTAATGCACCAAACGGACTTTGCTAATCTATACTAGCAGACACGTAATTAGGCTTCAGAAATCAAAGCATTGTCATCTATTTTTCACCAGCAACTAAATAAGCGGGGACTTTACATCGCAACCCACTAATAGTTTGCCAGCTGAGCTGATCCATCCGTCAGTATGTATTCAATATTCAAGAAAAATTGCAAAATAATGCACATACCAATTTTCGTGCTAGTGATGGCGCGTCTTTTTCCAAGATGTCGTTCCCTGGAATTACCTGTATCTCTGTAACGTCGCCATAGTCCGCTAATTATGCTCTGTGTTGTACCTAGCCGCTCCGCTACGTCAACTTGTCTTACTCCAACTTCCAGCATTCCAACTGCCCTATTCATTTCGTCAGGATGCAAATGACGACGTCTATTTTGTTCATTCATGTTTGCTTTTAACGCAATTTATGCTTACACTTATCAATGGGTACCTACTAATTTTTGTGAAACAACGCAGAAATGAGTCTTGCCATATTCTGTACAGGCGTAAACATGCTCTCAGTATCGTTATATACTGTTAAAAAGGCAATCCACTCACCGCTATGTCCATCAACATAGGGTAATTCGTATGAATACTTCGGTGGTGGTGTCGCTCCGTTCCTGATCGCAGACGCGTTGACAGCTACCCGGATCGCGTCTGCCAATTCCTTGATGCCGCTGCTGTTGTCGTCGACCGGAAACTGCTGCTCTTCTTTCTTCGTAGGTACTGCAGCGGTCGGTTGTCCGTGCGAAGGCGCCGACCTGGAGGCCTCTGTTCCTGTGCTCCCACATGTGAGAACCTGAAGTCCTGCTGCTCCGACTTCAGGGACTTCTGTCTCCAGACTCTGCCTCATTCTGGAACCATCTTTGGAGGCACAGACTTTGTGATTCTGCACACGACGTTCAATGCATCCGAGCCCATCACCTGCAGGTAAAACGTTTTTGTTTTATATACTGTTGGGATATTCAGCACTAAAACCTCCAATAAGGCAGTGCCAGGGTCTTAAATCCTTAAAAAAATATCAAATGTCATGCCCTTCCAACTCTATCCCAAAATATTTTGCAGTTATAAGAAGACAATCTTTCTGTGAATTACAAATAACACTATCCAGAAAGGATATGTAAAATAGCCTACAAACAGTTGCATGATTTGAATTGTCCCTGTCTGAATTATATCACATTAACTACTAAGCCACTTTACTTGCTGCAGTGGCTGCTGACATCTGTGGTGGAGATGTTGAATGGCTGGGAAAGAGGGATTGCTCTCAGCATTGGTCCCACCATACAATTTCCGTGGCAGATGTTCAGCAAAAGAATAATTGGGTAAAAGAAATAAAATCGGCGACTTGTGGGGAAAGCTAAGGTAAAAACCAGAGAAGAAATCAATTTTTCCTCCAACCGAAGGTCACAGCCTCTAAGTGAGTTCCATATGGCTGAGAACCAGGTAACTTCATCAGTATCTTTCGTAGCAATGTTGAACAAGATTTCGGGAAACAAATAGATTCTGCGGGCGTTTTCCCAAGGAGGCTCTTAAATTCTGTTGTGTAACAGTTTTACGGTATTGGATTTTTTCCCAAAGGAGTTAGCATGGGGACCTGTCGTTCGATAGTACTCCCGTGATGTGCTGCTTCCAACCTTTGTCCACTAGAGGGCATGAGGTTTAACGCAGCGCATTCAGTGGCGTATTATGGAAGTAGGGTTAGTGTAAAATTAAGTCTTGCATTCCGAGCTTCGCTGATGAGAGTTGGGTGATATCGAAAGCACGTGGTCCGTTATAATTTTTGTTCTAGTCTCATTCGTCTCTAGCTTTTATAGAGAATTCTTTTCGTATAAGTTTTTTTATTCTCTTACGGAGTTAAAGTATTTCAATCGCGGTGGTATAGGGGTGGCTCCCTTTTTTATTGCCTACCTAAATTTAATAGTGAATTTATATCTTTTTTTCTCCAAAATGTTCAACGTATATCTGGATTAAATTTTCTTTTTTACACAGTCAATTTATTTTAGAGGAGTGAGATTTTCTTTTTTTTTTTAAAAAAAAAAGGCTTTATAAAAATAAACTTTTCCTTTAAAACTTTTACTATCAACTTGTAACCTCATTACTCAATTTATAAGACATATAAGCTTGTCGCGACATTTAAGTAGGTCATTAGTTTTTTTTTTTATTAAAATCAGTACGTATATATTAACGCCCACGCAGCACATCCTCGTATATTGTAACTTATGTCACGGTAAGACAATGGAAGCAACGCAACTTTTTAATTTTTTTTTTTTTTATTTATTAATTTTATACGATTTTCTGGTCTGTTTGTGTATTTGTATTTACTGATGTGGTACCTATTGTGGGCTTATTTTTGCGTTTATTAGGGACTTATTTACTCGATTGAGAAGCTGCGATGTATTACCATAAATTATACTAATATATAAAGCTGAAGAATTTATTTGTTTGCTTGCTTGAACGCGCTAATTTGAGGAACTACTGGACCGATTTGAAAAATTCTTTCACTGTTAGATAACCCATTTCTCGAGAAAGGCTATAGGCTATATTTCATCACGCTAAAATTGTATTTATTGTTTTTCAACTAATATTACGCGGACGAAGTTGCGTGCGCGGGTAGTTACATATAAGAGCTAAAGGTAACCTAACACGAAATCTCGAAAACCGCGTGACGTACGAAGAGAAAATTTGGCAAGGAATTAGATTATAGCTAGGACACTTTCTCTAAAAACGAATACTTCGGTAGGACCATAGGATTAAGGAGCTGAAACCGCTCTTGCAAGTATAATTTTACGTGGACAAAGTCGCGGGAAACAGCTACATAAATAACATAAAATTGGAAACAAAATCTTACTGGTATCAAGAGAGATGTCTTGCCAATTGAGCTTGAGAGCCTCAATAGCTCAATGGTATACGATATGGACTGAAATCCGCAACATACCCCATCTATAATTAGTATTCTACTAATATAAGTCTGCAGCTTTATATACATATATAAAGCTGAAGACTTTGTTTGTTTACTTGAACGCGCTAATCTCACGAACTACTGGTCCGATTTGAAAATTATTTCACTGTTAGATAATCCATTATCGAGGACGGCTATAGGCTATATGTCATCACGCTTAAAAAATTTCACCTAATTTTCCGCAGACGAAGTCGCATGTAGAAACTAGTAGTTTATAATGTAATCTATCTGTCTAATCTCGATAGTAATGAAAATAAACCTAAAATTTTTATTTAAAATTCGTGGAATGATGAAATAGCTTAGCTGCCTGCTGCCTGCTCGTTTGTCCCTTGTAACATTAAAAAAAACAAGCTTCTCAGCAAGATTTAACGTGCGCACACAATGCGTTAAAGGCGCTTGAGCCAGAAGGTAGTATGTATGTAATATATATTCAGATAACATAAAAATACATTTAGCAATAACCTCGAACTCTATATAAAGGGTCACTGTAATGGACTTGCAATAATTGTCTCGCCGCAAGCCCGACCACCACTCCTGGCTCCCAAATTAGTAACCACTAACTAGCGCCGACCCTAGGAGACCCTTACTAATTAATTCATTTTAGAAGTGCCCCTCATGACAATCACGAATAACCAAATAATTTATAATTGAATTCTTTTAATGAAGTTTTGGATATATTATTCCGTTTATTTACTTTCATGAAACATGAAGTACGTTACTATAGACTTAAGGTTCCATATCACGTTCAAATATCTTCAGATTCTTTTTATCTACAAGACTGCTTCTGTACTTACTTTTTTTTTTCAACTTTAAAATATCCGTAGCTGTAGATTATTACTGATCGAAATTAGTGGGAAGTGCAAAGAGAAACCTTTTCGCTGTGAATGGGAAATAATCTATGAATAATAATAATTGTAGAATTACTGGACTTCCTATGATAATGGTCTTAACTCTTTACAGTAAGACTATTGACCGACACGACTACAAGCACAATAGTTGTTGAGTGCACATTCCACATATATTTTTTTAAATTTTTATATAATAAGGGTCAAACGAGCAGGTGGCATTCATATAAGTGACAACCCACGCCCATGGACAACTGCAACAGCAGAGACCTCGCAGATGCGTTGCCAGCCTTTGAGGAATGAGTATGGTCTTTTCTTGAAGGTCCCTAATTTGTATCGGTTCGGAAATACCGAACCTGGTTACTGATTCCACTGAGGAATTGTGCTAGGTAAGAAGTTTCTTGAAAATCGCACGGCTTTGTAAGATTTATTTCTTAGAAGACGCTTTTATAAGATTATCATCATGTGGAATTATTAAATCAACAACCATTGCCAACCATTAATATTATTTAGAGATTATTCGTCGTTCATAATGTCTACCTTTAAGTACGAGTAAACTCCTCTGAAAGACCTGTCTATGAGACTCATATAATTTAACTATGCACTCAGATTGTTCACGGTAGTAATTCAGTTAAATGCTGTTAAGTGTTTCAGCGGGTTGCATCCTGGTAACACTAGAATCGGTTAACTGTGTTCCGGAGTTCGTAACATATTGGCCTTAATACGAGACACGTATAAATCTATACATATAAATAAAATAAGATAAGATTCTGTATGGTTTCCTGACGCACACGAACTTTATTGCTATTCAATAAAGTTCATATTAAATTACAAGCACTCACTGTTGTCTAAGCAATGTAGGTGTATTTCTAACGTCAAAGAGTCAATTTGCACTTTATTACGGCTGCACAAAGCAGAAACGATTAGTAGTCATTCGTTATTTCTATTAATACGGGAACGGGGATAGGAACGGGAACGGGAACGGGAACGGGAGCGAGAGTGGACCGGGAGCTCGCACAAACCGAAAAGCAACATAAATACCATCACTTGACGTGGTACTACCACTAATTAGATAAGTGGGAAATAAGTTGCTTCCAAAAGGCTCCTCTGCTTGGTGGCATCCGTGTCAAGAGGCCTCCTCAGCAAATGGGATAGCTCAGAAGGGTGGAGATGTCTGCTCCACGTCAGGGGTAGGCACAAACACCTCTTGGGAGGTGAAGTCACTAAGGCAGCCACAGCCCTCCAGATCGCCCTCAGCTGCTCATGTTGGTCTAACCTCCTCTGTGGTCCTTGCTTTGCTGCTCTCCGACCTGTTTCATGCTGTTGGGATGATCTTCTTTCACTGTCACCCTTTGCAGGTTTTTGGCGCATGTCTGACCCCTGCTGTTCGGAACTTTCCCACTGAGTTCCTTGTGTCCCGCTCCAGCGCCACGTATTTCCTCCTGAGAGTGGGACCAGCGACTTTATCCGAGTCTGGGCCGGTCCCGAAGGACATGTCCAGGCGGGGACACGGACCTGAGCCCGGGTTTGAGGACGGTCCAGACCCAAAAAAGCTCGAACCCTCCGGAGGAACCTCCTGGACCCGGGACAGAGACGCGTAACGGCGGCTGTCCTGCTCCAGAGACCGCTCCACTCAATTAAGGATAACCACCTTAAAGGGGTTTAACGGTCCACAGGAGAGTCCGTAGATCCCCTAGGGGTAGTTACATATCAGTTAACAGAATGTATAATTCAACTGCTACAGCGGGATTCGAATCCAGGATCTTACAGCTTAGTAACCACTTGTTTATCCACAATTAACTGTCACTTTATAAAGGATGGGTGAGCCCTTGCCGGCCAGGAAGGACTGTCTATGGGCCCTTAGCTCAGCAACTTGGCGTACTACACATTGATCTAGCTCTCTCAATACTCCATGGGACGGGGCGGCGGCTCCGGGGACGCCAAGAGGAGGGAGTCGTCCCCCGTCATCCCGGGGGCGGCCAATCAGAGCAAGGGCTACCGCACCAGGACCTTTCCACCACCGGGGTCCAGCGCGGAGAAGATAGGAGGATATAAACCGAGGTAATTCTGCATTTGCAAAACGGTCTGCTGCGTGTGAATAAGGAATGTTTTGTTTGAGGCGATTGTTGTTGTATTGCGTAATCCGGATGTATCCATGTAGGATGCATGAGAGATTAAAGCCACCAAAAAGACCATGAACCAGGCCACCCAAATCAAGATATTCATCAAAATTATAAATCACAGTTTCCTTTTACTGTTCCTCCCTTCTTCTTATTGCACCTTCCATGTGCATTTTAATTGGAGAACTAGCCTCTTAAGGAAAAATGAGATTCTCATGCAAGTCTGTTGGTACAGATAAAAAAGGAAAACAGTTCTGTTAAAAAAAATGCTCCCATTTTACTAGTACTAAACTATCGCCATGTTAAGTGTTTTAACCTTCTCTGCTTGCCCCACATCACGCTATGCACCGCTCAATCACACCTGTGTCCCATCTCCCGCTGTCTCCCGCTGTCTCCGGCGTCTGACAAGGTAAAAGATTATCAGGGATTTCCCATCTGCGGCACAGCGGTAATAAGCTCACTGCTTTAAAGGGTCGGGATAAACCGGCAGAGTGGTCAGTCTGGAGTTGTTCAGGGGGGATTGGACTTTCTGGTGTCAGGGATGTTTTACTGCGTCCTTTGAGAAGTTAAATGTTAGATCAAGATTCAGGGAAGCACAATTTCAGCACATGAACACAAGTTATAGTTTTATCGATAGTATTGGAGGTTTTGATGCCAAAAATCGCGATATCGCTGCATTTCGTGACGTATTTGCAGATATATATGATGGACTTCACGGAATAGCAATACTCAACGTGTCCTGAATGTTTTAGACAGAACTAGCGAATATGGAAAAGCCCAGCTGTTTTTTGACCACGAAATCGCTTCCTTTCACTTTCAATGGGATAGTTCGACAGTTATCATCGGATGATACTATGGTACGATACTGTGGGTAACCATCGTTGCCTGTAATCTCTTAAGGAATTTTGCTTCTTTAGCAGCTTCACTAAGTGCCATGTACTCTGCTTCGGTACTTGATAGAGCGACAGATCGTTGCTTCTTGCTTTCCCATGTTACAGCACTTCCTCCGAATTTGAAAACAAATCCACTGTACGATTTTCTGTTAGCCTTATCATTTCCCCAGTCTGCATCTACAAAGCCATCCATTTTCATACCCATTTTGGAATATACCAAGGAAAGCTCCATACTGCCCTTCAAATATCGCAATACTCTTTTACCGGCTTTCCAACAAGCAAATCGCGTACTTTGAACCTCGTCAAGGTATTCAGTAACCATCCGAGCAGGGTGGGGCCGCGCTTTATCATGCATGAAGGTTGCGTCGTCTTCAATAACAACCATGAACGGTATAACATGGTCTGCTAGAGCCTGTGTCGGGTATTTATGCGCATTCAATGTCACATTCTCGATAAAGACTAACTTCGTGCGAGCGTCAAAAGATATGCCTCCCCAAGCCATCACTGAACGTCCACCAAGTGGAAGTCGCTCGGCAATACACTCTTGAGCAAAAGCACCACTCCTTTACTTTAGCTTCAAACCTCACTGCAGCAACATGTTGGTTCTTGAGGTTATAATTTTGCAGAGTTATTAAAATTGCGGTAAAATGTGCCCTCTTTCGCGATGTGAATCAACTTAGCATGAAGCCTGCGGGGCCTGCAAAAATGAGTCTGTGTCAAAATCCTGAACAGTATTTTTTACTAAGCTCCACGACTTCTCTGCAATGTGAAAATTAGATTCACAAAATTAAAAGAGTGCTTTACTTAAATTCTGTGACTAAAATGTGCGACTCTAAGACCGACCATCCCGATAAGACCTCTTCCTAGTGCCCTATATCGTTACCGCGTAACGGATACGGAGCCCCCGTATATAAGCGTCTTAACACGGTCTTGTCCACTTTTAAATCATCCGCTAAGATGTTACAAGCCTTCTGACGATGACTTCACTTCTCGCGCCATATAATTAATTAAGTGGCTGATCAGATCGATATTGTGGCACGAGATCCGTGCGAGCATTCATTTGCACTCGTTAATGGTAATTTTGTTTGTTTGAGGATATTTATAATTCTGATGACAGTTAGAGGTACCATATTCATCTCAGCATCCGCTTATCTTATTCAAATTCACAAGATGCTAGGTAATTACAAATTCTTTTCAAATCTTTAGATATTTCAAAGAAATTCACGGCTATTTGTCCATAACAATTAGAAATGTTATAGAAGCAGATATATCGGGATCGAAGTTTTTAAATTTGGTTTATCGGAATTCGAATCGGAACTAGAACAGGAATTGGATTCGAAAAATAGCGTCATACAAATTACGATGGCTCCCACGTAAATTGTCGTAACTCTAAATTTCCAAATTAACAATAGGGCTTTACAAACACATAAATAGAAATAAAATCGTAATTATTTAATATATTTTTGTAATAAAATATGAAATAATAAAATTATATTAAGTAGTGACGATTAAATTACAATTTAGTTGTTTGTAAGGCTCTACTGTAAAAACCGGGGAATTTGGGCTTACGACAATTTACTTATTTTATTTATCAACATATTCTTATTATCATTAAAAAAGGTGTTTGTGATCCGGAATCGAACCTCCTACCATCCCTATTAATCACTAGTCCAATGCGACTAGTCATGCCCAGAGATCGCGGAAGGACAATAGCCGTTCGTCCAACATTCTCGCATGAATTACACAATTAAGGTAACTCCCAGCTGTATTTGCAACTTGTTTACATCTTAGATGGACAGCGTCTGCGGCGACCACATTATGCAGGCATGCAGATGTCTTCGCATTCGTCACTATTTTTTTATATATTATGTCAGTGACAACAATGAAAGTATATGTGTAACATACTTAATATTTCGTATATTTTAGATTTAGAAATACGAAAGAAAGTAGTGAAATACTACTTTTTTCTGTATATTTCTATTTTTTACTTTTTTAGAGTTCCATACCTAAAAGAAAAAAGTGAACATTTATAGTATCACTTTGTTGTCCGCCCATCTTTTTGTCAAGACCCTTTTTCTCAGGAACGCGTAAAACAAAAAATTGAAATCAATACCGAACATGACCCTCAATCGCTCAACGGTATAAGGTATGGACTGAATTCCGCAAGGTACCCAGTTCAAACCCCACCGCCGCAGAGGTATTGTCGCACCCACTCCTAATACAAGCTTTAAATTTAAGCTTAGTAGGAGGGGAAAAGGGAATATTAGACATATCTAAAAAGTATTCTATTTTAATTTACTAAGTGCTGCAGTCCCGTGAAGCTGTAAAAAAAGCAACTCTCTAAGTAAACACAATCAAAAAAATATTGCCGTATATATCATATTTCCCATACATTTGCAAATTGAACCAAGCCTATGGAGTATTTCCCGTTCAAAAAATTTGGCGCAAAGCTATATTTTGACATACGAGTATAGAACAAATTCTGAAAACCGTAAATATGTGAACAAAAATGCAGTATCTCGGTCAAATTAAAATAAATCTTATTAAAAGTATAAATCTTATAAAACCTTACAAATGTATTACGTGATGGTACGGAACCCTTAGTGCATGAGTTTGACTCCCATTTGCTCGGTCATTTTCTGTATGGTTAGTTGCAAATAGTATGAACTGTCAAGGATAAAACATCTGGATTAAGCTGCAAGAAAAACCCGCAAAGAAAATAATAATATTTTACAACGACCGTTACCTCCGTGTCTTGAATAATATCGCAAATGCATTTTACTCAACAAATTGTTTTCGTTAGAAATACGTGCGAGAATGACACAAATTAACTATACATTTGCGGAATATGAAATGGTCGCAAGACTCAAGAGTAACGGCATCTTTACAAGATTTAGAATTCCTTGACCGCTGACAAGAGAGGAGACAAAGATTTGATCTAACGAGGGCATTGAACCTGAGGACTGTCTTACTGTGACGTGATATTTAAAAACTGACTGCAGACACTCTCGTCTATAGACGATACCAGACACAAACCTTCCCCAAAGAGCTCTAGCAACTTTATTCATCAACAGGAAAACTAAACTATCCGAATATATTGATTGATTTTGTCTGGTGGAGGTACTTTAATATTTGGCTCCACATTGGGAATGAAAAATCTTTTCATGTCTAGATTTCGTCAGCTGGTCGAAATTAAAAGCGTATATATAAAAATATTTGTTTTATATATACGCTATATACAAATTTTAATGATTTATACAACAACACTATTGCATAGGGTCATTATGACTGTAACGCTTTGACTCAATCTTATAGTGAAATGTATACATGTGTATATAAATCGTTTGGTATTGGTGTGAGTGTGCTTTTATTTTAATAAATTTAAATATTTAAGATGCATATTTCGTAAAAATATTAGCATTAGCACATCATCCTTTATTTAAACTATAATTGTGCCAAAGGTCATACTCCTCCGTCCGCGCAATTTTAAAATAGTAGCGACAGTTTCCGTTTCACGTATTGATACATACATATTTGATCTTAAATGAAAGCGACAGATAAGTATAATCATTCTACTAGTATAGAAAGTTATTTCCATCCTATAGAAGAAAACCGCTAAACAATGGGATTCGCGTAATCTTATGGTCCTTCAAGCGAGTACGTAGTTACCAGAACTCTAAAAGTACAAAAGGATAGAATCGGCATCGAACAAGAAAGGCATGCTATATACTTGTTCGCATAAAAAAGAATCTAAGTGAAGTAATAACGGACAAATAGACGGACAAACGCAGTACGTAGTTATAGAACCGTATGACCGGTGCTTACTCTAATAGGGGTTTCGTTTCCTTCAGTTTTTAGTTTCTTTTTTAGTTAGTTTTTAGTTTCATTAGCGCACCAAATTTATCTTCTTGGAACAGAATCAAAAGCCGCCCTAATATCCAGGAAGGCCAGATACATATTTCCGTCTCGTTACATGCCTTTTCTATTATAGTCCTCAAAGCAAAGATGTGGTCTTTGCTCCGTGAACCAATGTACATATATTTAGTTATATTCTCAATAATACTGATCCCTATGCTTTTACTTACATCATTCAGTGTTACTGTTTCATGTTAAACAGTAAAGGGGCATGGTTTCACAACATGTAAATCTACTGAAACCAATCTCTGTGAATACCTTGATCATTTATATAACGCTATGCTATGGATAATGGAGTTCAAGTAGACGCTGTGTATACTGATTATTCTAAGGCTTTCGATAAAATCTGCCATAAACTGTTAAAAGAAAAGCTAAAACTTGTCTATACACGGTGATTTACTGCGATGGTTGGAATCATATTTAGGTACGTAATCGAACTCAAGCCGTTGCCGTCAAGGGATACTGTTCCACTTTTTTACCCATTTCAACATAGTACATCCTAAAATCCCCTCACCACATGTGGACTTTCTTTTCCACCGCAGCAGCAGGACGGACCCCATACTGTTTTGTTTAGTACAGAGTGGTTTTACAAAACGCCAGGATCTTCAGACAACTTTAATATTCCGGCGCGTACATCTGATACTCTCTCTGTTTGCATGAAATCAGATATTTGCAGCGCTAATATTCTCTGACTAGCATTATGCCACGCGGAAAAAAATAAATTATAGTGATGCCTGCAAGGGTTTTCACAATATAGGCAGCAATACCGGTGGGTGACATAACCTCTGCAGCTGCGGATGTAATCCCCGCATTCGATAATACCGTATAAGCCACAAACATGCGCACTGTGGATGTGAGCTGCGTTCAGACAATTTCATTCAGCATTTGACCAGCTTTAACGGGATTACTGCTACAAATATTGATATTGATGGGAAATACAAGTTCAAGAGATTAGATGGATTAAAGAGATTTGTTTGACTGCTGGGGGCCTGCTGATGTGCTTTGTGAGGACAGTATACATACTGTAAATACAAGGAACAATAGCTCTTCTGACAGTTTTGAACGAATTTATAACTTCCCCAATCGGAGCAAGTCGGTCATATGCTTATCTGGTAGTTCTGTCATCGAAACGGAGGACACGAAGCAAGATCTTGAACCGTTTTATATTCATAACGAGGCCAAATTTTTCAACAACATCTCCTTCCTTTCCCCAAAGTTCCTCTTGTAATTGACGATTTGATTTATAAACACCTGCTAGATATAAGAGACCAATGAATGCCTTCAGTTCGAGCAGATCTGTGTGTTTGATTTCCCGCCTCATCAAACGAGACCGAACATCGCGAACACCTAAGAACCGTTCTAAGAAGACTAGAAGAAAATGGCATTACTATCAATCCCGCCAAATGCAACCTAGGCCAGTCACAAGTCAAATTCCTCGGATACATCGTTTCACAAGAAGGTATTAAACCGCCTGAAGAAAAAGTAAAGGCAATAACAGAATACTCTAAACCTAAAACCATCGAAGAATTACGAAGATTTCTCGGTATGTTAAACTTTTACCGCGATCACATACCGAACGCCGCAACAATAACTTTGGCGCACTGTGAACGGGAAAAGTAGTCTATCTAAAACTAAAATAGTGTTTGCTCAAGTGTAAAGGCCTACTTGACTTTAAAAAATCTAAAGTAAACTAAAAATAAGTTTCAGACCAAGCAGAGCGGAATCCCAAAATATGAAATTTCAATTCGAAAATTCTTGGTCAACCCCTGTGTAAACTCAATCCGGGGACATACTATATATGATCCTTATAGGGTTCTGTAAAATTGTTTAACCATTTAAGTATGTCATCAGATATGAACCCCATAAGCCTGCACAGCGTCCACAGTTGCTTGCGGAACAAGTTTCCACCATGTTTCACCCGATGCTTCGAATATAAGTGTGAAGTACGGATCTTCGTATACATCCGCTCCGCTGTGGTTAAACTTCAACAACGTAGACACATCCGTATCGTTCCATCCGTTTACCGTTCCAATCATATAATAAGCCGAGTCAATCACAGGTGCTTCGGGCGTAATGGTCAGCGTAACCGTATTAGAGGCTTTTGAAATGACTTGTCCATTCACGTTTATATACGACACCAGCAAGCAAGTAAACGCGGATATGTGAAAAATCTCTTGCGGGCAACTTTTCATAACCCTGTTGAGAATAACTACTTGGAATAATGGGATATTTTAAACGTTTATTTCCTTTCAAAACATGGTTTAGAAATTTATGAAAATATGCAAATTTGAAATTTTATGCGATTTCACATTGTTAAATAAAAGAAGTAAAAATAGCCTGGCTAATTTCTAAATTAATGATTGTATGATAATTTATTTGTTGGCTGTGGGTTGGGATTTTCCAACTTATTATCTATGGAGATCCAGCCCGGGCAGATCACCACCGGGGAAGCCGTCGGCTCCGAGGTGGTCCAGCAATCCCTTGAGAGCGCCGTATTCGCCGTTGTTGAGCACCACGACGGTGAGCGGGAGTTCGCGCTGAGCGGCGGTCCAGAGAGCTTGCACACTATACATGGTCGCTCCGTCGCCCAAGATACACAGCGTCCTGCGAGAAGCATCTGAGATCGCGGCTCCGACGGAGGCGGGTAGCGCCCAGCCGAGTCCGCCGCTGAAAGAATTGTAGAAGAGTCCCGGCAATCCGTACAGCGCCATCTAGTTTGCTTTGGTGTAACCTTTTGCACTCGACATCATTGCCATCTTGTTATGTAGCGGTAGCTACATGTGTATAATTACAAATGTTCTTCTTCTTCGAAAGACTTTTAGGTTTACCTTTTTGCTAAAATATATCTCACAACACAACTCTACAAAAAATAAATAATGTTGCCATTTTTATTTACATTTTTTTAGATTTTTTCAATTCTATTTTTTGTCTGGCAAGTTTTTTGTTAGAAAGCGTATCCTTTATTCTACCCCCTAAATTATGTTTTAAACATTTATTTCCACCACAAATGCTTTTTTAAATTATTTAAAATACTAGAGTATTGACATACACGGTGTAATATTTTGTTGGGGTTGTTATACAGACATAACGTCGCGTACACGTTTAAGTATACGCGTATAAATATATATGTCGCAACCTTAAACTGGCTTTATTATCCGTTCAATTAAATGTCTAGCCTCTTTACTAAACGGCGCCGTTCAACCAACTTCCTAAGTGATATTATTTAGTCGTCAATGCAACAATTTTTTTTCATTAGCTTTTTGGAGTTAAATAAAAAAATTATGCTCCTGTTGAAAACAGATAGATTGCGTTACGCTACACTCTGCTCCTGTCTCAATTTTCTTGATTAGTTTTTTGATTAAACTTTGAACAGTCTAGGCCAGTTTGATTAAATGGCTGAATAGCGTTCAGGAGGTTATTTGAACGGCACCGTTTAGTGAAGAGGCTAGGATGTTGATTGAACGGCTAATCTAGTTGGCTGCGATATATACACAATATTCGTATATAACTGGAACCCAAGATCTTTGCTGAAGAATTCCTCAATGAAAATAAGCATTATTTCGCGAAGGGCGCTGCATCGTTCTGGTGAAACGAGCGTAAACATTCGCAATTTAATGAGAAATCTAATCTCCCTCCTTGTTTTGGTGCTACGACTTCCGGTTCATAAGACGCGAACCGATTTCACCAAATATATTATTTATAAGCACTAGGGTATTACAAGCTTTTCGCTTCTGAAACTCCGTTCTTAGTCTTCAAGAATAATTGAAAGTTATTTTTAAGTATGATTTAGATTTAACCTAACCTGTTGGCTGCTAATATTTTTAAATTAATGTTGCATTCAGGTCATCGCTAAAATCGATCATCATCAAAGGTACCTTTAAAATTTGCCGTACATTTTAATTTAATCTAAAAAGCGTGATACATTGAAGAAAATCTACATAATCTCTAATACTACCCATTATATTATGACAAAATTATGTATGACAAAGTTTAACATGAGTAAAATAAAAATTGAATAACATAGCAAATGCAAATATTATCATTTTTTTCGTGTTTAAATATTATTTTATTTGTCGCACTAAATTAGGTCATTGTGTTAAAGAGCCATCTAGCGGTAATACGATGAACTTCAATGCAAAACTGCAACATTTCAATGTAAGTAACGCCAGTAGCATCTGGTTCTTTGTTTAGCAAAGATCTTCACATGATTCCCTTTGCTTTTGTACTGTTCCATAGTTGAGATAAGGTGTATATCAAATTGAAATAAATTCGAGTACATAGTCATCTAAAAAGCTATGGAGATTAGAATATAAGGAGGACCATCGTCTATGAAGGATTAATTGAAAAAGTGGCCATTTGTAAACAGCGACTTATCGTTTGAAGGTTCACCGAAATGTCGCTGGTATTTGACCAATAGCCTTCCAGAACGGTGTGGTATGGTAAGGACGTAGCAATAAATTAACTAATAAATAACCTTTATAATGTGGCGCCCCCTTATTTGCAGATTTCGACGTACACTTCAATACATTAAGGTAGTTCCTCTTATATTCTAATCTCCATACTAATCTCTATTAAAGCAGACAAACAATTTATTGCTCATATTGACGCTGTGAAGGTCACTCTGACCAACAGCATTACACAATCAGAAAAAAATATATATTACTTATTACTTTCACTTTGACGATTCTATATATATGCTCACAGTTACTGTCATATTATTTAAGAAAATAACATATGATATTTTTAGCTCCTAGAAAACACGGTTTATCTGATATTACGAGACATTCTTCGCTCGTTTCGTAATTATAGTCTTGAAAAACCTTTGGATTCAATCTGTTGAAGCTCACCTTAATAAGTCATAGGCTTTGTAGCGTCAAGTCAATAAGAAACACAAACGTAGTCCATATATTTTTATTTTACAAAAGACCAGTTATAACATTCGACTAACAAATATATCCCATCGAAAACAAATCCCACATCTCTAATATAAACATCACAGATAAAATATAAACACAAAGTACATCGCCACTTAATGTTTTAAAATGACCCGTTGAAAAAAAATATTTGTATAATAATACTACACAATAAAGTTTGCAACAGTGTTGCAACACTACAAAAAGTGATCGTCTTACCATAAAGTATATTAACAGAAAAATAGACAAAATGCAATTAGTAGATTCATAGCTACTTCTACATATTTCTGGTTTCTTATATATCCGACGGACCATTTTATATAACGCAACAAGAATTAGTAAAAAACATACTTTGTCTGCACTGTAAAAAGATAACATAAATATGACGATGTAAAATAAATGTTCAATTTACATAATATACAATACATTAGGTAATATTATGCTATTAGAATTTCAAATCTAAAATTGTGTTATTTATAAGAAGGTTGTACGTATGGGTAATAAAAAAACGTTTTAAATATAAATATAGTCGTAAAAGAAAACGGTAAGGAAATTATGCATGAACTTTTAATTATTTTATTCAAGTTGAATACTTACGCAAAACTTTAATTTTGTATTGAACATGATTACCAAATCATTTTTTTCAAGATTTTCAGGCAACTAATAGGTATGGCCATATACAAGGGTAGACGCCGTTTCATAGATATACAAACATTGATATTATCACTTCTTCTTCTTCCTAGCGTTATCCCGGTTAAATACCAAGGTCCGCTTAGATTGTAGAGGATGTGGCTGTGGGGCGAGGATGTATTATATATCTGGAATATTATAAATATAAAAGGTTGGCTTGTCTAATATCAAGGGTCACCGCTTAACCGCGAGGAGTGACGCCCACTCATATGAGACCTTCATCTCATTCCAAACGTCCAGTTTGACGTGGATAGTGGGCAGATGTTATTAATCGTCTTTGGAGGAATAATGGCTGGTAATTGCGGTAAATTAAACAGAATGAGAGACCCTCTCCCAGTCTGGTTGAAATAGTGCCAACTCAACAAAGAGAAATTGTTAAAAGTTAACACATATCTTAAATTTCGTGGTTGGCTACGCGTAGCGGTGCAGTGTAGTTCTGAGTGTCTAAAGCTAGAGTTAACATATTTTGCTTGTAAATCATTTAACCTTGTTAAAAAAAACAGCAATGATTATGTTAATTTCATTTTATTTCACTGCACACAATTTAGTAAAGTATCAAAACATATTAATTCAACTATAAGTAAGTCTACAAATATAAATAGACGGTCTTATTTTCTTATTTATGACTGTTTAATTTTAATGCGCAACTTTTTATGATAAATTCGAAAATAAATTAATAAATAATGAAATTTCTTCTAGTTCATCTAGATTCCTTCTAAGAGTGTAAGAAATGTGGACTTTCTGTTGCAGAGCAATGAAAAAAACCCATAACTTTAGTTCTAGCTGTTTCATGAGAAAAATAAACATTGCTAGGACCAGCAATCCTGATAACGCTAACAGACATAGAACTATTCCCAGCTGCTGCCACATACCAAATTTTAAAACTTCACTATGTCTCTTTCTTGGATGCAGTTCCTATAGGTCTCTAGTTTTTGTTTTGCATCTGACACACACTCACACAATCAAAAGCATACAAAATTTGCAGTTCAGTGTGTTAGGATTTAGCTCGTTTTCAGATGTTGATGTTGTACCCCTTTTTTTATTTTAAGGGAAGAAACTCTGTTGTTGAAGGCAGAATGGTTTTTATAAAATATGATATGATTATATATGATATAATGTTGAATATGATATGATATGATTGCAATAATATTGATATCACAATAGTCAAGACAGTTACAGATTATTGCAGTTGTGTTTCATAATGTTCAGCTCTAACCACCCACTCTCCTTCTGCCTTGTCAAAGCGAGCTTCCTTTCGTTCACGAGTATCTATTAATTCGTGTGCGCAGTCCAAAAAATCACGACCGCGTGGAAGTGAGCCCGGCCAATCAACATAGTGATTCAACTGCACCTTCATTACACTCTTCACGAATTCCATTCGCTGGCCTCCCTCAGCTTGGCAGAACATCTTCACCATTTTCTCCACTAGTCTATTGTACAGAACAATCATTTTCTCGGCAAAGTTACCCTCCGATTGACCTTGAGTCCGCCGTCCGTGAGTATGGACCTATTCACTACTTTTGTGTGAGCCCATAGTTAAGATATTTCTGTCCATATGATATGGTAAAATGGTTACTGTTATATACCTAGTGTTAACTAGGTAACACTGAGACAGTCTGCAGATTTTATATTTGATAAGATTGTATTCATTAATTACATCGCATAAAAATAAATATAACTATTACCACAAGTCATAAGAGTTTTTTGTACTACATTCTTGGATCACTTAAGAACAGATGTTTATGTACATATAACCTATAGCCCGAAGACAATAGGGCATATAACTGTAATTGTGCAATTTTTTGTCATTGACACAGAATCATCACCTATCCTAGGTCTCAAAGATTGCATAAAATTAAATGTAGTAAAGCGAGTAAATGTTAATGATGTAACAAGTAAAGAAAATCACCAAAAGGAAAGAGATACATTCATAGAGAAAAATAGAGATGTATTTACAGGGTTGGGTAAAATGGGCAAATATAAAATAAAGTTAAGTATAGATGCTGAACCCATTGTCAAACCAATCAGACGAGTGCCAGAGAGCAAGCTAAAGTTGTGTCATCTGCGGGCACTGTAATACTGCAACCTACATTAGGAAGTAAATCCATTCATGTAAATAACGAATAGACGCGGACCCAGTATAGAACCTTGACTCCTCAAGTGATGGTTCCCCAGGGACTTGTGTTATACTCGTTGTTTGCAATCTGAGAGATTTGACCACATTAGTTTCCAGGTTTTCACAACAATATACACTCAAAGGCTTTTACAACAATCTAACCTTTACAATTAAGTTCTCCAAAATTTACTTGCCTCACGTTAATGATATAGCCGCACAGATAATCACGGTGGACGCTCCCGGTCTCGGCACCCCTGATCTGAGCGCCTTCGAGTTCGAAAGACTCGGCAGGCCCATATACCCGTTTGACGAAGTGTAATGAGGTGTAGCCCGCGGCTGCGCCGGTAAGCGCCTAGAAAGGAGGCTTCATGGACATATTCGGCATCGTTATTCTCGGTTCTCTGGTCTTATATCTGCTGATCGGGGTGTACGTCTCCCGCAATCTCAAGGGGCTCGACGACTTTTACGTCATGGGCCGCAAAAGTATGAACAAAGGAATCAGTAGCAAACCGAGAATGGCAATCAGAACCCATGCCACCTTTCCGCTGCAAGGAGTGGACTGAGGACTTTTTTTAGATGTTGTAAGTGCGCTCTCTTTTGCCTGCTTCATCGGTATCCTTTATCTTCGATAAAAAAATTATATCTGACGTGTTCTTGCTAGCCTGATAGGTGCTAGAAATTTCTCGCTCAAAAACAAAAAAAATGTATTCCACCTAGGAGCTGTTGTTATTACGGAAATTGTAAAAGTAAAAAAGTGGCTGATTGGATTGTTTTCTTAAGCATCGATGATAGTACGTGTGAAAATATCGTTAGCGCAAGTTAGAAAAAACGATTCACGAAAGTATTGAAATAATCAGGCGTTTTGTTACTTTGTTATTTTCATCATTATCCTCATGATCATCACCATCATCGTCATCATGATCATCATCATTAGGGGGGACCACCTTACGGGCAGACAGACGGCCGGACGGACAGAGCGAAATTATAAGGATACCTTGTAGTACTGCGAAACCCTAAAAAACTATTTCAAATTGTCAGACCTGGACCTAATTGAAATGGGACCAAAGCGCCAGCTTTCAAATAAAATAAGAATCATCAGAATCGGCTCACGCGGTGGAATGTTCTGAGGTAACAAACATAAAAAATAGAGTCGCGGTTGCAAACTAAATTGGATTGTAAGAGGCTTAATTGTAGAGTGGGAGTTGAGGCTGTATTTAAATAAGGGTAGTAACAATGCACGTTGTTAAAGTATAGTCGACCGAGAAATTGGTTTGTAACGCTAAGGTCGAATGTCGTTTGCACGTCAATTAGTTAAAAAGACTCATATTTGCTTGTTATATATTACATTTATTTCTATCAATAACCCTTACCAAAAATTTCTTTAAGTAGGAACTGTCAACCAAAATGGTAAAGCACTTTTTTGGTTGACTACACTTTGAAAAGTTGAAATAGGATCCTACAAAAAGTCGCTTACAAACTAGTATTAAAGAAATGATTTTAAAAGTCGATTCTTTACTAGCTCAGAATATAGAAATAGTTGATCTGTGTTTACTCGAGATGTAAATTTTCATAAGTTACTAGTATATAGTATACAGTTTGTAACGTTGAAATATTTTTTTGAACTACATTCATATGATACACCTATGACAAAAATACAAATTAAGACATTTATGTCTGTCTATTTGTTCCGGGAAATCTCCGGACCTGCTGGACCAATTTCTGCGGGACTTCCAGAATGACTCATGTACTTTACGTTTAGAAAAATAATTAGGGTTCTGCACAAAAAAATAAAAACCCGCAATTTTTTACTAAAATCACTTTATTCACGTGTAACGGCTAAATTTTTTAATATGTAATATTTAGGACTTCCCGTATTTTTTTAAATATTATTGCCAGACATTCGGTTATAATGCTGTGTACCAAAGTGTAGAGGAGATATTTTATGCCTCTCTCTGGTCTATCGAAACAAACTTATTATATTGTTTAAGTTGCAGTCGCTGTAATAGAACAATCACTATAAATCTGTCAATTAAACTAAACTACTGACTTGGGGCTGCGAATCGAAAATTAGATCTTTACGTAACACCAGCCATTTTGTTGTTCTACATTTATTTTTATTAACTTCTTCCGTCTGCAATTAGATTGGGATAAATACCAAAATTTAATAATGATTCGAAATCTAATTTTACTAAATTAAATCTATTGTAATTTAATCCATCACTATTATGCTTTAAACTTGCTAAACATAGTCGAAAGTACAAAAGAATGTACGGTCAACCTCCTTTACGTATATTGTTCGGTGAAAAAAAACAAAGAAGAAAAAGAGCGTGAAAGATGTTACACAGATCAGCTATTGTACATGACATAGGGTGTGATTTATATTGTAGAAAATAAACAAAATTTTGCAACTGTATTTAAAAATATCTCGCGTTAACACGCCGCATAAATATCAGCGACAGAAAACACTTGCTTTCAAGTATTAATTTGTAGGGCAGACGCAACATTAGATCTATATCCGTACCCTGTTGACAGCCCGCGTACGTTGCGTCTAGCGGGAAACGGATACACCTATTAGTATTAAAGTTTACATGGAAAAGAGCGATAAACGTCAAAGATATTTAAATTTCGAATAGAATTAAATTCTAAAATCTGGATGAGGGCTGTAAACCTCAAATGAGTTTAAATTTCGAACAATATTTAAAAACATAAGTTCTCGTCTTCGGTGTTGAAATTTCGCAATTATGAAGTTGACAGCGATTTTGAAATATAAATATTTCAACACCGCTAGCTGAGAAGAGAATGTTCACAAAATAATCTAAGCAAGAAAATCACTTGATACAACTAAAGTTTAGAATTATATTATTATACTTTATAAAAACTAAGTCGTATGTTTAATAACATTATCTCGATAAATTAACTATTTTATTTGCATGCTTGTAGGGCCTCATGCAATTAGATATTTTTCGTAGCTTTGTTACTCTTTGATGTCAAATATTTAGTGCAGTTGTTAGTGCGGATTCAATAATTATATTAAACTATATACAATTTTCCTCTTTGTATCATGAAATTTAGGCAAGTAATCTAATGCTTTAATGTTTCCCAACTAACAATATAATCAAAGCTGAGAACGGTCCGTCAGTAACTAATAAAGTTGATTATTAGATTAAAGTCTGGTTGCATAAACAAGGAGTGAAAGTCCATTAGGCAGATTACAGTTTGTTAGTTTGTTTGTACACAAAGAGCGTGTGAGAAATTAGACTTCGGAGTTTACTGAGATGTATATACATAGCCGAATGTGGTTAATGACGTCACAATTATTTAGGGTTGCCAACATCATGTAATCACCATCATTTTTCACCTATATATTAATGCGTGAATCGAAAACATGCACAAGCAATGTTAATATATTAAGTTAGTAAAATAAAACAACACGCACACCAATGCCAAACGATTATCTTTATTTACGCACACATATAATATTTTGTCCAAAGCGTAGACATGACGAGGGCAAAAATACTAATTGTCAAATATTTGTAATTACAATGTCGTACAAAGAATTTAAATAAACATATAGTACGCAAATCTTTAGTTTTGTAGCCAATTTCCTACCACCAGTTGATCTCTAGTCTTATGTATTATCTATATGGCTGGTCCGTTGGCGCAGTGAGCAGTGACTCTGCCTTCTGCTCCGGGGGTCGTGGATTCGATTCCCACCTCGAGTCTGGGTGTATTATTCATATGTATGTATTTATATATTTCTAAAAAAAATATATTTGTGTTGAAATATACATAGTGTTCAAATTGATAAAAATTTGGAAGCATAATAACATTAATTTTATATAGGGTAGATAACTAGATAACGTAGTAAGATTTTATTTAATCATTTTAGCTTTTAGTATTTTGTAAATTAATTTTAGAAGTTCAATTTACATTGTGGTACAACTATCGGCTTTTGACTTCAAACAACAAAGCTTAAACGTTTAGCCGTGGCTTAAGCAACGTATCATTGATTGATGAAGTGTTCAAGTGATTACTTAGAACCAACGTGCAAACAAGGCTATGCAGCTGCCTGGCCTCTGTGATAGCAGACAGCAGCTGAGCCCAACAGCTGGGGGGACCAAGAGGGGGTCCCCCGGAGCCTGGGAGGCTTCGAAGGCATGAGAGGAATGTGAGGATGGCTGGGAGGAGGCAGGGACAGGTGGTTTCAAACTAACCAGGATACTTGAGGAGTGGCTGCAGAATGGGACAGGACCTCTTATATCTTACACTCCAGACATACATATACACTCCATAAATTAACTACATACACCCCACCTGTAAGACTCAGTCCCATCTGGCCCGCGGGCCATAGTTTGGAGGCCCCTGCTTTAGAGCGTCGAAGAACAATTAATGCTGAATGGTATGCAACAATTTGTTTTTCAAAAACCGCCGACGAAATTGGGAAACCCAACCGAAAACGTCACATCATTCTTGATCATCACAATGCCAGTTCTCACAAGGCACGTCAAACAATTGATTATTTGGAGGAGAAAAACATGGAATTAATGTCTCATTGCCTGAGTTCCCATGATTTATCGTCTAGTGACTTCTTTCTGTCCCCGAATGTCGGTTTGGCAACGGATAATAGTGTCTGCTGAAAGGTGCATACCTTACTTCAATCTTCAGGTTAAAAATTAGCCAAGAGAATGGCCCAAACCAGCAAAAGCGCTTCCGATTAAAGCGAGGTCGGAAAAGTAATACTTACAATATTATTGGACTGTGAGGGAATTATTTTGATGGATTATCTACCGAAAGATACTACAAATAACGCAGAATACTATTCTAACTTCTTATATGACCAATTGCGGGAGGCCGTTTGCAGAAAACGACCTGGGAATTGGTGATAATTCTAGTTCATGCTGTCAAATCAGAATATTTGATTGTACTTGAACGAGTATTTCTAGACCGAAAGAATACTTGCAATAGTCTGATTAGATATTGATTTCTTTTTTGTCCTTTTAAACCTGGAAGAAATGAGTACTTTTACTATAAAATAATGTTCTGCTTTTTGCCAGACGAATGGTGTGTTTCATTTAAATGATCTATCATAAATGTGTTATAAGAAAATTATCTCATTTGAGATTTAAATAAAAGCCACACATTCTCTAAATATATATCTAAAGCGCCAACTAAAACAAGTTCCTGATGATCATCACAATTTAGTCTATCATTCACTTACCTCTAAATCTCTAAAAACATCTCGTATATCGGGTTTCTTGGCGCGGGAAGCGGCTCTTCGCCTCCTGACGGTCCTGTTGAGTCGCCTCACCCTCCGCCTCACAGCAGCCGCCTGCTCTCGAGGCAGAGGTCTCACGGCCTCCCCCAGCTGCGCCTCGGTGACCTCGAGTCCGGCCTGGAACGGCGCCGCCAAGGAGCCTAGGCCAGCGGCTTGGAGCAAAGCTTTGCTTTCTTTTATTGTTGTGGACACCAAAGGCCAATTACCTTTGCTAGGGTTACAGGGTTGCATGGCATTGAATTTAATAAAAAGATTAGCTGGTTTGTCTGTTAAATTTCATGCGCTTGACGACCTTATAAAATCCTATCCCACTGTATTCCAAGGTTTAGGAGCATTCCCGATAGAACACAGGATGACGTTGAAAGACGATGCCATTCCATATGTACTGCGACCAAGAAGAATTCCCCAAAGCCTTTAAGATAAGTTAAATAACAAGATAGATTGTTGCGTAGCACCACTCGATTTCGGCAAATCTTCTATATGTAATAATGACTCATTTTCAACATTCACAGTACTAGTGGAATCTTAAACAAGGTCAGCACACGTGAATTGCTTTCCTTCAATTATAAGTTTATTGTATTTTAAATGGGCACGTTTTCCAGCCTTTTTCGCCTCCATAAGATAAGGTTTCAAAAGTTGTTTTTGTTGCAGAATTCTCGCTGAGAAATTTTCGGTGACTGCAAATCTTGTACCAGCAAGATTTTTAGCACATACTACTCGACATTATTGTCTTAAATAATAAATAAATAAAAATAAAAAATAACTAAAATCGTACAGTATAAATAAAGTTATGGTAGTGTACACACATTGATGTTCGACATAATAAATTCATGTCATACCAGCCTCGACCCGTCTAGGCCTGACCCGCTGACCTAAAGGATGCTCACATGGCTAGAGATGACTAAGCTCTCGTTTGATCTAAATACCGACACTTGAATACATTATTTGTTATATAATCGTATATTATAATGTGACCTTATGTGACATCAAACATGTATGTTTATTTTTTTTGGAAATATTGATCTATTTTTGTTTGCATAAGCAAATTATTTACAGCTAATTCAATTATGTGAATAGCCCTGAATACATTTGATTGCGATAAAAGATGACGAAGACGATTGATATATTTCTTGGCCTCTTTAGGACTGATACTCCGAACTACTTCTGGTTCTTTCTCTTCTTCATCATCCATATCATCCGATTGAGTTAAAATTGCATCGTCGCTCAGTATTCTAGTAACTTCCTGGTCATCGTAGAAATTTACTTGAAATTAATGACCACATTTTCGCCTACACACCTATTAATATTTTATTACTAACTAGCTGATACTTGTGACTTGGTTTGTGCCATGGTTAAATACAATTTACAATTTCTATCGGTTTTAATTTTATCCAATTTTGACGAATTAACAACTTTGAAGCAAAAACCTTTACTTCGGATCGCGGAAATACAAAACAATTCCGTGATTAAAGTATCGGGCTGATACTTTTATCTCGGAATTGTCTTGTCTCTATTTAGTCTATAAATCTATAGGTACTCTATACTAATGTATAAATATTGTTAGTATAGATTTTAAGAGTTCATTTGTTTACTTGTACTTGTTAATCTTAAGAACTACTGGTCCGATTTGGAAAATTCTTTCAGTGTTAGATAGCCCACTTATCGAGGAAGGCTATTGGGTATATCATCACGCTTAAATTGAGTTATAAGCAATATATATAAAATTATTCATCCAATTTTACGCGGACGAAGTAGCGGATAGTACTAGTAGTAGGACTAGTAAGAGATGCTTATCTCTTTTAAAAAAATACTTATATTGCTGTCTACGTAAAACTTATAAGTAATAGACAGGCATTTTGAATATACTTATACCATTCACAAGACAGCAGCAGAATTCAAGTAGGCTGCAAATATATACCCGCAATTACACTACAAACGGACCATGCAGTATTTTTATACGCATCTAAGACATTATATAACGAGAGTTCCTTAAATCTTGTTAATTCCAAGTTATATAACATCACTGACGCGAACGATAAATTCAAACGGTATGAGTAATGGGCGTCTCGCCCGCGCTCGCCGAATTAGGTCGGGGAACGCACTCGAACGCGTTCGTATGCGCCGGCGCCGATGCACCTACACGTCATATACCATAGTGCATGGTTTTTTTTCTACGGTCCGGTCTAAGTCATAATGCACTAGTTAATTCTCGCGACTTTGACCGCGTAAACTTGCGACATTCCGTATATTTCTTTAATCTGGCCCTATCGGAAAATCCTTATTCTTAGCGGATGCCTACTAGCTGTAGACTATCGCCTTGCCAAATTTCGTCTTGCATGAAATACTAAACAACTTACACACACAAAGGACAATCGGTGTAATGCTGCAACCAGAAAGCCACAACCAAACCACCGAGCCCGCCACAAGTAGAGGTTATTTCGTCTTTGTACGTCCCGCGGTTTTCGAGAATTTATGATAGGTGACCTTTATTGCCTATATAAATATAGATTACCTGTGCGTCGGCACCGGTATTGTGATAAAAAGGTTAACTAAACCCTTGTTCTAAAATTACAGATTAAAAAAATATGATGCAGATTGCAAATCATACTGCATTTTCAAAACTATACAAACATAGCAAGTCAAACTCACACAATGTCTAATAACCTTTAGTTCGAATATTACTCATCTTTAATACAAGTTTTCTAGATAGGACAATCTTCACAATTAAAAAAACTGTTTGGAATTACCCAAACTGCCAGCCACTGTTAAACGACAGATAAGTTACAAAAAAGTGATGACAAATGAAGGACCATTAAAGATGAAATAGACATATAAATTAACACAATTTATTTTTATGGTAAATTGAAAATAAAGAAAATTAAAAAAATGTTTCTCTTATACATTAACTAACTAACTATACGGTTTTACCAAATTAAAATTTTATGAGGAAAATAATCGAGACAATACATTAAAAATCCATCTCACATTTAGTCATACGCAAGGGTTTGCCCGATTCTTCCAAGAAAGTAAACAGCTCAATTCGTAAAATCATTATCAACACAGCATGCGATTCATAGAAGATAACAGAGAGCTTCAAGGAATTACCACAAGGGATTTTTTCGTGACATAAAAGTGCATCTTTCTGTTTAATTAAACGTGTAATAGATAAGAATGGGGATTCACCTATTGAGATATATATTAAATATGAACATCTATATATGACAAATACTTTTAAAAAAAATAGGAAAGTAGGACTGACAGATTGACAAGTGGGGTTGGGTGTAATCAGATTTTTCAAATGTCTCCAAATTTCAATAGCCTCCTAATTTCATAAATCTAATTGTTAATTTCTGATGTGATTCTGTTAAACTAATATTAAAATATAGTACCTCAAGATATCCTTGCACTAAACGACCTATAGTACCTAAGTCCGCCATTTGTTATTATAATAGATGGCAGTGATATATATAATACATGTATGAGTACAGTAAGAGATTGTATTAATAACTTTGTATGACACCAGTCGATTGGACAAAGCAAACGAATCAAGAACAAAGAAACAGGGGGAACTCGAGAAAACGTCCCGCGCGCATCAATTTTATTGTAACACATTCTATAAAAATGTATATAAAAGCCATTAATTTTCGAAACCACAATGTATCGTTAAAGTGGCAACTATTATCCGGCGTTGCCATTTATGGCGAATTTATAAAAATGAATCCCGCAATTATTGCACGCGACAATGTCGACCGATGATCACAAAAGGCGAGCTGCAAACGAACGTACAATCGTGCAAACAACAAAGACAATTCAAAAAGCCATAAACAGACATAAGGATGACGAAGTTGGCAACTTTAAGAGCAGCGAACAAGGTGTATTCATTTCCGCAATTATACATCAGAGTGGCTGAGAAAGAATATCATTAAATGTAGTCTTATAAAAGAACACTAGATAAAATTTGTTGTCTCTCTAATGTACGAAAAGGCCATCCATGACCATCATACTCTTAAAAGCCGACAAAATACATAGTGTAGATAGGAATGAATGAATGAATCGAAAAGAGTATCTTATATAGTCAAAAGAAGCAAAGATTCCATAGATACGTCAAAGGTTAATTAGAGTTAGCACCATGCTTACAGTCCTTTTGGTCTGCAGCCGAATTGGGCCGGCGCGTCCGGGTACCAGTACCTCTTTCTCACATAAGATCGACGTAAAGTTGGGGCAATGCTGTCACTTCAAATGATGGTATCGTTGCGGCGTTTCGTTCGGTTTGTGAGAGTTCCCGGGCAGTTTAAGTTCCATGTTCTTTGCTCAGATGTTGAGATGTATATTTAATGTTTTCAAGGCCTTGAATGTGTGTCCTTTATAAAGACTTAAGACCCGAGGTTTAAAGTCTCACCGTCCGGCGCCGTGTCCGCCCACCGCGGGTCGGACGCCGGGTAGTCGTCTACGAGGTCCAGGTCGATCTGCGTTACCATGGCGTCAGGCTCCGCCCCCTCCTCCGGGAACAGCTCGTCGGTGACGCTCTGCGCCCCCACCAGGTCGTTCCTGGAACACACGGAAAGTTTGATTAGGTTGACTTACGCCACTATGAATATCAAATATTCCATTTTATAGATTTTTTTCAAATAATATCCAATTTAGCAGAAGAAGGTCCATTCCGACTGACGTAGATCTCTCGTAATAATTAAGTTGCAGGTTGATATAGTAGGTAGCCCCATTTTTCAGCAGTTTACTATCTCGACTCTCTACAATTTCTCATTATATTTAAGCAATACGACCTAACAGTTAGCTCTTTATGGTGTTTAACTCCTAAATGATATACATCATACTTTTGTACAGAATACGAACAACTAAATGCGTTTATTAATTCTTGTAAAAGTTGTAGTATTGCAGCATGACACAAACAGCGGATACATGCTAAGTAGTGTGAAGATTAGGTAAAGTATCGGCGCGACAAGTGGTTAATTTTTAGATATATTAAGCCTGTTATATTTGAGGTAGCCTCCCAAACGCCACGTTACCGGTTAAGGTTTAACAGTTTAGTATCAGTCATTCGGTGATAGTTGAGGTGCTAAGGCATACACTTTTCCTGTATTACTGCTACAAAATGGGAATGTAGAACTAAAGAATAATTCCTATATCCTAAAATACTAGTGCAATCTACTACTTTCGTTGGTTAATTGCAATTGATAAATTAAACAAGTGTTGCGGACGTTAATCTCGGTTGCAAAAACGTAATCGTAGAAAAATAAGTAAAGCTTGATCTTAGGTTGTGAAAACCAAGTACGAAATACTTAACTAGTGTAAACTTTAGCAAGTATCAAATTCAAGAGCAATTGCTACTTTCCTATATTTCTTGATGAAAGCCTTTATTGTAAAAGGGTTACAATTTATGAGATATGCTGGATATGGTTGAAGAACAATGGAAGGCATGGGCAATAATACAAGGCAGAAGAAAGGAGGCATTGACCCCCTCCTAGTTCTTGAACTTTATAGAAACTATTTCTGACTCGTGAAAGGTAATCCATGAAGTTGTGTTATAGAACGGTAATTTACCATCCATTGAAATTTTGTATGGGATCACATAGAATAAATAATGAAATAAACCGTAGACCAGCCATAGAAGGAATTGGATTTTAAGGAAATCATATAAAGTTGTAAAACAAAATAAAAGTTTTAACTTCTTGTTTGGCTATGCTGTTGGTGATGGTTCAATGTAAATATTTTTACTTAGCCCAGAAGGAAGTAATTCGATTTTGACTCTTTCTAAATTCAGTTGACTAGTTTTGTCACATTTTTACATACAGTTGGAACGTTCAGTGGTTTAGTGTTGTAACTGAAAAATAGCACAAAGTCATAACTATTAAAAACAAACTACAACAAGACAACAATTAAATCCTATAAAATCATAAGACAACCACGAAATTAGGGATGATCAACTAAATTAGACCGTCCGGTACAAACGTCTTTCTACTGCCTGCCGCGAGCGTTGACGGCCGACAGACTTCTGACGGATCAGAACATTACAGAACAGAACAGAACAATACCCTAGGCGCGGTATAGCGGTTGTGGTCAACCTATAGTTGTCATTGATATTATTTTGGAAAAGGAATACCTTAAACGCAAATTTGACACCAATTACTTTTATTGAAAGCATAACTTTATTTTGACACAAATAGTAAAACTATTTTTAAACAGGAACATTTTAACAACTAAACATAGAACCTGTCACACGAGAGTCCTCTGCCACATTAAAACGTATCATGGATCAGGTAAATAAGAACCTCAGAGCATTACAGTCACTAGGTGAACCTACTCAACACTGGGATACTCTTCTCATTCACATTATTACTCATAAGTTAGATTCTAAAACTTATCGTGAATGGGAGGAATATAAAGGTCGCTTAGATAGGCAGGAATCTATTACACTTCATCACTTCCTTCAGTTCATGAAGACTCGTACAGATCTTCTGGAAACGTTAGAATTTTCAACCCTCCTCCAGAAACTAAAGTTAAATTAACAAGCACTTGATCACAGACTACTCTTTACGAAATTACCAACTTTTAATGTTACATAATGTCCCAAATTGCGTCTTACGAAGTGTTTACTTGTTAAACATTCCTGCCATAGCGGCTAGCTAACGGAGACCAAGTGGAAAAGGTCTTTAATACTGGCTCGATCCGAACTTTACTCCAAATAAGCTCAAAACATCGTGCGCCGAAGGCACGCCACAGAAGCCTGAAGTAATATCACGAATATGAATTCCCTAACCCTTCGAAAACGGTCTTATTTTTAGAGAGATTAGGCAAAGTTCGCAAACAAACTTCGAATTGCCCATTTCCAGTTAAGGGTTGGGGTTATGGTTGTCACAGAATGCACTTAAAATCCCGCTCCTCAGATTACTGCAGATGGATAAATAATCTTTCTTCAGTGCCACATATAGATTACAATGAACATGTTATCCAGCCGTCATGGCCTCTCCAAACCGTCACCAAGAATGAGAGGCTGCTAATCCACTCCAGTTAAATGGTCAAAGCTACGACTCTCGTTGGCGGGCATCATCACTGCCCTGCTTGCCAGTCACATAGGTTGGGAGGCAGTCGTCAGCTTCAGTGAGTGCCCCACAATTGCCTTACGTAATACACGAAAGACCCCTTAAAGGCGGAGTTCGTATTTTGCTTTTAATGATATTTTATTCAAGGTCTTAAACTTGGCTTTGGTCAGATACAATAAGACATGCAAGGAATATTAATTTACTATTACAACAATTCGCGAAAAAATATGTAAAGGAGATTCTCTTTGAGATAGCCAAATTTGTCACTTTCTTATGAACTTTAGTTCAATGACGTTAATAATTACAGTCTCTATCTATTTTTTCGCTAATTGTTGTATGTTCACTTTTGCGACTATCTATTCTACTTACAAACACTTCACTTATGGGTCACGTTAAATTTAACGCCCTGTTTGGAGTGTCAAATCAGTATGTTTGTATGTTATGGTTTTTCAATTATCTATTTTTAGTTAAATCCATATAAATATTAAGCAGTATTTTATAACCACTTTTACTGTTTTACACGTGGTTCTATAGTGCCAAAAATATTTTAGTAACTTATCTACAGGACTGTACTGGCCCATGTGAGAGCATCGGTTGTTTTTAATGATTTTTGTAATACACATTTTTATAATTAAATGGATACTGTCTCGTTAACAATGCTATTTTTTCTTTTGAATTTGCTCTGATAGCTTCTTCGTGGTAAAGATATTTCACGAGGAAGATCTCTGAGAGTTTTAGACGCTTTGATACGATCTGACTTATGCCGGAGCCAAACATACATAGCTTCATTAGAATGATCATCTCAATGATTATTTAGTGTGGCCGGGGACTTTGTGTAACTGCGAAAAGTTTTGTAGAACTTTGTAGTCTTCGAGGACAAAAATGTACCATCAATGTGAGCTATGTCTGGCTCCGGCATTGTTCCCACGTCGTGGCTCGTGTATAAGGTAAACAATTTGTAACTAGGTGTATAAAATTTGACGCGACCCATTCTCCCAAGGAACAATTAAGTATAAACTGTAACGTTTATCGGCGCGCACTGTCGGACTTTTTGCCGCGGGGCGCGCAGCACGTCAGCTACAACGCGCAGCCACCTCCCTACACAGAAACAAAAATAACACTACTTAACACAACAAACAAACCACTAGAAGAAGAAACAGGAAACCAAACAGGGTACAATAGAATAAAGAGAATACAATTGCCAGCAAACATCTTAACAGGGCAGAAGGGACTTTGAGGAGTTGTTAGTGGTAGGCCAGAGGGGGGATATCATATCCCTATACTGATAGGCAGATCAGTAGACCCCCTGCTTATAAAATGTTTGACACATACTGGACGCATTATCTTTCGAAAACCTTTCTTCACTCTTCACTACGATGTCTAAAAGGACATCCATAAATGACGTCACACGTTAAAGGGGAGAGGAAATGTGAGTGTGATAACGGTCAAGGGCGTCAAAAGCTTTGTGACACCACTTGTCTAAATTTAGATGTTTTTGTCGTTTATTAACATAGCACATGAAATAATTAAAAGAAACTGCAGTGTTTTTTTTATTGTGTGATGTCACACCAAGGAGGAGGTGGGTAATCACGCTCAAGAAGTTTACTGGCATATCAGTGTCGTAAGTCACGTGACGACAATATGGTGCCGATATTTGATAAGTTCCAACGATAACTCAGTAAGATAGTTTAAAGTTTTTACATGTATTAACTAATAACCTATTCAATATCAAAACTCGTGTGTCGTCATAATGCACGAATCACGTGATTTACGATTATAAATGTGTTATTGTACCATGCTAGGGAAAACAACGTGCAAAATATTTACGACGAGTCAAAATAACAACAGTGGATATTAGAAAAGGATAAAATATAAATAGGCTTTTAGAATATTATTTCTTTGTACTTAAAAATCATTCGGCAAACAAACAGACTCGTTGTAATTGTACACAACACTGACTGAAAATGAACTAAGTTAATTTCTAAATTTGACCACACTTTGGACAGATATAAAGTGCACACACATTTAGTAAATACATATCTCTGTGTACGTAATTAAATTAATATTTATAATATTTAAAATTTCCCTGTTCTTTAAGTTTTTCATATTTGTTGTTGTCTATTACTTCAAAAAAAAAAAAAATATTTCCACACAAAATTAATCCTTTAGAGCGGAATAAAATATACAGTATATGCTCGTAATATACACAATGTCAAATTTTGCAATATTTGAATAGTTAATAGACATTTTTTAAATGTTATAATGATGACAGTGTTGTTGCAATTTTTTTTAATATAAATAATTTAACACCAAGGTTCTTGGCGTCTATTATGAATAATTAACTAGTAAAAAATTCTGTAAGAAATTGTGAAGTCTATTTTTTTAATAAAGTTAATAAACAGTACCAATAAAGTAAAGCCTCGATGGAAAAACAAAAAAAAGGGTTAATTGCAATAAAAATACATGGCAACATTAGACTTTTTATTTCCATAGAAGCTTTACGATGACAACACAGTATACGTGGAACAATTAATACGAGGTATCAAACCTATACTAACTAGGGTTTTTACACGACATCGATTTGGAAGGTACAAACACCTAACTTGACTACAATATAGTACGTTACGAAAGGAAATTCTAAAATTTAAAACTACTACTCTCTATTTATATCAACGACCTACTAATACTCGACCAAAACCTACAGGTCACAAGAAATAATTTTTGAGGTAATGCTACTTTTTTATCACCATAGACTATTTATTACAAGAGAATGTGCGCGCAAGAATTTATGCGTATATATGCAATTATAGCGGAAAACTTATATAAAATTAATTAAGTGTGCAATAGAATCAAACCTTTGACATAGTTTAAATATAAAAAAATCAAGTGTTATTTTTTTAATTTTTCTTAATTTATTATAATATATTTTTTTAAATGGTAGAATTTGTGCGTATAAAATTAGATAATAATATTTTGACTTCATATAATCTTTGGCATAGTAATAATTTATCAGGGATGAGATTTCAGACGCCTTTGAAATCAAAATAGGGGTTAGGCAAGGAGAAGGGCTATCGCCCTTACTTTTCAACAGTCCTGGAGAAGGTCATCCGGGAATGGCGCAAAGGACAGAATAACAAAGGAGTTCAAATCGGTGTCTAGGCCAGGGCGCAAAAACCAAAATTTGGATGTTAATTTCCTACCCTTTGCAGATGACCTTGCAATATTTTCAGACTCCATCAACATAGCCATGGAACAGATTTTGGAGCTCAAAACACAAGCAGCAAAGACCCAAATATATTAGGTTATTTATTTTGTCATCTGCGCCGGTGAAAGGAAATCGATGGATTATAGTTTTTATAAAAATAATCGTATGTGGAAATGCAAGCCGACTAGACGCCACTAAGTGGGTTGTAGCATAATAATGCACTAATATGTTCCGTTAGCTAATTTCTAAGAACCTAACATAATCGAAACAAAAAATTATAAAAAATAGTATACGTAATTATCACTTAGTGTTTGCATATGTATTATTATTAAGAAACCAAATAGATTGTCAAACAAACACAATTTTTATAATTGAACGGTCTAAACTGATAGCCGAGCATTTGTGGCGGATAGGCATTTAGCGTGTTATTTACGAGGCAGATAGGGCCCCCTTCCGAATTCCTAATTTAGTAACAGTATCGGGGCCGTTGGGAGATACCAGGGAAGAATGCCAGGAGGAACGAGTTTGAACAAGACATCATTCTGTCTTTATCGCTCCTTCTTGGATTTCTTCAGAGGCGGGCACGTAGCTCCTTTGAAGGCCTAGCCCTGTGGAGAACTCCTCTTTAGCTCCTATCCCGCCAAAACATCCACCAGCGAGCAATTCCAAACATTAGATAACAGTGATAGCACTTGTCGTTTTGTTAGATCCAACAAACGGCGTGTGCAAAAAAATACATATAAAAGCAGTCCAGTACCTGCAAATAGTTTATTGGATTTGTAACGATGAGTGATACACTCTCTACTATTGTAACTGTTGTCTCAAAGACTGCGTTATTACGCAAAACTCCTTTAACGCAAGAAGAATTGTTTACGAAATTCGAGGAGATTTACGAACAAGCTACCACGACTAGAATGCAGATACACGAAAAAATATACATGTGCGCAGGACTTAGATTAATTAATTATCCTTGTGAATATCTAACATTTTTTAGACTTGCACAACCATGACAGTAACTAGTAGACACACATGAACATTAGATCTGCACAAGTATGACAAAAATTTTTTACTTTTAATAAACTTGCGTTTTTTTGCACTAAAATTGTTATTTGTGTAGCTACCTTTATTTTGTTACAGACATATTTAATTATTTTTTAACTGTGAAGCCGTAAAAGTAAATTCAACAAAGAACAAGGCGTAGAGTATGATTATGTCCCGGACGAATACGATGCCCAACATGAGCGCCGCGCGAGAGAGGTCGGCGGCGACCAGGATAACCCGCCGGTCCACACGGTCGGCAAACACCCCGATAAAAGGCCCGGCCAGAGTCGGGATCAGACGCGCCACCAGCACACCGCCCACTGCCGAGGCGCTGCCGGTGATCTCGACGACGAGGATTATCATGGCGACCATCGAGATCGCATCCCCGACGAACGAGAAGCCTTGCCCGGCCCACAGCTGAGCTCGCGGTGATTTAACAGCGCCAGCAGTCGATTCGATCGCGGCAACAGAAGCAAAATGACCACTTCTTGAAAACGGCCGGTGCCGTTTCTTTCCTTTTACAACCGTTCTTAATTTCGCTCCATATGCGTTAACGACTGTTCTTGTTTTCAGGGCTCCTGGAGACGCTTGGTCTCGTATCGCGACCCTCATGAACCTCTTGGAGAAGCTGGATCTATCTGCCAGCGAAAATTTTGTTTCTCTACAAGAAGAAGGTAAGTGATTTCAGTTTTCAATGCACAGGCTGTACTTTGTCAATGACAAAAGCCCCAACATAATGACACTCTGCAAGATCACATCATCACATTATCCGCCTATTATAGTGTATAGAAGCAGCATACAATACCTGACATACTTTCATCTGCTGTGTATTGACATGCATGAGTTTAAAGCACAGAATGGTTCCTTTATGGCCACCCACACAAACCCTACATTTAGGTACACTTACATTAAAATAAACCCCATTAAGAAGTTAAGAACTGAGCCATTTTTCCAAGAACTATTTGATGAACAAGGCTGAACATTGATGAACCCAAGTCACCTGAATGGGGTATTTGCCTCACGACTTCAATCTTCGGTGATTCATAAACTTTGGCCATCGCCATGAGATCCTTCTAGTTGGAAGGCGTTATCTTGGCGAGAGAGGACTATTTTGTCGTTGCAACTGGCCTTTCCTTAGTCAACTGATTCAGAAGACAAGCATCATATTTAGGAAGAGGCTGCAAATCGAAGGTGAAGACTTAAGTTAATCGGGTATTTGCATCATCTAGGAAGTACTGCTCCAGTCTCAAGAAGCTTGTGTGCTGCAGGGAGCTCGCTCACTGGGCTTTTGGTGTGCTGTGGTGGTGATACCTCCTGGCTTTCGCAGTTGTGTGAGTGTTGTATGTGGTGCTGTGGATGCAGTGAGCAAGCTCCCTCAGTGGGCTGCATCCTCAGGAAGGCTTCAACCCCATTGAAAATGGGGCTACAGCGGAGAGAAGTGCTGGCTCCAAACCCGCTTGTGCTTGAGAACCTGTATGTGGCTTCCTGAGGCCTCAGCTTCTGAGTGAATGAGATGTGCTGAGCCATTTTGGAAAAAAGTGTTCAAATGGTTTTTAAGGTTTATCTGACGAACTGTAAGTCTCAGAAAAAAAAGTTTTTTTGTATTTATTGTTTGTTGCAACTAAGATCTTATCTAAGACTTTTGTCTAGTAACTTTTGGTGATAAAACCAAAAATGACTTCGTAGTTTGCATGGAAAAGAGTCAAGAATTAATTAATAATATGTAAATATTGTTATTAATTATTGGACGACGACGTGGAAGGCCTACTACACGATGGACCGACGACATAGTTAGGGTAGCAGGAAACCGCTGGGTGTCAGTCGCGCAAACACGAACTCTGTGGAAGTCTATGGAGGAGGCCTATGTCCAGCAGTGGACGTCAACGGGCTGAAAGAAGAAGAAGAAGAATGTAAATATACAGTAATGCATTGGCTTTAAATAGTCTATGGACTATCTATTTTTAATAAAAATCATTACTGTTTAGAATATTATAATATCCCGTAAAATATAGAAAAGATGTTAGCCGTTGTACGGTACGAAGGAAGTTACCCAAAATATGTTCATATCGATTGGAAGTAGACGAAGGTCTAATTGTCTATTCCAAATATAGTCTAGAGGCCCGTTGGGATATTCATACAGCCTTGAACAGACGACAGGCGTTTGTTGCGCGTTTTCCAGGTCTTTAACAGGCTTTTTTTTATGTCTTGGGAACAAATAAATCCATAATTTGTTGGAGGTAAAATTGTCTATTCCAAATATAGTTTAGCGCTCATTTTTATTAAGTTCCTGGGAAAAAATAAATCGATCATTCCAACGAGTTTCTAATATGAAAATATGGGTCTCCTGTTGTGAAAGATTATTTCTCAGAAATTATTGCTTTTTGCTTTAAAAAAATACTAGTCTATTTGACACATTGAAAATGATGAAAAATAGAATAGACCATCAAAAGCTTTCCGTTTAAATTAAATTCATTAAAAATAATTTAAGCGTCAAATTAAACGCCCGTGAAACGCTTGTTGTCGGAACGTAATTAAGTGTAGAACAACAAAACTCTGTTTTAAATGTCATGTATGTCGACGTAGCAGTTCCTAATGAACTTAAGCGTCGAATAAACGCTCATGTGACGCTCGCCATCTGAACCTACTTAAGTGTGTAACCCATAAAACACTGTTTCACGTATTGCAAATCTATCTACGCCTGAGCTATATGTACAGTTGGTTGTTTAGTACTGGTGTCATGGATTTATGTCATTTTAATGCAAATCAACATTCCATTGGGATTATCGAGGTACATTGCAATATTACAGCTTGTAATCTATATTTTGATATTGGAAATTATATGTAACTAGTATTACCAATAGTAGATACAACAGAATTAATATACTGCGAAGGGTTCGTAGCTTAATCCGTAGCCATCATTATAATCGATCACCAGGTTAAGCAGTTTTTACCGCAGCTGGGTCATAGATGGGTGACCTTTTCTAACACTGGTTTTCAAATATCCCACCTCCGTGTATCTTAAAACATGTAAAATAATGGGAACTGATTAATGTATGATATTTCATACAGTGATATCTGCAAGATATATATATAGAATGTGGGGATTTCGGGGATGACGTCAGACGGTAGTCGGTATTCTTAACACGCCCCACAGCCACATCCTCTGCTAGTTGGATGCACCTTATATTACCACTTTAAAATTAGATTTTTTAACGAATGCTAGAACTACTTGAAGCATTGTTATTGTTAGGAATCAAAACAAATGTCTATAACATTGCATTCTGCCTTTTATTCTCTGGGCTCTGGAAATTTTACATAATTATTTTGCTAACGAGTATTGTTGAAGGTTATTTTTGCTCCCTTCTCCAACTAAATATTCCAACTAATTATTTTTCTCTTTGATATAGAGTTGAAACAAAAAACCTAATTACTTTCCACGGTCCCGGCCCTGGATTCCTATTGTCAAATATTTATAATTCGTGGAGCCATTTCGTGAAATAAAACGCTGAGAGTAATTACTTCGTTATTATAATCCCTAATTGTTGTTTGGGCCAAAGAAACTCTTTGTTTTCTTAATGAAGCTTTCTCTTACCCTTTTTTATTTAGAACTAAGTTAAGCCGCTACTTCCTCCGCGTTGTTTTTTTCGTCTTTCATACAAACTTTAACCTCTTTTTCATTCCTTTCAAACATTTTCGAAAAATAAAGTTATGTCTATTAGCCTATATATATTTTTCTCCAACCTCCAATATATATCCTCTTTATGCCATAATTCATCAAAATTGGTTCAATGGTTTATGCGTGAAAACGTAACAGACAGAGATACTTTCACATTTATAATATTTATTTGGTTAGGTTATAATTATTATTTAAAAGAGAGCGGAGGTCCTTTAATCCAACAATGACAAATGAAATTAAACAACCCACCATAAATTAAAACCAAAAAAAAAGTATTCTCCATAAAAGTAAGTATTTCATAAAACATATTATATAAATAAGGAGGCAAAAAGACAAATTAATTAAGTAATATTAAATGTCCATATGATACATTTTCTTAGGGTCACGCTTTTCCTACAAAAATGGAGAAACCCCCAAAAATTGCAAATAAACAACTAAATTACAAGTGCATTACATAAATATTAGGTTATAGGCAGCAATTGGTATTGAATACTGTTCATATAATTGCATTACTGACTATGTCTCTGTGCTTTTATGGAAGCTCCCAAAATGCATCAATTTTGCCGTGCATACGTATTTGGAATGTGATTAAAATCAGTCCGTTAGTTAGTCTCGGCTACGTCCTAGCCTACCAAAGTCCCTCTAGTGCCCCCTTCTCCAAATGCACCCCTCCCCCCTCGGTCAGGTGGACAGAACTCAATTAACAACAATTATACAACTCCGACGGGATGTCGATCTGAAAGTTTCCTCGTCAATTCGGTAATAAATTTCATTACTAAACGGTAGTTAGAGTACAGTTAATACTTATTGTATCCCCCGACTTTGTTCTCGTAAAATTAAACTTGCCTTTACACCTCCTTATTCTGGTCCACGTAAACAATCAATGTATGGACGAAATCGTTTGTTAGCTTAGCTGGACGCACAAGCTATTATTGAATCCGACAATTTTGATGTTGTACACATGAAAGGTTGGTTTTCACATTTAGAGCATTGCGTCTGCTCTGCGATCATAAAACGTTATGTCCTTATTTTGATATACTACTCCTTATTTCGGTAATACTAAGGATGGATTGTCACCAAGAAGACATAGTAATTGCATACAGGACATGATGATGTTTCGACGACAAAGACATCATAAATAAGGTGATGAGTGCTCGAACCCCTCTCCTGACAGCTTCAGGATCCAAATCACCACCTCCCCTTTCTTCCCCTCTAACAGGACTCCATCTGCAATTTATTGAAAAGGTCTATAGGTAAAGTTTTAATCAAAAGGTACATTTTTATCATTGTATGCAAAAACCAATGATAAAATGAGATTTGTTTGATAATAATTAAATATGTCATAAAAAAGAACAAAAATTTAGAATGAAGATTAGTAGTTTATACCTCCTGGTAGGAGAACTGAGCTTGTAAGGAAGGGAACATATTTAAATTTAGTGATTCAGTCCTGCACCGACAAATCGACCGTATCGAAATTAGGTCCAACAAATTATTTAGATAGGTTGTATTGTAGACACTATTCCAAATTCTTTCGCTTCTCAGATTCCTCCACCGGGGGCCTAAGAATGACCAATTTCTTTCGGAGTTCAGTGATATTTGACACATCGAGATTCCGTAGAGTTCATTCGATTATACTCATTTTCTGTACCATTAGAATTAGTTTTTAATCACTTACTTCGTTAAGATGTGAGACAAGCGGCTCAAGGACCTCGCCCTCCAGCATGCGGGCGCCCTCCGAGACCGTGACCATGGCGTAGTTGGAGGGGTTGGACGCCTTGTCCTCGAGCAGGTAATGGGCCAGCAGCTCGACGTCGAAGGGGACCTCGCAGATGATCGCCCGGTCGACCCCGGCCAGATACGCCGAGAGCAGCGAGGTCTCTCCGCAGTTGCGGCCGAACAGCTCGACCACGGCGATGCGCTCGTGCGACCCGGTCGAGGTGCGCAGCTGGTGGATGAACTGGACGCTGCGGGTGAGATCAATCTTGAGCAAATATTTTCTTTCAATTCAGTCGATGGTGCTGGATTTGGAGCAATGTGAAAATTATACTCCTTTTGGTTTCCTTTCGCCCATTTCGGTTTTCTAAAAGAACTGAGTGGCTTGTATTCAAATCGAGGCATCTTCGATGTTGAAGGTCGCGGCTTTTCTTCGAATTCAGGATAGCCACTGTCTTCAATTTCATTTCTTTCAGTTTCAATTTCAAACCGGCGACCTAGTGCAACGGATTTGGATCTACGTTTAAGGCTATTTCACAGAAACGTATGCTAAGGGTATTTTATTTATTTATATTCAATAAAACTACCCATTTTTTGATCATTGCGATCGCATTTCGTACATCTACGACTTCGTCTTTTTTATTCGCGGTAGTAATCGATTTTCGTTCATATCCAGTCAGGAACGACGTTATCGTACCTGGAGGAGCGTTTTATCGCGACTCCTAGATCGAACCTTTCGCTTTATTAACGTCGCGAACGTTCGGCGAGATTGAATTACTCCCCGTCTATGCATTCGATTAAAATTCCACGAAGAAATTATTTTTACTATACAAAAACCGACTTTAAAAAAATATATACGAATAGTAATTAATCTAAGCCGTCTATCATTATTTATTTTCTCCAGTTCGAACGTGGGAAGACAAATTTAGCCGTTGATGTCTACAAATTGGACAAGTCGATTTTATATTCCGAAGCGGTTGCGTAATAATGTTCAATGTGTCTGTAGGAGTCGGATTACGGGGCTATCTATATCACAGCACCTGTTCCTTGAACAATGGCATTTGTTCACTTTCGTTCGCGCCTCGTCTCCGGCATTACTCGATTCAATGCAATTCTTTCTTTTAATGGCTTTTAGTTACGACAAATGAGCACAGAAATGAGTCCAGATATTAATATCACGTAGAAGTAATTAATTATAATACAGGTTTTACGTGACGCGATTCGATATTACAGTCAAATAGATAGAAGCTGAATATAATAAAGCGTACGAAATTAAAATATATTTATGGTAACACTACATTTTTTGTATAGAAATTTGAAAAATATATCTGTTTTGAAAAATATACCCCCTTTTTATGTAAGCACCATTACAGCAAATATTAACTCATCATTAACGAATAGCAACCCATCAGTAACGTTTAGTAACCTTATAGAAAATATTAACCCATCATTATCAAATAGTAAAGCATTAGTAATAAATAGTAATCTACCAGTAACGGATAGTAATCTTAGCTTTTCACCTGTATTGAACAGTAACCCACCAGCAACGAATAGTAACCCACCAGTAACGAATAGTAACCCATCAGTAATGAATAATAACTCACTAGTAATGAATAATAACCTTACAGAAAATATTAACCGAAATCCAACGTGGAGGTTCTAGTAGATTCCAAATGTGGAAAATGACGAAATCGTTTAATCCCGATTTTCGTGTATGAATCACTGCTTCAAGGACACCGAATTCGTTATAACTACTTCGTATTTTCCCTCGGTACATAACTTCAGAGTTGGAAGAGTGAGGAGCGTAGAGGTTTCATGAATGCAACTTCGAATAGAATTTGAATTTGTGAAATGAAGAAATCTGGGGAATAAAAAAGTGATTTGAGGGAACGATATCCCTACACTTAATTGAACCATACTCGCTTTAGTGTCTTTGAGTAAAGGAAAATGTCCGGCCTGGATGACGAGACAACAACATCCTCTGGGATTTTGTACTGTTTTTTATACGTATCCATCAAAAGAGCCCAATCGGGTGCAGTATCTAAGATGGAAACCGGCTTGTAAAGGTTGAAAAACTCGTAAAATAGAGGTAGGTTAATGCTTTCTATGTATATTCTGCATTCATTGCAAACAGTATTTGATAAATATATTTGTGATATAAACATTGAAAAAATTGGAAAATTGAGAAATTCGTTATATGGAGGCTTGTTATGTTAAGCTTACACTCTATATTAACTGTTGTACAATATTCAGGGGTCTTATAAGTATAACAGTTTCAACAGTTAGCCATTTCCCAAGCCTGTAGAAATTCAGTGTTTTAAATTTATTCTATATGTATATTTCCAGGTGTTCTTATCAGATCATCATTATGGCTGCAATATAAAAGTATTATGCCAATGCCAAATGATGATGTTAGTGTCCTGTTTTGCAGCATAATATCAGTAAGTACAGTTTGTTTACATTTTAATTTCAATTGTTATATTCTTTTGTAGTCATAACATATTCTATTCATCTCCATATTTTTTAAGCCAATAAATAAAGTATATTAGATTGAAGTAGGTGTTGTTTTAGATTTAACAACAGATTGTGTGATGAGTAATTATATTGTTTAGTTAATAAATTAAGTTATTAGTTTTAAAGTATTTATTGTCAGTATGTTTTATATTTTGCTACAGTAAAATGTCTAATAAATATTATACTAGCTATTTCCCACAACTTTAACTGTGTAAAATTGTGAGACAAAGATGAGATGATACCAACTATAAATAATGTCCATGTCAAATTTCATTTTTGTACGTTCTGTGGTTTTTGATATTTCGCTTTAGGTGTAACTTTCGCTTTTATATAATTTATAGATTTTATATAATTTATATAGACATATATAAATAATTTATCAATAAATTATTACGGTAAATGTAAATAGTCATGAGGTGGTTGTAGCTTTATAGTAGATCAACTCAAATGCTGGCTGCATTTGAGTTGATCTCCAGGTTATGCAGTTCTTATCTAGGCAGGGTGCTAGATGGGTGATCTATTCTAACATTGGTTTTCAAATACCCCTGACCGTCTCCATGTTTCGGACGGCACGTAAAACAGTGACTCCTGATTAATTTCACTGAGTGAGATTAGTCATGAGAATGGAGAGATAGTGGGGATTCTGGGGATAATGTGAGACGTTAGACAGTCATATTAACTCGCCCCACAGCCACATTTAGTTAGGCCTGAAGTAGTTATTAGCGGTCATAAATTGCGTCATGTTTTGACTATATAGTAGAATAAAGATGTATATAGTTTGAGGATATAATTTTTTTGTTTTAGGCTTGGACACAGTATTTTTACACAGCGACATGGTTTTGGACATTATTCTATGCAATTGATACTTGGCATTCAATAAAAGGCATTGAGTCTCATCCTGTACTTTATCATTCTTTGGCCTGGGGCATACCAGCAGCTACTACCAGTATTGGATTGTCCATTCTCTACATACCAAATGCTACGTGAGTATAGTTTTATTTATTTATAATTAAAAAAAAAATTACATATCATTTTGAGGACTTAACCATTAAGCATGATAACAAATTTTGAAAAATAGGTTTATAAATTTCTCCAGTATCTACCGTTATAAGTAATTTTAATATTCCTGCAGAAGTTAACGTTTTCAGAGCAAAAAAATACGTTACAAATTCAAAATACTCGAAGTTGTCATGACGTCACTTTATGAGAATTGTGCGTTCCACTGAGCGTCACCTCGACTTTTTCGTCGCAACCGTTATGATCGCTGTAGTCAAATGTCGAACATCTGAATAAGCACTTTAAGACGTTGCGATCACTTATTGGAACGCACTTATAATATACTGTAACGTCATACTCTCTGCTGGGTGTTCTAGCTATTATGGCGGATTGTAGTTTTTTTGTGGTTTCCTGGTTTTGTTAATGTCTATTAATCTCGCTCGCAATATAAATATGTTTGTTAAGCTTTATGCATTTTATTTTATTAGATAAATACATAATTTAAATGATTTCTGATTCTGTCGTCAAGTCTATTTTCAGCATTATTTGAGTAACAAGATATGACCCTTAATAGTCACAACTCCAAAAAGTCTAGGCACATTGAATAATCAACAAAGTGAATATAATTTATTTACGTACATAAATTTTCAAGTATTATGTAGCAAACAATGAGACCTCAAGTAAACTATCACGCTGTTACGTCAAAGAGGTCAACGAATTACTTGTATATGTTATCATAAGGTAAGAAAAATGATATAGAAAGTAGGATTGCTTTATAAACAACAGCATTATTATCAACTTTAGCTGATATATATTATGAAGGCATATAACTGTTTATCAAAAAATTGTAATAAATTATTTTGAAATATAATTTATTATTGTTATTATTTTACGAGCGAGATTAATAGGGATTTTCAAAAAAATGGAAACTACAAAATACAACAATCCGCCATAATAGCTTTTTAGCAGGGTTCTCTCTGCAGAACGTATGACGTTACCGTGTATTATAAGTGCGTTCCAATAAGCGATCGCTTCGTTTTAAAGTGCTCATTCGGATGGTCGACATTTTACGACTGCGATCGTTACGGTTGCAGCGAAAACGTCGAGATGAAGCGTAGTGGAACGCACTGTTAACATAAAATGACGTCATGACAACTTCGTGTGTTCTGGAGGGAATTTTAATCCATAAATTTATAATGTATTATTTTGCTATAAAAACGTTAATTTCTTCTATTTTTCAAAATTTGTCGACGTGTCTATTGCCTTATACATTTAAATAAGGCTCATAAACTACATCCCTCCGCACATGTTATAAGAAAGATTAGGTAGTTTTAGATTGTAAAATGTATGCCTGACTGGCCCGTTGGCGCAGTGGGCAGTGACCCTGCCTTCCGCTTTGTCATGGGTTCGATTCCCACCTCGAGTCTGGATATTTGAATCAAAGAGCAGCCTTTCATGACAGGGCTATATTTAGGATTTTCGAACTTCAACTACATAGCTAAGCTTTCTATTTTGTACTTTCGTAGTTAGCTTGGAACTCCACTCTGATAACATTCAAGCAAAACGAAAGACTTAGGAATGCTATAAAATTACATACAATACCCAAACATATTCAACTGACTGGTTTATTTCAATCTTCTCTGTAATTGTGCATGATCATTTCGTAAGAAATAAAGGAAAATGCGAAGTTAATATTACGTTTATGAAATACATGGACACTCACAGCAGGCCTCAGGTTGGGAGACATAAAAACTGGCATAAAAGTCACTGTGAGGCCTCACCACGACTTTTACACTCGTGGGACAGCTAAAAAAAATATTACCTGACGACCTGAGGGTCCAAGAGACCACGAGCATTAAGAGCCTGACCAGAAAAAGGACTTTCAAACATGAAGATACTGGATGTCTGCTAATGTTGCGCAAGTCAAGCCAAAGACACTTGGCTGCTAAACTTAACATTGTAATCATATTAATGGCAGTGTGGTATGGTGCCGCCTACATCAGGGTCGGCCAGTATAAACGGGTACAACATAGTTACTGAAACAGAACTAGCTCGTAAGTCCCTGGGCATCTGTCCGCAACACAACGTGCTGTTCCCAGACCTCACTGTGGCCGAACATATTATTTTCTACTCACGATTAAAAGGAGTTCCTAATAACAAACTACAGGATGAAGTCAACCATTTTGTGAAACTATTAGAATTAGAAGAAAAGGTAAGCTTAAGCATGTTCATATATTTAGTAAGATCTCTTCTTTACATCATTTTCACCATTTAGAAAGAATCTTCCAAAAATTTCCCCAACACTCGCCTACTATTCATACCGAACTTCCATTTTTAGGTTACATAGTTTCAAAAGAAGGATTAAAAACTAACTCATCTACAATAGAGGGTATTGATAAACTCCATTTACCTACAACTCATACTAAAAAAGGGATTAAACGATTTTTAGGTATGACAGGGTATTATAGAAAATACATCCATAATTATACCCACACTGCGAAGTCTCTCACCCAATCTCTATGGGTTTATGAAAAGTATGTAGTTGTATTCGCTGCATAATAGAGGGTTGATTGCGCTATTTACTCGAGGTGGAGCGAGGAATGTTTGTGGGAATGCGCATGGCGGTTATATCCTTCCGTGAGATTGCGCGCCGTTTCGAGTGGTCGTTGTCGGCTGTGCAACTGGAAAGTTCGCGGGGGATACACCCACTATTGATGCATCCCGTCCCAGCAGAATTACGGCGTTCTCCGCATGAGGGTAAGTTATGCTGGTTTAGTACTACTGATATACCAAATTTTATTGCGCTAGAGACTTTTTAATAAATAACAAAATATATCAAAACCCAGTTTTTTCTAGATGACTGATTAGAATAGCAAGTACGACATACAAATGCTAGGTTTTCTTCATTTTCAATACACTGCAAATGGGTCCAATTCTTACATTATCTGCATTCAATCCATTTTTCTCCAGGGGCAGAGTTAGAATAGGCATCACAACATATGATACAGTACCATTGCTGTTCGTCATCAATACTCATCTCTTAGCGGGTTTCTTTATCACCAGTTCTTTTTGGTGACCTTTGGCAGTTAAAAATTAACAAGACATGTAAATCAGAATACCATTCACCGTTATTTGGTCTGTTAAAATTTAATAGCCTGTTAATTTTTAACAGAATGCTTAGAGAATAGGCCCCAATATGTACATCGAATTGGATCTAACGATCTCACCAAAGCAAAGCTCGCTCGTAAGGGTCGGTTATAAACATGACAAAGCGCATGCGCTACAATTGTACTACATACTTCGATTTGAGAAAAATCTTCAAATCGTTCTGATAGCCGGCAAACTGTCGGCAAATCACAAACCCCCTCAAGCCTTTTGGCCACAAGAATCACATAGAGCAAACTGAAGCTGTGAAGGCACCATCTTCTCTCCTTAAATTCATGATTCATAAAAGTTTCTCCTTAGACCCCCCTCAACATGGTTGTGCAGACTTTCACTGCCATATGTGGAAATGGACCAAAACTGGACATTTTTGGATAACCTGTGGGAGAAAAATGTGTCAGTCCTACTGTGTCCAAAGGTTTGGGTCAGCAGATTTTGTATCCACAGCTGGGGATGTGAGGAGTAAACTTGAATCAATGCAATACAAATTAGCCTTATAGACTTATAAACAAAATAAAATAAATAAATGTGCACCTGTGAACATCAAGGCCGTGGTGTCTGTAACAGAGAAGACCAGCAGCCCGGCCACGTTGGACAGCAGCCCCACCAGGGCCACCCAGGAGTCGGCCAGGCACCGGGTCATGACCTTGAGCCCCAGCAGGCTGCTCAGGTAGGCCAGGTGCAGGGCCGCTGACCCGTACCCTATCAGCTCCGGACCCCAGCACAGAGGGGAGCTCAGGACAAAGAGGACAATAATGACGGAATTTTCATTTGCTTCTTCAGGGTCGATTACGTGTTCATTAGAGGTGAAAGTATTATAACCGATCTGCGGCACTCTTTCCATTACTGCGCGTAGATAATCATATTTAGGTTGGTTCAACATTTTACCATATACGTAAAAATTTTCAAATGTGAGTCCTTTCGGATCTAATAAAAGACTTATTATAAGATTGGTTTTTCCGCATCCGCTTGGTCCACAAATGATTGCTCTTATACTATCTGGTAGTAGAGGCCCATGACGTTTAGTGATGCGTTGCCGGCCTTTGAGAAATGAGTACGCTTTTTTCTTGAAGGTCCCGAAGTCGTAACCGCTCGGAAATACCGTAGCCAATCTAGCTAGTAATAAATACCGATCACGACTTTGTTTTGCATAAAATGTGCACACATTGAAATAAAACAATCAACATTAATCCATTTTTTTATTCTCAGTACATTCAAAGCATTGGTAAGTTAACCTAAACTTAAAAATAATATGTACATCTTACTGAACGAGTAGAAGATGAAATTGTTTTTGATCTGATTAGGCGTACAATCGAGTACATTATGGGATTATGGATTATATGCGTTTGTGCCTATTTAAGGCGAAGCATTTACATATCAGTGTTAGAATTATCGTTAGCTGTGCATAGTAGCTCCTTCTAAAAAAGATAGCTTAAAATTACGTCATATTGTTATAAACAAAACAATGATATATGACATTATCGTGCTATCATTTTGAATTCGTTACGTCACGGCGATGTTCGGTTTTCGTAACATGACCAACTTTGCAACGCAATTTTTTTCAATCGGAGTCAATGCACATAATATGTTAATACGTATAAAGATATAAGAAAGCATAACATAGTTTTTCTAAACAAATTAGCTACTTAACACTTAAAGATTTCTCAAATCGGATGTACATATTTCTGAGGGCTTAGCACGAACTTTTAGAATCGAAGTGAGTGGACGAGTTGACTTTACTAAGGATGAAAATGTTCCTGCTAGGCCCACAGGAGGTCTTAATCTCGTCGCGCATTTAATCAATGCTAACGCAACCTGTGCTGACGCTAAGAAGGGTCTGCTGTGGATCTAGCACGAACATTTTAATTATAAGTAAAGTCTACTCATCGATTTACTTTGGTTCGAAAGGATCGTTCTAGGCCCTCTGAAGTCAGGTTTACTATAGTAAAATAAATTATTCAGATTTTTCAATGTATGTTATACAGATCACTAGTTTAAAAATGAAAATAATGCAAGTTAATTAAAAACGATAATATTTTTGTCTATAATTAAAGAGCCAATTAAACAAGAATGAGAATCTGCATTGTTTCTAGATGATTTGTTTCCATCTATATTGGTAATGTTAACATAGACATTATATTATTAATAATAAAAATTACTTAATACACATTAAAATAAATGATGTCTTATTAACAAATGTAGCAAGAATTGTGGTTACACATTTGATACGAGATAGAATCCACGTATAAAATTTGAACGTCTTGTAAAAAAGCTGTAACCAATTTTGACATTTTAATATTATTTGCAACCTTATTTTTTACGCGCAATCTGATATTACAATGAATATTTTACTCCATTTCCTATACTTTTTTCATTTTTATTTAAACGTCACTTTAAACAACAGTGAAGTTTAATTTCTGTTAAGTTTTAGGCAAGCGCGTTCCACCGTAGACCGCATCTACACTTTATCAAGTGTGACTGGGGCCAAGCGCTTGCCTATCTACAATAAAATAAAGTCACTATTTAATATTTTTTCTTATGTAAAATCCGTATTATATAAAATAATATACGTCTACTTCATAATCAATCAAATGTTTTAATATTATCTTTATTAGAAGGAGCCATTACAATTTCTAGTACCTAAATCTAGGGTAAAAACTTTGGTGCTTGAACACCCTACACAGTCAATCGTCACTTCTTGACAAAAATATAACATTTCATTTCTCTAAAAAATTGTCTTACAGAATTAGTTTCCTATCTAATGTCGAAGTGAGAAATTTTAAAAGAAAGAAACATTGTTTGTTTTTTTTTTTATTAAAAATTACTCTTCATTCTTTATATCAGACATTTCTTAAAACCTTGCTCCGATAACAATGACCGTAAACACAATTTTATTGCACGTAAACTTTCAAAATTCCTCAGCTTGAATATTTCACTTAACTACATTTTAACCTCGCGATATTGTCGGCGTAACTTTACAACTAACCTCACTTGAGTTTCCAAAATAAATACAAATTCAGACCATTTCGCAAGCATACACTTTGTTCACTCGCAGAAAAGCGTTCATATTTAAAATGTCTTCATGAGAATATGTTCAGTAAGTGGGGGCGCTCTGTTTGGTAAGATATCAGCACTATTTTTAACAGTCTTCTCTTTTCTATGCATTGTACACTGTTTCTTATGACCTATTTCGGATTTATTATGCGTAGTCTTTATTTGGGCTGATATGGATAAATTTCGTTTTTTATTTATGCACCTTTTTTCCTTGCGGGATCTATTGTCGTCAATTATTATTTTGTGACTTCCATTTTCTTGTTTGAAATGTTTAATTGCTTCTTCACTTTCTGTAGTTTCCTCTATTTTGAAATTTTTGCTTTGTTCCATTGCAGAGGCAACAGCTGTAGCAGCGAGTTGAGTGTGGTCGAAACAGGTTCTCGACTTCTGTACCTCGAATTAATATTTATAAATAAATATATATGTTAAAATAACATCGTAATTTCTACTTTATATATATACGCTTTAGATTTATAATACAATACGACTAAAATAAACGATCGTCTGTTCCTAAAGCAGGTCGTTTAATACATGTTCTATTTCTAACAGCAACACTGATATTTTTTTTATTATTCTTTTTTGTAAGTACATACTTGTATATAAATATAATCTGACACGAGGCGGGAATCGAACCCACCCCCGGAGTGGAAAGTAAAAAATTATATATCAGTTAAATCTAAAAGACAACAGTAATTGTGTACTGAACATATTTAAGCGAGCACTAATAAAGAAGTTTAAAACCATTATTCCTGTTGAAAATCCTTAAACAGGAATAAAGAGGTAACCTGATATATGACATTTGTTTTGCTCAACAACTTAACAGATGCATTCAAGCTTAAAAAGGTTTTATGTTGACTAAATTATATACAATAACTTGAACACGACACATAATCACTCGTTCGGTTTTACAAACATTCTTCTTACATGCATGAGAAACTAAACTACTTTGCTTTAATCCGCGAATGAATACGAGGGAAAATCGGTGTAATGCTGCAGCTGCCGGTCTGCCCCCAGCCAGCACCACTCCCACCACCCTCCACCTCAATCCAGGGACCACCAAGCCTGGAAGAGGGGGACAGCAAAGCACCTCGGGCAGCCCTGCTCTGGGCACCGCAGCTCCTCCATCGCCAGGCACCTCCCGGGGAACCAGCTCCTTGCCATGGCCGTGGCATCCCCACCCTACAGCACCAGATCCCACGAGCAGCACGTTCCCAAACACCCAGGCAGGGGCTTGTGCCTGGAATACCAGGGGAGCAGGCAGTTGGGAGCTAAGCAACGGTACTAAATTTCTTTTCCATTTCTAAAAGTTAAAAAAAATGATTGCCAAAAAGTGTAGCTTCGTAAAATTTTTGATTACAATTATTATCATTTTAACTGCCGCCGAAGCCATACTGTTTGCTATTGCGATTTATCCCTATCTCGTGCAAATTGTGTTCTTAAATCAGACCTATAAGTATGAAACGTTTCCAAAAATGTATATCAATAATCGGGCAAGGTTCATTTCTTAAAATGCTTCCAGCTTTAACTATGATAGGATAGCTATTCTAATCATAAATTATTGCTAAACAGGCCTACGACAACCATGCTGTTTTACTGTGTATTGGTTGACTATACACATCTTAAAAGCAGGGTCTGGACAGTGAACTTAAAATCTAATGTTTCTGACTTTGATCTAGTATTTTTATACGTCTAAGGATTCATACCGTGATGCCAAATGTATTAATATTGAATTAGTAATGAAGTTCCACTGAAGTGATAAAGTGATACATCGTTGTTTTCAGAACTAGAAAACCCATACATCATAAGTATTATTCATTTTAAACCTGATCCATGTCCCAGGAGTATCTACAGTTTCTAGTGTAAGAAAGGTGTGCTACATGTGACCACCTGAGCCATTCATGTAACAGCTGACTATTGGCAGGAGACTTTTACACAAGGCAACCCTAGATGAACTAGACAGTGGGGCTGCGTTATGTTGAAAATACTTACAGTTGTAGAATATTACAATAACAATATTTCGGTATGCTTCATTCGATTAGGACACATATCGTGAATGAGTTTTTATCAAAAACAAAATTAGGACCAAAACAAGGCACAAAGATCAGTTAGGATTAATGTGGGAAAGGTGTGAATGAATATAAAAGGAGAGTATTGGAGCCAATAACCATGGCCTGAGTTTTCATAGCATTTAACCCCATCCTGTTAAGGTTAGCCCAGGTAGTGGTCATATCTATAAATATCGAGTGTTTAAGATATTAAGATGTTGTGTAGAATATTCAGTCCTGAAAGTGACAAGTTAACGATTGTTGTGATGTGCATCTAATGTCTTTGAGCTTAGTATCGACCAAATCCCTAAAAATTTAATAAGCACCTTAAATCCATTTTGGTATTATGATTACGCCGACGATTTCCTAAAGTTATTCTCCAGTTATTACTAGTTTCAACTAAAAAATTTTTACTTTATAGAAACTCTAATATATACTAGCTTCCTATTTCTACATTTCATAATGTCTAAGTGCCCGCTTCCTGTATGTTCTTCATAGAAATATTTCGTATTTGGATCACAAGTATTGCTTTTTTTCTAACCGGCTAACTGCAAAGTTGAACTCCATAGATCTATATGATTCTTTTCGCATTCCTGTACATTGGGTCCGTTTCACATTCACAATGCAAACTTACCATGATAACAGCGAGGCAACAACAGCTGGCCGCATGCTCGTTTCGACTGATTTCGAATCAAGAATCTGCGAGCAGGACGGGATTTATCGCAGGTATGACTAACTCTTAATAAATTCACAATATGATGATAATATGTTCAATGGCGATTGTTATAAACAAATCGACGTACATACTTGTGTGCTAAAATATTTGCGTAGAATTTTAAAATATCTTACAGGCTGATTAAGAGAGCGGTGGGAATGCGATAAAGTTTTGACATTTGGTAAGTAGATTTTAACGCCTTTATGCTGGACGCCTCACCGGACTTAAATTTCACAACTACCTCGAGCTACACGTGAGGACGCACTTTGCTCGACAATTTCGTTTTCCAAAGAAATGTCACGTTTGGTAAAGTGGCCCGTTAATTTGGCAAGCACGTTACAGTTTGTGCGTATTAAATCTGACATATTTTGCAACTTCAGATAGGAACAAGTTCAACTTAATTTGTCTGTTTAGTGGTTTTGAATAGTTTCGATAACTAATTGCAGAGTTAGATGCGTTTTTAAAAGATTATAGATGTACATATTTAGAATGTAGGTATAGTAAATGTAAAGCATTGACTGAATTAATCAAAGATTTCCAAGATGTTGTTAGTACACAGGATATTTCATTGCATGTATTTTTAGTACAGTAAAATTATAATTTAGTGGCTGATAATTAGGATAATGTGAAACTGAAGTGTCAAAAAAGTTAAGAAATACATGACTAACGGCAGAACAAAACCTCTTATAACCAAAAACAAAATTACTTTATTCCACAAGGTTCACTTTAAAACAAATACTCTCCTTTCTCTGTCACAGTCTCATCTCGTAAATGACACTGGTCTCATGCCAGTGCTGTTAATTTCCTCAATATGTAAATGCAGTTAATGTGAAACCCGGGTTGACTGGCAAAACTGTGGCGCGAGTTAATGAGCCTTTTGCAATTACTGCTATGGCTATAATGGAGCTACCTGTGCCGGGCTGATACTGCGGCACAGGAGGCCACTCCACGTCCACAATGAGCCCAAAAAGGTGCAGCACAATGCAAAAGCAAACGTAATATTTAAAACGCATAAACTGCCAAAATACATATTATGATTGTACTAAATGATTAAATTAAAATCAAATGCTCATCAATGCCAAACTATTTATACACACATGTATACATTTTACCCTAAGATTGTGTTAAAGAGTGGACATAAAAACCGTATGTATATTAATTGTCAAATATAGCAATATCGTCGACAAAGAATAAAAATTTATATACGTACTAGCTGCGCCCCGCGACTCCGTCCGCGTGGGCCACCCTTATCACTTAGGAGTATGAAAAATAGCTAGAAGCCGATTCTCAGGCCTATCGAATATGCGTATAAAATTTCATAAAAATCGGTCAAGCCGTTTCGGAGGAGTACGGTAACTAACATTGTGACACGAGAATTTTATATATAAGATGATACGCAGATCTAAACATTTATGGCCGAATTTCGACCAACCGGCGATCTCTAGTAAGTATTAATAGACGTATAAAGTATTCGTTCCAGTTGGCTACATATCCCGTATATTAAAAAAAAGTTAATATAGACACTTTCGTCATAAACGTGTCGAGTGTTCCGTATTGCTAAATTGCCTAATTTCCATTCCTAACTTTAAAACGTTAACAATGGCTCGCAGTTTTTATAAGGTGTCGTGGTCGGCGATAATTATCGTAACTGTTACGTTGAACCCGTTCTGTGTTCACTCGATCGTTTTAAAAACAAACTTGTTAACGTACAATTCGAACGTATTTTTACATTCGGTTTCTTAATGTTTCTCGTGTGGTTTATTAAGGCGGAATGATGGGTTATTTTGCACTAGGTGCCGACAGCAACTTTGTGTGTGCTGGAATCATTTTTGTAATTTGATATAAAGAAACTACAAAAGGGCATACACACGACTGCAAATAATTCTATTTTACCGGGGCAATAACCTATTCCCTGCTAATCTAATGTAATCAATCCAGCAATAAAACAAAAACTTATGTATAGGTATGCTCTTTTAAGTTAAACTTATTCTACCTATGAACTGCATAAAAATTAATATAATGTTTTCCAAAGTTAGCATAGCATCGCATTGAAACACACAGAGGAAATAAATTTTAATACTTTTTTCTTTTCTTTTATGGCCCCTGTTTTATTTTGTGAAAAGCTTTCAATATACAGACATTGCGTTTCTACTACTTCATTATACGTATAATATTGAGGTGGCAAACGTTCGCTTTCAATGTCGTTGGCGGTTGTAATGAGTAAAGTTACAGATAATTACGGCACGGTAGTAGAAAGTTTTATTGCTATTTTAAAATTAACTTTAAATGACATGTGATAATTTGATTCAATTGGACACATACGATATGTCAAATCCGGTTATTAAACATTTTTAGAATTAATCTATATTGGCCTATGTATGTATACTCGTTTCTCCTGCTAATTCGGAGGCGGAGGCTATCCTAAGGTTTTCGTGTCGCCGTTTTATTGTTAAAGTTCCTTTTATTTAAAAGAATTAAAAAGATTCGTATAAAAGCATACAAATTGCAACTATTATTTTTGTTTTCTTCTTCATACATAAAAGGAAAAGGTCACCCACAATGGAATCTCGAAAACCGCGAGAAGTATAATGATGAAATTTGGCAGGGATGTAGTTTATTGTCAGTAGACATCTCAAGTTTAATTTTTATGTCGTTACTGAACCTCACGAATATTAATCTGGCCATTCTGCTGTTGAAGTATGAACACTAAAGATAATTAAGCGTTAATAATGCTACTAAGTAAGAATACTAGTTTACTTCATGTGTAAATGTTGACATTAAAAAAACTACCCATTTCGAAATATTTAGTTTTCATAAAATTCTAACGTAATCGCATAGCAGACAAAGTAGTTTGTGCTAGACGAAACAGCAATTACAGAATCAGGAATCTAGAGATTGGCAATTTGTGCATTCATATAGTAGGTAATTTTGGATTGCCTCAATAGCTCAACGGTAGAAGGGATGTACTGATATCCGGAAGGTACCCGGTTCAAATACCGAAGCTACTGGGGTATTGTGGCATCTAGTCCTAACACAAGCTTTTAATTTAAACTTAGTAGGAGGAGATACCGGAATATTAGACAGACCTAAAAGTATTCCTAATAATCTTTATAAAAAATAGATCTATCTTTTTTTATTATATCGTATAAAATTCAACGTCTGTAATCAATCTATAATATTAATTTATTCTTATTATACACTTTACAATAATAACTTAAGTGACTATTAAATAAAAAAATATATATTTTTGCCTACACCTACTTCAAAAAATATATTGATAATTATTTTAGACAACTTACCATATTTGATATCATCTTATAATTAAACTTATTTGTTTATAACTTTTTTGTGCCACACAATAGAAATAAACCTACAATGAAAATAACAATTGACAGGAAAAATGACGGCGTTAAACAAAAAATCACTATAATTTATATTTCTATAACTTTAGTTGCTTAGTGAAACACAATTTTGATAAGATCAATAGCAACATTAATATGTTGATATAATTCAAAAATGAGTTAAGATCCATAATTTACGATATCTTAAATTATTAGATGTTATATGTTGACATTTGTTTTTTCAACAAACTAATCACCATAAAACCAAATACGTGGGTGTGGGTCAACCTTTAAGTAAAGATACAAATCTTCATTCTAAAAAATTGCCTTGTTGTTAACAACGTAAATAAATACGAAGTTTTAATTTATATATTATAATCGTAATCGTTTTAAACAAACGGTTTGCATTAATTTTATCTTGCTACTACAAGATAAGATATTTTCAGAGGTATTTTTACACGTGTTAAAATCTTTTAAAGCATTTCAAAGTATGCTTGTTAAGTAAAACTTGTAACAATCCCCAATTTCTTTGCTAATAGACAAATGAATAATAATAAATACATAACATGCTTTTTACGATTAAATACAGTGCCTATCTACAGTAATTTCTGCATAAGCAAATAAGATACAAGTTAAACTTACATCTTAAACTGGTCTACATTGTAGACTTTCAATATCGCTAAAATGTCATTCCGAAGTCATGCATGTCATAACTTCCGAACGACTCCACCAACTTGGATAATTTATTTTTTGTTGTGGTCGTTGTTGTTAGGACAAGGTTTGTATAATAAAAAAGAAATGACAAATCGAAATCCAAAAGGAAATGGAACGGAAACGGAACGGGGACGGGAACGGGGAAAAATGTTGTATGATAATAGAATGTCGTAAATTTACTATTTACGTAAGGTTTAAAAGAGCAGAAAGGAAAAGTCCAAAGATTGTTTTTGAAAAAGGAATATACAAAATTGGTCGCTACAACCTCAAACAAACTTTTAACGGTTACGTTATATTGAAAAGACATAAAGGAGATTGGTTAATTAGCCTGACTGAACGATCAGCCTTGCGAGGTTTTTCGTTTGAAGCACGTGCATTTACCTTGAATGAGACAAGTCCTGACAAACCGAGGATTTTTCCTCTTGGGCCACTCAGTCAATCAGCACACGGCTATTTACTAATAGTAGATGAGTCAAATTCGGGCAAAACAACGTCTGCCAGGTTCGCTAGTTCTTAATAGTTTTTACTTCGAGTAAAGCTCAATTATTTTTTATTCCCAGGCATGGAGTTAAACGTACACAATTATATAGAAGATACAAGACTTGCAAAATTAACGTCTTTTCAAGAAAAGTTTTTAAAACATGCCATGAATTCGTTTCCGAACGCAAAACGAATCGTGTACAGTACATGTTCTCTATTTCCCGAGGAAAACGAGAGAGTAATAACTAACATCGTTAAGGCTTCTAGAGCTAAATGGCGTGTACAAGATGTAAAAGATCTCCTGAAAGGGCAATGGAATAACTTTGGTTCTAGTATGTATGGAAGCATTGGTTCAAAATGTCTTTACGCTAAGCCCGATTCAGATTTTACGATCGGCTTCTTTTTGGCCGTCTTGGATCGAGATTTTAAGGAAAATGATAAAAGTTTGTGTCAGAATAACGATCTTATAAACAATGATAGAGAAGCCCAACAAATATCAGAAAGCGAAAATAAAAAAGTTTCTGAAGTTGCCGGTGAAAGTAACAAGAATGAAAGTGAAATTGACGTTAGAGTTAAATATAAAAAGACCAAGCGTAAGGAAAACGAATTACTTATTAGTAAAAGCGAAAATTATGACGAGAAAAATGAGATTTTAGACGAGTTGCCAGAATTGTCTATAAATAAAAAAAATAATGAAAAACAGAACGACATAAATGAGGTATCTACAACTGATGCATTAAAATTAAAAAATGAGAAGAAAAAATTAAAAAAAAGGGATACAGAACAAGATGAGGTTTTGATAAATGTCAATCCTTTAGATCTGTACGCTATTAAAAATGATGATGATAGACAACGTACTACTACTGAAACTGAACGGATACCACAAAATATAAATGACGAAGGAAAGAAGAATAAAAAAAAAAGAAAAGTAAAATGTGCCGATGATTTTAATATGCTAGAAAGCAATAACATGTTGAAATTGGAAGAAAATTTAGAAATTCCTAAGAAGAAAAAAATGACGACCAAAAATAACGAAGAAAATGGTAAAGAGTCTTCTGATAATATTGGATGTAAATCCCAAAAATTTAACCATTGTATAGTTAATTCTAAAGTCGATGATCCATTGCAATCATCTGCGATCTCAAAAGATACTCTGGTTCAGGACGATAATGTTACATTAAAAAAGACAAAAAAGAAAAAGGACAAAGTACATACTATCGATGACAATAATTTAGAATTTAGCTCACTAGATAATATCTTGCTTCCGCAATCAACTTCTAATGACGCTTTTATTAACTCCGATACAGTGATGATGCATGAAAAGAAAAGAAAAAAAAAGAAACATCGTGAAGATGAACGACTTGAAAAAGAAGCAAACAACCAATTAATTGAAGATAACCTTGACTGCCAGGAAAAGATTAAAAAAGAACATAATTACAAAGAGAATAAGGAAGTTACATTTTTTGACAAAAAAGATAGACCTGTAAAACGTGAAGAATTTGCTGAGAACAATAAAGAGGAACAGTTTAATCTAGAAGAGAATATTGATACTGAAACAATACTGAAGAAGAAGAAAAAGAAATCGAAAAAACTAAAAGATCTAGATATAACTGAAAACATTCAATCATTAGAAGAATATAGCCAATCTGAGCATGCTGTGGAAGATTATACCAATGTACAAGTTAGTTTAGACAAATCCTTAAAAAAATCTAAAAGGAAGAAACATGAACATTGCGCTGAATTGCAAATTCAGCCAAATGTAAAAGATTCATTATATAAAAATTCCATTACAATGATAAAGAAGAAGAAGAAAACTTCGCAATTTGATAACGATATTGACATATCGATAAACGATGACCAGTTAAATACGGAAAATCAAAGTAGGATTGGTTCAAAAAAGAAAAAGAAAAAAAGAGAGTTGTCTTGAAAATTGTGTGTTTTTTATTATTGTAATAAAGTCATTCAGTACATATTAACAAGTTTTAATTTCT